>OX377205.1:5792612-6392612 GCA_947396885.1 Heligmosomoides polygyrus polygyrus | reverse complement strand
CTGTTACAACGATGTTGCGTATGTTTAAACACCTCCGGTGGTGTAATGGAGTAGAGCATTTTCGCCCCGTCAGCAGCAGGTGCGGGTTCTAGTTCCGCCTGGCACTAGACGCAATAGAACATTGTCGCAACAGCGTTTCTTGGCTCGTCACCTCACAAGAGTAGGCTCGACACCATGGTCTTCTAGACCAAGGGCTGGCCCGAGAACAAAATTAAAACCGAATGATTTCTAGGGGTTCGAGCGAAAGTTTTTAATGTGGCCTACATGGGGAGAGGGTTGCGCGCCAGCCAATTACAAGCGAAACACGACAGTCAATCAAGGCACTGACCATACATAGGGAAGACATATCCATTAGATGGAGCCTGATTGGTCTGGTGCGTCATCACCCTCCATGTAGGCCACATTAACGACTAGTGCTCTCTAGGATGCCAGTATCAAAAAGTACCCATGCTAGAACACTGAAGGATATCCAGGCGATGTAGAAGCAATTCTTCCTTCCCTAAAATGTAGGCCAGATTGCCGAAAAAGTAGCTCAAGGAGCATACTGGGATCTAAATTGGTGGAGGGTGCGTGTACATAGCACAGCTGGGGGAGTTGCAGGCTATTGCATGCATACCAGGTTTCTGGTGCGGATTTCCCGCCCAGGCCAACCAAGCCTTCCATCCCTCCGAAGTCTGTGATTGGTAGTGGTCTGAGAAGGATAAAGCGCTGACTTATTCATCGGTTGGTCATCGCAAGTCATCGTATAGCCAAATACGCGTTCAAATCACGCCCACGACATTCCGTAGAAGTAGAGTGTGTGGCGCATCCCAAAAGGGATTCAGTGTCACTGTCCTTTATCCTTACTGTTGCTTTGGTGAAGAAAGGAGCGAGAGACTCCAGTGGAATCCTAGGATAAAGGATGAAAGGCGGTGTTATTCTGTTTCCATTGGGTTGCGCCACGCATTCTACTTCTACATGATGTCACGGAGGCAGTTTGAATTGGGCTATCTAGAAAACGATACCCACTTATAGGCTAATTCGGACTGCTATTTGCAATTAATAATTTACCACCAATGTAATATAGTCTATCAATCCGTCTATTAATAATTTACTATATACTACAATAGGGTGCGTGTAGCGCAGCCGGAGGAGGCGCCGACTGTCGCCTGCACCCGATACCAGGTTCCTGGTTCGGATCTTCCGCCCAAGCCAACCAAGCCTTCCATCCCTCCGGGTCGGTGAATTGGTACTAGACTTGTCTGAGTAGGGTAAAGCGCTGACTTGTTCATCGGCTGGCCATCGCATGTCATTGTATGGCCAAATGCGCGTTCAACACGCCTCCACGACATCCCGTGGATGCAGAATGGGTGGCGCACTCTAAAAGGAATTAAGTAATACCGTCTTTTATCCTTTTTATCATTTATATACTGCAATATAAATAATAATTTACTATAAACTACTATGGTAATCATTTACTTTCAAATTTCCGTTGTTGTTAGACAGATAGAGTGTGGTGCCCCTCCCAACTAGGATAGATCAGCACGGCGTGCTGAGCTTCAGTTGCAGCAATAAGCAGTCAAAATCAAGGCAATAAGCGTGTCTAGCTGCAGGCGAAGAGCACGTGTTGCCTGGGAAATTCAATCGCGCAAGGGCGACTTCAGAATTATCCACGGCAATCGTCACATGTCTCGCCCTCAATTACCGCAGGCAAACACGAAGCTCTGTTACAGCAGCATCGAGAGCGAGGGCAAGCGGAGGGCTGGGTAAAGGCTGCCACTGTAGGGATACTGGCTGGTTCTAGAATGCGCCATGCACTCCACCGCAGGTGATATATGCAGTGTTCTAAGTAATAGAACTTCAATACAATTTATTGTACTAACACGCAATTTAACAGAATGAAGGATTTCTCATGAAACGCTCTTATTTATGATGACCGATTTAATTGATGTTTTGCGCAAATTTTATACTGCTCCATGTTTTGGCTATTATATACCATTTTCACTCGAATTGGATACTTTTCAAATCAAATTGGATACTCTTCTAAGCTCACCTAAGACTTATGAAATCAATGCGAACTCCTTCAAATCGAAATTACTTTCAGGCAGATTAAAGTATAGACTCAATATTATGGTTAGAACAATTTTCAAGAAAACTTTAGTACGTCATTCTTTGAAATTTTTTCGTTTACCTGCCCAATAAGTATAATATAAAATTTTTTATAAAAGTTTTATTTTTCGAGAAAAAACAAAAAGTTAAAAATTGCCTTAAAACACAGTGATAATGCAATCATTTGGCGCATTAAAAGATCTTCAAACTTCAAAAAAGTTGTAATATTTTCGTCGAACAAAAAATTATTCTAACCTTTTTGGGGAGATAGACAGGCAGAGTGTAGACAAACACAGACATGTAAAGTGTAAAAAAATCGAACAAAATATCACATATTGACTACTTGATCACTAGTTTCATGTAGAAAAAGCTCATTTCCATTTGGAAGAGTTTGCTTCAATTTCAGAAGTCTTAGACTTAGGCTTAGAAGAGTGTCCAATCCGAAAATGGTAGAATCCTAGCATTCTCCACAGCACCACGTTCGTGTCAGTACCAAAATTAGAAGCCTTAATAAAAGTTGTAAAAAATACTAAGTGATCCAAAAACGCATGGAAAGCCACGGCTTGGAGGGCTAACAAAAAAAGTTTTTAAGCGCCCGCTGTGATCAAAACTACGGTATTTCTCAGCCTTTCATGAGAAAATCCCGAAGAAAAATCTCACAGCCGAACTAGACTGGTTAGACATGTCAGAAAAGCGATATTTGATGATCATTTTGTTAGCGGGGAAAGCGATCAGAACACCTTGAGCTATTCTAGTAGTTAATAGGTAATCAATTAACAGTTAATCATTAGTTTTGTAGTTAATTAGCTAATAATAAAGCCATGAAGATAAATTCACTTCTTGAGTTTCGAAAAAAAATCGAAAAGAAAAGAAGGAACACCAAGTCGAAAATTGGGTAGAAAAGTCGAAAGCCAATCGATGCCACGACGAAGGTCGTGGAAAAACGCAAAAACAAAAAACGAACACGAAAAACACGGAACAAGAAGCGAGATATCGATTCTCTCGAACACACCTTCTGTCAAGGTTAGGTGAACTTTCAGCGACGGACAATAAATACGATTGCAGTGCGAACAATGGAAAGAGTTCCGTGCCAGTGCTTCTCTTTTAGGATTGCGCCATGCACTTCCACATCGTGAGGAAAGCAAAATTGCTGCTAGGAAGAAACAATCGTGGTGCACTGATGAAATGCTTGACGAGCTAAGGCTTGATTAAATAACATAAGTTGTCCTATGTTTCTTCTTGCAGATCCTTCACGAAACCTCGAAAATCTGGCTGGAATGCTGCTTGAGATGTAAGCCAGTCAAGAAGCTTCAGCACGCTCTACTCAAGTTTCACCTTATACATGTACCATCGAGTTGCACTATCTGAACCCATCGACGCCATCTTGGGCCAGATCCATCAAAAGCTTACCGCCCTCTAACGGTGAAAATACCGCCATACCCCTGATATGACATACATCAGCATCAGGTTTGGAGGTATTTTCACAGTTAGAGGGCGGAAGGGAGGCTTTAGGCAATGGAAATGAGCCATAGAAGAAAGTACCCTCAAGTACAGGCTGCAGACCACATTACATCCTTACGCTGAAAACGAGAGAGTATGAAGGTGGAGAGCAGAAACAAGTTCCAGTAAGGAGCTTCTTGGAGCGTACCGTCCTCACTGAGCTTGTCTTAGGCATCTTGCGCTGCATAAGAGAACCGAGGAAGACGCTGAGGCGTAGTAGACGAGCAAAACAGAAGCACCGAAGAGTCATGGAAATAGCTAGTTTATGAAGGCGTTGGCGACTTCCGGTGACCGCTGACCGTTAAGCTTCTAGGCGTTGAAAACGAGCGATAGAAGGACACAGTACTCAAGTATAAACTGAAGACTGTCAGCTATTTAACACTAGAAAGAGAAACCGAGAACGATGAGCGGAATGATCACTCAGTAAGGAGCTTCTTGGTGCGTAATGTCCATACTAAACCTATGCTGAGTATCTTACACAACATCAGCAGAGCGTCTGAGCTAGCTGAGGCTTAAGAAGAGTAGTCAGATAAAAAGACAGAGCTTTATGCAGGCTCACTGAAGCCATCGACGCCATCTGGTGGAGGCTTTAGGCGAGGAAAATCAACCATTCAAGGAGGTATCTTCAAAAACAACAGGCTACAGGCCACATTACATCCTTACCTTCAGAACGAGAGAAAATGGAGGCGGAGATTAGCAAGGAGCTCCAGTAAAGAGTTTCTTGGAGCGCAAAGTTCTCACCAGGACTGTCGTAGGCATCCGACTTTACACCAGAGGACCGAGATAGACGTTGAGGGTTAGTAAAAAAAAAAAACAGAAAGACCAACAGTCACGAAAAAGGGATAGCTAGCTGTTGAAGGTAATGGGGCCCGCTGCTGATAGATGATCGTTGAGCTTGTAGGCGTTGGAAACAAGCGATAGAAGGAAGCGGTACTCAAGTACAGGCACCAGGCCATTAAGGCTATAAGTTTCGTTGTTGGAACGAGATAATACGGGCAGACGGCAGAAAAAAACTACCAGTAGGGAGCCTCCAGCAACGTAAGGTGCATTCCAATCCTATGATAAGCACCATACGCTCTTCATCAGCGGATGCAGAGCCAGCTGAGGCTTAAGCAGATCAGATAAAAAGGCAGAGTTCTAAGCAGTATAGACGGTTACTCGCTGAAGCCTCTGACGCATCTAGTGGATGCTGTAGACGATGGAAATGAGCCATAGAAAGAGGTAACCATCAAGTATAGGCTGCACACCATTACATCCTTTCCTTCAAAAAGAGAGAATACGGAGAAGGAGACCATAAAAAGTTCTAGTAAGGGAATTCTTGGAGCGTAAGGTCCTCACTAAGCTTATCGTAGGCATCTTACGCGATACATAAAAGGTCCGAGGAATACGTTGCGGCATTGGCGCCAGCTAGTGACTTCTGATTGCTGAGCTTGTAGACGTTGAAAACGAGCGATAGAAGGACGCAGTACTGAAGTATAAATCGAGACCGTTACTGCTTAGCATACAAGGAGAATTCGAGAACAAAGAGCGGAATGAGCACCTACTAAGGAGCTCCTTGAAGGGTAACGTCCTGGCTAACCCCAGAGTAAGCACCTTCATTACCTTCAGAATCAGTTGAATGGAGCAACAGAAGAACTGGGTAAGGACATAGAGCAGAATGAGCTCCTAATAAGGAGCTTCTTGGAGCGTAATGTCCATGCTAAACCTATGTTAAGCACCTTGCTCCACATCAGCGGCAGCCGATTAGCTAGGTCAGTTAGGAGTCAAACAATGGCATAGCAAGAGCCAGACGACAAGGAAGAGTCCGAGGGCAAAGGTCCGCTGCGCCGAAGTGGCCGTCAGCAACTAACGCCGCATTCAAGTCGCCCTTCTCGTCGCCCGCGGAAATTGACTGGATGTCCAAGTGGATGCGGGGTGCAGAGATTAGCAGCCGGCGAGAAGGTGGTGGTCTGGTCTGGTCGTCGGCTATTTGGAGTGATGTGATGGGGTGTGCGTTTGGAAGTGTGTAAATGAAGAGTACACACGCACGTATGTACACACGACTTCGGACGGAGCAAGTGTTTTGCGGCGGCGATCAGGAGCGGTGGTGGCGACGGTGACGGCGCGGTGGGTGACCCCAATGGGTTTCCGAGTCGAAAAGACGAAATGCAGAGTCGGCCGGAATCAATCTGGCGGACGGAGATAAGAGAGTCGTCGGTCGCGTGGACACGCGACGGCGACCGACAAGAGCCCAAGAAAGACAAGGCTTCAACAACTACGACTAGGAGGAAGCTGCTGAAGGGGAGGAAGAAGAGGAAGCAGAAGAGGAGGAGGAGCAACACAGAGCGTCACTGTCGCCAAATGAGGCCGGCGGCGGCGGATGTTTTCGGCCGCGACGAGACGCCGCGGTTCAGCAACCCCCGGAGGGTTCAAAATGAGACGACGGCGATGACGACGACGACGACGACGACGAGCAGGGACCCACCCGGCTGTCGGTCCGGATGCGGCCGGCCGATAATGCGCGCATCCTCCATGTGTCCGTCCAGAGAAACACCACCACTCTGCTCAGCGAAATTGATTTTCCGCCACTCTACGGTCTCGCTGCTCCGCACACTCTTCGTCCTGCGGAGCCCGTCGGTTGAGCTGCTGCTGCTGCTGCTCACTGCAGTCGAACCCGAGTTGACGACGTCGTCCGCCGACGCGGAGCAGCAGAAGAGCTGAAGACACCATCGCGAGCGCGCGCGCGACGACCTCAGCTTTGCACTTCTTATATCCCGTCGGACGGAGAGCTCTGTCAATGGAGGTCAAAGCGCGTCAATCGAGGGAATTAGTCGTCGACGATGACGACGAGGTCAGTCGCGGAGGAGTGCCCGGATGAGCTCTGTAATTCCGACGCACGGGTTAAGCCGCGTAATTCAGGAGAGGGTGGGTGGTTGGAGGCTGGTGGCTGGGTTTAGGTTCCTGAAGAAGCCTGAAAATACAGTTGTCTTAGCTTCGTGTTGATTCAAACTTAAATATGGATAGCGACAAAGGACGGAGTTACTCAATCCCTTCTGGGATGCGCCACGCATTCAACTTCTACGGGATGTCGTGGAGGCGATTTGAATGCGTATTTGGTCATGTCATACAATGACTTGCCGTGACCAGACGATGATGAAGTCAGCGCTTTATCCTTCACAGACAAGTTTGGTATCAATTCACCGACCTTGGAGGGATGGAAGGCTTGGTTGACCTGGACGGGATATCCGAACCAAGAACCCGGTATAAGGTGCACGCGACAGCTGGCACCTCCTACGACTGCGCTACACGCGCCCAAACTGAAAAAAAATTATTTTCGACATTTTTTGACATTTCTGGAAGTGGATTTCAAAACATATCGAACAAAAACATCCTGCCAACATCGATAAAGCGATACAAAAGACTTATTGACAGGCATCTTCAGGATATTACTTTCTAATTTTGCTGTTGGCTGTCGTTTGTACCAAACAATATTCGTTTTATTCATTCTGTTCTGGTTTTTAACGTGCTTGTTTCTGTTTGCTCTATTTTTCGCGTAGATCTCCATGTATAAATAAGGATAAAAAGGATAAAGGACGGCGTTACTCAATCCCTTTTGGGATGCGCCACGCATTCTACTTCTACGGGATGTCGTGAAGGCGATTTTGAATGCGTATTTGGCCATGCGATAACTTGCGGTGGCCAGCCGATGAACAAGTCAGCGCATTATCCTTCCCAGACTAGTCTGATAGCAATTCACCGACCCAGGGGAAATGGAAGGTTTGGTTGGCCTGGGCGAGAAATCCGAACCAGGAGCCTGGTACCTGCTGCAAGCGGCAGTCGGCGCCTCCTCCGACTGCGCTACACACGCTCCAGTATAAATAAATAAATACATATTCTTTTGATCATTAGTCAAGTAAACATTCATACAACTAGAGAACACGAGTTAAAATTATGAGGTGGCAGTGCTTTTTCCACGAGGGAAGCCCCGTTATTGGTTCGATATGGTGTCCACCTCCCCTCCCCCCCCTCTTCGCTGGAACAGATCCTGACTCCCTGTTGTTTGTTCTGTGTTACATTATTAGTCTTCGTTTAGTAGCTAATTCGTTCCTAATCATGCTAGATTACTCTATGTCAGGCAAAGTTGAAGCAAAAAAAGGAACTAGTCGTCAATGTGGCCTACATCGGGGAAGGAAAGAAATAAAAGTGCCAGCCAGTAAGAGTGCCCACTGAATACGCTTCTGTCTATTAGGACACCGATCTTACAAGCTCCTCGTCTTCTTCAAACTTTGAGCAGAAGAAGCCTCTAGTCGCTAATGTGACCTACATTAACAGGAAGACACCAGCCAGAAGAAATATACACCGAACACGCTGCAGGTAATCAGGGCGCTAATCGTAGAATATATCCCTATGGGTGGTTTAATTGCTATTGTTAAGGCTACACCGGACAACGTAAGTTTGTGCTACAGGGCCTCAGCAGAACTCAACACTATCGATTGAAACGTAAAAGCGCCTAAAGGGAAACTAATTTTGCGCCGACGCATAGACGGATAGAACGACAGGTTAGGTCTTTCATGTGCACTGGGGCATGCATGTTTTACACAGTGAACTGAGGAGTGCAGCAGGTTCTTCGTGCACCTCGTCACAGGCTGATTGACCAATTAGGAGCTGCTGCTGCTGCTGAACTCGAACTTCTTTAGGTTAAGCAGCAGCAGATTCAGAGTCTTCTAGGGCTTTCTGTCTTTTCAGCTAAAAGCGGCGGCTAATGGTCGGGCGTAATATCATTTATTCGTCATCGATTCATTGTAACACTTGTAAAGTGGTTTAATTACCCAAGTTTGAGGAAATCTTGCTTCTACTGACTCATGTACTTCTTAATACCAGGTGGCGTTGTTTTGCAAGACCATCTAACGTAGCTAACTGGTCAAGTTCTAGTCAAGTCGGACTTTAGCCATTACCTCGAACACACACACTCATACCGAACGTCAGAGAGTCACCCTTTTGCGACAATCCCATTGAAAAGGTTTTGAATAAGGAGTATCACTGAAGAGTAAACTTCTTCAGGGAGACGAACTTCTTGACTGAAACTCGCTGAGAAAACAGCTACGGTGCTCGAACAAACCTTCTATGGCTGCTCTTCGGTCCGGCCTCATTTCGGAAGCAACGAGGTTGACGAGTTACTGGAATTCGACTTCTGAATATTCGGTTGTTCATCGGCATACCAACGACGTCCGCTGTCTACATCCGTGGTGAAAGATCGGAAGCGCATGTGGAGGTCGGAAAGTGCGGTCCTAAGAATCTCAGATGATTCTTCTTTGTGTAGCTGTTTCTGATCAGTCAAACTTCGAAGCTACTACCCTGACATCAAGCTGAAGCCGTTCTTCTATTGAAAAATACCTTCTCCTGGTAGGTCACGGCAATACTATATTTGTGCTCGAACGAATAATTCCGAATTATTATTCGAATAGTCGAATATTCTGTATTTCTAGATTTTCGAATTTTCGTTCAAATTTGAACATTGAAAGCGAGCTATAATTGAATATTATTAGAAAGTCGAATATTTCAACTTTATTTGAGAAGTGATAATTTTATCTGAATATCGATTAAATTTGCTAACGAATTTTTTTGAATGATCCAAAATCGAATATAAGCTCTATTTTTTAATTTTTTTTCGAATAATTGAATAGGTGATTAATTTATAGGAATTATGTCCTGTGTTTGAAGATGATTCCTACAAATTTATTGCCTATTCGATTATTTGAATAAATAATAAATAGAGCTTATATTCGATTTTGGTTCACTCGAAAAAATTCGTGAGCAAATAAACTCGTTCGTTGAATGTTTTTCGAAATTTTGATGTGGAAAAATTTGTAGAATTTTTTTCCACATCGAATAAACTTCGTGCGTTTAAAAATATTCGAGATCAAATTCGTTTAGTTATTCATTCGTTCTACGAAATTTTTCAAAAGCACCACCACTATAGAAGATACTACGGATCTATCCTAGTCGGGGGTAGGGAACATAACTAAAAATTATGCAACCAATTGACTTGAAGTTCACGCAGCCGCTTTAAATAAAAGATAAAGAATATAGGGCAGCGTTACTCAATCTTTTTTGGATCCGCCACGCATTCTGCTTCTACGGGATATCGTGGAGGTGATTTGAATGCGTATTTGGTCATACAATAATTTGCGGTGGCCAGCCGATGAACAAGTCAGCGCTCTATCCTTCCCAGACAAGTATGGTACCAATTCACCGACCCCGGAGGGATGGAAGGCTTGGTTGGCCTGGGCGGGAAATCCGAACCAGGAACCTGGTATCGAGTGCAGGCGACAGTCGGCGCCTCCTCCGATTGCGCCACACGCGCCCCAAGAGGACAAAATAGGAACCATAAAAACAAACAAACAACAAACAAACAAAAATAGCTATTTTGTAAGAGCTCCTCAGCGAAAAAAGTGCATTCAGACACAGATGATCGCCGCCTCAAGTGTTATACCGGGAGTCTATCATAGTGAGGGAGGCACATAAAGAACAGCAACAAGACCGAATGTTTTTTAGGCCTTATTTTGCTCTCTAGAACAACCCGCTCCGTGAAGGCCAAGTGAATTTTTTTGGAACGAAACGGATGTAGGAATTTTTGTTACTTTTGTCTTTAACTTAATTGTTGCGTAATTTTTAGTTATTTGCTCCCCCTCCCCCGACTAGGATAGATCCGATACCCCCGTGCCTGAACGTTTTGTTCCATAGGTCTAACCATTTATTAGGGTAAAACTTAGAGTTTTTGCATTGGAAACGGCACCTTCGTTGCAATGTGAGAGAACCAGCATCATTTTCTCGTGGACAATGCAAACCTATAATTCCGTTGTGGACGAATTCCATAGTGGGTTTTTCGGCTGAGAAACGCACAATTGCCGTCTTCGGAAGCTCACTGCCAACGACGCCCACAGAAAGAAGGGATCAGGAAATCCCCGTGGTCCCCCGTAGGACGATTGACCACGACTGATTTCTTACTTACCTATGCACAGGCACAAAGTGCTCGAAACAGAAGAGCTGGCACCGACTACAGGTGCGTATAGAAGTTATAGGATCTTTACAGTAATAAAGGATAAAGGACAGCGTTACTCAATCTCTTTTGAGATGCGCCACGCATTCCACTTCTTCGCGATGTCGTGGAGGCGATTTGAATGCGTATTCGGCCTTACAATGACTTGTGGGGGCCAGCCGATGAACGTGTAAGCCCTTTATCCTTCCCAGACATGTCTGGTACCAATTCACTGCCCCCGGAGGGATGGAAGGCTTGGTTGGCCTGGGCGGGAAATCCGAACCAGGAACCTGGTTTTATCGGATGCACGCAACAGCCGGCGCCTCCTCCGACTGCGCTGCACGCCCCCTTCACAGTAATAATAATAGTAATTATAAAAATTATTGTAATTATGCATCTTTTAATTAACCCCTCTGAACTTATAAGAGCATGTTTTACTACTTCTTTTAGTTATCTCCCTTTGTTTATTTAATTCACTTGTAATTTACTTCTCCTTTATCTTCACTTTTGAAATCACTTTTCTCAAATAGTGTCTACGTAGTTCTCCATTATTTCGTATTCATTCTTTCTCGTTTTTCTTCATCTGAACTTTCTTTCTTTTTTATTTTCTATCTCTCTTTACATAAGGAATAATGGATAAAAACGGCGTTACCCAATCCCTTTTGGGATGCGCCACGCATTTTACCTTTACGGGATATCGTGGAGATGATCTGAATGCGTATTTGGCCATACAATGACTTGCGGAGGCCATACGATGAACAAGTCAGCGCTTTATCCTTCCCAGACAAGTCTGGTACCAGTTCACCGACCCCGGAGGGATGGAACAATTGGTTGGCCTGGGCGGGAAATTCGAACCAGGAACTTGGTATCGGGTGTACGCAACAGCCGGCGCCTCCTCCGACTGCGCTACACACGCCCATCTCTTTACATATGGAGAGATTTTATAGATATCTTAAAATGCGCTCCTCTTCTTCACTGAAGAGCCATGGGAGGAGCCTAAAGAAAGGTTCCTCTAAAGATAGTGGCGATATGAACCTTTTTATATTTTTATATCGTAAAACATTGTTTTATTTATTTATAACAATATAAATTGGCACTTTAACCGTTCTTTTAATCCTTGAGTTTCTATCTCTTCTTATGTTTTACATTATAGTGATAGCGCAGGAAGATCTTCTGAAAGTGAAGGATAGCCGCCCGCTGGACATCGTGACACCAAAGATCGGCGCGGCTCCGATTAGTCATCCGCTTTCGTGTCTGTTGGCTCGTCGATGAGGTCTCGCGCACTCGCTCTGAATATTTCATTTTTAATTACGCCGCCGAGTGGTTGTTGAGCCGAGCAGCAAGTCCAGATCGATTCTCCAAAAAAGTGGCGAAGAAGAGGCGCAGTAATATGGACATTTAATTCGACCACGGCGCAGCAGGTAGGTCGAGAGACGACGTGGGTTCGTCTCCGTGCTCAGGTAAAGATGAGACTCTTTCCAACCACTTCAAATCAACATGAGAGCTGATGCCACATTCTTCAAAAAGAAGCTACTGGCGTGGAGCACTGGAAAAGATTTAGGATAAAGCGGCGTTAATCGGTTTCTTTGAGATGCGCCATGCATTCTACTTCCACGGGATGTCGTGAAATTTGAACGCGTACTCCGCCTATACAATGACTTACGGTAACCAGTCGGCCAAGTCGTGGCTTTAAATTCGGCATTAATTCACCGACTCGAAGGATGGTAGGGTCTGTTGGCAGCGGCGGAATCTGAACCAAGAACCCTGAATCAGGTTCAGGCCACAGCCCGCGTCCCTTCCGACTACACTATAACACGTCTTCTAGTGAATAATAGATTATTACAAATCGAACGAAGTGTAGTGCCATTTATTCCGGTTTATGAGTATATAGGGCGCCTGTAGCGCAGCCGGAGGAGGTGCCGACTGTCGCGCGCACCCGATACCAGGTTCCCGGATCGGATTTCCCGCTCAGGCCAACCAAGCCTTCCATCCCTCCGGGGTCGGTGAATTCGTACCAGACTTGTCTGGGAAGAAGCGCTGATTTATCCATCGGTCGGCCACCGTAAGTTATTCTATAGCCAAATGCGCATTCGAGCCGCCTCCGCGACATTCTGTGGAAGTAGAATGCGTGGCGCATCCCAAAAAGGATTGAGTAACGTCATCCTTTATCCGTTAGCAGGCAGGGCCACCTTTTGTTGCAGAAATCGATTTTCGGTTCGGTTCCGCGCTTAGCCTGTACCATGGAAGCGCTCGGAATTATAGAAAATTGGTCAAAATTATTTGTCGTGGTTTTTGCAACCCATTTTGGATAGATCATACATGCATAATATACTTTATGATGTAAAGCACAGCTAGAATACATGGCGCATCCCAGAATAAACTACGTATGACCGATCAATTCAATCAATTTTTTAATTCTATGTCTTCCTTTTTCTACTTTTTATCACTTTTTCGCTAATAATTAGCTTATATCTTAGTGGAAATGCATTCCTTTAAGGGGTTTTCGATTTGAAAATAATTAATTGATGTTGTTATTTGCCTTTGTTTTTGTATTACTATTTTGTTACTTCTTTTATTTTTGACTCTATTTTTATACACTTGACTTCAAGCAATGGTTCTCTATATACATAAACCAGCCAGTCCCTCAGTCTGTCTGTGTGTCTGTTCGTCTAGCCATACGACAACTCGAAACTGATGAGAGCAGAAGACTCTCATGCACTCAGCTCAGATATCGTTTCACTATCAGAATGACTGTAACAAGTAGAAATCGCGCCAACATACCGTTCAGTGCGCAGTTTCACAATAAGCAATCGTTATCGATCGATTTTATCGATTTTCCACAAAATTCACAGCTTGATGGGGGAATGAAACGAATATGACGACCGGTGAGCAGATTCCATAACAGCGGTGCGGAATAGATTTTTAGTTGCACTCAAAACGCGCGGCAGGTGGGACTCTCTGCTTTCCGGGCAGTATGCTAGCCGTTTACACTTTACTGGCGTCATCCGATAGGTGCTGGGATGAGGGATTCCGAAAACGTACCAAAGACCTCCTCACGCGGTCGTCGGTTCAGATGACGAGTCCCAAGTGTCGTACGACGCGCATCGGGTTTTTGTAAACGTTACTTTCCGGGCAGGGTGCTAGCCCTCTAAACTAACAGCGCTGCTTGATCGAGCAAAACGTCCACGATGTCTCCGCGCAGCAATGGCTTGTCAGCACTCAACCAGATAAGCCGACTTGCTGATATCAACATGGAGCCGGTTAAGCAAAAGGCCGTTATTCTTCACGACAAGTAAACGATAGTAATCGATCGATAGTGAATACTGCGGCGAAGCCCCATACAGTGGTTATATCGGCTGGCAAATGAAAGACATTTTCTTTTAACGAAGTTATTGGTGGAATCTTCGATACTATTGTACTCTCACGATTGCACGGGTCGAGGAGAGGTTGAAAAATTTGCGAAAAAAAAACAAACTTCGCGCTAGGGAAGTTATTTAGGGTGCTGATCATGAATATGGCAGTCGTTTTTGAAATTTTGGCTAATTACGGTTACGGTAGGTTACGGTAGGTACAGGTGACTAAGGCTGTCGAGGTCATTGCCACCGGCTTATGGTGTTGATGAATTTTTCGGCTGCTGTAATTTTTAAAAAATTGTTCAAATATTTGCGATTGCTCTTGAATCCGCTTCGCATCACCTCCCACGCGGCGCAGTTCCGTGTCTGTGTCTCCATGCAATCCACACCTCCTGTGGGGGCTCTGCTTCTCTGACACTAGGGAAGTGTTAATAGCGAGTTCGCCTTTTAATGTCCACCCTCATTGCCCCCGAGCCGTGACCCTCAATTGAATTGCCAATCACCTCCAGTAATAGTTTTTAGTGCTTGTCCTTGGACGTAAGGATCGTTTGGTTTAATGAGCCATGAAGTGCTGCTGTTCCAGAAGCGCGTGCCACTCCAGGGACTCGCTTTAGTTTCAGAAGCACAAGTGGTACAGAAGTAACCTTTCGATATGGTGACATCACTGGTCATTGTCCATAAGGAATATACATCCATGGCACATATCATGTCGACGGCATGGAGCCAAAGTCGGTCTTTTTTCCCCACTCCTATCCCTAGTAATCTTCTCTTCGTCCCCAGAAGCTGCGGTGTTAAGTGCATGGCGCATCCCAAAACGGGGTCTCTCTCACGCTTCAGCAGCTGCAGCGCCAGCTAAGTGCTTGAATCCGCTGTGTGATTGTTCCTTTGTCAGAGAACGTCCGAAAGTGCACAGAGTCAACCGAATCGGCGACGGCGGGCGGCCTCGCACTGAATGGCTGAGTCGTCTTGAATCGTCGACGCACTAAGCGGATTATCCTCGTTAACTAAGACGGCCGGCTCGCGCCAGCAAATGGCCGTGTGATCTGATCTGGGGACTCCTCGTCTGTTTGTCTTTCGCATGTCATTGAAGATATGCCTTGGCGCCCTTGGAATGAGTGACGTTATGAGAGTCTGAAGTGCCACTGCAAAAACCGTCTAACCTTGAAATCGACGAAGTCGTTAGTCGTGAGTGTCTTCTTGCAGGGGAAATTATTAAAGGAAGAACCTTCTGCACTTTGCGCGCTTCTATTGAAGGAGCTCAGCGTTTCTCAGACAGTGTTTATCCTGAGAACATTCTCTTGGACTCACCCTTTGAATACCTAGTTCACCGCACTCTACCCCAGAATTGTACCCAAGCTGAGGGTCTGACAAATTAACGACGATCACCAATTGACGACGAAACAAGGCTGCATGGGAGGGGTGACGACTAGTGAAGTTGCGAAAGCGATAGCTCGATCCATAATTGCAAACTTCCCCGGGCTGCCGTGTCCGTGCAGGACCCCGATGAGGCGCTCCTGAGGTCCGGCTCTTCGCGCGCGCTATCGATCCGCGCAATCTGCCACGCTTCGCTTCTCGCTGAGCTCAGTTCTTACTTCGTCGTCGTCTTGAGCGACTGCGCGGGCTCGGCTCCGGGGCAGGGGTGGGCGGAATTTCTGTTTTCTGTTTTCTGTTTTCTGATTTTCTGGCCATTTTGGGCAAATTTTTTCTGTTTTCTGTTTTCTGGGAAAATGGCCTGAATTGGCCAGAAAACAGAAAACAGAGCTGCGAACAAAATTATATAATAGAAATCCAATAAAGGGAATCCAAAAAGTAGCTGACACGCTGACATGGAGTCCCTTCATAGGACATTTCTCCACTTTCATAATTTCGCTTTGTAGTCTCTTAAATTTCTGCAGTAGTTTAGACTATCTACGATTACTTAGAACTTTATGCAAAGGCTAGAAAGCTAGTGTTCTGAGGGGCATTTCATTATAATATATGTTAACTATGTGCCGTAGAGTAATTGTGGGTAGGATTATTCTCCACCTCCGGTTATTGAAAATTGTTGGCTGGTCTTTCCCAATGATCGTAAAGCAAAGCCTTTGACGGAGCTGCTTTTCTAACTCTTGTTCAGCTTTTGGTTGTCCAACATTAGTGAGAGGCTGAAAAGTTTTAGTTACCGTTGACTTCACTGGTGTAGTGATAGAATAGTGATACATAAATTTTTTAATTTATCACATCTATCATCTGTCGTCCCGGTGATCATCGAGTTATTCGAACGGGCACCAGCAACGTCTCCATTTGTCCTTGTCGCTTGACAGAGTGCTCCAATGGATCCTCCTCGCCGGACGGACACGAAGAGCGTCATATCGTTCGTTCAGGGCTTCCACGAAGAAGTCCGACCAGTGCGTTGGTGGGCATCCTGGTATTCTCTTGACATCTCGCGAAATCCAGTCAGTGACGGCTCTCGTCCAGCGGGTGTCTGCGAATCGCATTACGTGGCCGGCCCACCTAGTTTTCGCCAACTTCGCCCATGCGGCAGCGTCCCTGATCTTCGAACGTCGGCGAAGTCGTGTTACTCCAAGCATCGCGCTCTCCATTCCACGCTGCGCGTCGCTGATCACGTGTTCATCCCGCTTCCGCATAGCGCAGGTCTGAGGCGTATGTTAGGACAGGAAGAGCAGTGGAATCGAATAGGCCAGCATGGATTCGGACGTTCTTCGTCTTCTTCACGATTTCACGCTCTTTAAAAGCTCCCCAAACCACTCGTTTCCTCATACCCAGCTCCGGTGCTAGGCCGTTGCTCATGTTGACTTCGCGAACCAGATACACGTAGCTGGAGCACTCGGAGATGTTCGTTCCGTTGAGCGAGAATGGGGCATCATGAACTCGTTAGTTTCTCATGAACGTCGTCTTCGTAAGATTCCGCTGCAGTCTAGAGTTCCCACATACACGATCGAAGTGGGCTAGCGTTCGCTCGGCCTGGCCATGCTCGGTGTTATGAGCACGATGTCATCAGCAAACCTAAGATGGTCAGTTGCCGGCCGTTGACCTTAACTCCATGTATTCCCATTCTAGTTCGCGCATGGCGTTTTCGAGGGTGGTGCTGAAGAGCTTTGAGAATACGGTCTCTCCCTGCTCAAACCCTCTCTTCACGTCGATGATGACGTCGTTGTAGAGTGGAGAGATCTTGGTCGTGAATCCACTGTGCAGCTCTCAAAGGACTCAGATGTGCTGAGTAGGAACGCCCTGAGTGAGCAGGGCTTCGAGAACCGCTTCAGTCTCGACGGAGTCGAATGCCTTCTTCAGGTCGATGAACGTAAGGCACAGCTGCACGATGAGCTTCGTAATGGTGTGTATGTGGTCGATCGAGCCGAGTCCTCTCCGAAATCCTGCTTGTTCGCACGGCCGTCCTTCGTCCAGCGTTCCTCTAACCCTATTCAGGAGGAATCGAGTGAAGAGCTTGTAGAGTACGGACAGCAGGCAGATCGGGCGATAGTTGCCGATGTCGGGCATGTCTCCCTCCCCAGCAAATCGAAATGTAATATGATATTTATGTATGAATAATAATAATAATATGTTGGAAAGGGTATATGTTTGATCCTTATTAGATAATGTCTACGTATTTAAAGAAACACTTTCACCCAAAAGTCTTTGCGCTGACAGCCTCTTCAGTCGCACTCTCGTGTTGTTCTGTGAAATATCAAGCCAGTACCCAAAATATCTTTGGCCCGTGTTTGGTGTATTGTAAGGCCAGTCTCTTACGAGTGGGACCCCTAATCTAGCGAATCGTCTGTTTTGAGATTACACTTACATTTGGACTGTGAGCCTTAAACCGCTATATTTTAATATGAATGCAATAGGAAAAATTCATCATTTATAAGCCACTCCTATAAACGCTTGCAAGTTAAAACGCTGGTCCACGACCAACTTCTAGTCGTGCAAAAAGCACTTGCTACTGGACAAATAAATCTTCGGATTGAATAATTAGGTAGTATGATAATTGCGAAATTTTCTGTTTTCTGATTTTTCTGTTTTCTGGCGTTTTTGGCCTTTCTGTTTTCTGATTTCTGTTTTCTGACGAAAGCGATTTTCTGTTTTCTGTTTTCTGGGAAAATTTTCAAAATTTCCGCCCATCCCTGCTCCGGGGCCTCGTGCTGTCTCTATAAAACTATCCCGGTGGTCATTGAGCGGACCTTGCCGCTCCGTCACCACTAATACAGCCGGCTGGAATACAGGAAAGCGACGAGCCTCAAAGGGAGCTCGCATGATCCTGGGATAGTGTCACAGCCCAAAATTGGCTGGAGCGGCCCTACTATCGTCTCATACACTCACCTCATGGCGTGTGCATTATTCTGTTGGATATTTCTGGCATTGCGTTTTGGTGGTATTTGCATGCGATAAATTGTGCGGTGCTACTCGTGAGAAAGAAGGTGGCGAGTCCTTATTAAATCGTGTTGTGGCTCGCTCGTACAAATGCGGGAGAAACTTGGATGTGTTTAGAAGGTACATCGGTTGCTATTGTTGTTGGTTGCTTGCGGTGGGATTCGCCTCTCGTTCAATACAGCCGGGATCACTACGATACGCACATAGCTCCAAGTGTGGTACGAGTGCGCTTCAATCCAGATGAGCTACATATGCAAAGGGTAAGAGGTGAGGAGCCGGCACATTCATTCCTTGATGGCCTCATATCCATTACTGGGAATGAAGTGGTGACTTCCAGAGAACTAAACAGCATCTGCTAGTTTTAGTTTTCATCTGCGAAGATGAAGGTGACAATTTGAAGCGACGGAATGAAGTGGTTGACAACCAGGCGATAAGAGAGGTAAGCATGGCATAAAAAATTGTGAAGTTGTGATGTCATCTATTTTGATTTCTCTAAGGCGTTTGATCGAGTATCACACAGGAAACTTTTGTCCAAATTGTCTATGCTTAACTTTCACCCAGTTATAGTGAAGTGGATTGGAGAGTTTTTAAGCAATCGAACATTTCAAGTGCGTCTGGCGCAGTCCCTCTCTTGGGTCAAAGCCATCTCCAGCGGCGTGCCTCAAGGAGGTGTCTTATCGCCAATCTTATTCAATCTTTACACTGCTGATTTGCCAACAATCATAGAACCCACTGGGGTCAAGGTCAAGATGTACGTCGACGACATGAAGTTGTATAAGGTAATTGTAGATTCGGAGGATGTTGGAAGGCTTCAGTAGGCGGTGGATCTGCTCGTCCAGTGGAGTAAGAGGTGGCAGCTTCCGCTGTCTCCGAGTAAAACTGTGTACATGTCCCTTCACCAGGGCCGTCCCCCTGACTCTCGTGAGTACCATATTGACAGTTCTCCTATTGAGGCGGTGAGTAGCGTCAAAGATCTTGGTTTCCACTATGACGCTAAACTGGATTTCTCCGAGCACGTGTCTAATTGTTGCAGGCGCGCCCAACATAGAACCTATCAGATTTTCAAAGGTCTGACTACCAGGAATAAGGCTGTTTTGATACGAGCTTATAAGTCGTATGTGCGTCCGCTAGTGGATTCTTCCACTACGGTCTTTTCCCCCAGTAGGAAAAACCTGATTAATGCGCTGGAGAAGGTACAGAATAACTTTACTCGCAAAGTGCTTATACGTATTGGCGGCTTTTTATACTCCAGGGTACCTAAAGCCACGATAAGGAATAAATACCTAGGTCTCCATTCCTTAACATCTCGTAGAAAAATCTTTGATATTTGCATGGTCTACAAGTTACTCCATCAACCGCGTTATAGGGAGTCCAGGTTTTTTAGAATGCGAGTTTCTCATACTAAGGGAGAGCATGAAAAGATTTTCCTTCCCTGCCCTAGGAGCAGGTTTAAGGTAGGCCTTTTTCCTCATAGGGCTGCAAGCGCGTATCTTAGGGCAGCGAAATGCATGCAATCCTCCTTTTCTCTGGAGCAGCTTAAGCGGTCCGTTCAAAAGTCGTTGCTGAGTTACGAGGCTTAGTACTGAGGTATCTCCTTTCTTTCTTTCTTTTCTTCGACTATGGTTTGCTCGGGAAGTGGGCTGTGTTGTGCTATTTTTGATTGCAGACCTGATGCCACGTCACTCGATTTGTTGTTGTTTTACGGTTTTTTACAGAGTATGTCTCTCTATGCTGCGCTTCGGTTGTAACTGTCCTATTGCTGTGTTTGTTTATCTAACGGCCGCGCTTATCGCGTACGTATTGAATAAATAAATAAATAAAGAAGTAGGAAAGGGGACAAAGTCATGAGGAGAAAAAAATAGGGAAAGAAAAATAAAAAAAGAAGAGAAGGGTATGGAGAACTTGGATAGAACTTTGGACACAATTTGGTCGAAGGCAGAAAGCGCTGCTGGAGGTGGAGTTTCGAGTTCCGCCTGGCGCCCATAGTGTTCTGACATTGTTATAAGAGCTTGAAACCGCAGTGCCAGTTACTTGAGGATTCAAGAAAATGTCATGAATTACTTTGTTTTTCAAAATTCTGCCTGATTTGATCCTGCTTGCGAAGACGTTGGACAGCAGCCGAAACACGAAGACGATGTACACGAGAAACAGAAGAGATTCTGATGCCGCATTCTCGCTCAAAAAAAACGACCATCTCCCGACACTCCAGTTACGTGTGTCTACGCCGGGAAATCAACATAGCCAGGAGTGAACGAGCGGTTTGGGAAGCTTTCAAGAGCGTAGATGACACCATGAAGAAGACGAAGAACATCCGCTCCGGGCCTTGTAGTCGTCACTCTTTCGACACTGTTATCCCTCACAACTGTTCGAGTGAAGTAGTTATGTTTACAAGCCTAACAATAAACCTTTCCAAGTGAGTTGAGCGTAGTGCCACCGTGCTGGTGAAAGATCAGGCGACCCGTTGTCAGATAGCGCCAGTCGCTTTTCCGCTGATAATGACTTCTTTGAGGGAAGCCTATCTCAGGCGTTATTCTATCAATAGGTTTCCCCGCTTTTAGCTCTCTTCTCCACAGTACATGCATATGAGTATATATTTACAGATTACGTTTTGTTTCGCTCGCTTCAAAACCATCTGAATGGTAAAACTTTCGATTCCGATCAAGCTGTTAGAAATGCATTGTACCTGTACTTCGTCTCTAGAAACCAAGGCTTCTTCAAACGTAGAATTTTCAACTTACCGAAAGATGGCAAAGGTCGTCAAACAAAATGGTCAAAACATAATTGATTAATGCCTGTTGTAAATATAAGCGAGGCAGAATCTGTGCAAGACAGTTTCACGAAGATACTTTGGATAGGACTCCATGGATATAACTACACCACCATTCCTTCACTATTTCTGGGGAATAAAAATTTCTGAAAATACTTGCATATCGTTGGAGAAGGAACGTTCCAATTACGTATTTATATTTGTGCTTCAGTCTGGAGCGGCTGCTATAGAAGATAGAAGCTGTTAGAAGAGGCAATAGTTGCCAGGAAGATCTCGTGAATATTCTGTCCGGTAAACAGCTCTGTTGGTGGAAAGCGTAGCATCGCTGCTCGGAAGGTGCAGGTTCGGGATCCACCTGCCGCAAGAGTTCTGATAGCGACCAAACATTCTTCTCACATCCCATCCCTGTATCAGGGGTAGGTGCTGACAGAACTGGAGGATATCGCGGATGTTACGTGCGGTCAAACAGCGCCGGTGGTGTAAGGCGAACATCGCTGCTGGGAAAGCAGAAGATGCGGGTTCGAGTCCCGCCTGGCGCAAGAGTTTTGATCGCAACTAAACATCCTGTAACAATATATAGCTTTCTAACTGTTGCGATCTAATTCTGATCTTCAAATAGATAACTGCCTAGTGAGGAATTTTAATCATTCTCTTCTTCTAGCACAAGGGGAGGGCAGTTGAAAATTCAGTTTCCTAGGCCAAAAACTTCACTAGCTGGCACGGAATTTTTTAAGTTGTCAATGTATGTAAAAGACTTGTCGACCGGTATCTTCAGGGTATGTCTTAGAACTTTATCGTTTTCTATTCTTCACCGCATTGTTTTTCTTCATACTTATTCCTACCTTTGCTAGGTTCTCTTATTGGCTGTTTGCTTTGTTGCATGGATTTCCCTATATAAAATAATTAAATATTAATAAATTGAAAGTTAAAAAATAGGAAAAAACGACATTAATTATCGAACAAGTCAATATATGACAAATTAACCGTTCTCTCTCCTCTCATCACTTAACGGGTTCAGCGGATAAAAACACTCCCATCAATCGATCCTCAGACGGTAATTTCTCTCACTTGGCTGGTAGAGGTGGACGGTAGCTTCGTCCATTCTTTATAATTGTTTTAAATATCGTATAACTCTATAAGAACACCCTTAAGAAATATAAATTCAGGATTCACGACTATTTTCTTTAGAAGAACTTAAAACGACCTTCGATTTTACAACTATTTCACAAATTGGACACCATGAAATTTGCACCGAACTTACAGACTAAGTGTCGTTAAGAAAATCTAACACCTGACGTGGTACCACTATTTATATAAATATAAATATATAAATATAAATAAATTAATCTCTGCCTAACATGGAATTGACCAAGCTGTTTACATAAATTAATAATCGTAATAAAATAATATTTATAAATTAAATTAAGTAAAAAATAAAATAATAAAACATTTTAATTAAAAATTCTTCAATTATTTTTTCGAGGACGAACCTATTACAATTAAGAAGTCTTTCTCAAACTGGAGAATTTTGGTTTCAGCCAGTGATATTTTTTTTTTTGGTGAACAGTGAAGGAACCACTAAAGAAGCACCTACTCCAAGCATTTCAGTGACAGTCAATCTCAATGTTTTAAAAGCTAGAGAAAATCTCAATTTTTGTTGAGACATCAATAGTTATTGATTGTTTTCCTTCAGGTTCTGCTTAGAAAGCTATGAAATTCACTGTCGAAGGAACAGAGCATGAACTTCCCAACTCTTTGGACAAGGAGGTCAGCGTTAGCCCTATAGCTCTAGCTACTATAGCTTGAATCCATTGATCTTGTCTCGATTTTTATGCTTCAAAATTAATTCGCAGTTTTAAAATGGAATTTCTATATTTTTACTAGATCTATTTTTCTAAATTTGCTACGAGATTATTTCAGTACGGTGATGCATTCAAGTCAGCATGCGATGCGATGAGCCGAACATTGGAGATCATTCGCTCGCCAGGTGACGAGTAGAGGGTTTGAACGATCGATCAGCCAGCCAATCGATTGATTCCATGGGAAAACGATCAATGCTTGACTCTTCTCGTGTCAGAGAACTAATCTGCGGCCGTATTCCTTATCGCCAAATTGTAGCTGCTTGCAACATACACCATGCGGTGACGCTTCGATAAGGGATGAAATTCGGCAAAATTTGTTAGGGCAGAATTAGGGATTCATGGAATTGAAGGCGCAATTTCAAACAGTCGTCGGCTTTCATTTATAACTTAATAGAATGCATGAAACCTTTTTTGGAATGCTAAAACATTCTACTCCGTTACTCCTCAAAAATTCGTTTAAAAAATTGCAAGAAAAAGTTGGGCAGTGTTTATCGATCGTAAATAGAATAATAAATCCACTAGGATTAGAAAAACTATGCTGGGCGGGTACTAGTCGCTGATGTGGCCTACATCGGAAGGTGGGAGACGAACCAGAGAAAAGGGACATGCTATCCAGAGAAGTTTTGTTCAGCGGGCGCTCAGATGGTCTACGACAGATGCTTTCTCATGTTCTCCATGTAGGCCACATTAGCTACTAGTAGTTTAAGTAGTATGGAAAACCTTGAAGCAGTAGGCTTTAGCTCTGCAGATAATCCAGCCCAGCTTTCTTTATCACTAAGCCTCAAGCAGGCAAAATCAGGAATCTAGCGAGCTCCATATTTTTAAGAAAAATTCAGGCAAAATCAAAATTTCCCATTAAATGACACTAGAGTTCGAAAGTAGTGGCCAAGAGTGGTTGAAGAATTCTGCATGAGAATCCACCGATGGCATATCTTTCAGGTTATGTGGACCGAACTGGCTGGAAAGTGGACAGCAGTAATGAGTACATTACCGTATACTATAAGGACATCGACGGACTACGGTACTATGCGGCAAAGGTGGGAAGGCTACGTATGTGATCTTTACTATGTCATTTTCAATGCAAATGTACTGCTCACAACATGACGATGTCGCAAAAATATTGACCGGGTGTTGTTGCTGTTTTTCGGCACTGGTCCCTTCTACTTATCACGGTTTTGCTGTCTGTCTGTCTGTCTGCCTTTTCGTCTGTTTGTCTATCTGTTTGTCCGTTTGACTGTCTGTCTTCTATCTATCTGTCTGTCAGTCTGTCTGTCTATCACTTTGTCTGTTTTTCTGCTTGTCTGTCTGTTTGTCTGCTTGTCTATCTGTTATCTGTTTTGTCTGTCTATTTGTCTGTTTTTCTGTATGTCTGTTCGTCTGTCTGTCTGTCTGTCTGTCTGTCTGCCCGCCCATCAGTTTGTCTCGACGGCTCAATGACCTGAAAAAGGGCTTCGTATCCCGAAATGGCCTTATTAGCTACTCGTCACGTAAGATTAACTTTTCATGATGGAAAACCATGTTTTTGAAACAACAGAATTCATTCCAAAATAAGTAGACAATATCGATAGACTGTCCAGTATCGATTGACTTTATCGATTTCTGTCTGGAACTGATCGCCGAAGGTGAGAAACGCGTTCATTACGGCCAATCTCGTCTGATGAGTTCTTCATCTCAACCATTCTTTGTCACTAATGATTCCCTGCGATCAATAGAACACATTCTAAGCACATAGTAAGCCGAATGACGCAAAACTCAACACTGCCATCTATGGGCCGGATTCATCAACGACTTACAGCAATTTAACAGAGAAAATTACAGCCGAAATCCCTGTTAGCGCAGCTTATCAAATGATATAGTGAGCGATAAGCCGCGTTATCTGAGTTTCCGGCTGTGAATTCTCTGTTAAAGTTATGTAAGTCGTTTGTGAATAAAGGATAAAGGACGGCGTTACTCAATCCCTTCTGGGATGCGCCAGCGCATTCTACTTCTACGGGATGTCGTGGAGGCGACATGAATGCGTATTTGGCCATACAGTGACTTGCGGTGGCCAGCCGATGAACAAGTCAGCGCTTTATCCTTCCCAGATAAGTCTGGTACCAATTCACCGACCCCGGAGGGATGGAAGGCTTGGTTGGCCTGGGCGGGAAATCCGAACCAGGAACCTGGTATCGGGTGCTGGCGACAGTCGCGCCTCCTCCGACTGCGCTGCACGCGCCCCGTTTGTGAATACGGCCCCATATTGTAAGCTATCGAGCTTTACGTGAAGGCTGAGATAAATAGTGGTAGCGCTTTTCCTGAAAGCGGCTCTCACTGCCGCACCACTACACTGTAAGTATTAGGTTGATGCATAAGTTCTCGGACATTTAGGGCATGAAATATTTATTATCACAACATACGAACAACAATATCAAATCTTTTGATCAATTGTCTTTCGCCAACGTGCTGGTAAGTCATGGATGCCTTTTCTCCAAAACGTAGCCGGTTGTGATTCGAGAAATGTGAGCAGTGCCTCCTTGACATCCTCTCGGTTCCTAAATTGCTGGCCGTCCAAATAGCGTTGAAGGCTCGAAAACAAAGGATAATCAGAAGGAGCGAGATCTGGTGAGAAAGGCGGATGTGGAAGAACGGTCCATCCGTAGTCCGCCAACTCAGCCGCCGTCGCTCTAGCAATGTGCGGTCTAGCGTTGTCGTGTTGAAAATACACCTTCACTTGCTCTCCTCGTGTGGTTCGATGGTGGGCCCTCAACTTCCTCAGTTGGTTGAAGTAAACCTCTGCCGTCACTGTTATCCCTTCGTCCAGCAGCTCCCAGTATTCTACGCCAAGAACGCCATAGCATCACCTTTTTCACGTGAAGGTCGGGTTTCGGAACGTCCTCTGCCTCTCCAGTTGCATCAACCCACTGTGCACGCCGGTGATAATTAGAGTAGTGTATTCACTTCTCATCCCCGGTGACAGGTTGTCCAGCCATCCGTGGGTACGTCTGAGGGTAAGGAGAGACAGAGCGACATCGGCTCTGCGATCCATGTCATGTTGTGGCAAGTCGTGAGGTACCCAGCGACCCAATTTTTCCACCTTGCCAATCGACTTCAATCCTCTAACGACTGTTGAGTGACTAACACCAAGAGTGCTTGATAGTTCGCTAGTGGTTTGGTATGGGTCTGCTTCCACTCTACTTTTGAGGCCATCCAAATCCAGTGTCATCGGGCGCCCTTCTCGTTCATTATCTTCAACGGAGAATTCACCAACTGCAAACTTCGAGAACCACTGGTACACAGTACTTCGAGCAGGAGCGCTCTCGTTGTAAACATCCTTCAGGCGACGATACGATTCGTTGGCATTGAGGCCAGCTTGATGCAGGAATAACATGACGTGCCGAATATGCGGCTCAGTTGGGATGAATTGCCTAGCCATAATAGCTGACGTTAACAACGCAGAAGTAAATGTTAGGAACAGTTTTGTAGCCCTTTCCTTTCTCTATCGATCGATCATTTACGCGTTGATACATGTGGGAAATTTGGCGGGAAAATGCGCTTTCAATTCAGGAGGGATCAAATGTCCGAGAACTTATGCACCAACCTAATAGCTTGCTAGTTGCAAAATTTCCGAAAGCAGAGGACTAGGTTAAACGAGGAGCATTCGATAAGGCGAAGAAGTAGAATGCGTGGCGCATCCCAAAAACAAATTGAGTAACACTACTAACCTTTATCCTTTTATCCTCATTATCAACGAAAAGTTGGTTAAAGTTCCTTAAGATGTCTAAAACGTAATGGCTTATTCTATTTCAGACTACGGTCGCCGTCTCCGCGGCGACGCTTGTCGGCTTGCACTGGTACGACTTAGCCGGCGTAACAGAATACAACGACAACATGAAGTACTGCAGAACAGTAAGAAAGCTCACCGACGATGTCGACGTAGCTCATGTGAGTCGAGTTTATCACCTTGAGAGCGTTCAAGACCTAGTTCCCCAGTGAACAAAAGTCTTACGCTAGACAAGCGTTGTGACTGAAATCGTCTCGGTTCGTTTCCAGTCCCATCAGAGCTGTGTCAACGAAGGATTCCGGAATCCTGGTTCGCTCTTTTAAATGTCTCCGCACACTTTTACGAAAAAGCGGCGGTCCTATCCTTAATCATGGGGCAGGGATGCAAAGCATGCAGCCAGCGGCGAAACTGCGGCGAGCAGTGCTGTTCCTCAGCCGCACCCTTTGGCCTTTGTCATACCATCGCTCACCCCGAGCGACGCCTAATGATAGGCTCCCATATCGATAGGGCGGCGCGCAGGGGTGTGCGCAATTACGATTTACGATTTGCGATTTTACGATTTACGGTGATTTTTGGCAATTTTTTTACGATTTACGATTTACGACATTTTGGGTCGTAAATCGTAAATTTTCGTAAATGTGATCTTCGGTCCACGGATGACAAACGTCCACATAACGTGATACAATTCGGGTTATGACGATTTACCCACTTTTAAAAACTTCGCTCGTAGCTCATTGCTATTTCCTAGTTACTTTTTTATGTTCTTCTGTGGCGCAGTGACAGAACAACGCAACTTTGTGGATAGCCCGCTCGAGTTAATTCCTGGCAATAGAACTGGGCTAGCCTTTTTTCTGTTCGCGCTCTAGCACAACATCTCACATTCGAATGCCATGAGAGCATTTCGTTCCAGTCCACAGAAAAACATGAAAATTCTCCTTGCACTGGAATGAAGATGATCGTCTGCGGAACCATATTCTATGCTGCAACCACCACCTAGTGAACTTGTAACTTTTTCACCACCTGTTCACCACATAGGCGACCCTGTCCAATGCACATGAGTAGAAATCATGCAAGGTCATCAAGGAATATTGGACTTGATTGGAGGCTGTGGAATAATTGCTAAACTGTTGGAAAGAGTAAAACAATCATGTTTCAATCATATTGTCACTACACGTCATGGCGCGGATTCTGTTTACATATGAGGTGCGCCTTAAGCAAAACGTCTGACATTTTCATGATAAAAGTGAAAATGTTTGGGGAGCGGATCGAACTTACGAATGGTCGTCGCGGCTGCGGCAGCCACCGCCGTGCCGTAATTAGCCGCTCCTGCGCCGCCACTGATCACTGTCGCTTGTACGGAAGCCGCTGCCGCGAATGCGTCGACTACTTCTTTGGACTTTGCATAAGCTCTCACTGGTTTTTGTCCAGCTTTTCGGCCAAATACGGTTTACCTTCGTCAGAAAAGGCCGCTGGCTATCTTCTAAATCGTAAAGAGAGCGGCCGAGCCAATTGATCATAGCCTAAGTAATTAGGACAGGACGCTGAAGACTGGATCGAATGAATACCAGGAACCAATGTGTCGGACTTGGAAATATTTTTAGAAAATAAATCCAAACACCTCGCCACCTAATGAGGGAAACTTGAGGACAAAAATTAAGGGTGTTGCCAAATTGTTGTAAGGAAACATAAGAACGGCTGAAAATAGTCCTGAAGAAGGTAAATAAAGAGAGTAGAACGGGTAGAAATAAATCAGAAGGACTGCAAGGAGGCATGAGACTACTCTTAGATCTTAAAGATTCGCAAGCTCTTAAAATGTGTTGTTGAAACCTATCCTGGTTCTTCTTCACCTCTCGTCTGACACATACACGCGAATGTCGTCGCGGCTGCGGTGGAGGATGTCGCGCTGGCGGCCGGTCCAGGCGGCGAGTCGGAAGACGTAGCAGCGGAGTTGCCGCGTTGCGGCATAGGTCGTCGCAATTAGCGATGACATTCGTAAGTTCAGACCCTCACCCAAAATGTTTGTCACTTTTTTTCAGTGGGTTGATTGAGGCTGTTGCGTTCGCCCTATGCGATCCGTTCAGAATTCTAAACTGCGCAAAGGTACGATGGCGCTTGTTACAACGGTAGTGGAGAGCAGGGCTGGCGAATGCAAGCAGTCATTAATTTGTAATGCAATATTTGGGAGTTTTCGAAATCTAACAAGTGCAAGCAAACATGCGGGCAAAGAAAATGCCGAACATAATTGGTTGATATCGTCGAACGAAGTTCTTTTATTCCAGAAGTTGTGGATGCCTTCAAAAATGATAAAGGACAAAGCATGCCCTTAATCAGTCCCTGTTTGAGATGCCCCATTCATTCTCTCTACTTCTATGGGATATCGTAGAGGTCATTTATGTGTGGTATTGTGCTATAGAATGAATTGCGGTGGCCAGCCGATGTAGAGGTCAGTGTTTTATCCTTCCCAGGCAAATCAGGTACCAATTCACAACCCATCAGGCATGGAAGACTTGATTGCCCGTGGTGGGATCGTAATCAAAAACTATTGTGGAGCACGCGATTGTCATCCTCCTCCGAGTTCTCTACCATGGCTCCCCTATATGTTTAAAATTCACCCTGTATGAATTAGTTAAACCACTTTCAATTCAAGCTGCACCTTGCTTTCCTGCTTCACGTCTAAAGATTGCCACACAAATATCTTCTTTTGTAATTATAAGTCAAAAATCCGACTATGATGAGTGTCCAAAAATGTGATCATGCTCTTTCAATCGTCGCACAGTTCCTCCCTGTCTGCTACAAAAATGCTGTTGGGTACAATTCAAAATGCGAGAAGGCTTAGAACTTTAGATGTGCCATACCATAGAAATGTGCCATGCGCTCACTCAGTAGGGGACGCTTCTTGGATTATTTGTGCAAATACTGTTTTCGTCGAGTTGGCCAGCGATCAAGTTTTTTTTGGCTTTGGATGGAACGGTTTTTGTTGGTTTATTCGGAGCTGTTGCGGTTGTTTCTACAAAGTCATAGTTGTATATGTAAACCAGAGGCTATGATAAACATTTTTGAACGTCCAAGCAGTTTAAGCTTTTTATTTGGGCACCCTGTATAGGCACCTTTTAAGATAGCGTTTTTGAACAAGCAGTTTATTTTGGTTCTCCAAAAACTTGTCCAGCTCGATTTGAAAGGTGCTAGTTGATTTTAATGGCTTCCATCTCAATTAGGAAAGCTCGAGCTGAAAATGTATCAATAAAACATATATAGTTAGCTTCGATTAGCTTTAACATAATAAAAAAGCAAGGAAATTGGACCATTCATTCGGTGGTTGTCTTGCCGAGTGGCGGGCTAATCGCGTGCTCTCTATTTCCACACTACCACCACCGTTATCTTCTACATCACCGACTATACCTGTCAGCGGACTCTCGGCAATCACCTTTGTGGCGGGGTTTACTAAATACTATCGAATGCCACCGTCAAAGGTAATTCATACATAACTGTTTGAAGGTCAATCCGCAGTCATGTCTCGTGCTCGTGCAACAAAGATTTCGGCGACGCCCAACAACAGCTCTTCGACCAACGCAAACCAGAAGAAAGAAAATAAGGCTTCCGAGCAACTACAAGACATCATACAAAATGATGGAGTTCCGTGCTACGTCAAACTGGTATTTGAGCTCTTAATCGAAACACGCAATGAGATGAAGGAACTAGTTAAGAGCAACAGTGAACTTCTGAATGAGATTCGACAGCTAAGAGAAGAAAACTCATTATTGAAACAAAAGCTTGCTCAACCACCGACGTCTGATGTAGCGAAGACAGCTGAAAATTGTCCAAGTTGCGACAAATCGCCTTCGGATTCAGACGCTGAACTTAGGAGGTCCATTATTCTATTAAACGTACCGGAATCCTCCGTCAATACCGCTTCTGGAAGAGTTGATCATGATATCGCATGCGTTAGGGAATTCTTGATTACCTTAATATTGAATGCTTACCATCTGCAGTGTATCGGATGGGGAGGATCGATATGAACAGACTGAGAATTATTAAAGTCGTGCTGCCCTCGAGTAAATTTCAAAGTGAGGTGGTCAAACGTGCTCCCCGGCTCCGATTCTTTCCTACGCAAAAGGGCATTTATCTACGCCCTTCCTTAACAAAAGCGGAACGGGATCGTAGACGTGGAGAACGTTTGGCTGAAAGGGCAAGGAGGCAAACCTGCGATTCGTTCTGTGTTGATCGTTCTGTACAAGTGCTGAGTGAATTGCAATCGCCTCCACCTGATCTCGTCAGCGAACCAACCCTCTCACAGCTTAACAACTCAATGGGAAATTGTTGAATTCTCACAGGAGAAAACGTTTCCCATTTCACTGTCTTCTTTCGAACATAAGATCTATGATTAGGAATAGTAACTCTCTAGTTTTCAATATCTGCCACAGCAACTTTGACATTGTCGTCCTAACTGAAACTTGGCTCGGTTCCAGCAATGACTTAAACCCTCTCCTAGGTGTAGCCAGCAACCAATACGTGGGAATAAGGTGCGATAGAAATTGCAACAAAGGTGGTGGAGTAATCGTACTTTTAAAGAAGTGCTACTCCTATGACATCGTTTTCCGTGAATCGGTTAGGGACTCTTATGAGATCCTTATTTGTGATGTTCAACTAAGCTCTTTTTCAGCACGTTTAATTGTTGTATATAGAACACCAAATTGTAGTTCAAATGAAACCATCAATCTTTCCAAAGTTACAAGTGACTTTAGCGTGTGCAGTAATACATGCCTTCTCTTAGGAGACTTCAATCTTCCTGATCTTTTATCAGAACGCGCAGGAAACACCAACGCTTTATTTCACGACATTCTGAGTGCCCATGAATTCCACCAATTTGTAAAGAAACCGACGAGAGGAAATTCCTTACTTGATCTCGTGTTCTGTAATTCTCCAAATTTAATTTGTAATGTGAAAGTGGGTCCACCGTTAGGCAGTAGTGATCACGCCTCAATAACCTTTGAAATAGAGTACTACTCGAATCATAGACATTCCAACGGGACCAAATGGATAAAGGATTTCAAAAATGGCGACTATGGTAAAATAAGAGATCACTTGGTTAACATTGACTGGGTTGGAACACTGTGCGCGTTACAATCTGTCGATGAAATGTATGAAACTGATTATCATTGATTATTCTGATTATCATTCTTTATCACGTCATTGATCTCTACATCCCCACCAGAAAAACAGGTTCTGACCTAATGATATACCCAGACTATCTCACAAGAATGAAAACACGACAGATCAATTTATGGAACAGAGCATCTTCATCCGGCAACACCGAAGATTGGGCTAATTATCAGATCTTCAACAAAGAACTGGACAGAGCCCTTAACCGTTACAACCTTTACCTAGAAAAGGAAAGTATTCTCTCCAGAGATAAATCCGCTTTCTATAGATACATCAGAGCCCGCTCTGAAAATAATATTTACATTCCAAGCTTAAGAAACGAGAATGATTTATGCATTTCATCGACAAATAATAAAGCAAATCTTCTTGCAAGAAAATTTTACAAGGTTTTCAATAACTCTTCGGACTCTATCACTGACCTATCACTTTCTAAGGAAAACACCTCACCTTGTTTTCCACAAATGAGTCCTACTCTTTGGTTTAGTAAAGAAGAAATCTTTGAAATCCTAAGCAAATGGCCAAAATCTTATTCTACTTCTCAGGACTTCATACCATTACTATTTAAAAAAAATGTAGCAGATTGTATTGCCTATCCTTTAGAAATGATTTTTAATCTAAGTTACATGAGAGCTGAAGTGCCTCGTAGATGGAAGCATGCATTTATCACTCCGATTCCAAAAAAGGCCCCTTTCAGTGACCCAAAAAATTATCGGCCAATAAGTATAACGTCAGCCTTCGCGAGAGCGTTTGAAAAGATTGTTAAGAAGCACATTCTAACCCATATTGAAGATCATAATATCATTTCAAAGGACCAATTTGGTTTTATGAAACGGCGTTCGGTAGAAATCTCAGTTCTTAGCTCTCTAAACGACTGGTCAACAGCTACGGATTAGAGAAAGCGGACGGATGTAATCTTTTTTGACTTTTCTAAAGCGTTCGACAAAGTTCCGATTAATAAGTTGCTATACAAGATGGAAAGAATTGGTATCCATCTAATGATAGTGTCCTGGACTAAATGTTTTCTCTCCGGAAGAACATACCAGGTTAGGTTAGAGACAGTGTTCTCCGCGGTTTTTTCTTCTCCCAGTGGTGTTCCACAGGGGAGTGTCTTGTCACCTTTACTATTTCTCCTGTATAGTTACGAACGTCCTGAAGCTATCACCAGCCTAGGGTTCAGCTGCAAAATGTATGCTGACGATGTGAAAGTTTATGCTGAAGTAAACGGAGAAGAACCTTCTCATGAAATCCAAGCCGCAATTAATTTTATTGAGAAATGGACTACAACTTGGGAGCTTCCTTTGGCCGCAGAAAAATCGCATTGTCTTGTCATTCAGTCAAAGCATCAGCACAATTCACCAACTTATAAGCTCAAGGACACAGATTTAAAGCACGTAGAAAACAACCGAGATTTGGGTTTCCATATATCTAGTGATCTAAGCTTCGATTCCCATTATAAGGCAATTGTTAAAAAGGCAAATTATCGTATTTACAACTTGTTCAAACAGCTCAAAACCAATGATTTTCTTGCACTTCTTCGTGCATATAAGACGTATATTAGGCCTGTTTTAGAGAGCGGTACTTCAGTGTTCAATCCGTTCAAAAAGAAAGACATTGCTCTTCTGGAAAGCGTCCAGAACAACTTCACCCGAAAATTATTTTTAAGATGTTTTGGAACTAACTATGACAACATACCTAGAGGTCCAGACAGGGCCAAACAGCTTAAGTTACCTTGCCTCCGCAGTCGAAGGAAGATGATCGACATGACCATGATGTTTAAGATTCTTACAAACAGAATTTCAATAGATCCCACGCTATTTTTTGGTGCACCTCTGACTACGAATAGGAGAGGGAACCTAAGGCTTTACCTTCCTGTTCCAAAATCGCAGGCGATATCAAACTTCCTCACTTACAGAATTCTTAAGGACTTGAATTTATTATTAGGTGAGGATGAGAATATCATAAACATGTCCGCGAGTTTGTTCAAGCCCTTAATGGTACGTAAAAAGTTATGTTAAACGTGCTGTGTTTAGTTTTATGTTTGTTGTAGTATGTGTGATCTAGTATTTGTTTTTCTGTCATTACTTATGTAATGCATGACTATGTTCATGTCTGATAAATAAATAAATAAATCAGATGCATTAAAAGTCAGGCACCTTTTACGATTTACGGCTTACGATTTACGATTTACGAAATTGCGGATTTCATTTACGCACACCCCTGGCGGCGCGATGGGATCGATATGGGTGCATATCATTAGGCGTCGCTCGGACTGAGCGATGGTATGACAAAGGCCTTTTGTGGCAAGATGTTGGGCGACGGCGGCGGTATTAAGGGATCGTTTAGTGTGCACGCGCTGCGCGATGCGATGTTATTATAGGCTTGCATATTGGTAATGCGACGCGATGAATCGATATGAGAGCGTACCATCACATTGTGTGGCTCGTCATATGCACACTAAACGACCCCTTAACGAGAGCGTGAAAGACCTGCGCACCAGAGCCGCGCCCGCGCAACCGCTCGGCGAGTTGACGAAAGTATGAACTGAGCCCGACGGTGGCGACGCGCAGCGAGCCCTCACCGATTAGTAGCGCGCGCGGGTAGGTCAGCCTGCGAGAGTTTGAATTTAGAGAGTGACCGATCGCTTTCGCGATTTGTTCCTCATGACTCTTAATGTTTCATTAAATTGTTGAACAGTCACTTAAATCCCTGAATACTTTTCGTGTCATGTCGCAGTTTTTTTTGCACTGTTGTGTTGTTAGTTTTTCACTTTTTCACTTTACCGACTTATATGGCATGAACGATTTAGTTTTTTATCGCTGTTCCTATTCTTCTTCTTTTGAAAACTTGCCAGTAAGCTGAAGGCATCTAGTCATTGAAGCGTGTTAGTTTCAAAGGGAAAATAATGCTGTGAGTCATTGCTTCAGTACGCCACGAACGACAAGTTCATGGTGAAGAGCCGTGAGTTCCTCTGTGGCCGAATGAAGAAGAACATCGACGATGGCTATGTGCTTGCCTTACGGTCATGCTCTATAGACTCTATACCACCCAGCAAGGAGTCCGTGAGGTAAGATGTCTCAACCATCGATTAGCAGACGTTTGCCACGAATTCCGTTCTGTTCCAGAGCAGTGCTACATCTCGGAGCGGCGTGGTACACTCCTGATCCGAAGCATCCAGAGAGCTCGTCGACCTATGACTACCTGATTTCTGTAGACCTGAAAGGCATGCTGCTGAAACCCGTCGCTAATCAGGTGTGCTCAACTTCTCGAGTTTTTGTTATCCATTCCTACAATGGCAGCACATGAGTCTATTCTTTTTCAGGCTCTCGGAAAGTTTGTTTTGAGCGACGTGGAGAACATCCGAGTTCATGCTCTCAAGCTTGCTGCTCGTTAATCTCTAATCATAAGGATGAGAGTGTAGTTGTAATGTCAGATATCTGCTGTAGAAATAAATTTTTACGAATTACTGTAGACAAATGCAAATGACAAGACAAATGACAAGTATGGTCATTGCAGAGTTTATAGATGACTAAACAAACTTGGGCGATATAATTTGCTTTCAGACTGATAAACAATATACGCTGTTGCGGCTAAAGGATTACAAATAATACGAGTCAACGTTGTCGACCCGCTGGGATGGCCGGAGAACATGTTCGCTTCGATGAAGGGTTTATTCCGGCCGCTCGGGGCCAAGACAGACGTTGAATGAAAGAATCACTACTGGGGACTCGCCTTATATAGGCTTCGGGTTACGGTAGCGCGGGAAACGTTCGCGCGGGGACCTATAGCATACGAATTTCGAAAGTACAAAGGACATCTGGCACCGGCAATCAATACTAGGAACGGAACGTCTCTACTACAACACACAGAACTCGACATGAGATCACTCCTTGACATGCCTCCGGTGGAAGGAGAGTCGTCCCGACGATGTAGCTCTGTCCTCGCGGCTCGATCCACGGTCCTTCCGGTTGCGGTCGTTGTCGGAGTGGTTCCTGGATGGCGCAGATTGACGTCGGTGATCATGTCTCATCTCGTCGTGGTCGTGGTGCGATCGCCTCCGGTTTGCAGCTCTGGCGTCGTTGTATGTTGTTGACTTCCGGCAGCGGTCGTCGTCGGTATGCTTTTTCGATGGCGGTGAAGGATGTCGGTGCACACGTCTCGAATCGTCGCGGTCGTGATGTGGTCCTCTCTTGTCCGCGGCTCTGGCGTCGTCGAACGTTATCGCCTTCTTGTGGCGCTGTCGGTCCGGGTCCTGGATCACGAAGAAGTTCGGCTTCCTCTCGTCGCAACGGCGTTTCGCCTTCAGGATCTTCTCCTGCCGCCGTCTCTCCTTTTCCTCTGACGACGCATAGCGGAACTCCGGCAGCTTGACGATGTCGTTCGCCGTGAGGCGGAGCTTTTCCAGGAAGAGAAGCACCTGCCTGTCGACGAAGGGTGAGCTGTAATAAACCTGTCCCCTCAGGTTCATTCACGTGTAGATCACACGGCCTCTTGGGCCCTTACATAACAAAACACAGATAATATAACAATTTTATTAACAATAAAGGTGCATATGGACGGTAACTAGGGGCTACGGATGTATGGCCGGGTTGGGGGGGGGGAGGGAGAGAAGGAACTTCTCAGGGGCGGGGAGGCGCCGGAGCCGACACTACACGGCCTCCGATCAGACTAGGACGAACCCCGCAGCATTCGTAGGGGTGCTTTTATATCCTTCAGCCAGTGGGATGAAACAACGGCTGTCACTGTTACAACATGCTGAAGACACTCGAGAGTTGATTCCGAATAAATGCCTACGCTCATTACATCCTACCCTATTTGGAAGTCCCTGTCCCCAGGGACTGAAAGGTGGAGAGAATTTTGTGAATTCTGCCATACAGAGCGCACTGTAACGAGCACTTTTCTTCCGATCACATGTTGGCATTCGTGGCAGCTTTCCATTCCAGTCTAGAGTGAGAAGACGCATAATAGGTACCTGTCGTAAATGTCGTTCCTCACTCGTTTGGAAGAGCTTGATGAATATCATCGTCAGGAATAGCAGATCAGTCGATGTAGTTGAGGTGAAGAAGGGATAGGTGATTATGATAATTATTATCTTCAGCCATGGATTGAGTAGACAGGGGAGGTATGTGGAAGAGAAATGTTTCGGAGGGAGTGGGGGAGGGGGAACGGGCGGTACTATTGGTAAAAGTGTAACTTGAAGCAGTTGCCTCCAGTGGGGTGGTGGTCGATCGGTAGAGCTATAGTTGCGACCGGAGCGACTTCGTTGATTGATGTGAGACTGAGTATCGGGGATGGCAAAAATAGCAGAGAAAAAATGGAGAACAGGAGCGGCTCTCTGCGAGCGCGCGCCTGTCTATTCAAAAATTTCTTATTGTAATGCTACGAGGTTGGGAGAGTGGCATTCTATTATTGGGTGCAAAGCAGTTGGCCGGTGGATGAGATTAATTGCACGTAGGACACGATGTGGAGTTACGCAAGTATCGGGCTGTAATACGGCAATGTGAATGTTTGCAGGATCTATTCCTAGGATAAAAAACTGGGTTTATGAAGGCAGCTGCCGTGTAAAAACGATTGCGAAAGACGCACGGAAGAAGAGATATTAACTGAACATAGATTATAGCGCTATGAGGAACTAAAAGGATGATGCTGTATTTTATCATTAGTAATTAATTTTCTTAATGTGTGACATTCCTTAAAATTCTAAACTTTTCTACATTAATACTTGGATAGAATTTGAACGTTACAGCGCTTATTTCAACACCATCATTATTCATTGAATAACTTTATTGCACGAGGTGTGGTGCGACCTGGCCAGGATTTCACTTGTTGCTCAGAAATATGTAAGAATATATGCAATTTCTGGTTAGCCTCGTGCTAAAGGGAGCAATTCATACGCTTCGACTTCGTTTAAGACGAAGGAAATAGAAGAGAAGATCAATTTGGCATATCAAAGACAGGAATGTCACAATTTGAATTTCGCATGAAATATTGTGATTTTGCAGCATCACGAAATTATATAGGAGATTTTGATCTACAGAAATGGAGGGGGTACTATGAAAGAGCTCGTTCATTGAGGTTTTTACTAAAAACCCTAGCCGGGACCTCCATGTAATAAACCTGCCCCTCTCAGGTTTATTTACGTGTAGATCATACGGCCTCTTAGGCCCTTACATAACAAAACATAGCGATAACACGAAGGTTTTATTAACAGTAGGAACACATGTGGACAGAATTGAAGCCGCAGATATAAGGCCTCAGGGGGGGGGGGGAAGGAAAAGGGAGGATCAAGGCTTAGGAGCTCCTCAAGGGCGGGGAGGCGCCGGAGCTGAAACCACACGGCCGGCGATCAGACTAGGACGAACCCTGCAGCATTCGTAGAGGTGTTTTTATATCCTTCAGCCAGTGGGATGAAACAACGGCTGTCACTGTTACAACATGCTGAAGACACTCGAGAGTTGATTCCGAATAAATGCCTACGCTCATTACAGAGCGCTTGAATCGTGGCTCCGTCCCAGGGGCCGGGTGCGTATAGGGTGAGGCGTGGAGCACGTCGCTGTAGTGATCCCGAACCACTGCTTCGAACGCACGCTCCGGGCTCGTCATATACTTGACGAACTCCTGGCAGACCTCTCCCATGCGCCGCCATTCCGCTTCGTTCGTGTCCTCATAGGGACTTGGGAAGAGCAACAGTGTTCCTCCGCATTGGAGATTCCTCTCCAGTCCAATCAGCACCTGGCGCATGGGCCTGCTCTCCGGCATGCGATCGGGCCAAACCACAATCATCGTCGTGGTGATCGGGATGGCCAGGAGCTTCGAAGCGAGGGTGGACCAATCCGCGTACACGTATATGGTGACGTGGTCCGGGTATCCGATCTCTGCATTCACTCTGCAGAACGCTTGCGGAAGGGCGATGAACACCTTCTGGTCGTCCGTAGGGTTGAGTCCAGATCGTCCCAGCTGGTCCAGCATTGCGATGGTGGTGGTGAGGTGTGCTCCGGTGTCATAGAGCACTCCTTGCGGGAACGCTGGTGTGTGGTCGAACCGCTTCCCTTTCGCGTTCTGCACGGCCTCCGCGTACTCGTGGCATCTGCGACGATGGGCATTCATGGCCAGGGCGAGTCCGTAGGGGGTGAGGTAGGACGACTGTTTTTTCCGCAGCTCCTCCTCCTTCCTTTCGTCCCCCCAGCACTCCTGTTCCGAGATCGATGCCACGTTCGAGAGCTGGAACATGTCGTGGATTTTCTTTGATCTGGCCATGGGATGCTTCAGCTCCGGGAGCGCTACGTGCGCCATCTGCCCGAAGAGGCCGCAGTTGCAACGGCGACGTAAGTTGGGGACGTCGTCCGCGAGCACCATTGTCCTGAAACAGAAGACCTTTTTAGAAGTTACCCCATCTCCTACATTGGGTACTTTCTTGGGTCTTCCTCTTTTTCTCCTCGTTCTTTTGGTAATGAGGGGTTCGTCTGTTACCCCTGGTGGCAACTTTCTTAGCGAGTCGAACGGAACTCTGACGGGATCGCGGTCGACATTTATCAGAGTGATTAGCGCACTATTTTCGCTAACCTCAATGACCCGGTAGGGGCCCTCCCAAGGATTTGCCAACTTGGGGTTGCTGAACGAGTGCTTCTCGGTGGGAATCTTCATGTAGACTCTGTCGCCTACTTTAGGTGGATTCTCACATACTCTATTCTTTTGGTCGTATGCGGCTTTCATTTTTCCTCGCATTTTCTCGTTGACCCCTTTGGCGAAATCCCTGGCCGCTTGGGTTGCGATAGCTACTTCCTGGACGTAGCTCTCGATATCGACTGCATATTTGCTAACGTCGTGATCCGGAAGCGTATCCCAGGGCACGTGCGCGTCGAAACCATGGAGAAGGAAGAAAGGAGACTCGCCCGTAGATTCGTGAGGTGATGTGTTGTACGCAAACACACAAAATGGGAGAACTTTGTCCCATTCCGCTGGTACCTTCACTTTCTTCCTTAACATTTGAATCAGAGTCTGATTAAATCTCTCCGTGACTCCATTTTCACGCGGATTGTATCCTTTGGTGAATATGTGGTTGATTCCCATCATACCGCGCAGCTCCTCCATCAACGAGTTCTCAAATTCACCTCCTTGATCTGATAGGATACATTTAGGTTGGCGACAACCTTCTGCGACCCACCGTTCGAAGAACACGCGGGCCACTATGTTCGCATTCTTCGAGGGGATCGCGTAAGCGGCCCGAACTTGGTGAAGTGGTCCTCCACCGAGAGGATGTACCGGTTCCCTTCCGTTGTTGGCCCCATCTCGAGGATGTCGACCCCAACCACCTCATATGGCCGTGTCGTTACGATGGGTTTGAGAGGGGGCACCATGGGATGTTGCTTGTTGTGGCATAGACAAACGCGACATTCCTCTGACCATAGCGCTATATCACGTTTCATGGTCTCCCAAAACATGGTTTTTGACAGCTGTTTCAGGATCTTCTTTGGACCAAAATGTCCTGCCAGCGCTCCATGGTGGGCCTCGTGGAATACTGCTTTGCGCTTGGAAGGTTGTACCACTTTCCTATGAGCGTCGGAGTCTAAGAGAACGAGATATCCTCGTTCTAACATAAAGTCGGCCACCTTGAGCTTCCGACTTCCTTCGAGGGACTCGACCTTGCTGTTCAAGTTCCCTTCCTCAAGGTCCCGAATGACCTTTCCATATGCTGGATGTTGCTTCAATTCGGTGGTCCACTCTGGTTCCACCACAGACGCCACGATTACCTCATTTGGTATGGGTTCGCCAGGTTCGGCGTCTTTCAGATTAAAAGCTCCTCGGCTGAGCGCATCCGCTACTCGATTAGCCGCGCCTTTCAGGTAGACCATCTTTAAGTTGTATTTCTGCAACTCCAGTGCCCACCTGAGCACTCTTGGTGACACATTTGTCCGCTTAAAAAGTGCTGTCAGGGCTTGGTGATCCGTATATACCTCCACTGGTAGGCCATAGACGAACATGTGAAACTTCCGTAGTGCGAATACTACGGCTAATGCCTCCAAGTCCGTCACATGATAGTTCTTTTCCGCATCGGAAAGTCCTTTCGAGGCGAAGAACACTGGATGTAGGAGCCCGTCGTCCCTTTCTTGGCTGAGGACTGCCCCTAATCCTTGGTGACTTGCGTCCGTGTGAATCTTGAAGGGCCTTCTGCCACTTCTGGCTTCCTCGATGTTTGGTTGTGCAAGAACCGGTGCCTTCGTTATAATGGTCTTGAGCTGGCTGAAACATCTTTCCGCCTCAGCATTCCACTCAAATTTCTCTTTTTCCGAAGTCAGCGCATGCAACGGCGCCGCCACCTTCGAAAATCCCAGCACGAATTTTCTGTAGTAGGAGCACATCCCCAAAAACGTCCGAAGGTCGGATCTTGACTGTGGCAGCGGGTAATTCTCTATTGCAGCTACCTTATTCGGATCCATGTGGAGACCTTCGGCGTTGACTATGTGTCCTAGAAAATGCACCTGTTCTTCTGCTAGAACGCATTTCTTCGGGTTCAGCTTCAGCCCCGCTCTCCTCAACGCGTTGAACACCTGTTCCATTACGAGTACGTGGCGTTCTAATGTCGTAGTTGCTATCATAATGTCATCCAGATAGCAGAACACTTCGTCACCCAACAGTGTGTCCAGGACTGCGTGGATCAGACGTTGGAAAACGGCCGGCGAGGAGGCTAGCCCAAAGGGTAGTACTCGAAACTGGTATAGCCCCTCTGTTGTTGTAAACGTAGACTTCTCCCTAGCGTCTCTCGAAAGGGATATCTGCCAGTAGCCTGAGGAGAGATCGAGGGTAGAGAACCATCTCCTTCCTGCGAGGCTCTGCAGTATCGAGTCTATTGTCGGTAGTGGGTAGCTATCCAGTTTTGTGACCTGGTTCAGTTTGCGGTAGTCCACACACAATCTGAGGGATCCATCCTTCTTTTGTACAAGGACTATGGGTGATGCCCAACTCGCCTTGCTCGGTTCGATTATTTGCCTTTGCAATAGATCTTCCAGGATACGGCGCAACTCGACTCTCGTGGAAAGAGGGATTGGACGAGCTTTTTGCCGAATGGGCTTGGCATCCCCTGTTTCTATTGTGTGTTCCACCAGGCTCGTTTGAGTCAATTCTTGATCGGTGACCGCAAAAACGTCGGAGTACTTCTTGACCAAATCCTCTAATGGACTGCTGTCCAATTTGGAGGTCTTGCTGCTGTTCAGCATGCTCAACAGGATATCTAGCCGATTATCCTGTTCGCCCGCTGTTCGTTCCAGCATGTCGCTCTGCCACCGGAGTGGCTCTCGCTCCACTATTTTGGTCTGCTCGCACTGTCCTACCTCTTCTCCTAACTTGAAGAGTTTCGAGCTAGCCAAATTGTTAGTGACAGGTATTTCCATCTGTGGAGAAGTAGCGCTGCAAATAAGGTGCGGCACTAACGTGGACTTGGACCACATTATACCGCTTCCCTCTAGCCCTTTGCAACTTAGCTGTAGCAGTTTCGTTTCTCCGGGTCGAAGGTACATCCGCTTAGCTACCGTGACACCTGTTGGTGTTCGACCTTCTTTTCGGTTTTTCCGCGAAGACTTTCGTTTAGAGGCTTTCCGTGTCTTGTTAACTACTGCTACCTGAGAAGATTCGGTTATTACGGGCAGGTTTACTCCGAGCTTCTGGAGCGCGTTAGTGCCCAGAACTATCATTCCGTCTCCTCCTTTCATGACAAAACATGCAATCCGCTGTTTGATACCATCTTGCAGCTGCATGGTCAGTCTCACGGCCCCCTTAAACGTCATTTGGTTTCCGGACGCATCATACACCGCCGCTTTCTCCGTCAGTGGAATTTCTTCCACATCCGCGTTCAGGTCGAAGCCTGCTTTCCAAGCGGTGTTCAGCGTCTCTAGTGGGATTATGCTGACTTGTGATCCGGAGTCCAGCAGAGCCCGCCTGGAGAGCCCCAATAAGTGGACCTCTGCCATCGTCGGCTTCCCCACCAAGTCATCGTCTGCATTTCCTGCGGTAGTGGACCCACAAATCCACTTTCCCAGGGACACTGTGAAGTTCTTCAGAGAATCCTCCCCATGCTGTGGGTGTTGTTGGGCTTCCTCAGCCCTCCTTGGCCTCCTTGCTCCTGCGGACGTCGTTTTCCTGCATTCCTGTGCTAGGTGCCCAACGTTTCCGCAGTTGAAGCATTTCGCCTTACTATTCCAATGTTCTTTGGGTTGGCCGTTTTGACACCCTGGAGACGCTTCTACGGGGTTCTGACCACTTTTACGTTGGAACTGTGACGGCTTCGTAGGAAGGCTCCTCCTATTCTCTCTCGCCTGTTGTCGGGTGGCCACTGCTACTTCCCGTACTGTTGACGCCACTTCCTTGCTCCTTTCGCATCGCTGTGCCATGCTTTTCACAAGCTCGTAGGCAAGCTCTTTCGGAGCTGTTTCCATAGCTGTATAAAGCTGAAGGTATTCTGGCCAGTCTGCTAACTGGCTAACCAGTTCCCCAGCTCTTGTTCGTGACAGCTCTGCGTCTGTTAGATCTGGGTAGGCTTGGCGGGTGAGGACTTCGAGTTTCAGGCAGTAGCGTGTCACGTCTCCTTCCTTCCGGAGATGTTTGAGCTCCATGTATGCCTTCATTTGTGTCGCAGAGTCATTGGAAGCGAACTTCGCGCTCATCTGCTCCACAAAGTATTCGAAGTTTCCCTCCTTCCTTAACGGTTTTCGGCAGCGCGTCTGCCACCGATTTAGGGTAGCCCTCCAGTTTTGTCATGAATAAGTGGATTAACATGTCGTTCGGCAACCCCAGGTTGCGGTACTTCATGTTAAACCCAATGACAAAATCCTTAAAATTTCTGCCCTGAGGGTCTCTATACTTCCCAACGTCAGGCAATGTCATTGCAGCGAACATTGCCCCCAGATTGGCATTGGAATCGGCTCTGTCGTACCCACCTTTCAATCCGCTCTGGGTCGGAGACGGTGGTTGCCACGCCATTCGCATCGGCCTCGGCGAGCTCGTCCCTCCTGGCTGAAATCGAGCCTTTAGACCCGTATTCGAATCCGTGGACGCTAGGTCATCACGAAGATACTCGCCTTGTGCCGCCGCAATTGGGCCAAACGACGCGTGGTACTCGACGTTGTCGAACTCATGGGCGTTCATCTGTTGAATGTCCACCTGCTTCGTCACCACTGTTGCGGGATCCAGGGATGGCGCGATCTGAACAGATCGTGATTTCAGAATAGCTCTTTCATTTTGTCGAGTGCCACCGAGTAGGAATCTTGTTTTGTGCACTACTTCCTCGGCCTCAACATCGAGCAGTTCCTCTAGCTCACGCATGCAAGCTTCATCACGTTCAGTGCCCGTAAGCACTGAGCGAAGTAGTGAAGAAAATTTACCAGACAACAGCTCACTCAGAGCCGTTTGGTCTTTCTCTATTTTCTTCAACTTGTCTAGCTCCACAGACATGGCGCCGCATTCTAGCAGGACCTGCTCCCTTACAGAATGCGCCATTGTGGTCACCATCTTGGTAGCCGCCCGCGTAGACCCTTGGTCTAGGTCCTCAAGGACCGCTGCCGGCATGCTTTCCAAGCTTACCAGGTGGCCACTTAAGGTCTGCACTATTTGGCTCACCTGCGCGACGTTCTGCTGTGCCAGCGTCTTCACAGCATTCGCCATCTCCGTTAGTGTCGCCCTCATCGATGACAGCTGCTCCTCCGCGGTTGGCTCGTCGAGCAGTAGTCTCTCCAACTCGGGCGAGGTAATCTCCATTTGGTCGTTCGCCATTTTCGCACTTCTGCAACTGATGTGTGTGAACTCCTGACCGTTTCGTTCCAGGCACCGTACACTAGCAGCGCACTGGCCCCTCGCACGGAGCTGCCCGTGAGCTCTCTGCCTCGGAAGCAACACAGCGCCCGCAAGTGCACGTGTGCGCCTCCCGCGCTCAAGGCGTCTGCGACTCGCGATGACTCAGACGACGAGCAAGCGTAGCGCGACACGTGCTGCACGAAGCTCCGTGGTACTCCGGGCTGGCTCTCCGACGCACTCCCGCGCGACGCTGGCCCTTGCCCAGTAGTGTACGCTGCCTCCGAGGAGACAGGAGTTCTCGCCGTAGCCGTTCTTCACGGCCTAAGGGCGGTATCCGAGTTGCGAAGCGTTCGGCCCCCAAGTCAACGTTGTCGACCCGCTGGGATGGCCGGAGAACACGTTCGCTTCGATGAAGGGTTTATTCCGGCCGCTCGGGGCCAAGACAGACGTTGAATGAAAGAATCACTACTGGGGACTCGCCTTATATAGGCCTCGGGTTACGGTAGCGCGGGAAACGTTGGCGCGGGGACCTATAGCATACGAATTTCGAAAGTACAAAGGACATCTGGCACCGGCAATCAATACTAGGAACGGAACGTCTCTACTACAACCCACAGAACTCGACATGAGATCACTCCTTGACATACGAAGGTCCTCATTCAGCACCTAGGTTTTTCGCCCCTGTGTGTTTGTTCGAACCTGGCGGGAACTAGCGCATAAAGGGCTACAAAGAAGAGCGTAGCGGCGAGTCTTGCATCGAGCCGTTCTCTAGTATCCCTCCAACTGTCGCATCACATCCACCTTGCTTCAGTTCTTTTCCGGAGAGTATTGAGTATTCTCTATCAACAACGCTATCGTCTAGCATGTACAGTTTGTCCTCTCATACAAACTACATGCACACAACCCACACACATCCACACGCACACAGAAACATATAGCTCTGCATAGCTTTCGAAAGATAATGATTTGCTCTATCAGAAAGTGTATTGTATTTCTTTTTTCATCATGAATTTTGTCAATTTTTAGGTAGTTGAAGTGAAAAGTGAAAAAGTGAAAAAGTGGCCACCTGCGCAGTCGCTTCTCTCCGCTTAGGTTTGAAATTTTTGCACAGCTTTTTATAGCATTTGGAAGGCAATGTTTTGTACTATAAGAATATGTGTTAGAGCTATTTGCTCATTTGTAATTTACTGATTTTTAGGTCGTCAAATTGGGACGTCCGAAGGAGGATGGTTATTTTTGCCGACAGCTCCTGCTCTGTGGTTGGATTTTTTGGGTGGGTGTTATTTGTCGTTCGAAAGAGAATGTCTTGCTCTATAAGAATGTACGTTGGCCAAAAGGAGAAAAATCGTCTTCACCAACAACTCCTTCTCCTTCTTCAGTAGTTGATATTCGACAGAAATCAGCGTGAGCCAATAAACGCGACACAAATTCTTACTGAGCAAGACATCCTCTTCTAAACGACATATAACTCCGTGCAAAAAAGTTCAACCACAGAACCGGAGTTTTGGTAAAAATTCGGACGGAAAAAGGTTGATGGCCTAAAAATCAATAAAAGACAAGTGAGAAAATAAGACCAACACGTATTCTTGTAACATTGTCTTCCAAGTGCTATAAAAACCTGCGCAAAAAATTACAACCCTAAGCGAGAGAAAAAGTGCGCAAATGGCTACTTTTTCACTTTTTTACTTTTCACTCAACGACCTAAAAAATGACAAAATTCATGATGAAAAAAAACGCAATACATGTTCTGATAGAGCGAATAATTTTTTTCGAAAGCTATTCAAGGCTATGCAAGAGACCGCCGGCGAAATCTGTAGTGAATCGTTGAAAAAACTGCAAGGACTTATGGTATAACCCAATACATACATACATTCATACATACAGTTCATACGTACATACAGGGTGCGTAAAAAGTATTGACGCACCTACTTTTTGTTTCAGCTCCAGCTTTCTGTTTCTACCTCTCTAGGTTTTTATGTGTTATTTTTGTTGTTTGTATTGTGCTCAAAAAAACACTCACGAAAAATCTGAAGAAACATGATCGTCACCGTTACGGTGGCCCTTTTTTGTCTGTTACCCAGACAGCTGAATACTTCCTTAACAAGAGAATTTGGCGCTGTTCGAAACGGTTGGTGAGGAAAGAGGTCAGCAACCCAAACGTCAGCCACGGCTCTGTCATAACAGAAGAGTGAGGTCTGTGTTACTTTCAACAGAAGTGACCAGTCGCAGAAGGCTACCCTGTTCGAAGCACGGAACAAAATGCAAGCGAATACTTGCGGCGCGTGCTCATGAATTTTTCCGCCGTTTTCGCACCTGTATTCACAGTAAAGGAGCCGATGTCAATTACAACTTATTCTGTCGTGTTTGCAAGATCATTTTCTATATTTCTGAAATGAATATTTTAAAACTTACAGCGCAATACTTTTTCCACAACCGCCATTTACTGCGTCAATACTTTTTACGCACCCTGTACATACATATACATACATACATACATACATACGTACATACATACATACATACATATATACGCGAGGCTTGAGCATCTGACATAGAAGAGTGGCCAAAAGCTCTGGTTCCGTTTAAAGATCAATTTGGAGAGTGCGTGCTGAAGATCTAAAGGGATAGGCCAGACAAAAGTGTGTCCTACAAGTGTGGCAATGTGCCGAAGAGGTGTGGGTATAGAAGAGGGCTTCTATCAGGATTGCGTTTTAAGGCCTTTGCAAAGGCATTATTACCACCCATCACTGTTACTATACACTTGTTGGAGCCTATCTTGGTGTTTAAAAGCATTTCCCCTGACACTTTAATGAAAAATACAAAATTTAAAGCGAGCTATTTGCTTCAAGTCCAAAGGTATAGGGAATTCAACTGATACTCTCGCAGGAACCATGGTAGGAATAAAAAACATGCAACATAAAAAGCCGATCCCCTCCTTTGGTCTCTGGACAAAAAAGCGAAGAAAACTTTTAGGCCGCTTTTCTGTAGCGCTCTTCAAATTGAGTGCTTTGAAAAATAATATGGATATTCGGCATGGAGACGTCTTCCTGGTGGAAAGCGCCCAACAAATGCAAAAAATTTAGTTCGGCAACCTAGTTCGGTGACCTACATTCTACTCACCCCCTCCCCTCGCCTGAGATAATTACACCTAGAGGATATACGCTTCTAGGTGGTCCGAAGACAAGAACATTCGATTGAATTTTAAGCTTACTGGATACAGTTGATGTTACACAAAATTTTTGTACTATACACTTCTTAACGATCATAGTGATGTAATTTTTTAAAGGCTCGCTAATTTCGGTACTTCAATTTCAAGGAATGTTTCGACCTTAAAGAACTCTAATTTTGGAATATCAAGTCTGTGAACGCTTATGCTTGCTTATTCGCCAAACATTTTTGGTTGGAACTGAACTCCGGACAAAACCTTTAGGGTTGAAATATTCAGTACTTGCACGCTGCCAAAGTCGCTCACATGACACTTTTTGGCAACCATGCTACGACGAAATGGCTACACAATGATTTCTTTGGAGAAAGAAGCATAGAGAACTTCAAAATATGAGATTTCGGCTACCATAGAAGAGATTTTTGCTGCTCACTTTCGTATCAAACTCTCTTCCAGTGCGAACCTAGTCTCACTTTAAAAAAACTGTTCAAAAATGGAAAAATAACTTGCGAGTGCATCTACCTGTTAAATCTGTGCCGAGCGGTAGTTCGATTTCAACTTTTCTTTCATATAAATCGTTTCATCGCTAGCTAAATGTGCTGCGCCCGGATCTGGATGCAAATTATTTGTGAAGAGTCAGTCCGCTCTCCTGACCTTGTGACCCTTCTCGCCATTTGAGGACACCGTACGTCGCCTAACCCGAGTCTTCATGCTTCAGGCGCCGCGGCGCGATATTGACCATTCCAAACACCCGACGACGTAGAATACGTGGTTCTCCTCAAACAAAGTCTGACTAACGCCATCTCGTCTTCTTGTTTGTAATGTTTGACTTTTCTATTTCGTGCTAGTTGTCTGGCATTAGTCGAAGACAAGATGCATTCCAGAGAAACTTCTGGAACTTGATTTCATTTGGCCTTCAAAACTTGCGACTTGGGGTTTTGTTCCATTCACCTGCTTGTAACTTTTCACGTATAGTTCATCACAAACCTCTATTTCTGTGTGCGGCGGCTACGCTCGCCGCCGTTTGCCGGTATGTGGTCCTACCCTCTCTTGGGACAGGGCCCGCAGCTTCGCCGCAGAAGAGGGCTTTAGGCGATACACTACCATTATCTTGTTTGCGTATGCGTTATTTTCGTGCGTTCCAAATATTTATTAAAACGCCGTTTGAGGCTTAGGATACATTTGTTTTTTTACGCTACAGTATATGTAGATTATTTCTCGGGATTACTATCAAGTTTGTCTTCTCTGCACGGATTCGGGTGATGCAGACTCTTTCTGCGCTCTTCTCGTGAACTCGTCGCTTGCACTCGCCTTCTCATCCGATTTCGTCTTGCTGCTGCTGTCCCTCAATGTTAGTTCTGAGGAGCTCCACTGATAGTAGTCGACCACATCGTCCTCCTTATTTTCCGGCATTCCAGAAGGCTGAACCTCACCCAATAATGACCACTTATCTCCAGCATCAGGTTTTTTCTTCTTAGGTGTTTCTTTGAGGCTCTTTCCTTGCTCTTTTTCTGGCTCCGTTTCGACCTTCTCAATCGTTGGTGTTTCTCCACGTTGTGCAAACTTCTTTAGATTCATCTGGTTTGCGTGATCTTCTCTTAAGTATCGACGAAGCTGTCCGATTAGAACAAACTGGATGGTAAGCACTGTCGTCATTATCACCGATATTATAAGGAGGCGCAGCTTGGTACGATACCTGAAATTTCGCAACTGTTTTAATTGCAATCCTGCTAAATGTTTGAGTTACCGTAGGCTAGCAACTATGAAACGGGGTTTTAGTTTATTCTTCTATTTTTCTAGTCAAATTCTGAAATAATTTGTACATTCACAAGCCCATTAGTAATTAGTTATAATAATTAAAGGCTCTTATGGTTGTTTAAACCTGACAGACGCTAATGAAAAATGATGATGAAATGATTACGGTTGTTTAAACCGAAGTCACACCAAATGTGCGGAAACGCTCCGCATTCATGAGCGTTGCTGGTAGTGGGCTCGCGTGAAGGCCTCCGCACACTTCTGCAGGAACGTCGCTCGCCGCTATGGTTAAGGATAGGGCAGGGACGTGGACGACGGGCCTTAAGGCCTATATTCATTGCTCACCCCGAGTGATGCCTAACGATAAGCTCTCATATCGATTCACCGCGCCGTGTGATCGTTATGGGGGCTTATCATGAGACATCGCTCGGGGTGAGCGATTGTATAAGGCCTCGTGTATCAGATTTGTGATCAGTGCCTCAACTAGCCTACTAGACGAAGTATGAGCGAAAATTGCTTTCGATCTCCAGAGTCGTGGGAGTACAAGTCCCTACACCTTTGATTAGCAGAGAGTAGTGGGGAAAATAGACAGCATCGTTGTTAAAACGTACCGTATGGGCTAAAATAAGGTTACAACGTCAGTATGGTGTTCTACGGTGTTTAAGGTATACTTTACTTCGGCAAAAGAGCAGTGAGCAAGCCCAGCAATGGAGGACCCAAACCCGGGATCCGAACCCATAACCCTATACCTGCAAGTCTGCCCCCACACCCTCTCGGCCATCCAATCGCTGTCGCCTGGATCGTGAGCGGCGCACCTCAATGTTCCGCTTTGGTCGCTCTATCGCTAACAAGCATTCGCTGTAATTCCGCTTCTGTTGCAGACGCAAACCTTTTGTAGGATAGATTCTAATAACGACATAACAGTTCCAGACGTCTGCTTTGCTTTATCGGCCCACCCTGAAGTGATGCGGTTTTTTGCAATTTTTGACCTACCCAAATGTCCGCAGGAAATTTCAAAACCACTACGGTACTTCTCAAACAACCCCCTAGAACCCTCAATAGGTCACTTTGAGAATTGCCACGGGACGTTCATTGAGCTCTCTTGTGAGCGTCGCAATGGCATCGCGGCGATGGAAGTATGCCGCTGGCCTAAGGCCTCGTGCATACTTCCATCGAAAGAATTTGAATTTCTCTGTGCTGGTCGCATCGCCCATCGCTTTGCAAGGGAGCGCGACGGCGATCCGTCCAGGAACAACGCTAAACACCGCGCGCGGCGCGAAAAAGTATGCCGTACCCGCGATGGGCGCGGGACGCGCATGCCGACCGTCACTGTTGCGGCGGCCGCGGCGAAGTTTCCTTTGACTATTCGACCGCGTGCGGCGGAATGGCCATGAACTGAGCGCCGCGATGGCATCGCAGCGATGGAAGTATGCCCCCGGCCTAACATAGGCCTGGGTGCAGTTGTACGAAGAGCTGCTGTCATGTGCATTCAATTCCAGATTCTTGGCTCACGCTTCTTCTTGAGAACATGCCGTGGAGGTAAAATGCATGGCGTGTTTCGAAAGGTTTGATTAACACCGTCCATCATTTATCATGTATGTATATATATGTATGTATGTATGTATGTGTATGTGTGTATGTATGTATATATGCATGCATGTATTTATGTGTGTATATGTATGTATGCGTATTATGGGTGGATGGATGCATGTAATGTATGGTGTATGTATGCATGCAAATATGCAGGGTTTGTGGAACGCAGTCGGCAGAGGCGCCGGCTGTGGTCTGCTCTTCGAAATAGGCTCCAGGTTTGGGGTTCCCTCCAAAGCCGGCTAGAAGCACTGGAGTTTTAAAGAAATCCCTATCAAGGCTTTTCGATCAACATAATATATAGATATGATCGCATGCTATGAAAAGTCGTCACAATGAACCGTTCCCGGTGCGATCGAGATCATTTGTTAGCCTTGAAAAAAGCTCGTGGCATACTCACAGCAACTTTTTCCTCTCCGCTCGGATATGCTCCTACAAAAATAAGAATATTACAACAGAGTGATGGGACGCGGACACCGAGCCTCTCACCTTGTCAGTGCCATTCACAACAATTCCCTCACTAGCATTTCCGTAGGCTGAAAGACACATGACAGTCGCTTAGACATACCTGAGAAGGCACTACCTTTACCTGAAGTATTGAACGTAGTTCCGGCCATGGCTGCACGACTCGTGGCGGTTGAATTTGCAATGAAAACTTCCCCGAGCGTTGTTCTACCTCCTAATGGTGGAGTGGTAGCAGTGGTAACAAAAGTAGGAGAAGCAAGGGTGGGCGAGAAGTCGGCAGGTAAGGTGGTGGGTTCGACATGGGCAGAAGTTATAGATGTCGCAGTTTCAGTATTTGTAGAATAAGTAGTGGTATTAACTGCCGTAATGGTCGTAGCAGAGCTCTCAGTAGAGCGACGAATGGTGACAAGGGAAGGAGTGATAACGGGTGTTGCTGTACTTGCGGCGGTATACATTGCAAGGATTGAGGTGAAGGTGTCGTTAGCTACAGCCGTTGAGCTGGTATTGGTGCTTGACGGCGGCATGGTCGCTGTAGTGCTTGTGATCGTAACATTAACATCAGTGGTAGATGACGCCGTCGTTGTGGTGCTCGCATTCATTGAGGTGGTATCGGCTGTAGATAGCCTCGTCGCTGTAGTAGTTGTGATATCTGGGCTGGTATCAGTGGTAGATGGCGGCGTCGCTGTGGTGGCCGTAATAGCTGGGATAGAATCGATGGTAGATGACCTCGTCGCTGGTGTCGACTCAGTCATAGAGGTTCTAGTGCTTGTAGTCGTCGTGGTTGCAGTTGTTGACGCCGTAGTAGTGGCTGTTGTCGTTGTGGTTGTAGTTGTTGACGAAGTTGTTGACGTGGTAATAGTGGTACTTATCGTCGTCGTTTTGGGTGCCGACTGTTTTTTACTTTCATCCAAATCCTTCTTCAGTTTGTCGATGACAGCATTGCACTGTGGATGCTTATTCAAATCCTCCATGTACGTCTACAATAATGCAATGATTCAATAAACGAAATAAAGGTTTGCTTTAATAATCAATCGTTAGGATGTTAGATTAGACCAGTCCACCGTCTACGAATACTAAACCACGCCTGCATTCATCATTCTCGAGCACAGCTCGTCTGCGCAGTTTGTGGCCCTATCCTCGTCAGTCCACTTATGAGTATGCCTCGTCGTCAGCCCTGCTCACTTCTATTCCTTTTCCCCGCTACATCACCCAGTGTCTCCCATAATAAATAAATGTATTGCAGTACATCATGCAACTCTGCTCCAAACCGTTTTGATTCCTATGCAAGGAGTTGTGATCGGCGAATACGAAGCCGACTAACCCAGGACGTAAACTGATCTCCGGGGAGATACGTAGCAGGAGAAGTAGGGGCGCCTCCATTGAGGCCTTTGGTATACTCAGTCGTAGCGGCGACAATGTTGAACGAGTAGCTACTGACTGCGTAGCTACCCGCCCCACACTGTCGCCGCGACCCGTCGCCGACGCGACGCGGGAGTATACCAAACGTAAAGGTGTTAAACTAGCAGATAGACAGTAACCCTGTGAGTAGCTTAGTCACGCCGATGAATCACTCCTCCAGCAGCTTGATTTCTCCTTACAGGGCGTGGCCGACAGTCGGGGAGATGCCTGCGAGCCGCGATCGGGGGCGGCTGCCTCTAGCTGTGCTGGCAGCACCGTCACCCATCACCTCCAGAACCTATCGCGATCCATCGACGTACCGACTACGACTTCCATCAAGGAAACTTCTCAGACACAAGACCTAGTAAACCCATCATTTGATGAATATGAGCCATTCGTTGTCTTTCTGTTGAGTATCGTTGAGGCACTCTGAGTGCTTCTTTGTGCTGTTCAGATCCTGATGGCCAGCCGATTGGCAAGTCACCCTTACAAGCACCAGGTACCATTTTACAAACCGCGATCGGAGGGCAGGCTTGGCCAACCGAGGCATGGAAGGGACCGGTCATATATCTGCTCAGGACATCAAAAAGTTCTGCGTACTGCGTTAAGCCCCGTTCGTGCTTTCATCACCGGATGAAGCGATTGGAACGGAGAGATAAACCCTCCGTGTCACACTCTTTCCTCATGCCACACAGTTTCAAAGCAAAGGACGTCAGCAATGAACACGGAAAGAACAAGCAACGAGAACGCAAAACCTTTTTCGTGTTCCTTCGAAACTAAGGCGATACTTCCCAGTTTGAGGAGGCCGTTCACTGGGTTTTAAGTGTTGATCCACTTGATGGATAGATACGGCACTTCAACATGCCTCCTCAATATCTGCCCAATATTCTCATTCAACTACATATTATGATTTGCATTTTCATCATCAATGTGTAACGATCACGACTACCATGCTTTAACAAAGCCCTGTTAAATGAGTTGTAACTGTATTCGTTTGAAGGAATTTACCTACCAAAACTAATTTCGTACAAGGAATTATTCTATTTTTGAGGCAGACGCATGTGTATTTCATAAACAGCCTGTTTCTGCTTCTTGTTTCGTTAGAATGGCAGTTGCTCTGAAAACAGAACTTTGGCATTATGCTACTTAACGAAATCCTATACTATATATATAAAGGAGTTAGCGTGTGTGTGTGTATGTTTCTGTTCGTCACAACTGGAGTGGGGGCACGGCGTATTGGCGATAAGCAACGGATGATGGTAATCGACAGCGGCATAAACTTCAGCCCTGGGGGTAATCGAGGTCGCTTAACACAAATCTGAGGATTGTTTTTGAAATATCGATCGCTATCAATCGATATTAATCAGATTATCGATTATTTGTGGATGTCGTTTTTTCATATTCTTTCTAACTTGCCCCAATCGACATAGTTAAGGTGTTCATCCTGCGGAAACCATGAGATTGGTGGCATCTGCAATTGGTGATGAGGAGTTATTGCTACGGCGAAGCCGTGAAGAAGCCGTCAATACGGCCGAGAGGCCGCTCTGACGGCTGGTGATAACAATAAGGCCTATGTCATCCCACCGCTCACCCCGAGCGAAGCCTAACGATGGGCTCCCATATCGATCGGGCGGCGATGGGATCAATATGGGAGCTCATCATTGTGCATCGCTCGGGGTGAGCGGTGGTATGACATAGGCCTTAGGCCTATGGTATAGTCCCGCGGAAGTGTCCGCGGAACGGGAATAATCTAGTCGAGACCCAACTCGCGCCCAATAGCCCTAGTCCGCAACACCCATTTTCCGCTGATCGTCGTCAGCGGTCGGTGGACGGGCTGGTATACTTCCCGTCGACCCCGCCGGCCACAACCTCTCGCAGTGCGATGCACCGCGGGAGGCTGTCGGTCGGTGTTATCAAAAATAAACGTGTTCCAACTCGAAAGCGACCGATTCCGTGGACTTGGAACGTTCCTAATTATCATTCAGTGTCGGCCGCCGACCGTTCTGGTCAGCGACCGCCTTCCGCGGTGCACCTTCCGTCAGCGGACGTCCCGCGGATACTTCCGCGGGACTATACCATAGGCCTTACGTGCGTATGGGAATGAAAAATGACTGGGAGGATAGCTCCCTGGCATTGGAGTTGGTGGTGAAATGGATGTTGAGGTACAGCATGGGAGGTATGTCGCACCAAAGCAACTTCATATCGGTGCCATCTACCGTTTCATCCAGTCTGCAGTGCCTCGTCAACCACTTGTTTGATTTTTGGGCCGGAAGTGGACCAAAAACTTTCAGCCCCTGCGGTTCTTCGACTGGATGACACGATGCCTGCTGCTCGCTTCTCGGCTCTCCCCTCGACATCCCGGGTCATGTCGACTCGACTTTAATGGAACTTTGTTATACGGAAACGGGCGCAGATGAGGGTAAAGGAGCTGAGGTTGAAGATGAATGTTTCTTGCCCTTTTTCATACTGGGGTTCACTATTCTAGCAAAACTCTAGTCCGGTGGTGGGCCTCCGTTGTGAATGCGAAACATTCTTCACTGTTACACGCTGCATATCGGAAATGTCTAAGCCTAATAGGCTCCACGCCTCAGCCCCTCCCAAATCCTATTGCGCCATTGCATGTCTCACTCTGTTGTACAGGGTGACGGGCTTAAATCCGGACAAACTTAGATTAAAATTTCCCGCCATACCGTAATTCCACATTGAGGTCGCCATTTGCGTCCTTGAAAGCCAGAAGCCTCTAGTAAACAGTCAATACCTCGCCTCGATGTTGCATAGAAGACGGAGTGCAACCGAGGAGCAAGGAATATCGAAAGTATTCGCCTTTCACGGCAGCCACGCAACGACTACGGCAGCCGCCGGTTAGGTCTCAGTAAGACCAAATCATGTCACTCAACAGTGCATGGGTAGCTCACCCATTTTTCACCTGCAAATGAACTCTCTCATTGTCTGACCCTGGGCCGGATTCATCAACAATTAAACTTGTGGGTATGCGGCATATAAGCTGTCGAGATAAGATAAGAGTCAGGAACAGATTAGGTAAGAGGGAACGCAGGCTTCATCGTGGGTTTCTCTATCGCCTATACCTGCGGGTAAGTCGTTGATGAATCCGGCCCCAGGAGACCATCTCAACGGTAGGTCGGAACGGCCCAAGTGTTGTATATGGGCAGAGTCGCCTCTTTCTGGGAAACAACTTCTTCTTCTTCTTCTTCAGCGTTTGTCCCGCTTCGTAGCGGGGTCCGCTATTCTGGTGTCATGACGCCACCTTTCCCGATCCAGCGCTAGATCAGGGTGGACACCTGCCACTTTCAAGTCCGTATGTAACGTATCAGCCCAGCGCTGCTTCGGGCGCCCTCTAGGCCGCTTTCCTATTACCTCGAAGTTAAGGCCTATCTTGCGAACGCTGTCTTCTTCTCCGCGCAGAACGTGGCCGTACCATCGTAAGCGAGCTTCGCGCATCTTGTCAGCTATCGGCGCGACACCGAACTTCTGCCGAATAGCATCGTTTCGGATGCGGTCCATGCGCGTGACTCCTGCCGTCCAGCGCAGCATCTTCGTCTCCATGACGCTGAAGCGCGCTTCAACTTCCTTGGTCGCAGGCCTACACTCAGCGCCGTACATCGCTACTGGCCGGATGACTGCTCTGTAGATCTTTGACTTAAAGCGCTCTGGTATCTTCTTGTCGCAGAGCACGCCAGTCAACGAGCGCCACTTGGACCAAGCTGCACTCACGCGTGAATTCACTTCGACCATCAGTTTGCCGTCAGACGCGACTGCTGATCCCAGGTACTTAAAAACCGAAGTGCGTGGGAGCTCGATGCCGTTAACCTTGATGGAACTGGACTCGGTAACGTCCGTCGTTAAATACTCGGTCTTCTTCACGTTCAATCTGAGTCCAAACCGCTCCAAGCGATCACACCAAGCTTGCAACTCTCGCTCGAGTTCTCCTTTATCTTCGCTAGCGAGCATCACGTCATCGGCATAAAGCAACGTCCAAGGGACGGGCTTCTGAAGATCTCGTGTGATGGCATCCATGACGACAACAAAGAGGAGTGGGGAAAGCGCAGAACCCTGGTGTACCCCGACAGAGATGGGGAACTCCATCGAGGTTCCAGCTGCAGCTTGCACTCGACTCTTTGGACAAGAGTAGAGAATTCGCACCCACTCTATGAGCTCTTCGGGAACTCCATGATGTCGCAAGGCGTACCATATCACTTCACGCGGTACGCGGACAAAGGCCTTCTCCAAGTCGAGGAAGGCGATATGCACTGCCTTCTGTTTCTCGCGATGCTTCTCTTTCTCTCTATGAGGCGAGTGGCGTGTATGGCATCAACGGTACCACAGCCAGCCACGAAGCCGCACTGATTGCTGGACGATGTCTCGAATTCGTCCGTCGACAACTCGCTCAAAGATCTTCATGCTGTGCGAAAGCAAGCGAATCGGACGGTAATTGGAGCAGTCTGCAGGGCTGCCCTTCTTCTTCCAAATCGGGATCGTCGTACTTTGGCGCCAACACTCAGGCACTTTCTTCTCCGCCACAACCTGATTAAAGAACTTCGCCAACCATTCAGCAGGGTACCAGTACTTGGACTTCCACAAATCAGCTGCTACGTCATCGGGCCCAGTCGCTTTGCCTGGCCTCATCTTCTTCAAAGCCGCTTCAATCTCCTCCACGGTGATCTTCTGAACAGGGCCGTGGGTTGGAGCCGTTGAAGGGATGGCTGGATGAGGGAACTCTACCGTAGAGATTTCCTCAAAATAATCACGCCATCGCTTCAATGCCTTCTTGCGGTCCATAAGAAGATGGCCGTTCTCATCATTGATGCCGAAGAACTTCTCGATGTCCTCGGTCTGGCGATGGCGATTCTTTGCAAGTCGGTACAGATACCGCTCACCATCGCGAGACTCGAGCTTCTCGTTGACATCTCCATAATGAGTGGCTTTCGCAACAGCCACGGCCTTCTTTGCAGCTTTCTGCGCTTCTTGGTACTTCCGCCAGTTATCGGCTGTCTTTTCGCCGAGAAACACGTGATAAAGCAACTTCTTCTCTCGCACTTTTGCTTTCACTTCATCTGTCCACAGCCATGTCTGCTTGTCGACCTTCCGTCGCCCAGGCTTCGTAATGCCGAGTTCCGACTGTGCAGCTTGGCGTATCGCGTCGGTTGCTTTCTTCCAAGTTTCGTCGACAGTCGTGACTGTCGGTAACCGCACGCGAGAAATCACAGCTGCTTCCTTCTCTCTGATTCGCCACCACTTAATTCTAGCTGCACCGCATCGCTCAACCTGCTTCAGCCTCGGAGGGGCGATCTTCAAAGTGCAGATCAGCGGTCGATGCTGTGGGGCGATCGTCTCATACGGCACGATCTTCGCGTCTGTGACAAGACTCCGGTCGCGATCTCTCACAAGGACAAAGTCTATCTGAGTCTTGGTGCTCCCACTGTAGTATGAGATAAGGTGCGAGTCGCGTTTTCGAAAACGGTGTTCACTATGGTGAGGTTATGCGATTCCGCGTAATCAAGAATGCGCTCACCATCGGCGTTACGTGATCCGTATCCGAACCCACCATGACAGCTGTACCCGTCTTTCGTAGCACCTACGTGCCCATCAAGGTCACCAGCGACTATGATGACATCTTTCGACGGTACCTCTGCTGTCTTCTCATCAAGCAGGCTCCAAAACTCTTCCTTGGCTTGATTCGAGCAGCCAGTCTGCGGAGCATACGCTGAGAAGAAGTGATAGAGTCGCTCCTTAGCGGCGACAACGATCTTCATCAATCGATCGTCAAAGCGCTCGACGCTTACAATCGAGTCACGAAATCGTTCGGAGACGATTATTCCGACACCATTGGTGGTCCTGGGACTTCCACATAGAACAGCCTTAAAGCCACGTCCTATGTCCCTTGACTTGCGGCAGGACCACCTCGTCTTCTGCACCGCACAGAAATCAACCCTTCTACGCTCCAGTGCTTCAACCAACTCGCACGAGCGGCCCGTCAACGTACCCACATTCAGCGTTGCCACGCGGGTCCTGCTTACGTTACGGGACTTTCGTACTAGCTCAGTTGCCCCCGATGCCGTCCTCGCATCAGGGACCCTCGCATACTTCTCACACTCGCCGGGCTCTGCGAGTGCGCGTCGGCTCCCGCGGACGCCGTAGCACTATCTCGAAACACTTGAGCTGTCATACACCATGTGATGTGACACGGGTCTTCGTAGGCCGGCCTGTCACAAGGGCCTGTCGCCTGCAATCGAATGTCCGTGATCGGCTTAGCTCGCAGAGCGAACAGTTTCCAGTGGCACCACGTGGAGGAACGGACATCGCCACCTCTTTCTGGGAAACAACAAAATGGCAATATCTCGAATCCAATACAATTCTGCGCAGAGTTACGGACGACGGACCTTGGGCCATTGGCGGCGTTAGCCCTCTGCCTGCACAAGGAGGGTGAACTCAAGTAGAAACAGCGATGCGGAACAAGTGGCGGTGGTGTAGTGGGTAGAGGGGCGGCGTAATCCCCATGATGTTTTTAGCCAACTTTAGCCTGATCTCCGCGATCCGGCATAGGGCTAATGCTGCCAACGGCCCAACGTCCGTCTTTTTGTTGTTTGCATTTTGTTGTTTCCCAGAGAGGCGATTCGTCGTTCGCGTAATACACTACGCACGCAATATCGCAATCTGTAAGATCCCAAACTCGCTCGGTCCAGCTGCACCGCGTGTGTTGTGTCAATGCACACAAACACCGCATTTGACGACACGGCCCTAGAAATGCACATCAGTGGCCACGGTGGCAGCTTTTCTTCTTCCGCCAAGCCGCATGCGTCGCGTCGTGCCGACGTGGCAATTTTCGAGGTCTTACTAACCAAATTCTGCTGATGCGCTCCATGGAGTCGGGGGGTCGCGGGTTGATGTGCAGGTTTGCTCATCAACCCGCGATACTGTAGCGTGTAACTGCTGCCATTGCGTCGCGGATCGTGTTGGCTTCCACGAGGACAAATTCCACGAGGACGTTCGATTGATGTCTTATACGCCAGCGTTGACCCCGACAAGCAGGCCGTGGGGCGGTGGAGAGAGGCGCGCTGCATACGAGGGAAGCCGAGGTTCGGTTCTCCTTCGGTGCGGAATTTTTGCACCACATCCTGGATTCTTTTTCCTAGCTTGGTTCTGCGCTCCTCGAGCACAGAACCCTGCTGCCGACTCTCACTGGGCGATGAAAGCAGCTTCCACACGAGCAGCTTGGATCTCACATACCTGGAGTCCTTCCCCGAGCCTAGTTCTGTGCTCGAAGACCGCAGAACCCAGCTGCGCACTTCCCTGATCGAGGAATGCAGTTGGAGGGCGATTTTTGTACTACGCCGTCGGGTTCTGTGTGTTGTGTGCATTCACACAACACACGCGGTGCAGCTGGACCGAGCGGGCTTGGGACCGTAGTATCGCGATCAATCGTGATCACTGCATCTGTAGGCGTTCTACCGCTGAAAATCAGTTCATCTAGCAGTGCTCGATTACCTCGATAGCCATTAGACCTAACCAGGCGCTGACGTGGCAAAGTGCCAGCGCCCGCTCACGCCTTCCGATCCTTTGTTGGGGCACGTTTCCGTCGCCCAGTGATAGTCGGCAGCTGGGTTCTACGCTCTTCGAGCGCAGAGACAGGCTAGGGAAGGGACTCCAGGGTGTGTGCCACCAAAGCTGCTCGTGTGGAAACTGCCTTCGTCGCTCACGGGGAGTCCGCGGCTGGGTTCTGCGCTTTTCGAGCGCAGGACAGGCTAGGGAAGGGACCCCATGGTGTGGTGCGTCCAAGCTGCTCGTGCGAGAACTGCCTCCATCTCCCAGCGCTCTCTTGGTGCGGCGGTGGAAGAGCCGCGATCCGCCACCGACCGCTCAACGACCCTCCTCCATATCGACTGACCGTGGTGTCGGTGGATATCGAAAATGGCCGCGTCGACACGAAGCGACCGCACGCGGCTTGGCGGAGAAAGAAGAGCCGCCACCGAGTGAATCTGTAGAATTTGGTTAGGTCTAAGTAAGACCGATTAGCTCAATCATTTTTCACCAACAGATTACCTCTCCCGGTGCTGGAATTCATCTCATCGTGAACGTTCACCGAAACTAGGATTGCACCGTTTTCGTAACTAGCAAAGCGTATCATTTCTCTGGCTTCCGTGTTATAGACCTGCATAAGATGGTTCTTCCCTGTTTCTTACCTCAGCGCTCTTTTGCAATTTTTCAGACTTGGTAGTGCGAACGTATTGCTCCGTAGATGCAGTACTCACCTGATTGTATGCTCTTAGTATCCCTTTAGGTTCTTTTTTGTATCCTGTTATTGAACGTACTTCAGAACGGTTGGAGAGCATTACGCTGCAGTCTGTAATATCAATTTTGACTGAAGAGCAGGAAACTATCTAGAACAAACCAATCATTTCTGAAGTCCGTAGCAGCATTCCCGCAGTAACACTTTGAAATACTCGATTTTTTTCATGACGAGGAGTGCATTCTTCCTCAGTGTATATTGGTATGAAGCAGATCAGTAGAAACGCCAGCACAGCCGTGGAGGACAATGATGATGCACACATTGTCCAACAGTCGTTCCGATGACAAGCATCGAAATGGGGAATGTAGTCGTCTTATACAGCTATTTATACATCTCATTATAGTGCATATCACTTAACGATAACTGCTTGATTTATTAGCGATCTGTACAACTTGCTGGAACAAAATCTTCGTCCATTTTGAACCCGGCCTTAGGGCGGGGGCATAGCTCCATCGGCGCGCTCACTTAATGACCCTTTCTCCGCGCGCGGCCGAATAGTCAAAGGAACCTTCACCGCGCATGCCGCAATAGTGGCGGCTGGCATGCGCGATGGCTCCCATCGCAGGCGTGGCATACTTTTTCGAGCCGCGCGCGGTGTTTAGCGTTGTTCCTGGGATGATCGCCGTTGCGCTCCCTGGCAGAGCGATGAGCGACGCGACGAGCACGGGGAAGTCCACTTCCTTTCTCGTCGCTCTGCAAAACTCATCGCCGCAATTCCATAGCCGCGACGGGAAGGATGCACAAGGGCTTACTTATAACTAAACTCCTGCCGTTCGAACTGCAAGTTGACGAGCAGGTTTGCGGGATACTGTGGCGTGCGGTTGATGCCGGTACATCGTAAATCACGTCGGCGCCCACGTGGACATTCGATCGGTGCGTAATCCCGATTGAGCAACGAAAGCGGTTTGAGCATGAGCAGCTTTATTGCTCACACTACGGAGTCCTTCTCTATCCTGGTTATGCGCTCTTCGAGCGCAAAACCTCGCAGGCCACGCACTTCCCGTTGAGCGACGAAAGCGGTTTTAGCACGAGCAGCTTGGATGGATCTATCCCTCCTAGAGGTATCTGAGCGTCTTATCCTTCCCAGAGATGTCTGTAGATTTGTGCGCTCAGTGACAGAAACAGGCTCTGATGACAACGGCTTGGGTGATATGCAGGTTTGTGGATACGGTAGCAAGCGTGCGGGAACAGTCAAACGGCAGTAGGAGATTAGTTATGATTGCTATCCTTGAATCCTTCACTTCCCCTTTCAAGAAGTTTAGAGCTGCATCTCGGTGCGATGCGAGGCAATGATGAGCTTCTATAACGATCAAGCGACGTCGCCTCACGCCCTCGCGTGATGTTCATACGCGTTGCAGCGAACAGATAGGAATAGGCCGGCGTGTGAGAGAGCCAGCGCGCCTCGGCGTGGCGCACCCTGTATCATCGCCTGCGATGATGCTCAAACTCTGGCAGGTCAGAAGGCGTGACGCTGCCACACAGTGAACCCACCAGAGTTCTCGCTCCACCTGAACAGAGACCAGTTGGTCTCTCAATAAACTCTGTCTCAACTCTTGTACTCGCCATCACATCCTTAGAACCATCGCATTATTAGGGCGTAAAATTCCTTCGCCGTGTCGTCGTATACACCGTGTACATTTGCGTACCGAGCAGCGCAGCGGGGGCGCTGGATGCTGGAAGGATCTGAAAGGGGTCCTGGCAGTCGTCTTGGTTGCTCGTCTTCCGAGCATCCCGTCCGTCCGTCACCACTCCCGGTTCCGTGTCCCCCGCACGCTCTCCGTTGTCCGCGTTGCGTGCTTATTGCGTTTGGGCCGCTAGTATCAACGTCCGGACCGCCGTCGTCTCCCGGCCGTCCGCAGTTACGTCTGCTTTTTTTTTTCGCATCTCGGGTCATCGGTCCGCACTAGTGCTCCGTCGTTGACTTCTCATTTGGACAGCCGCCTTCAAGCTCGCTATCATCAGCTATCAGTCGAGTTCGCTCCACGCACGTCTGATTTCGGCAGGATCCGCGTCAAACTGTCTATCAGGCGCCCGCTCGTCACTGCGTCGCACTAGTTACCCAGGGAGCGGAGCACCAGCACCTTTGCCTGTGTGCAAACGTTGACAGAATCATCATCTTCATTTCGTCATATTATCTTCGTGCTGTTCCTGTTTGTGTTGCTTTAATAAAATTTTTTGCTCACCGAGTCCACCTTTGTGGAAAAGGGTACTTAGCCACTTTTTGCCTTGGGAACACTTTCCTAAAAATCTAAAAAAACCTAACTGAGCACCACATCTTACGCCATTATTAGCATAGCCACGTGATGCTGAAATCGCTGTTCATTGCTGAGAGATTTGCTAGTAATCATTTGGTGCAAAGCGGTTTGCGACTTCTTTCCAAAGCAAATAGAGTTTTGGATCACAACCGTGCTGCCGTGCATAGTGCCTCCTCTTCTCCTCCTTACACCGTGCATAGTCAAGTCATAGCCAATCTAAGTGAGATGCCGGGGGCAGTCGTTCGGTACACCGTGCTGCTCGCCGCCCACTTCCCACCCTGACGGCTCCGCCTTATTTGGACAAGTTTGCTGCGCTCGAAACCGTCGTTAGTTGGAGTGACATTGTCCAAAAACCTGACAACTGATAGGGGAAGATTGGGAAGCGCATCTCGGGGAACTCTGAAGTCATCTTCCAGTCGGTTCGGTTATGGAGGCAGTTGAGGAAAGGAGAACGTCGCTCTTCTCTCTAGATTCTTTCAATTTTCACCACAATTCTTTAAATTTTTGCCTCAACTAAAGACTATGAGTGATTCCGGTCAGCTCTACATTAGCGGGACTTGAAGAAAGCCTTGGCGCTGTAGCTGAAAACTCTTTTGTTCCAAATATGGTGAACAAGATTCTGACTCTTGTCTCAAGAACGAAATCAGTTCCGGATAGAAATGCGGGGCCAAGGGAAGTGATTAGAAATGAAATGCCTCCATGTGAAGGCAGGGACCCGGACATCTTGTCCTCGGCGCGTCCCTCGCCCCGACCCTTTCTGAGGGCGGTGTATCCAACGACTCTCCGCCGTGAGATACGCCTCATCATCTACAACGTGGGCAAAGTTTGCTATTGAACGTGGGATGTTGCTGCAGCAGGGGAAGCGCAGCCCTTTACTGCTTAACACAACAGCACCTCCACGCGTTTCTGAGCTTCCAGATTCGAAAGCCGACTTCGTGCCATTAGCATAAGAAGACCGGTAAAGGATTAAGAGTATAAGAGGGATTTCGAGGGTGGAGAACCGACAGGGATCAGAAGAGAGCGACCTGGAGGGGGCATCGGGATGGGGGGGGGGGGTCGATAGGAGAACAATGAAGCGGGCCAGGAGGTGGCACCAAGAAGGGTTTAGGTAATAAGGAGGTACCAGTAGGAAGCTAGTAATCAGAGGGGGACAGTAAGGAGGATCAGTAAGGGGATCCATTACCAGTAAGGGAGACCGGATTTGGAACATGTAACACCGATGTTGCGCAATGGGCGTTCGCTCGCCGTCGCCGTGTCGTGAGCGTGGGAGGGCTACTTAATTGGGTAGAGTAGTAAGGAGGATCCCGAGGGGGGAGGAATCACCTGGGAGAAGGGACCTGGAAGAGGACAGGACGGGGAACCAAGAAGAAGCGAGCCGTAAGGGATTCCATACGGAGAACAAGGAATCTGCCATATGCATAGCCTCCTCATGCTCGACACAGCGACGACTGCGCGCGCTTTTGAGCTTCTAGATTTGGAAGACGGCCCCCTACATCGCGCAACAAGCGTCCTGTTTCTGAATAACCAGTATGGGTCAATAGTGGAAACAAAGAAGTGAACCAGGAATTGGGATCAGGAAGGTGGAGGTGGTGGAGGTGGAGGAACCAGTGAAGGCGAACCAGCAATTAGATTCAATAGGAAGAAACAAGTGAGGGAAACCTGGTTTCGGAAGACAGGTCAACGATATCTGAAAACGCTAGCTGTTGACCATGAGGACAATTGTGGAGGAGCAACCTGAGGGACAGAATTATTGCGCAGCACAAACTAATGACGTTACTGCCCGGTCCGAAGAGAATGTCTTTGATGAAGGTAACGAAGTGGTAAACGGCTTGATGTCGATAAAGTACGCACCAGGTCCTAGATGTTAGCGAATTTTATGTTTCACAAAAACTACTTTCCGTAGGTCAGTGATGCTGCAAAGTCGAGCGAAGCGCGCGAGTGCGAGACACACCGTTTGGCGTGTCGGAGCACTTGTCCTTTTATATTTCAGGAATTTCCAAGGGAGGGTACCAGGTAGGTTAAGGTATTGATATGTTGCATTGCATATTGTATGTACAGATGCGTAGCTATCGTTAACAATTCATATTGGACTGCCCCTCCCCATTGGGATCGCACCAAGCGAAACAAATGTGAACAGTGTGGAGCCTCCCGGCTAGGAAATTGCAAATAAAGGTAATCTCTTTGGTCAGTTCACGTTATTGTCTTTTTAAACTAGTGCGCTTTCAGTTTTGTCACCGTTGTCCAAGAATCAGAGTGGACTGCCCCTCCCCCAACCCATTAGGATAGATCTATCTACTGGTCCAACCGAGGTCATAAGATGAATCCCCGATTGGACCTTTTTCCATTTTACAATAGCGGGGCACTAAACTCCTTTCGCAATCTCTAAGCTGGGATAGGTCACATTTCACTATGTTTTGCTTTTTCGGTGTCTCTTTCACTAAGAATAATCGCATTGGGTGTCGATAATGAAAGCACAACGTTTTCACAAAAATATAGCAGACGGACATTTTTTTAGTCTTCTTTTGCAAATAGCTGGTCTGACAGTGCGTTAAAAGTTTTTATTAAAATTTTGTTTGAGGCTTAGGATACATTTGTATGGGACAACTTCTATTGAGAACCATCATCATAGACATCCATCATCAGCCGCTGCCTTAGACTTCCATTCTCGCCCTTCTGTATTTCCCTCTGTACGATCGTCGCAAATTCTGTTTGTCTAAATGCTGCACCTTCTTTGGGTCTGGCTTGTGTGGTACCGTCTGAACCAGCTGTAGTGAGAAACCGCAGCAAATCATTATTACCTATCGACAACGACCTTCGGAGTCGCTCTTCGACAACAATGTCGGTCGTCGTCGACAGCAGCTAGATGACAACAGAACAGGAATCGAAGAGCAGCTGGTGAATCCACAGACGATAGAGGTGCCGACGTCCGATCCGTTGCTAGGCGAGCAAGCGACGAAGTGAGGAGTGCGGTAGTCATGTGCGGATATTTATACGGCTGCTGTTTGTTATTTTGCAAATGATACCGGATAACTGGTCAGCTGATCAGCATCCGAACCAGAATGGTTCACCTTCAAACATACGGTATCGAATCGGCCAGAATCGCGGTGGTGCGCGTAGCACCCTTGATTCGCATCTCTATTAGAATTCAAAGACAGTAGTCGTATTCAAGAAGTTTAGGTACTTTTCTCACAGCGCTATCTGTAGACTCGTTTCGACTAATCACAACAGGATGTTTCTGTAACCTTTCTATCGCGAAGGGTAAACCTGGGGAGGAGCAAGTGAAAGGACTCCGGGAAGGTAGCTCCAAGAAGCGTGCATAGTTTCCACATTTTGGCGCACTGTGAGCTTCCTCCGAAATGTTTACGCATTTATTACGTCAGTGGGTTAAATAACGCAAACACAATTCATAGTAGTAAAAATAAGCGCGAGCATAATGCGTGTTAGGGGGCATTGTTGTGATGACGACTTTTCTTTTTCCTTTTTCTTACCATACTTTTGTACAGTGTTTACTTTATACAAAGTACCGCAACATGACGGCAACAGCGCCTATTTTTCAGCGTATCTTTTTGACTCCGTTACAATTTTTCCAGTTTAATTTTGCCTCAGTTACTGTTTTTCTCAAGGTGTTCAGCCAGCGCGTATCGATTTTGGAGCTCCGTCGTTAAGCCCTGTTTATAACTCCGACGCCGAGCGACGCGATGTCACGTATAGTGCCCACATTGATCGTCTGCGTCGCTCGATCAATGTGGCGTCGCGTCTCCAGGCGTCGAAGTATAAACGGGCCTTTAAGGAAAGCGCTGACGAGAACCGGTAAGTTGCTCGGTGCTACTCTGTTCGTCTCAACAGTAATCCGCCGATTCAGGTAGCTTAGCCAAGAAGTTGGACGTCCAGAACGGAAAAGAAACTGCACTGTCAATACATATACTTATCCGGAAAATCATCGAAAACCGGGTAATTCCAAATTCGAGGGTCTCCATGAAAAAAATTGTCCGTCATATCGGTATCAGTCTTACGTTAGCGCATCGAGTGCCAAAAAAGAACTCGGACTGAAGTGCTAAATGTTCCATGTGGACTGAAGTGCTAAATGTTCCATGAAGTCCATCACCGGGCGGACAAAAATAAGCGCGATTGGCTTGCTGCCAACACAAGGTGCAGACCCCATTCGTAGGTGGATGCCAACAATGTCACGAACGAGAAGCTGTTCACCGTGGAGCAGGCGCACACCCGCCAAAACGACAAGATCTTGACTACACAGGGTTCAGCCACCTCTGCTATCGTCGAATATCGTCAAAATCTCAGGCTGCCATGGTTTGGAGCGACATGTGCACCAACGGAAAGGGTTCCTAGTGTTGTGGAGGAAGTAGTATAAATTATTTAAGATGTGTACCCAGGGGACAGGCTCGACACTGTTGTACTTACCTGGGACCAGCAGCACTTCGGCGATGCTCAGTGGATGTTTCAACACGACTCACCATCGTCCCCTGCATATAGAGTGAAGAGCGCATAGTGTGGTTCAAAGCCACTTTCCTGGACTTCATTACGTTTGTAGAATGGCCGCCGTGCTATCTGGATTCTACTCCGAAGGACCACAGCATGTGGTCCATTTTTGAGGCCAGGTTCTGTGCCATGCGCCGCCATAGCCTGGAGTTTCTGAAGGACCCCCTGCGCCGGGAGTGGAACCGACTGTCTCCAGAACAATTTTAGACGTTTTTTGCAGTGTCTTTATGCATTCCTATCAGATGTTTAACAACTGAGGACAAGGAAATGCTTGGGTGATCCTCGAGAAAAGTTAATAAAATGGGGAACGATGCCACCCCTACTACATTCACTGCTGGACATAATGATACATCCACTAGAAAGTTTAATTTTTTTTTCAAAACCTGCAAAGGCCTCGTGAGTATCTATTGTACAGTAGTAGGGGCACTGACAAAGCTTAAAAATAACAACAAGAACTGGCCTCGTAAAGTGACCGATTTTTTCCTTTTTTTAAAGATTTTTTTCCAAAAATTCCGTTTTTATGGAATACAGGGTTTGGCGGCTGGTCATAATGAAAGATCCACTCAGTGATAATAAGCTAAACTTGCTTCTAAGTGCTTGTTACGCCGAATTGTAATACTGCACTTGTCGTGTTCATCCTCAATCGGTGATGGGCAGAGGAACTCGCCTTTCGGATTTTGAAAAGGAAGAAAAACAAGAGAACACACAAAATTTTGAGCGGATCTATCACTACGTCCAGCAGTGTAGTTCTTTGAGATTGCGTGGTGAGTATAGAGAACTCATTCTCTATTGGTTAGACCCTTTTCTTCTATGTAGTGACTTAGTTGTTCTCTTGCTTTAGTAAAAATCTCCGGATACTGTAGACCTTGGCAAATTTTTTTAAATGCTGTGAATGTTTAGCACTGCGATATTATGAGAATAGTTAGTTCTACAGAAGAGATGTTTTGTAAAACGTTTTTCACATAGCGATATTTTTCCTGATATGAGCTTATATAGAGCGAAATATCTATAAAACCACAGCGTTCTGTCTCAGATCGCACTCATTCCTCCTAGTGGGTCTTGATCTGGGAAGGGGAGCTTCTCTGAGCTTCTCTGGTTTCCAGTTCCTGTTTATTATGAAATATTAAGAATAAACGTTTAATTACCCAAGTTTGAGGTCGAGAACGAAGGCGATCGAGACCCGCATTTCTATTTAGAAAGGTCTGCAGTGAGAAGAAATTATCCGTACTCCACAAATGATGTCAAATAAATGCGACAAAGGGAAAGGCTAAAACGTCGTCACTGAAAAAATGGCTACTGCATCCTGATCACCTAAGGAGGCAGCGCACTTGATATGATATAAGGCCTATGTCATACCATTGCTCACCTCGAGCGAAGCCTAATGATAAGCACCCATATCGAGCGCGCGAAGCGATCAGCCGATATGGGAGCCTATCATTAGGCTTCGCTCGGGGTGAGCGTTGGTATGACATAGCCCTATGGTCATGACTACAGGCTCCAGCAACGTACCGATTTTTACAGTCTTTGCCATCCCAAGGCACCACCCTACAATTGCTCCCGGATCGTGACTTTCGGCTACGCTTGATGTCGCGACTCGCGACCTTCGCAGTCTCCTCGGTCCTCCTGCGGGCGTCCAGGCTCGAAGCGCGCTCCGATGAGGCGCCCATCGCGCGGCCTGCCCCCGCCCCCGCCGGCATCGGTCCGCGAGCGAGGTGCGCGCACCGGAGCATAACCCGCTCCCCACGCAAAGCCGGCAGTTCCTGCGCTGACCGAGAGCGGCTGCGCTTATCCGCCAGTTTCGACTCAGTTCAACCGAAGCCAGCCGCGGGGCCTGGCCACTTCGTCGTCCCAGTCTATCTTGGCATCGACTGCCGATCGGATGGAGGATGACCCTTCCAAGAAGGGTCGCCAGGGCTGAGGGCGCGGAGTACTCAGTACAGTAAAGCACCCGGCCTCTCTGCATCTTTATCCATTCCACTCTGTCGGCTATATTCTGATTCCATCATTGCGTCATCGTCTTCTATCCCTATTCTACTATGTCGGCAAATGGTGTTTGATAAATCTGTATCGGTATTCGGTGTGCTTACAGAGGGAACGCGGTGAGTCCTTTCATATAGTGTTGTCTGGCATTGCTTGTTTTGTTGTGGTTGTTGATTTGGGGTTTGTTGGCTCTGTCTGAGGAAGCCCCACGCGGGGTCCGCGTGGAGGGGCAGGTCGCTCAGGGCAGAAACCTGCGCGTGGCCCTCCACGTGGACACCGCGTTTGCAGTGGTGTCAATGCAAGGCAACCAACCAGTTCAATGGTTAGTGTTTCCCTCATAATAAATACTGGCTGCAACCCAGGCTGAAAGGATACAGTTCACTGGGGAGTGAAGGGACAGACCTAGGGATTCCTCAATTCAGGAGTGGCACTTAAGGGCATGGGACCATACACCTCCCAGGGGTACTCGGTCTTGGCAGCTTCGGGTGCCCCATGGGGCAGGTTGGTGTCCCACGTGCTAACGGCACAGCCGCTGCACTGTGGCCGCCGACTTGCGACACTTGATCCATGACTCAATATTTCAAAGAATTTTCGCTCGAATCTCTCCGAAACTCTTAAACTGGAGTGCTCCTGGAATATAAGATGGAAGCACTAGTTTTATTTTATAGCTTCGTATGTAAGAGCGATTGCTATTAAATCGATCTGCTTTAAATTAGATTTAACATGCTCTCTGATCCTAAAAGAACGTGAAATTTATTTATTATTTATTAATTATAAAGTCGTTACTGGTTCAAAAAATTGCACCACAAAATGGGAGAATCCACCATGGGCTCATCTTCTCCATGAGCACTTGGTTACATAGATTTTACTGAGCCGAGCTTCTGATGTTAGCTGGAGAGGAACACATAAGAGCAATTACAACGGTCCACCGCGACTTTCTTGCGATCATAGGACGATTCGTGGGAAATCTGATAATGCTCAAAGCTAAAGAATTTAGCTTTAAGCATTATCAGATTGTCGCACTAGGCAAACAAAAAACATTTTAAGAGATAGTCATCTGTGCTTGTGCACAAGCACATTGCGCTTATCTCATTGTCTTCTTCATTTATTTCTCATGTTAGCTTCTCAGTCTATCTATGCATTTAAGATGCTCTCTTCATATGATATATGTGATGTATTTATAGAGTGGGTTTAATTACCCAGGTTTGAGGTAAAACGTGATCAACGACTAGTGTGTGTTGCATATCAAGAAACGAACATGAACTGGACCACCGAAACTCGCTTACGGCTAGCATAAGAAGTAACAAACGTAAAACTAGATCAGAGCCCTTGATTTTTTCGAGAAAGCATTGGCCGACTCAGAGAAACAGGTCCAACAATCCACCAATGCCAGACGGCGAAATACTTTTATCCAGTTACGTTACATCGTTGCAACGCTGTTCAAATTTTATTTCAATGCCGTTTGAGGGTTAGGATACATTTGTTTGTTTCTAAAGGTGCATTGTAGACCGATTTTCAGATTTTTTATCGACCATGCCTTTCTTGGACGGATTCTCCAGACGCGATCTCCTTTGACGTCTTTCTGGACATGTATTCTTTTGAACTGGCCTTGTCCGTCGACGAAATCTTGCTGCTGCCTTCTTTTGTCGTAGACTCCGTTGGTTTCCATTTATAGTAGTCCACCGCATCATCTTCAGCCGGCTTGCTAGACGGTTTGAGTTCATTCATAGAGTAGAATCGATCTGTGTTCAAAGGAGACGATTTGTCTCCCTTTTCCCTTTTCGGTGACACATATGACTTATGCGGTGTGGGAGCCTCACTACGTTGCGCAAACTTCCTCAGGTTCATCTGGTTTGCATGGTCTTCCCTAAGATAACGCCGAAGTTGTCCGATTAGAATAAACTGGATCGTAAGTATTGTCGTCATAATCACAGATATTATAAGTAGACGCAGATTGGTTCGATACCTGAAAACAAATTCTTGCACTGAGAAGACGTAAGGCTAGTTGTAGGGCTCTAACGGACTGTATTCTCTCCAATTCCTCGTTAACTGTGCTAGTGCCGCTAGTGTTAATGTTTGTTAATAGACCAAGTAACGGTTAGCGTTTGCCTACCGCAAGATGAGCGCCATCATCAAAAATAACGCTAGAACAAGCGCACTTCCCTCAAAAAAAAAATAGAGCGCAATACAGCCATTCCCAAAATGGAAAGGTATTTTACCATAGGATGCCCGATCCAAGGTGGAATCAAGGGAGAAGGTTAAAGATCCAATCTCTGAACACGTGGGTAGCTTATGTTTCGCAGGAATAGGCCTTATGAATGCTGTTGGTGTATTTGCCTGAAAGCGAAGTACCCCTCCCCGCCCAACCAATCATCTGCTGTTGATCCAAATTCGCTTTTTTAGCTTTTCTTATGGGTTTGAAAAATAAGATTTACTGTATCCAAAGGGCAGAGACTTGACAAAATTATTAGTTTGGAAAAAAGTCTTTTCATTTTTTTTCAAAAATGTATTACTTCACAACTACAAACTCAAATCGATTGATATAAACTCCATTTTGTTCCACTACGCTTCTCCAAAGACTGGGTAAATTTCCAATTTCTCTCGCTTTAAAGACTGCAGCTCTGGAGTCGAACCATTGCCGAATCCAATTTTTGAGGTCTTCATCCGTCTCAAAATATTTCTTTCCAATTTCTTGCTTGAGAGCACGGAAGAAATGATAGTCGGTAAGGGCGAGGTTGGGGCTTTACGGTGGATATGGCATTACCTCCCAGCCCAGCTCCTCTGTTGTTTCCCTTGTGAGTCTTGCAACATGTGGTTTTGCATCGTCATGCAGGATCATCGCATTTGACGTCTCCGGCCTGTTTTCTTGGAGAGTTGCGACGACTTTGTGGAGTTAGCCACAGTATGTGGCAGGGGTAAGGTTCTCTCCACTTCTGAGAGTTTCCTAGCAAATCGCTCCCCTGACATCCCACCAAATTCTCAAGAGAGTCTTCCTTTCGTGAACATTGGCTTGAGATCAGGCTTAGGGTTGTCTCCTTTTTGTACCCATTGCCTTTTGCCCTGGAATTTGGCATACAGAACCCAGGACTCATCGCCTGTCACAATCCGTGGCAGAAACGATCTTCTTTCGTATCTGGACAGAAGAGAAGCAGCTATGGAGAGCCGTTGGCCTTTCTGAGTTCCTGTGACAGGGCACGTGGAATCCAAGCTCCAAATTTCCGTGCAAAGCCGAGGTTCTTCAGATGGATTCCCACTATCCTATGAGACGTTCGAGCTTCTCTGCTTGATGACGTGTCCTCTGCCCACTATCGGTACGAAGAAGATGGAGTAGTTCAGTGTCGTCCAATTCAGTTGGCCTTCCTGACCTTGCCTTGTCTTCGAGTGAATAATCTCCCTTTAAAAACTTTCCGAACCACCCGTAACAGGCGCGATGAGTATTAGATCCCAAGTCATATCTCTTGCTAATTTGGTGGGCTTTATTACATGCTGTAGATCCTTCAATGAATTCATGAAGAATGCCGTGCCGAAAATGGTCATGAGGTAGATCTGGCGTTGTGTCCGGAAGATTGGATAGATAACGAAATAGAAGATGGGTCTGGACCTGTGTCGGCGTGCGAACGGTAGACAAGTGTGATAGGATTACGAAATCAGCAGTCAACATTTTAGGGCTTAGAGGTGAAACAGGATATAATTGATACTATTCCCACTCACAAAAAATTTTCTTAAATATTTAATTAATTTTATTGGCTAGTGCGTTTAGAAGGAGAACGGCAAAAAAACTTTTCGAAGTGTGAAGAGACTTTTTTCCAACCTAATACTACCCCGGAAAGTTTTGGTGGTTTTTGTGTAACAGCTTTTCGTTCGTTTATTATTGCATCAATATCCAACCTACTTCGCATTTTTATATAGCGTCTAATAGGAAATTCTCCGCTCTATCTGGCGGAGTAATTTGTGTTTCACCTATGCTGAATTGCTATGTTTTTCGAAGACTTATTGAAGAATGTCGAAAGAACATTTCCGAACGATATTTGATTTCATTTTCAAAATGGGCCAATCCGCCTTCGAAACAGCCCGACAAATCAACTATGTTGAGGGTCGAATAGTATTGAAGAAAGGACCGTGCAGTGGTGGTTCGAGAAACTTAGTTCAGGAGATTTCAACCACGAAGGTGCATTTCGAAGCGGTAGGCCTACTGCAAACCAGGACGAAGGTTTGAAGGTCTTCGTGGAAGCTGATTCATCGCAGACAGACCGGGAGATTGCTAAAGGTCTATGAATCAGTAAAACTGCCGCTACAGATGGTTTGAAGCGCCTCAGAAGGTGAAAAAGCTCGAAAGGCCCTTCGATTTGAATGATCGCCAGAAATCATCGCATTTAGAAATCTGCTCTCATTTGTTTCTCTGGAATCAAAACGACCCCTTTGTTAGATGAAGTCGTCACATTGGATGAAAAGTAAGTTCTGCACGGTAACCGAAGGTGACGACAAGAACTGAAACCTAGGTTGATGTCGACGAACCCCCTACACCCCCCCCAGGCACTTCCAAAAGCCGAAAGTCGGAGACTGGCGTGATTCACTACAACTTTCTGGAACAAGCCCGAAGCATCACAGCAGAGTCCTACTGTGACGAATTTGACGAGATGGGCCGAAAATCGCGTAAGCGGCAGCCGGCAGTGGTCAACGGCAGAGGTCCCATTCTTCTGCACGTCAACCCTTTCTCACACATTTCACAAAACACCTTACGAAAGTTTAACGAACTGGGAATTGAAGTTCTGCCTCACCTGCCATACTCACTAGACTCCAACTGATCACCACCTTTTTAAGCACTTTCAGAACTTCCTCGCCGGTAAAACCTTAGCAAATCAGGTCCACGCAAAACAGCCTTTCCAGACTTTGCCGCATCTCGACCAAGCAGTTTTTCCACTGACGGAATTAGTCAAAAGATATCGCGGTGGAAAAAGTGTGCTGATTCGAATGGTGCATACATCGACTGAATACGTTCAGTTCGAAGAAAGTTATGATCGCTTAAAGAGGACCAGTCAAAACCGCCAAAACCTTCCGGCCAACCTAATATATCACAGACTCTTTACTATTCCTAGCAACTCTATGAATTTCATCCACACCACGTTATTTAGAAATGAAAGAACTCAATATGGCTCTAGGCGACAAATGATCACTTCTTACAACGAGGCTCAGTTTATACAAATAGAAACGATGTAGAGTAGGAGCAGAAGCAGTAAAGAAGGGTACGGTCCAAAAATCTTCTTACAAAAAACAGAAAATCAATGGCAAATGAGGATAAAAATCAATGACAGACGACACGACGAAGGAGAATGGCGGCCGCGGTTTGTTGACAGCGAAAATGATCTAAGAGGGTCAGAAAGTTGGCAGCGCATTGTGATGTAATATTAGCATGAAATGTGATTTTTTAAGCCAAGTTAGTAATATATAATATTGGGTTGGCAACTAATTTCGTGGACTCTCAAGCGCCTTGAACAAAAGTGTTCATAAACAAATAACAAATAACATTTTTCGACCAAAGTAAGATCTGTTGGAACGCGAGACCGCTTCCCATTTATCAGCTACCTGGCCCATTCTACAGCTGTAGAATTCTTGTGCTTTTGAAGCCAAGAATCCTTGGAGGTGCATTTTGGTATGGTCCACATTAATAAATCGTCCTCCAACCAAGATGTGCTGCAGCGGGCTGTAAAGGTGCTAGTCATTTGGAGCACAGCCTGTGCTGTAAGGTGGGTGAGTTAGACGCTCCCAGCTAAGGTCTTCCATTTTTTGAAGCTCCCGGTTTGTGACGTGTGATCTGGCGTTATCTTGCTGATAGATAATTCCGCTCCTGAAAATCTGTCTGAACCGATTCCAGCGGAGTTCAGCCTGCGCGCGGCCAGGTTGAGAAGGGTAGATTACAGCATTAATGCTGGAACCGTTCTCAACGAGCTCCCAGAAGTTAATGCCTTCTTGACACAACCAAACGGAGGGACCGTAGCGAACCGGACGCCTCAAAAAATAGAAGACCTTGACTGGGAGCGTCAAACTCATCCACCTTACAGCCCAGACCTTGCGCCGAGTGACTACCACATTTTTAGTTCGGTGCAGTACTTCTTGGTTGGATACCGATTTAATAATGAGGACCGGGTCAAAATGCACCTCCAAAGATTCTTGACCTTAAAAGCACAATAATTCTATGGCCGTGGGATAGACCAGCTAGCCGATATATGGGAAGCACTTCTGCGTTCCGAGGGATCTTATTTTGATTAAAGACTGTCATTGGTTATTTGTTAATAAATACTTTTGCTGAAGATTCTTGAGAGTCCAGAAAATTAGTTGCCAACCTAATAGTTTTGATTTGAAAAGCGTCCAATTTGATTTGAGTATTGACCAGTTCGACGTGAAAATGATATATAATGAATGTGGCAAGGCAACCTGGAATGCGAAACAACGCATTCCAGGTTGACAAAAATGAAAAACAAATCATCGTAAAGGGTGCAGCTTGGAAAGAAGCTAAAAATAACCACTACATGCGAAAGTATAGTACCCGGAGTTGGTGCGCCGCAAATCGAGCGACTCTAGCGCTATTCTGAATGGCATTCCCATTGAGCAGAATAAGTTTCCGATTCTTGCCCTATATTCCCACTCAGGGATTTGAACCTCCTTCGCCTTTACCTTAAAATCATATGTCTAGAATACTTACAGTAATCTTTTCCGTTCTTCCCGGATTCGTTCCTACAACACTTAGAATTGGTACACGGTCAGAATCTGAATTTACCTAAAGACATTCCTACCTTGTCAATGCCGTTCACAACTATGGCAGTTGTGTTGCTATACGCTGAAGCAGGTAACACATTCGTTCGTGAAAAAGTGCGCAGAAATAAAGCGCAGTTACCTGAGCTGGTGAACGTTGTCCCGACAAAAGCACTGACCGAGGTTGCATGCCCCTCGCCTAGAGTTGCAGTGGCAGATACTCCGAGTGTTGCAGTATGAACTTCAGGAGTGGTTGCGGAAGATGACGCAGTTGAAGTAATAGTTTCAGAGGTAACTGTACTCCCAGCAGTGTCGTTAGCTGACAAGACGATCGAACGCGTTGTAGTGTCTGCGATGACTCGAGCTGTAGCATCGGTGGTAGTTGAAGCCGTCGCTGTGGTGGTTGTCATCATTGTGGTAGACGGCGTCGGCATTGCAGCGGTTGTGCTCGATGAGATGGGAGTTGACGTTGTGGTTGTATTTGGTCTCATTTTGGTGGCTACTGTAGTCGTTGTAGTGATAGTTGGTGTCGTGGCTGTGGTTGTAGTGGTAGAAGGTGTCGTGGATGTGGTCGTGGTGGTAGTTGGTGTCGTGGTTGTGATCGTAGTGGTAGTAGGTGTCGTGGATGTGGTCGTAGTGGTAGTTGGTGTCGTGATTGTGATCGTAGTGGTAGTAGGTGTCGTGGATGTGGTCGTAGTGGCAGTTGATGTTGCGGTTGTGGCCGTAGTGGTAGTTGATGTCGTAGTTGTAGTCGTAGTGTTAAATAGTACTTCGTTTCTTAACTGACTTAGGGCAACAGTGCAATTCGTTCTGTGTACTTTATCATGTTTATCCAATATATTCTGCAATAAGTGATGCAGTCGGTGTTTTAAATTTGTTTAAAATTTGTTTTACAAGATGGTCTGACTTCATGCAGTCATTATCTAGCACAGTTTTACAGGCGTCATACTCTTGTTCTATTGCAATCTGCATGATGAATGAATGGAACAATTAAAACTCCTTAAAAACTTATTGCTTCGAATAATAGAAAACTTTGATGCTGTTCTTTCAAACAGTTTAAGAAATCAAGACGCCTATCATCCTGTAAATTTAGGTCAAAGTATAGCGCGGATTTCAGTCAGGATTTCCGAAGTACCTTTGTAGTTCTGTGACCTTGAGAAAACTTATCGTTAGTGGGTGCGCGGGCTATTTAGGCTTAAACTCAATTAATAGGGCCGAATAATTGCTCGAACGATTTCGGACAATTATTCGCTCGATTACTCGAAAATCGTAAATCACGGGGGCAGTCGTTCGGTACACTGTGCTGCCCGCCGCCCACTTCCCGCCCTGCGCTCGCCGACCTTTTTGGACAAGTTTGCTGGCGCGAAACCGTTGGCGTGACGTCCAAAAACCTAACAGTAGATAGGAGACGGTTGGGAAGCGCATCTCGGGGGACTCTGAAGTCATTTTCCAGTCGGTTCGGTTTTTGGAGGCAGTTGTGGAGAGGAGAACGTCGCTCTTCTCTCCAGATTCTTTCAATTTTCCCCTCAACTAGAGAATATCATAGAGAATATGGATGATTCCGGTCAGGAGTTCTACATTGAAGGCTTATCCGTAATTGTGCGCCCAACCGGCTCACCGTCCTCTTTCCAAGGATCAGACAATTCTCCCTGTGTTGAAGAACATTCTAGTGGATGGTTCCATGTGAAGGCAGGCACCCGAACATCTTGTCCTCGGCGCGCCCCTCTCAGAGAATTTTAAACAAGTTACTTGCGCCTTATGAGCTCCAAAACAAGTTTCTTGCGCCTTTAGACCTCGAAAACAAGTTACTTGCGACTTATTGCTCGCGGTTAACTAACTTGCAAGCTTGCACCCAGGAATTTTAAACTTGCACGCAACTTATTGTGTTGCAAGCTTGCAGGAAGCTTTCGTACAAGCTTGCACTGCAGTAAGTTGCGTCATTACGCGCGCACGCGGTCATTCGGTAGCGTCCTCACACGCGCACGCGGTCGTACGGTATATGTTTTGAAATCGGAGCTGCTCTACCGGACAGTCTTGCTATTCTTTCTGTCATCTTCCTTGTTTCCTCCCTCATCTCTTTTGGCTGTTTGCATTTGTAAATCCATTTCCTAATTGGTAGAAAGTATCTCACAGCTTTTTCCAAAAAAGAAGGAAATCCTAGTCTAGGGAGGAAGTCCACCTCGTTTTAGTTTCACTTTGGCAGTTTTACGCGGCTAAAATAGGTTTGGATTATATCCAGCTGGAGCTTTTATCTGTGTCCCACTATATATATATATAAAGGAGTCTATGTATAATTATTTACCGTTTTCCTTGTTGTTGAGTGAAATCGCCGCATTTTTCAGAGATGAATCTGTGGACCCATCTTCCTAGATTTCCCGAAAAGAGTGATGGGTGAAAATCGTTTTAAAACAGTTAATGATTGTGTTTTACTTGTTAGCCAGAGCTGTAGTAATAGAACAGATATCCTATCCTATATCCTCACGGGGAGGGGGCGCTCCACTCTGACTCACTGGCAGCGGCATAACCAGAAGCAAACTAGTTTACGAGACAACTTCGTTAAGACATTAAAACTTAATCAACCCAGTGGTTGGTGCAATTCATTGTATGCATAGTTGAAGGCTGAATGGTCTTGACGCTACTTCATTTCGGTTCGTTCCTTATTCTCAGATTGAGTACTATATCGGAGCTAATACGCCATTAGCTACCTCGTTATCTCTCCCCTACGAATTTCTCCATTATTAAGCCTCACATCGTGCCATCATTTGTCTTGTTGCTCCATATTCCTTGTCTATTCTGCTACCGCTCGGTCCTCAATGCATATTTTTGCTTTGTTAGATCTCCTTTTTGTTATCCACGTCATTGCTATGTCGCGAAGTCTCAATATTGTCCTCGTCCTATCTAGCCTTGCTCATACGGATGATTCACTTGTTGTGCGTCAGTTTTTTTTTCTGTTTTCTGGGAAAATTTCAAAATTTCCGCCCATCCCTGGTGCACAGGCTCGCCCTTGGGCTGGATTCATCAACGACTTACAGCAATCTAACAGAGAAAATACAGCCGAAATTCCTGATGGTGTGGCTTATCAACAAGTGATATGGTGATACGCTTGATATTGCTCGTATCGCTTGATAAGCCGTGCTGTCAGGGATTCCGGCTGTATTTTCTCTGATAAATCGCTGTAAGTCGTTGATGAATCTGGCCCCTGCCTGACAAAGCGTCAGGTGCGAGCGCTTCTGAGCGTCCGCATTCAGAAAACGTGTCATCGATGTCGCGCAACGAGAGTCTGAATTTAAAAGAAGTGGAACAGTCGTTGAGTCGCGAACGTCTGATTTCGGAAGACGTGTCAAATACATATCAATAGACGTGTCAAATGTGTCCTGTGACGAGCAGCACAAACCAATGACGTTACTGAATGGTCCGGAGAGAATGGCTATGATAAACCTATGGAAGTGGATGACGGCTTCATGCCGTAAAAACGGACGTCTGATTCGTCATGAGCACCAAAATGACCTCCTAGACAACGTCTTAGCTACATCGGACCCTTCCTCCCGTCTTCTTTACCACCCTACGTAACGCTACTTATCGCATGCTAGCGTAGTTGACCGAATTCCGAAAAGCGAATGTGATATCTGTGTCCGGCACCTCAAATAGCCTTTCAAAATTTGGACGAGAATCGGCGATTGTGACACGACCACCGTAGCTAACGAGAGGGGGGGGGGGGAGGAGGTAGCAGTTGGCAACGGATGAGACGAGCATTGGTATAGTGTTTGACATCCCAAATTTACCCCCAGATGATGTATGGGTCACATGTGTCGTGTCGCGTTTGTGCGACGTGTTTCGTCCCACGCCCAGACACGCAAAAATCGCTCTCGTCGTCGTGTCAAGGCGATTACTTATATGAGTCCAATTTTATAATTTCATTCGCTTACGGTAGGATAGTGTGGGTACAGATGTATAAGAGTGGTTGGGTTAAAGATAAAGGATAAAGGACGGCGTTACTCAATCCCTTCTGGGATGCGCCAGCGCATTCTACTTCTACGGGATGTCGTGGAGGCGACATGAATGCGTATTTGGCCATACAATGACTTGCGGTGGCCAGCCGATGAACAAGTCAGCGATCTATCCTTCCCAGACAAGTCTGGTACCAATTCACCGGCCCCGGAGGGATGGAAGGCTTGGTTGGCCTGGGCGAGAAATCCGAACCAGGAACCTGGTATCGGGTGCACGCGACAGTCGCGCCTCCTCCGACTGCTCTACACGCGCCCCTGGTGGGGTAATCTTCAATTTCGCTGTGACTTCACCAACACACCTCTGTGTTTGGTATTGATCCTGACAGCAACATGTTGAAGCTATCGTAATTGACGGAAGTTTTCAAACCGGACCTTATATAGTGATCAGCGCCTTAAATGACCTCTTCCGGCTATGTTTGGGCAAAAAAGCATTTCCACCCCTGGAGTTGTGAAAATACAATAGTATCAATGAGTCTGCTTTCCTTTCTCGCAACCTTTTCGTTGCAATTTTAATCAGAGAGCTAGGTTGATCGTGGTACAGCTTTGTTTAAAGAAGTGAATAGATAGTGGGCCAATGAGTAGTCGAACCACAATACCTCCCTCCCTCCTCCAAGTCATACTCATACGTGTGGTCGTCTCAGAAAGGCTAAATGATGGTGGTCCACAACTTCGTTCCCAGGTGCGTTGCAGATAAGGCACTCATATTTGGAATCAGCGTGAAAAACTGCACGCTTAAACTGCCAATGCGGCCTGATATCCTTCCCCAGTAAGTTTCAATCTGGTAGATTCTGTAATGATCTTTTGCAGAGGATGCCCATCGCACAACTCAATGATGTTTCGAATTACCTGCTGGCACTGATGACATAAGTGATTACGAGTCTAACAATTTTATTTTGATTACTTGCTCAGCACGTAAATGTTATCTAACCAGGGAAGGGTCTCAGGCGTAGGTCTGAACGGGGGAAATGGATAGTACTGCGAGAATCTCCACCCTTCATATGGCAGAAAAGCATGTTTCGTTTCTGCTGAGTCCTTGAACCAAAAGAACTACTCGAAGACGGGGTACAGTATCGCACCTTCAGCACATCCAAACGTGCATTCGTGCTCGTGCGTGGACGTATGAGACGTGACGAAAGGCTTTGCGACACGCGGATAGGTGGCTCAGCAGGTTGAGAATCTGCTTCACAGGTGCTAAGCCAGATGTTCGACATCCGTGCTATGCACTATTTTTGCTTTTTTTTTCAAAACCGCTGCCTCCTTCACCAATTTGCTTTCTGTACATCAACTACATACTTATTTCACTTTAAACTGTCAAATAAGGGTCAGGTTCGGGCTCAACACGAAGTTTGGGCAAAAACGGTGACCATGACCTTGCATTGATTACATCTACCTACTGTAACATTAGGTACTCCAGCGTAATACGGGAAAACAGATGTCAGATTCGTGATCACCATCCCAAATAACCCCTCTGGGAGAAGTTTGGGCGAAATCGGTGTTTATGATTTCGACGGCCCTAGTCACCCGTACCATGTAACCTACCGTAATCGGACAAAATTTGAAAAACAGATGTCAGATTCGTGATCAGCATCCCAAATAACCTTCCTGGACGAAGTTTGGGCAAAAAATGGTGACCATGACCTTGCATTGATCACATCTACCTACTGTAACATTACGTACTCCAGCGTAATACGGGAAAACAGATGTCAGATTGGTGATCAGCACCCCAAATAACCTTCCTGGACGAGGTTTGGGCGAAATCGGTGATTATGACCTCGATATATCTAGTCATCTGCACCTGCTGTTACCCGTAATGCTGTAAGGTCATTTTTTAACACTGAAAAGCTCAAAACATTGTATAATTCAGAAACTGGAAAAATGAGTGAAGCACAGCTCGCAAAAACCTTTATTTGACAATTTAGAGTTAAAAAATGTATATCAGATGTGTAGGAAGTAAGCTGATTTAAACCGTCATTAAGGCACTATAGTACCTTCACGACTCCAGAGATCGAGGGGAGGTCGGATTTTTTTCGCCCAAACCTTGCACAGAGGTATTATTTGGGCTGCTGATCACGAATCTGACATCCGTTTTTCGAATTTCGGCCGATTACGGTAGGTTACTGTAGGTACGGGTGACGGTGCAATACTGTATCCCAATTTTGAGGGCCCGTAGCTCTTCGGGTTCAAGGACTCAGCAGAAACGAAACATGCTTTTCTGCCATATGTGGAGATTCTCGCAGTACTCTATCCATTTCCGCCGTTCAGACCTACGCCTGAGACACTTCCCTGACAAGATTACAGGGGTCTTCAAAATTATGTGTCAACTGAGGATCAACTTCAAACAATGGTGGACGAAAACATGAGATTTTTTCTGAAACAGATCTGTCCTATTCCTGTATTGCGCACTGTTCAAATTACAGCTGATAAAGCTTTTCGGTTTAGTTTTCTTCACCAAGATATTTCGCCATAAACAATCTAGGGTACAATGAGCAAGCGAAAAAGCAAATTGTCGTGAAGGGGGTAAAGCCACTCAGAGAAGAACGCCGTTATTCCTCTGCCTTTACATCGTGTGCGGTCATTGCACGCACTCACTTGCTTGCTTCTACGCGTTCAACTTGCCTCAGAGCACGTTTTAGACTGCGAGAATCTTCAAAAACGTGCTCTCGGACATATTACAGGCGTGATAACGAGTAAGAACGAGATCCCTCTTCAGTTGAAGAGAGAGAGGGAGAGTTAGTGAAGGCAAAGAAAAAGGAAGGGAACAAGGGTCTACCTTATTAGGTGAGGGGTACCAAATTCTGACTGTGTGGTAACGGTGGCACATCCGATAACAAACTAGCCTCCAAAGACGATATCGTGAATTGACCTTCGAACCGATCTTTCTTTACAGTTTCCAAGCTGAGAGAGGCCACACTGGTTACATTTGTTACGTTACATATTTGCAATTTGTTCTAGCGATGCCGCCCTCCGACTAGGATAGATCCGAGAACGATTTTCTCTTGCACAAGAAAAGAGGGCACAGTCCTAGGTAGACGTGAAAGAGGGGTGCTTGCTGGGCCTCGAAAAAGTGTTCCTTCGCCTGCTAGTCTACAAATTTACGAGAACTCCAAGATCTTTTGAGGTGACATTTAAGACAAAACATTAAGACATTAAGACAAGGCAACAACAAGGAAGGCATTTGGAACAAAACGGGCTGCCTTAACGGCACCTGGACACATGTTTTTAAATTTCCGCTGATTCCATCTCCTAGTGGTACGCTACGGCAAAGTGAAGGCCATTATAAGGAGTTTCGCATTAGTTGAAGTGGGGAGGGAAGAGAAACTACCATTTCGTCAGTAGTGGTCTACATTCATTAAAAAATGGCTATCCGCTTACAGGCCTATGTTGATGTTATACTCCCGCTGTTTTTTGATGTTATACTCCAGCTGGAGCATCCGCGGGACGTCCGCGGACGGAAGGTGCACCGCGGACGGTCGTCGTCGTCCCGGGACGGCTAGCGTAGCATTGGAGCGCGTTTCCCGCGCCGATATCCGATGGTATACTCCCGCGTCGCTCCAGCGACAGGCGCGGGGCAACTGTCAACGGCGCGCTCTCGCTGCAGTGGCGGACGGCGCAGTGGGGCGCGGTTGCCGGTTGACGCGCCATCGCTCCCGCGATGCATCGCAGAGGGGTGTTATACCTCCGCGTCGCGGGAGTGAAACATACTCCCGTGCGACGGGCAGCGATGGTCGCGGAGGAGGGAGCGCTGTCGTGCCCTATTCTATGCACTTCAGCTCACTTATTTCGACACTTCATTGTTTCGTAACCATGACTCACCATGACTCATGACGCACTTTGGGTTTTCTCGACGGCTTGAACGACTCGTTTTTTGAGGAAGTCTTTTTCGAGGCCGATTTTCTCATTTTTGTGCCGATAGTCGCATTTGTTTCGCCTCTGAATTTCCTCGCCGGCACCGAAATCTACATTTCTGTGCCGGACAAGTCACAGGGAGTTTCTTCTGACATGTCCGGCACAGAAATGTGCCAATTGAACGACTCGTTTTTTGAGGAGGTGTTTTTTGAGGCCGGTTTTTCTCACTTTTGTGCCGAAACCCTCCTGGCTAAACATCACTTTCCGGAAATTGGGCCACAACTGGGACGTTTCCGTGCTAGGCTCGTCATGAGAACCCTCTCGTGTCGTGTTGAGCACAGAAACGTGGGTTTCAGTGCCTGCGGGTGGAATGAAAGACGAAAGAAATGCATGAGTGGCGGAACCCCCCCCCCCCCCCCCAGCTAAACATGACATCGACGAAATACCGTTGAAAACCACAATCCTACAAGGGTTTACGGATCAGATGGCGATAAAACAGGAAAAATGCGAAATCACGAACGTAACGATCGACAAAACAAAGAATACAAGAAAAAGATGCACTGAATCAGCTGATTCGCTAAAATTTTGCAAAAGTCTCCGTCTGCAGAACTGCGTGAACTATGTCAGCCTCAGCGATGGCGATGGCTTGCGACGCGCATCGCGACCCGTCGCGTCGCTGTGCACTCCCGCGTCGCAGCAGCGGACGGGAGTATACCATAGGCCTAACAGCCCCCTTGTCGTCTGTCGGCGCCGATCCGCGGAGGGCGGGTGTGGCGGACCGCGACGAGTGGCCTGGCGCGGGGTCCCGGCGCGATTCCCGCCCGTCCGCGGATGCTCCTGCGGTAGTATAACATAGGGCTTACGCGACTCTTGACCGGACGAGTGCGTGTCAGCTGCTTGGATAGCCAGAGTTGTTCAAATTTGTCCTAGGTTTTGTTTCATTCTATTGCATTTTCCACTATTTCCCCCAGCCAGAGATGATGTTTTTATCGTCGTCGTCGACGATCCTAACGTATACCTCTTATCGCTCCGCCCGTTACAGGTTGCGGAGGCGGCCCGCTCTGTTCATAGAGTGCTCCTCTCCTGCTCACGAGAGCACCTTCTCGGCTCCTTTTTCCTCCCCCTACTCCTTCTTCCTTCCCTCCTCATCACAACCGCAACAAGGCTGTCTCTCCAGTATATTGCTTATCCATACCCAATACATATATTCATCGCATTACTTGCTGCTGTAAACGCACTGTACCAGCTGTTCTATCTTCTCGTCTTGGTCCTCACCTTCATGAAATCCAATGAACCACCTCTCCTGGGAAAGTAATTGTAAGTCCTAATCACCTAGTCACCCTCAATAGTTCTAGGTATTCGATCATTATCAGGACTAGAGAATACAAGGGTTGCGTGGTTGTACTATTCCTTGCATGGGTTTCATTCCTACCATGAGATTTTATGTCGTCGGGAGAGCACCAGGTAGATCGCTCTCCCGACTCGACTTGGTCCAAGGCGTTCTATGCGGAAGCACATAAAACATAAAAATGGTAAATATCGTCTTCAAACTCAGTGCACGATATTACACAAACTTTTGAATCACTGCTTACCAAAACTTCCTTTTGGCATCTTCTTATTGTAGCATTTTGCGCTTCTCCGCTTTTCCTTTGACAAGCGCATGATTTCTTTATAAAAGAAGAGTTTTTCATATCAACATGATAACAGTATGCACTCTGAAAACAGGACTTATTGAAATTTCTATTCTATTCAGAGAGGAGCAAACTACCTTATAGCTTTCTATTTCACATATCCAGTGGCGCTCACAAACGTGCCTACATTTATCGAGTTTGTAAACACTTGCATGTCCCTACTATATTTTCTACTGACTGTTGCGTCTGCATCAGATGGTACTTTTATGTATTTCTTCATAATTCTTAAAGTTACTTAATAAATTTCGCATTACATTGGGTCATCTGATCGAGAAACGCTCTGTCATATTTGATTGTTTATTCGATTTGTTCTGTCCCATTACGTGAAATGCACAAACATATGCAAAGGATGGCAATCTTTAGTCAGCACAGAAGTTGACCTCGGATGTCCCTCTTGAATCTGCCCGGAGTTCTTCGCCCGCACGACAGAGCCTGACTAGCTACCCGTGTTGTATGGAAGTCAAACAGAGCAGCACTAAAGGGCCTCATTCCCCTGACCCCGAAAGAGCCCCCATTTCTGCAGCGATGGGAAGGACGAGTACGGAGAGGCTGTTAAAATCTCAGGGCCTAACCAGGCTGCGCAACTTGAGAAGGACTAGGATGTCGATCTGTACTTACAACGCCCGCACGCTCGCATCGGAAGCATCCGTCGAGGACCCGAGTCTAATGTCCATTAGTTAAGCATGTGAACACATCCAAGTTTAATCACTGTGGCCAGGGAGCTTCTGGGCCTTATCTGGTTAGCATGGCGGATCAACGTCTGGGACTGGGAGTCCAATTTAGGCCATGTTCCTGACAATGTGAAGTCGGTCGCTCGCTTGAGCTGACGATCGACAGCCGTAGCAGTCCGAATGGTGTTTCAAGAGACTGGAAGATGGCTGTAGGTGTCGACAACTTCGACAGAGAGCTCGTCATCAACAATCACGCAGTCTTCGGCATCCCATTGAGCCGAGATTAGGCGTGAAAAGGCGTCGGCTTGACTGAAGTCCTTAGTGTTGACATACTCGGTATTGAAGTTGTAATTGGACAGTGTGGTAGCCTATCGCTGGAGACGGTTTTCACTATACGCAGGGACTCCCTTCTTGCTTCCAAAGATGGACAGCAGCGGTTTATGATCCGTCCTTAGTGTGAAGGGTCGGCCATGGACAAAACGGTGAAATTTCTGCACCGCGAACACTAACGCGAGTGCTTCTTTTTCAATCTGGCTGCAGCCACTTTAGGTAGTAGTCAACGCACGGTTTGCCTGGTAGATGGCCTTTTCGGATCCGTTCGCCAAGCGGTGCGACAATACAGCTACAGTTCCGTAATTTTAAGCGTCTGCGGCAACAATTATTGGAGGACTGGGATTGAAGTGTGTCAAGAGTAGATCCAAACGTAGTTAGGCCTCGATTTCGTTGAATGCAGCTTGGCAGGCTGATGTCCATGTGCAGATGGCATCTTTTCTTGTCAGAGCGTCTAAAGGTGCACGAAGACTATGGAGCTCCTTGATGAAGGTTCCATAGAAATTGACGAGACCAAGAAAGGCGCGAAGTTGGCTGACGTCTCTTGGAGCAGGCATCTTTCGAATGACCTCTATCTTCGCGGGGCCAGGACGACGTCCTTCTGCACTGATCACGTATCCGAAATATTTGGTATCGGTTTCCAGAAAGGAGCATTTAACTAGGAGGATGCGGAATCCGTAATCATGGATTCTGCGGAAAACCTCTACAACTCGGTAATTGTGCTCGTCGATTGTTCTTCCAGTGATAACGATGTCGTCTAGGTAAGCCGCTGTACCTTCTAAATCTACAGTAAGGGCATTCGTTTGCTGCTGAAAGATTCCTGGAGCAGGCTTTACTCCAAAGAGCAGGCGATTGAATGAGAAGAGCCCTCTGGGTGTGTTGATCGTCAGCAGCGGCTTAAAGCCTCCTTCCATTTCCAACTGTAGGTAAGCATTTGCGAGATCAGCGGCCGCCGCTCAATTTTGTGAAGATGTCGTCCGGTGTTGGAAGTGGGTATTGTGCTGCTCCAGTGCGTCGTTCAGTCCAGTAAAAAAATCTGCACAGAGTGGAATGATGTCCATGTGCAGGTGGCACCTTCTCTTGTCAGAGCGTCGAACGTAGAAGATCGGCATCAATGGTATGGTAGCAGCGCAAGGTCGAGCTCTCCTGGATCCTGATCGCCAGAATGTTGTGGTGGACGGTCGTAGAATAACAGTTTATTAGAATAGCGACAGCCGAATAACAGGCGAAGTCAGAAGAAGCGGTCAGTAGGCTACACTCTACACATAGAAACAAGTGGGGTTTATATACGCTTCCTGCTTTCCCTATGGAAATAGATCATCGCAAATCAGATCAAATATCTTGCATTGGCCAGACCACTTATTATCCTAGAGATTGGTTAGATCTACATTAACCGTACAAGATGTATAAAAGTAATAGCAATGAAAGGCAAACTATTATAACATCTTCCGGTTGTGAGGACCACTGCTGGATCACCATTTTTAACTTGCCATGGTTTAAGGAAGTCTAATACGTTGCTTGCTGAAAGCGGAACTCCTCTAGGTTTATTTATGTACACCTTTAAGTAACTGCTGTCCTCTAGAGTATTGCTACTTTGGAGTATTGTTTGGTTTTGTTGAGTAGTTCTCCTTCATCTAATGTTGTTGCATTTTTTAAATTTAAGCCTATCTCACATGCCTAGTGCGTTTTAATATCCGTGCCACAATAAAACAAATAAAACAACATTTCGGCTTCCTTCCTTCAATAGTCGCTGGCGATAATTAGCCGTCACCGTCAGTTAGCATTCAATTTCAAGACATCAGCAGATCAAGAAAATATTTACATCTACGATATTTGAAGTTACTCTTCTCGACTCTTGTTGCAATTAGTGTTTTTCGAACCACCATTAGATTTCTCAGCTCATAACAATACTCGCGGTCCTGCCTTTACAGTCCCAAATTTCTATAATCATCTTCATTTTAAAGCTCTCTCAGGTCGTTCCAGCTTATGTGATATCGTGTTGGTGATGGCAACGACAAAGACACATATACCTCAAAGTTCTTATCCTCAACATTCGTTTACTCCTCTTTATATTCTTGCTGCAGCGTCCATGACACCTTTCTCTTTCCAAACACTGGCTATGAGCCCGGTACTATACCAATTTTCATAGAGAAATTTCTTCAATGTTTAGGATTAAGTTTTGAAGAAACCTCAGAAGGCAGAGTATGACTTCGGATCTGGCCTAGTGTGCTATTGGTGCATTTTTTGTTTGTTTACGGTTTAGGGCGTACTGAGGAGATTGTGCAATAAACGAAACGACAGAGGCAATATTTAGCGCGTTTGAGTAGCGTGTCTACGATTTTTTCACCGCGCTCTGCAGCTTGCATCAAACACGCATTCCGCTATGCACACTGCGGTTACGGTGAGCCGGTCCTGATATCTCCCGTTTAAAACCGTGTCAACGTCCGACTACGATGGCGAAGACGTCGAAGGCTTTTACGTGGAGCTGGTGAAGTTCTATTATCTATCAATCCTCATCGAAGGGAGCAACACTGCAAAGCGAGACAGACCCAAACCATGTGGCTTCACCACGCCTGAAAATTGCAAGGATGGTTCACCTTAATAAAACAGCTTTCTTTGGAATCTGCCGCCGTCAAGCTGACGTGGTGAAATGCCCTCCACTTGGATAAATTCGGAGAATCACACCTTCTACAAGGTGATCGTCGGCAATTTCAATGTCAAGATCGGGCCAGAAAGGTCGCCAGAAGAACTTCAAGTGCTATGAAGATTAGGGAAAGGGCACACCCTCCTAAGCGCGGATTTCATCGATCTACAACTCATGGTAAGGCTGCATGTTGCATTTTCGTTGGCGTACAGTTCTAGCATTTCGTTTGAATTTTAAACTGCAGTAAGAAAAATAAGGAAGAAAAATCATCAGCTGTGCACCCCCATCCCTAGCATGCATTGCGTTGAACTTCACATCGCCACCCATGGTTTGGAGGAAACGAACCAGGTGAAACCAAGAACAGGAAACTCCCAATTCCAGAAGCCTCTACTATAGACCTTGGAATCTACCGGTGACCAGTTCCCCAACGAGATCGACCACGTCATCTTCAACCACAAGCATCACCTGACCGACGCCTCCGTTCTCCCCATGTTCTACACGTGGTCCGACCACCGCCTCCTTCTCGAGAGATTCCGATTTATGCATCAGAAAGATAAGGTCGCAAAGTTTAAGAAGAGGCGCAACTAGTGGACGGAGGGGGCAGTCCATCAGAACTCAAAAAAGTTACGGATCTCTACCAGTTTGACCTAGGCCTCTCTTGGTGCAACTTGCATTACACGTCGTACGCGTACAATGGGGGAAATTCCAAGCTACCAAACCCGACTGATATGCTCAAGGCAGTCGAGGCCGAGACTGCCCTCCTCCGTCCACGTGTTGCGCCAAGAGGAGTCCCAGAACGACCATCAACTGAAAGCTTTTCCTTAACACCACTCTCAGCGGCCTTTGGGAAGATACCGTCATGGACAATATCGACGAGCAATGCGACCGCTTCCAACCAACTCCTCCTCAGCGCTAGGCCATCTGGCATACCTCCGAGTCGCTCCAGCGACTGTCCGAATCGCTGAGTATTGCACGGCGTTTGCAATCGCTGCTGCTGTGTCGGTCCGTGGAAGGCGGGTGAGGCGGGGCCCGCGATTGGTCAGGAGACGGATCCCGGCGCGATTCCCACTCCGCTCCTCAAATCGCTTCCCCGACAATCGATGGAGATGCCTAAGGCATTTGTCATACCATCGCTCACCCCGAGCGACGCCTCATGATATGCACCCATATCGATTCCATCGCGCCGCCCGATCGATATGGGAGCATACCATTAGGCGTCGCTCATGGTGAGCGATGTTATGTCAAAGGCCTAAGGGGGCCTGGAGCTTTAAGACCTCCAAGAGATGTCTGTCTCCGGAAACTTTCGTGCTGAGAGGCCAGTATAGAGCAGCACGAGCGGCAAGCATCTACCAAATGATGTCCGAGTTGGAGAAGCGATGCAGAGCAGCGATAAAGGAGGATCTAAAGAAGAGAACGGTGAACTTCAAGACAAAGATGACCGCTCTTCGACGCTCTGATGGAACCGTCACCTCTTCCAGAAGGACCATGAAGAAGGTGATCCACGACCTCTACGTCGATCTCTTCGATAGCCACGTCCACCTGCCCCATACAATTTTCGGCAGAATGGATATGTGGCAGTCTCTGCCCTGTCAGTGCACCGCTTTGATAAATGTGTTGACTTATTTACATGTTGCTGACGTTACTAAAGGGATTGAGACCGATGTCCTTCTTCGTCCCCCTTCCGGGAACACAACGACCTAGTATCACCGTCTATCCACCGGTGATGTGCAACTACACTGAACCGTGGTATTTGACTTAGTTTGGGTCTGGCTGCAAGCCTAGAAAGTGATGTTCCCCATCATTTAATCCACAAGTCCTGGGAAATCAAGAAAACGTTTAAGGTGAAAACCTTAGGGGCGAATTCATATATATATTATCACTGCATGAGAACATCTATGCCTGCTGGCTAGTGTCAATTAGGCCGAAGTGGAGAAGATACAGTATGAAGCCCCCCTCCTCGCGACTTTTGCTTTTCTCTGCTTCATTTTATGTTCTGTACCCTTACGGAGGAATTTCGTTCCGCTGCTCGTCCACCCTACATTGTTCCCACCTAGGAGAACATCATCTTAAAGCTGTGCAGTAGAAATGTAAAGAAGCTTTTTCCAACCTCTCCTGTCTTATTGAACAGCTTTTCGCGCTCGATGGAAGTCTTATTAGGCTCCAGCTTGATATCACCACGGCTGCAGTTTTTAAAATCAAAAAGAATGTAGAAGCATACGACTTCCTGAAATAGTTTTCTTTACAGATTCGTGGCGATCACAACGGTGTAAATCAGTACTATGCTAGTATTGCATTATACCTTTCCTGCTTCTAAATGATAAGGGGAGCAGCCATCTTGAGCACGAGCTCCTAGGTTGCAGAGCAGGAGAAGAGCTGGTGAGACTACGAAGATGAACAACACACTCATTGTTGAGCCGTTGTTCAGACGACCAGTCGAAGAACTGAAGTATTCCTAATAATCCGCCGATGCTTATATTGCCCTGTTTATCACTGTTTATCCTTGTTTAACTAGTACGAGATAACGATGAGACTGGGTATCTTCGAGATGGGCTCATAACACCACCTGGAGGCCTTCTTGGCTAGCCACTTGTTAGGGCAGCTTCGTATTCTGCGCTACAACTCGAAGCAACCTTTAAGCAAGGAGCAAGGTAGGCTGCAGTTGCAGGAACTGAAAGCTCATATACGATATGCTGCAAGATTCAAGCCCGGATGGTTTAGTAGTGGAGGTGACGAACTTGTAAATGGATGTTGTGGGGTTCACACAGTTAGAATGTGTATTTCTCCGTGTGCGATAGACAACGGCGCAGTCTCGCTAGAGCAGCTTGGTGAAGCACTTGCGAACTTTGATCTTGGTACAGCATACGATGTGCGTAGATTTTCTCTCTATCCACCTCTCTATCACACTCATTTCGTTTATTGTTCCACGATTCAAAACTTCATAACCGGCACAATGAGGAACTGCGAAATGAGCACGACTCAGGCGAAAGTGCTTCAAACGCAGTGTTCCCATGTGAAAACTCGTTGAATTCCGTCGTCCTTACTCTTACTGCGGTAGTGCAGCAACAGGCAAATGCCACAGGGAATGTCGGCAGTGGTTAGCACTTCTTCTAAACTAAAACCCGTCAATTTGTGACAAGTTAAAGGGCTACACTAGTATTTCTATTTCCAGTTGAATTCCGTTTTTGAATACGCACGAAACACACACCCCTCGGAAAGTGTTACGAATAAAGGGACAGGTGGCGAAGGCCAATTTTCTAACCTTTGCTGACGGCCTCCGATTTCACGTCACTAAATTGACTAATTCGTGGAGAATCGAGGCCAACACTCCGTTTAAGGTAAAAAAGATCGAAAATAATTCCGACCTCTGCTCCTTTTCATGCTACGAACTTCCGAAACGAATTCCTAACGCCATGAAAAGCGCTAGGCGAAAATATTGCCAAAAATAAATACATCTTTAAGAGCATCGATTTCTTCAGGATGTATCTCCTCCAAGTAGGTTACTATGAAAATGACCCAAAAATAAAAATAAAAAATGCATATATTACCAGCTAACATCTTCAGGCTAGCGAACCGCTTCTTCAATTCAACGCTAAGCTCATAGAACTACGGGGCGCTACAGCAGAAATGTAGAACTCAAAACCTTCCGGAAAATGTGGTTAAACCCCTCATAGGTATCACACTTTGAGTTCTAAGCCTAAGCAACATATCCGAAACCCGATTTCGTCTTTCCTCAGGCTGTTGCATGAATAGCATGGGACTCCGAGCGAAGGAGTTATAAAATTGCCGTTGTGGCTGTTGTAGCAACGAGCAACGAAAAAGGGGCGGAGCCCAATGCTTGTTGTATCCGCAACGCGGTGGGACGCGACGCGGCTTGCGAGCGGCTCACTAGCTGTCTGCACCTCTCGCCCTTGGATGATTGTCAGGAGCGCAATGGCGGTGGAAAAGCTCGATTGATTGGTCGGCCAAGCATTTTTTCAGGATTTTGTTACAATTCTTCATCTTTCAGTGGAAGAAACACGGACTAGGACCAGAGAAGCGCTCGGCGATGTCATCTCTGCAGAGCAATCGGCTTGGGGGCACACTTTGTCACGCTTTGCTGAATCCATCGTTCAAAGATTGGAGGCTGAAGCTGGAAGCTTCTCTGAAGCGAAAGGGCATCGGTGTGCATCAAAAAGCGAGAAAGCTATGAACTTCGAGGGAAAAAACTGCAACGAAGGCCGATTTACACCCGACGTCTTTAAGTCAGTGCGTAATGACCACACTCTCACCTCACTCCACGCCTCCGAACATTGGTGGCGAACATTCCTTGTTGCTGAGGCCGCGCAACCGTTGCGCAACTGATGCCAGTGTTGCTGATGCGGGGTTGCAGCAACAGCAGTGTGAAAGCCGCTCTCGTTGCTGTTGCTGCTCCTCTGGGTCTCTGTGCTACGCTGCTTCGGCATCGGTTGCGCAGCAATGGCAGTGTCAAAGTGTACCGCTTAAGGGACGTGGGTGTAAACAACGACACGAGCCTTTCCCGGCGCTAACCCAATTTGGTGAGTGCAGAGATTTGACTAGGTCGACCTAGGATGTAACAGTGCACACCCTCGGTAGATTTGAAACGCAAAGACCACCGAAAACATGAATTTTGAAAAACGTGAGGAAGAAGGAAACGAAAACACCTAGGCGTGAGCAGGAGATCTAGCCCATGAATATAAAGGACTCGCCTACCCTATCGAACACAGATCTTGCCACGAGGAGCCGCATAACGACGCTCAAAGTGAGCATATTTGGGTCGTGGAGCCCAAAATGACAAAAATCGCTAACTTCGATCGTGTTGCACGCTGCGCGTGGCAGGAACGTCGTTCGTGAGATGGGCGAGCCCTCTAAAGCCAAATGCTAGGCGCCCAGTAGAGGCATGTGGATGAGTGTTTTTCCTTGTGTTTTGATTTGAATTTGATGTTTTCCTGATCCTGTTTTTGCATTTTTGGTCTACATTTTAGGTCTACATTGGAAGAGCTCTCTCGCATTATAGGTGCACCATTGAAGCTCTCTGCATCCACCCAACTCTGATAGCACTCATTTCTCTCCGTCAATTTGAAAATTTTTGGAGGAAATTTGAAAGTGAACTATATACACTGCTGGACATAATGATCCACTCAAATTTTTGTGTTTTTCTTTCTTTTTCTAGGAATTGTGAGCTGCTTGGAACAAAATTTTACGGCAGTTGCAATGTCACAGAAAGAGCAAAGATATAGCAAGAAGAACTTCTAAGTTGAAAAAAACGAACTTTATAAAAACTTTATTTTCTTCACCAAATGTTTTCCTTAAGGGGTCACAACTTCAGACTCACAAGGCAATAGAAGGTTCTACATGGTTTACAACAACAATTTTAAACAGGAACAACAATATCAGTAATACGCCCTCCTCGACCAATGACTTAAATTAAACGATTGGTCATACTTGAAATTAGCTTATTCACGAGGTTGCCGTCAACGGCATGCCAGACCTCCACAATCAGCTTTTTTAGTTCAGCAGTAATCTTATATTGCTTAATATTCATGTAGATATAGCTCACCATACAGCCGCAAATGTTTTCCACCGGTAAGGTCTGGCGAAGTGGCCGGCCAACTCAAAGTCGGAATATGGCGACGCTGCAGCCACCGTTGTGGTACAAGTCCAATCGGAGGGGGGGGGAGGTCCACCTGATAATACCGCAGGAATCATAGTTGGTATAGAAAACATGGAACATGAGGGACGCACAACCATGATTGCCTTATATCCTCTGGTTCTGATAGACGGTGGAGCAGATGAATACAACTGCATTTCCTAGCTGAGGGGGAGGTGACAAAACACGGCAGAATGAAATAAAACCCGGAGCAAATTCAAACCGTGGCAAGAACCTGAGAAATTTCGGACCGCACAGTCAAGCAACACTCAGCTGGTTCAGGAGGCGCGTAACGACATACTTGGCAATGAGAAATGTGCTGAATCGAAAGCGTCAGATCTATCCTAGTCGGAGGGGAGGCATCACTAGACAGAAAAGCGAAACAAGTTAAACTGTGTAGCATCTCCCGACTAGGAAATTGCAAGTACCCCGCTATACTATTCTATATAGTGAGACCAGTTTTTGGTTCAATCCCAATGAGGGGGGGGGCACTCCATAATCGCTTGTAAAGCACACCAAATTGAGGAAAAACACACGCAGCATAACATACAGTACCGGACGCGTCTTTTGAATAGACGCCGAAAAAACCGCACTTTTGCGGTTTTTGCGTCTTTTTGCTATAACTCACCAAAAGTCATCCATTTGAAAAACCAAGAATATATTTGAGCTCATGAGATCGAGCTCTATCGTTTGGTATATACATTTCATATGAAAGATCAAAAATGGCCAAAATTGAAAACTTGCGCTCCATTGAGAAGGCCGGCCGCGGACGAGTTGTCGGCCGCAAGGCGTCAAAAACCGTTGTATGGTCACAATTCCTCTAATATGAGGTTTTTTGAGAAAATGTTGGCACCGTTCGATTCGTCTCCTCGAGATCTACACAACCATATATACAGCTTCGCCAAAACACCGCATTTTCGCAGTGGGTGGTCAAAAATGACGGGGGCAAAGTTTTTGCTATTGGAGAAGCTTATATTCCAGGACTTGTAGGAGCACCTCAAGCATGGCGTAAAGTGCTTTGTAATGCCAGGCATCTTCCGAGAGTGCGCCGTGAACAATGCATATGGGATCGAACCTATCAATCGAGGGGGGGGGGGACAGTTTGTAGAGTGAGCATTTAGGGAGTTTTATGAGAAATTCTCAACCGCCCTACTCAGCAAATGCTTTGCTCTTTACGGCGAGACTTTGGAGTGCGCTGTGCACAATGTATATGGGACCGAACCTATCAATCGACTGGGCGCGACAGCTCGCAAATTGCACCGCGGGCGTGTTCTGAGCGCAATAACTCTGTCAGCCTCCAATCTTTCTGGCTAAAACGTGTGAATTCCGTAGGCAGTAGTGTGCTCTAGTAGAGCGCCAAAGCACATCAAATTATCTTTCGAGTTGGCAAGGTTACGGCGGTGCGAAAATGCAGGTTGGGCATGTGTGACACGATTTTTTCAGATTTCGGTCGACCGCTGCAGGTACACGAGGCGAGCTAACGGCATGCAAACCCGCGGACGAGCAAAGCATCTAAGGCACTTTTCGACGATCTGCTCCTAACTCTCCAGCTGCCTAAACTGCCTTAGCCCCATCTGCCATTTTAGAGCGGCGGACGGCAGCGGTGAAGCTTCTTCCGCCCTTACTCGCTCATGTCCGAGTTTTCGAGCCCCAGCCAGGGTACCATTCTGTTCAGGTCGAAAAGCCCTATCGAACGGTATCAATTTAGACCAATTTCGGGAAAATTCATTTTTTGACAATTTCCCTCGAGACGAGGGCGCTCTTCGTAGGGCCTGCCCGGATGATGACGTCATCGCTGCCCTTCGCATCTCCAAAATGGCAGCTGGGACTAATGCAGGTTAGGCAGATGAGGAGCTATGGGCACTTCATCGTAAAGCAGCTTAACTGCTTTGACAGCCTACGCATTCGTAGGCCTTTAGCTGATCGCGCGTCTCCACAGTGGTCGACTGAAATCGGAAAAAATCGTGCCACACAAGGTTTACCTACATTTTCGCACCGCTGTAACTTTGTCCATTCATAGGCTAAATTGCCATGTTTCAGCGCGCTTCTTGAACTTTGTACTGCTTACAAAATCCACAGGTCGCAGCCGGAAAGATTCAAACGTGACAGAGTTGTTGCGCTCAGAACACGCCCGTGCGTCCAATTTAGCACAACAACGGTCTATGTTCTCCGTGCTCTTTCTCGCCCAGATAACAGTTCTCGCGACTCATAAACACCGTTCAATTCAGCACGAAAAGCTCTATGAAAGCCTCATTTATCCAGAAGAAAATCCAAAACCTATCGAAATCGGCAGAATTTTCAAAACGGACGTTGGATTCGTAATCAGCGTCCCAAATAACCCCCTAGACGCTTTTGGACGAAGTTTGGACAAGAAAATTTGGGAAATTTCGAAATCGCCGACTTTCGATGACGTCATCGTCCGGGCAGGCCCTACGAAGAGCGCCCTCGTCCCGAGGGAAATTGTCAAAAAATGAATTTTCCCGAAATTGGTCTAAATTGATACCGTTCGATAGGGCTTTTCGAGCTGAACAGAATGGTACCCTGGCTGGGGCTCGAAAACTCGGACATGGGCGAGTAAGGGCGGAAGAAGCTTCACCGCTGCCGTCCGCCGCTCTAAAATGGCAGATGGGGCTAAGGCAGTTTAGGCAGCTGGAGAGTTAGGAGCAGATCATCGTAAAGCGCCTTCGCTGTTTTGATCGTCCGCGAGTTTGCATGCCGTTAGCTCGCCTAGTGTACCCGCAGCGGTCGACCGAAATCTGAAAAAGTGTCACACGAGCCTCACCTGCATCTTCGCAGAGCTGTAACTTGGTCTAGTCATATGCTACATTGCTGTGTTTCAGCGCGCTACTAGATCATATTACTGCCTACGGAATCCACACGTTCCAGTCAGAAAGATTTGAAGCTGACAGAGTTATCGCGCTCCGAACACGCCCGCGCGTGCAGTTTAGCACAACAACGGTCGATGTTCTCCTCGCTCTTACTCGCCCAGATTCCTAAACGGCCTGTTCGCCTACGCGTTTTGAGGTTTTTAGCTTGCCGCGTCTTCCCGCAGTGGTCCACCGAAATCGGAAAAAATACGTCACACAAGCCTCACCTTCATATTCGCATCCCTGTAACATTGCCTCTTCCTAAGCTACCTCGCTCTACTTCAGCGTACCACTAAACCATTCCACTGACTACAAGATCCAGGAGTTGCAGCCGAATCGATTCGAATTTGACAGAGTTACTACGCTCTGAAAACGCCCGCGCATGCAATCTGCGAGCGGTTGCCCCACTCGATTGATAGGCTCGATTCTATATGCATTGCTCCCGGCGCACTCCTAAGTCTCGCCGGAACAGAGTACAGCAATTCCTGAGTAGGGCAGCTGAGAATTTCTCATAAAGCTCCCTAAATGCTCACTCTACAAACTGTCCCCCCCCCCTCGATTGATAGGTTCGATCCCATATGCATTGTTCACGGCGCACTCTCGGAAGATGCCTGGCATTACAAAGAACTTTACGCCATGCTTGAGGTGCTCCTACAAGTCCTGGAATATAAGCTTCTCCAATAGCAAAAACTTTGCCCCCGTCATTTTTGACCACCCACTGCGAAAATGCGGTGTTTTGGCGAAGCTGTATATATGGTTGTGTAGATCTCGAGGAGACGAATCGAACGGTGCCAACATTTTCTCAAAAAACCTCATATTAGAGGAATTGTGACCATGCAACGGTTTTTGACGCCTTGCGGCCGACAACTCGTCCGCGGCCGGCCTTCTCAATGGAGCGCAAGTTTTCAATTTTGGCCATTTTTGATCTTTCATATGAAATGTATATACCAAACGATAGAGCTCGATCTCATGAGCTCAAATATATTCTTGGTTTTTCAAATGGATGACTTTTGGTGAGTTATAGCAAAAAGACGCAAAAACCGCAAAAGTGCGGTTTTTTCGGCGTCTATTCAAAAGACGCGTCCGGTACTGTATAAACGAGCTTATCTGATGCCCTTTCTCTCTCTGCAATATTGAAAAAATTAGTAGCAAAAACATGAAGAGGGTCCAGCGGCTCCTCAAGTAATCCACGTTTTCAAATTCTCGCGCACTAAATGCGTGCGTGTCGACTCAGTAAACGTGTGGAAACACATAGAGTGACGCCTGCGGGCAGTACATCACCCGACGGCCTTTTTATTTTGTTGCATGTTGTTCGCGGGCGGAGTGGCGTTCTATCCCCTCCCTTTAAACAGAGGCGTGGCAAATGTCTGCGTCTCCACTATCTCGTAAGGCAGCCACTGGGCTCTCGAGCAAGCCCAGGGGGTTGGGGGTGGGCGGGCCAGGGGGACGAGGGGATAGAACGCTCGACCCCCGTTGTTCGCGTCGTTCGCTTTTCGTCGTCTGTTTCGTAGCGATTTTTTCTAATTTCAGGAGAGGATCGATGATTTCCAGGAGAGGGGGATCAGGTAAGTTCGCTATATATGTGTATGTGTTACATGTATTTATGGCTAAACTGCCATTTGCAAGTGATTATGGAGGGCCCCCCATTGGGATTGAACTGTAAGTGAAGTGTGCTTGAGCGTTCTATGACTCAGAGCGCTCCGATCAGCTGTTGTTATTTCAGACGGCGAAGGTGCGGCGGGGCGGTGCGAGGGGAGAGGCGACGACGACGATGACGGACGACGGCGACGACGGAGTCCTGCGCTGGCCACGGAAGGACCCCACGACGACCGCATTCGACTACAACCCAGGACGACCGACCCTCCAGCCACGGACCACCCCCGACCTCCATCGACTTACCGACCTATGTCCGCTATCGCATTCGCTGCTAATAAATATTCGCGACTATATTGGGTCCACCCACTTACTGGTAGCAGCGAGTGGTTCACAATGAAGTACATCATCTTCGGGATAAAATCCGACGTGAAAGCTATCACAAGGGCGTTGATCGGGACAGTGAATTTGCTGATCATGTCCAGAATGATCAACCACACACCGATGTTCTTTGCCTGAGCTGGGATAGGTTTTTGAGTGGTGATCAAGAATTTATAGGCGTCAAGTCGAATTTCGAAGACGTTGTTGAGCACGGCGAAGAACGGAGCCAATGGGAATGCGGCCACGAATAGCGTAACGAAACCGAATTATAGAACCATTTCCAAGTATTCGTCGAACAAGAACTGGTCATAGGTCGGGTTCAGATAGTAGTCAGCTTCCCATCTGTTCAAGTTGCCGGCCTTCTTCGTTGTCTCCTCTCTGATCCGCTTTCGGCGCTCCTCTTTCGACTCAACAATCGGAACCCTCAACTTCCATCGCCTCAGCAGACTGCTACGACAGCCCCCACGAGAATACTCCCATACGACGTCCTAGTTGAGCAAAAAGCAGATTCGTTCTGCAACGATATCATGACTTTCATAGAAACCCAGAGGTTCCCCGATTCGGTCACGACGCATCTCGTTCTCGATGGCTCGCGATTGCGGAACGATGTGTTATTCGGAAGAACGGGTGCTTATATTACCTGCCTCCCCCTTCCTCGTCGAAACCCTCCAGGAAGCGTCAAGAACTGCTGGTTCTGCCCGAAAAACTTTGGGAACCTGTATGCCTCGCTTTTCATTCGAGTCCCTCAGCAGGAGGACACTTTCATTGGCGCGAGACCCTCGCGAAAGTCAGTCGTAAATACTTTTGGCCGCGCATGGCCGAGCACGTCTACCGATTTGTGTTTTCGTGCGAAGCCTGCCAACGTAAGCGAGCGGCCGATGCGAACCGTCAACCTCTAGCTCCAATCATCACGGGTGCTATCTTCGAGAAAGTATTCGTTGATCTATCACGATCCCACTTCAACGACGCAGAAGCCGACCTCTGCATCCGGCTAGTGGACCACCTAAGGACAGCCGGTATTGCAGCCGACAGTATCTGCGTAATCACCTTCTATAAGGAGCAGCACCGCCGCCTCGAGACCTCCATAAGAGCAAAAGGAGTAGACCTGTCGACCGTCGATTCAGTCCAGGGTAGGGAGAAGGACGTTGTGATCCTTCTAACGACCAGAACCGACGTGTCGCCGGAGACCGCGGAATTCCTCGATGATCGACACAGGATGAATGTCGCCCTGACTCGATGCCGACACGGGCAATTTATTCTCGGCCACCAGCAAGGCCTATCGACAATCCCGACTGGAACGCCGTGCTGGAATGGTCTCGCGACCATCGTTGCATCCTCCCCGCTTCGAAGCTAAACAACTGCTTCGCCACAGACTAAGGTACGTAACCTACACCTTGCCCTTAATCACAAACTTCTTCCATACCAGGGCTACCTTCACAGTGTCACACAGTGGCAGCAAATAATGTTACCTCAACTTATGACCAAAAGGGAAATCACGCGTGGACTGCTACTCACACTCATCGCTATGTTTCAGGCCCTTCGGCTGGTCGCTCCCTCCCTACAACGTCGGTAGCAAACGATAGCGGGTTCCAGCCCCTCATTGGGTATGAACAACCACTACTCGCGTAACTCCTGCACTTTCTACAAGATTTCAGCATTTCGTTCTTCGATAAGTTCGGCCACTTCGGACATCTGGGACTGAAAGTCGCGCTGTAGCCGAACGATGGTCTCGCAGTCAGCATCGTCGACGGAATGGTTTCAGATAAGCTAATCATATCTGAAGTAAGAGCGAGCTATATTCGTTTATTCTGCTAATTTTTCCGAAAGTTTCATTCGCATTAATTACTTCACCTTTTTGAAAAGGTGGTAAGGTGATAAGAATCTGGGTCAGATTCTTTTAGTGAAAAAGGGGAGGTGTAAGTGAAGTGTGCTTGAGCGTTCTATGACTCAGAGCGCTCCGATCAGCTGTTGTTATTTCAGACGGCAAAGGCGCGGCGGGGCGATGCGAGGGGAGAGGCGACGACGACGACGACGGACGACGGCGACGACGGAGTCCTGCGCTGGCCACGGAAGGACACCACGACGACCGCATTCGACTACAACCCAGGACGACCGACCCTCCAGCCACGGACCACCCCCGACCTCCATCGACTTACCGACCTATGTCCGCTGTCGCATTCGCTGCTAATAAATATTCGCGACTATATTGGGTCCACCCACTTACTGAACCCAGTTTTTCTCTGCTGGTCAAAGTGAAAAGCCTAAAGGAGAAAACAATACGTCGGACGTCTGGCGGCCGCTAGGCCGCTGAACGTCTGGCTGCAGATGATGGTTGGTGCAATCCCTGTCGGGGGGGGGGGGGGGGGGGGCAAGCCATTATTTCGAGCAAAGACGCTGCACTCTCTTCACAGCCGGTCCGTAGTCCCGTAATGAAATCTTTTTATATTTCAGTAATTCCCAAGGGAGGGTACCAGGTAAGTTAAGGTATTAATATGTTGCATTGCATGTTGTATGTACGGATGCGTAGCTATCGTTAACAATTCATAACGGACTGCCCCCCCCCCCCCCCGACAGGGGGACTGCACCTAAAGGTTCCCTTCTTGGTAACTTCATGTTACTGTCTTTGTAAACTAGTCTGCTTTCAGTTTTGTTGCCGTTGTCTAAAAATCAGAATGAATTGCCCCTCTGCCCCCCACTAGGATAGATCTATTGCTTTGACGGAGACCATGAGGTGGATCTCCGATTGCATCTGTTACCTTTACAGTAGCGAGACACTAAACTCCCTTCGCAATCTCCAAGCTTGGGGTAGGTCACATCTCAGTATGTTCATTAGGATTAATTCCACTGGTGTCGCCGCTGAAAGCACCGCGTTTTCATAAAAGTATCGTAGACGGATAATTTTTGTAGTCTTCTTTTGCAATTAGCTTGTCTTACATTGCGTTAAATTTTTTTATTAAAATTTTGTTTGAGGCTTCGGATACATTTGTACGAAGCAATTTCTATTAAGAACTATTATCATAGTCATCTGTCATTAGTCGCTGTCTTAGACTTCCATCCTCAGCCCTCCTTTATTTTCTTCTGTACGATCTTCGTAACTACTGCTTGTCCAAATGCTGCGCACTCTTTCTTAGGGTCTGGCTTGTAAGGTACCGTCTGAAACAGCCCTCTGAGAAACCATAGCAAGACATGAACTCTGAGGTACCGACAACGACCTTCGGATTCGCTCTTCAACAACAGTGCCAGTAGTCGCCAGCAGCAGCTAGATGGCAGCAGGACAGGAATCGAAGAACAGCTGTCGAATCCACAGGCAATAGAGCTGCCGACGTCCAAATCGAAGCTCGGGCGGACAATCGACTAAGTGAGGAGTGTGGAGGTCATGTGTGGATATTTATACGGCTGCTGTTTGTTATTTTGCAAATGATATGAATATCTGATTAATTTATCAGCATCCGAACCAGAATGAAGCCTCTTGATCATACGGTATCGAATCGGCTAGAATAACGGTTGAGCGCGTTGCAATCAACTTTGCATTTTTTTGCAATTTTTTAAGTCCAACTGCCTTAGTGAGGGTCTGAAAAATAAAAATTTTATAAAATTGATGCCTTAATTTTATTATTTTTTGGTTTTTAAAGGAAAATAGTAAATTAAATTGAAAAACCTGCAGCGATTTTTATTTGACTGATAGTGGAAATGGTGCTTACGTGAAGCATGAAAGTGATGGTGTGTGTGTTCCTTAGCGTTGTTTTTGTTGTGCGGTTTGCAGGTGTGAACCTCTATGCCAACAGAGATGTTATTATCAATCGAATAAAAATCACAATCTCCCGAAAGAGGGTAAGATGCAGCCTCTTCTTTCGGCGCTAAAATTGGCCCTACTGCTCTTTAAAGCTATTTCAAACCATCAAAAAATTCTCAAAAAATAAGAAGTTCATAAAACAAGTGCTCTGACACGCCTAACGGAGTGTCTCATACTTGCCGGACGTGCGACCTTGCAACATCACTAACCTGCAGAACGCAATTGTTGTAAAACTTAAAACCCGCTGACACCAAAGCTCTGCATCGTTCTTTTAAGGGATGAAGTCCGTTCTTCACTCGTAGCGTTACCTAGCTTTCTCATAGGCCTACTCTCTAGACTACCCAGTGAAGCCATTGGTTTGTGCTCCTCACAAGGAAAGCTTCCCAACTCAAGGTGAGCATTTGCGATGCTATTTTGACAGAATGTGTAGCCGTATGAGCGGATTCCAGAACTACAGTTGGTTTTTGCTGCTGCAATGATGGATGTATTGGAGAACACAGCCAAGCTGAGCAGCAGCGGTTTGAATTTTAGAAGAGAAAGTGATGGAAGCCTAATTGCTGAACCATAAACTGCAAAGAAATCATACATTTGATTAGAAAACAAAGCAGCATCATACATTTGATTAGATTAGAAAACATTTGATTATTTCATGTTATCGTTGTGCTGCATGACACAGATATTTGGGGCTTTTCTTTCTAGCAATTTCTTTTGTGATCGCTGTTTTATTTCTCACGTCTGTGCTCTGCTCCTTGCTGCATCTGTTGTCTTACGCTCGATGCTAAGCTGAACATCAGAACAGTACTTCCGTTCCTCAGTTCGGGTGGTAGAAAGACTGGATTGTTAGGGCCAGGAAATACATACCTGTGAAAAGCCACTTTTCTGATTTTTTAGGCATGTAGCGATAGGCTTAGGACACAGAGAACCTACTTACCTAATCATTCCCTTCTACGAAAACTTGTTCAATCTTGAGGTGCACATCCGCGATGCCCTGTGGTGTTCGCGCGTCGTTGGAGTAATGTCTGTACCCGACCCAAGCCATGACTAATTCCGGTGCAGCGTTCATGGATCCTACACGCTCCATTGTCTTCTGTAAGGCCTGAGTTATACTCCCGCGGGAGCATCCGCGGAAGGGCGGGAATCGCCACGCCCGCTTCCGCCGTGCACCATTGGTCCACGGACGTTCCGCGGATGCTCCCGCGGGAGTATAGCAGAGGCCTAATTGATTTGACAAGCACACGTTGGTTTTGGCTGTTCAGCGCTAGTTCGACAGAAAAATTTTTGGAGATGCTGCTCACCGATGCTGCGTTGATATACACTGTGATGATGGGAACCTTCAGAGGACGAGAGGGTGCCATTTTGTAGCTGGTCAATATTGCAACGCGATATTTCGCATTCGAGATCTGGGTGAACATACCTAGGAGGCGAATTCAAGACATGATATGCTTGACGTGGAGATCAAGAAAATGACAGGCGAAACATGTGGGAATGTATTTTTGCGATGCCCTGTTGTTATTGGCTAACGAATCACGGCTACCAATTAAACCTTATGCACGGTGCTTGAGATATTTAGGCGCAATGCTACTATGAGGGTGCCAGCCCACGTGTGAACGAGTTTTTACCCGTTTGACCTAGGCCCATCTCGCTGCATCTTGCATTACACGTATGTAGGCTTCAGTTTTCGTACAATCTGGGAAATTTCACGCCACCATATCCGACTGCTACGCTTTAGTTCGTCGAAGCCCATGGGCTGCCCCCCTCCCCGTGGTATCATTCCGTCGATATCTATTCCAGAGCTCTTTCCTTCTCTTCTCCGTGCTTGTCCTGTGCGCTATTGATGGAGCCACTTTACTGTGATCAGTTGAAAAGGGAGCCTAGAGAGATGGTGCTTGAGGTTTGGGCCCAATGCACCTCTTTGAATAAGAGAGAACTGTCACTGAGATTTGATAGATATGTGAATGAAGCGTACACAATCGTGATCCTGTCCGTACCGATGTATGTTTGAACGCGCTTCATTCTGAGTAGGACTCATCAAAGACTTGCAGCAATTTAACAGAGAAATTACGGCCGAAATTCCTGATACCGCGGCTTATCGCTCACCATATCACTGCAGATTGGTTGGCCAGTTATCCAATGTCATTTGCAAAATACAACCGAACATGGCCACCGAGCTCCTTACTTCTTCACATGTCCTTCTGAGGAACAGCTGAGACGTCGGCGCTTCAATCGACTCTGTGGATTCACCGTTCCGTCGTCACCTCCTGCTCTACTTTCACTATCTGCTGTTAACGATGATTGGCATGATTATAGAAGTATGCGTACAAAGGTGTCTTTACGTAAGAGGCAATATTGGTTTGGTTCACAGTGCATGGTCTGGATCTATCCTAGTCGGTGTGTGGTACACGGTGTTTTATTTCTCTCCTCTCTCCTGAATTTGTTGCAGTGCTTAAGCTACTACGAAATGATTCGGTGGCTCACATGTGCGCTCAAAGAATGTGATGTCTGAAGCGCTGGCCCCTCCCGACTAGGATACACCCCATAGTCCCTTATTCAGTTGTTTCAGACCACACCACGGAATTAGGGCATCTCGCAGCATTTGGACAAGCAGAAGATGCGAGGATGTCGCAGATGGAAATAGAAGAGAAGCGAGAATAGGAAATCCTCTAAAAGCAACGACTGATGATGATGGTTGATGATGGCTCCTTATCCTACTATATATAAAGGAGTTAGCGGTTGTCATTCCGTCCGTCTGCTCATCCGTCTGGCCTTTCCTAGAAGTCGAGTAGCAGGCGTCCGTGTTCAGACGAGGTGCCACCCACGCCGTGTCGAGACCGTCAGAAGAAGTGTCACCGATGTCGCGTAAAGGGCGTTCGAGTTCAGAAGACATGCCAGCGACGTTGCAACAGGCGTTCGGATTTAGAAGATGTGTCACCGACGTCGTGCAACAGGCGCTCAGATTCAAAAGGCATGTCAGAGATGTTGCGCATTGGGTGTTTGGCTTCAGAAGAGGTGTCACCTACGTCGCGCAAGGTGGGTCCGGATTCCGAACAAGTGTAATATGAGACCACTAAAAAGGGATGGCGGCTATTCTTCCTTCGCTGCGTCGCGAGCGGTCGCGTCGCGCACACGTGGCAAATGTGGAAAACGAGGTCAGCGCGGTCAGTCGATGTGGAAGGCGGCCGATGGTCGGTCGGTGGCTGCCCACTGCTCCGTGGACTCTCCCTGAGCGACGAAAGCAGTGGAAACTGCAGTGGAAAGCAGTGGAAATGTGGAAACATGGGTAGTTTGGATGGCACACACCCTGGCGCAGAATCCATCCGCGGACTCTCTCTGAGCGACGAAAGCAGTCCCCACATGGGCAGTTTGGATGGCACACACCCTGGAGTCCCTTCCCTAGCCTGATTCTGCGCTCGAAGAGCGCAGAATCCATCCTCGGACTCTCCCTGAGCGACAAAAGCAGTTCCCACAGGGGCAGTTTGGATGGCACACACCCTGGATGCTGCGAGAACCCCAGCTGCGCATTCCTCCTGAGCGCGCACAGCTATAAAGGAAAGATTTCGCGCTCTGTCGCAAAGATGCGTGAGAATATTGCGGCGGGTGCGTGCGTGCGATGAGCGCTCGCGGCGTAGCGAAGGAAGAATAACCGCGATCACTAAAAAGGAGAGCAGTAAGCGGGAGTCCAGTGAAGGGTGGGAGGACCAGCGAAGGAAGGAGGGGGGGGGAGGTAGCAGTAAGAGTAGAACCTTGGGAGCCAGTGAAGGGAGGCCAATAAAAGTACCACTAATATGAGGGTTGGGGGGGGGGGGGTGGGGGGGGGAGAGCGAACCAGTGAAGTGCGAAAGTTCTGCGAAGTGGGAACCGGTAGAGGGAGAACCATTAAAGGAGAACCAGCGAAGAGGGGACCAGTTATGGTAGGACCAGTAATGGCGGCTAGTGAAGGGGGGGGGGGGACCAGTAAAGGGGATCAGTGAAGGTGAGACCAGTAATGGGGAGCTGTGAATAGGGGTGGGGCAGTAAAGGAGGGACCATTAATGGGGAACAGTAAAGAGGAACAATAAAGGGTACCACTTAGGTGAGGGGAGGCAGCAAGAGGGTGGCAAAAAGGGGGACAGTGAGCGGGAACCAGTGAAATGGGAGAGTCCTGTGAAGGGGGGGGGGGGGACCGGCAAAGGGAGAACCAGTGAAGGTGGACTAGTATTAGGAAGAGGATCAGTGGAAGGAACCTGTAAGCGCGGATCTGAACTTTTTCTCACTATCGTCCAAGTGTATGTGACAGGAACGTCGTACAACGTTGTCTAGATTAAGAGATGTGCCACAGATCAAACATTGCGAAGAATGCGTTGGATCCTCAGATGACCTTTGAAAGGAAGCGAGCGTGTGCGTGTACATGCCTCTCACTCTCACCCACTCTCACCACTGACTGATGCTCACTACATTTTTCTTCCTGTTTCTGCCTGCACATGGGTAAGGGGTATTGTGCGCTGTCGTAGCGGATAGGGAAGGGAGGGTAGATTGACTTCGGGAATCGGAGGATTATTATTGCCGTCGGATATTTAGCGAGGATAGAGATCTCACGAGATTATCATAATATATGCCAAAATGTAATACACAAGTGCCTTGCGCTTGCATGACTCGAAGAATGTTTGTATACTGGGGCCGGTTCATCAACGATTTACCGGCCTGTAACGTTGGAACTTACCGCGAAACCGCCACGTACCGCGATCCATCAACGCGCGACGTGGTGAGTTTCCGGGAAAAACCGTTGTAACGGTTACCCGGCTAAGGCGTGGGGTGAACGACGAGGTGAAGTACCGACAACGCTCTACTGCTAATATGTGACCCAGTGGCAACGAATTGGGCGCGCAAACTGAGCTAACATACCCTACATTACTTTTTTTCACTACATAGTAATTAGAAATTTGGTATCGGTTCAAAAAAGCGAAGCACGAGATGGAAGGATCCTCAGAGTCGATAAGCCAAGGACTGATCTTTTCCCTGCGCACTTGGTTACATAGATTTAAATGAGCCGTGCTTCTGATGTTAGTTGGAGGGGAACACATAATTAGAACGACTTTCTCGCCACCCTAGAAAAATTTGTGGAATAGTGCTAAAGAATTTAGCTGCAATCATTATCAGATTGTCATCCTAGGCAAACAAAAAATATAAAAGCAGTCATCTGAAAAGTCCACATTGCGCTCATCTCATTGTCTTCTTTATTTATTTCTTAAGTTATACTCATGTTCATTTGTTTCTCATGTTATAATAGCTTTTCATATACAGTATTTAAGATGTTCCCATCATATTATATAGGTGATGTATTTATACGGCGTGTTTAATTACCCAAGTTTGAAAAAAACGATCTACGAGTCGTGTATGTGTTGTGTATCAGGAAACGGACGTGAATGGAACCACAGAAACTTATTTACGGCTAGTATAAGAAGTAATAAACGTAGAAACTGGATCAGAGAACTGGAACTGTCTTCAAGAAAGCAGTGGTTGACTCAGAGAAGCAGGCTAACAACCCACCAATGCCAGACTACGCAGTCAGGTCAAAGCAAACCACTTCTTTCCAACTAAGTAGCATTCTCTCAGCGTGGTTCAAATTTTATTTCCATGCCGTTTCAGGGTTACGATACATTTGTTTGTGTCTCAACAATGTGCATCGTAGACCGATTCTCAGATTTTTTATCGACTATGTCTTTCTTGGACTGATTCTCCAGATGCGATCTCCTTTGAAGTATTTCTGGACAGGTACTCCTTTGAGCTGACTTTCTCGGCTGACGAAATCTTGCTGCCGCTTTCTTTTGACATAGATTCTGTGGCCTTAGAGGGATTTTGGGGCCATTTGTGGTAGTCCACCGTACCATCTTCAATCTTCGTAGGCTTGCTAGACGGTTTAAGTTCATTCATGAAGGACAATCGATCTGTGTTCAAAGCAAACGATTTCTTTCCTGGTTCCCTTTTCACACATGACTTCTGCGGTTTGAGCGTTTCACCACATTGTGCGAACTTCCTCATGTCCATCTGGTTTGTGTGCTCTTCCCTAAGATATCGACGAAGCTGTCCGATTAGAATGAACTGGATCGTAAGCACAGTCGTCATTATCACCGATAATATAAGTAGGCGCAGCTTGGTACGGTACCTAAAATTAGACAAATGCAATTTGGGCTAGATATTATCCAAGCCGTCTATCCTACTCTGCATGCTGTCACGCCAGTGCTGAATACTAACAAGAGTCATCCACTCTTTTTATTGGAAATGTTGTCCGACACCCCAGTTATTCTTCACTTTGCGCAATATTCAGTATGATCCATGAAGACACTCCCCTACAACAATTTTTTCAAACAATATGACGTGTGCTACTAAGCGAATGTGTTGGCTGCCGGATCAGGATGAAGCTGTAGTTTGAATTTTACCGAAAATTTACGACTCCCCCTTCCCTTCCGGAGCACATTTCGTATGCTCCCTTGTCTTCACCACTGTTTTATTTCTTACCTGTGTTGATTTTTAAAATACTCTTTAATATGTGCTTTTTCCAGACGCGACATTGACACTGTGGATATTCGTTCACAGAAGAATATATTTATTGATTGAATGGTGTTTGAATGATTTGTTTGAAAAGCGATGACTAACGTTTTGAATACTGATTGTTCTACAGTTAAAAATAAAGAACCTTTGCGAGCAGTTTTCGTATTAATCACAGCGAGTTTAACTTTTCAGATTTTACGAGGATCTCATGGACACGACATATACTTCTTTCCGAAGTAGTAACATCTGCATCCGAAATTGTACTCTAGATGTGATCTGAGATTTCGAGTGTTAATTACTAAAGATGACATAAGTGGTCTCACTACAAAAATTTTTGAGGTACTCTTCGAATCTATGACGAAGTCGCAACTAAACGATAGAGTTCTCGCGGAAAAATTTCCAGCTTCTGAAGAAATCGCGGAAATTTTTCTACACTCTGAAGGAAAGAGCGGACAGTGAAACTGTACCATATAAAATTTTAGGACTTAGTATCTAATTATACAGTAAATCAAGCTTCTCTGCAGCGATCTTCGGCATGATTAGGGCGTACTAAAATTCTGCCACAAAAATTTCAAATCTTGGTCAATGCACAGTGAAAAATCATGATTTTGTGAGTCGAGCAGGTTGGATCGACCTTATCGATCTTGTACCGACGTCATAGTCACCACCGTCACTAAAATGAGCGACATGACTGGGCGTTTACAAAAATGACCATAACTCGGTAGGTTTTTTGGATCTCGGAAAAGCCTATGGTTTTTTGGAAAATAGAAGAAAAAGGCTTCCTTACCAAACAGCCATCAAAAAAGTGGACTTGCGGTTCGATTGGGGTGTGGGTTCGATTTCTGGCCGGTTTTTGCCAAAAAATTACTACTATTAGGGAAAGTCGACCAACTAGGGGTAAAGGCCCCCACAGAGTTCTGCGGCAGCGCCGCGGCCGTATGCTTAACCATAGGGCAGAGACGCAGAGCTCGCCGCCGGCGGCGTGCCTGCCCTATCCTTAACCATTGCGGCGAGCGGCGTTGCCGCAGAACTCTGTGGGGGCCTTAAGATTCATCAACGATACCGCCAGTATCATCTAAAGGCGGATTTTTTTTATCGGCCTACGTAGTAAGTGATACAGGGAGATACAGAATGCAGCTACGATAACCGATATATCGTTATCTGCCGGTAAGCGGTTGATCAATCTGGCCCTAGAGTGTTACCACAGAGCAATTTTAACAGAAACATTTGACAGAAATATGAAAGCTGATACGTTGGGCTGAACTGTGTCCTGCTCGGACATTCGAGTTCGATGAGCTGAACCATCTCCGCTCAACCACGCCCCTTCAACAGTATGGCAATAGCAGTTGGAAACAGAAACTGCGGTCTCTGATTGCGCTTTGAATTGGCCGGCGCCGTCGTCTCTCGTGCTCTCGCGCTCTAAGCGCGTAAAGCGGTCTTGGCCCAATCAATACCACCACATGCCGCCTAGTCTAAATATTAGATTAAAGGCTTTAACAGGTTGACGACAACACGTACTACGCAGTGCTGCGTGCATGGGATAATTGACTTTTAAGCTGGCCGGCGTGTACGCATGACTTCTGCTGCTTATTGTCCCACAGGACCGCGTTTTTGTCGCGTCAAAAGTGTAGGCCCGATATTAGGCTATTCCGGGAAAGTTTGCTCTCTATACCATACACCAAAAAAAGGTAATGGCCACCGTGTGGTGATCGGCGGCTGGTGTGATCCATTACAACTTTTTGGCACCTCGAGAAATAGCTGGCTTAAGGCGCTATGCTAGTTGGGGAGGTTCACCATAGCATGCCGCCGCGGGCACGCTCGGCGAATAGCTACATACAGCGTATGTAAATGCAGTCTTATTTCCTCTTTTCGATTACAGGTCTGCGTTTTAGCTGCTCCCGGATTGGGCAAGGGAGGAAACTCCAGGATGTAGGCAATTTTAGCACGGCTGAGTCACTCGAGCCATACCCTCTGTCGTCCCTTCCCCTGCCTAATTCTGTGCTCTCCTTCGTGTCAGCGGGGAAGAGCACAGAACAGAGCTATAGCATTGTTTTCTGGTCTTCTTTACTACCAGTGTGTTACCGTTTCTCTTTTCGTGTCATTTTTGTAAGATTTTTGTAAAAGCAAAGCAATAACATTGACAACAGCTTTAAAAGGCTCTGGGAAAGGAATCTGGCTTCTGACCATTTCTATTCCTTCCGTTCCCTGTGTTTAGTGTCTTCATTTTGTAAACCGAAAATTGAAAGTCTGATTTATTAAAAGCTGATTTCACTGTAAAATTTCCACAGAAATGAAAATAGGCTTGACAAAGAAAACAACTGCTTTTCACCTAGCTGCAGTTTTTCTTCGAAGAACAAGTGCATATCTGTCCCCATGCCTAAATACATGCTCCACTACATTTAAAAATTGTCAGTTTAAAGCCATAGAATAGAATGCTTCAACAGAAAGGTCTCCATGTACTCGTATCATACTGCAATCATTTGATTTGTGGAAGCAGTAATCTCACCTATTGCTTCTGCTAAATCCTAGATTTATACGCATCTAAAGAACTGCAAAGGGGTTGGAAATCTAATGTTCATTCAAACAATGAAAACATTTGTTGAAACACCACGCATAAGTTGAGGTAAAGTTTTTGAATCAACAACTTTTTCAACTTTCTTAAAACGCGTAGAGTTTGATTTGAAAGGTGTCCGACCAGAAGGAAAAGTAAAAGTAATAAAATCGGCAAGAGATCTGCTTAGCTTGAGATGATGAACATAACACGATAAATAAATCCCAGAAAAAACCTATAAAAATCAGTTGTATTGCACTGCAGGTCAATTAGCTTACGATCTACGATTTACGAAAATTTGAATTTCATTTACGCACTTCCCTGGTCCAGATCCGGAGAGCCCGTCAACTGGCCATGTCGGTGAAAAACCACACGGAATAGTAATAATAAATATTTTCTATATCCTTCTACCTGTATTTATGTACATACATGTATATACATATACATATATATGTACACATACATATACACACATACATGCATATATACACATGAATAGTAATTTATATGCAAGTTATATGTTATATGTATATGTATATATACATATAGGGTATTTCAAAAAATATATACACTTCGAAAAGTGATAACTTTGCTCGCAGTAAAGGTACTGAAGAAGTTAAGGGCTCATGTGAGAGTTTAAAAAACAAATTTTCTGACATATGAGCAGCATGGAATGCGCCATGCACTCGTCTGAAGCTCAGCATTTTACACCCGATTGATTATGTTTTGCTTGAATACTTCTTATAATTTCTCCACAAAGTGCCCGTTTTGATTGATTTGTGTTTCTTTTATGGTTTAAAACTTATAACACACTGGAGTCGGGAGAAATGCAGGATATTTTTAAAAAATGGAGGTACAATTTGAAGGTTGTAACGTTGCTGCTAATGAAACTTTTGAAGATGTTTGAGAATCATACAAAAGTACAGGGTATTGCGATTTCTGCGACGTGTAAATGGTCAAGATTGCGCCATGCTCCCACCTGAAACCTTGTACTTCAGACTCGATTGAGTGTGCTAAAATGCTTGTTACAGTCTTGTTACTACTTAGCTACACTAACCTCTGTTGTGCTTTGTTAATGTTTAGAACTTTACAATCATGTGAAAAAGACGTGCCATGAGAGTTTACAGCAGGAGCCCCATTTTCCAGAAAGAATTCTGTGAGCTGATGAAGCAACATTCAAGCTGAATGGAGAGGTTAATCGGCATAACTGTAGCTACTTAGCAACGGAAAACGTTAAAAAAAAGCACAGCACAGGTTAATCTGGCAAAGGTTGTAACAAGCATTCAGCCCATGCACAAGCAATCGATTCTGAAATGCAAGGTTGCAGGCGAGGCATGGCGCAATCTTGACTATTTGCACACCACAGAGATCCTCTTACTCTGTGCTTCCATACACGTCTCAAACATCTTCAAAAGTTCCACTAGCAGCAATGTTACAACCTTTCAAATAGTACCTGCATTTTTTGCGACCCGTAGTGTGTCATAAGTTCTAAACCATAAAAGAAACACAAACCAGTCAAAACGGCCACTTTGTGGAGTAATAACCAGGCTGTCCAATAATTCCTGCCCAAAAATTTTCAAAATTCCATAATTTTCCTTGGAAGTGTTATAATATCAGGCAAGTGTAAAAATCTTCTAGAAGGTTCTCCAGAGTTCCACCCTAGGGGTATATAAGGCGCAGTCGCCGCGTCTAGCTACCAGTACAAGCTAAAATGGACCAAGGTCGAATTCGTACGTTCGTGTACTACGAGTGGCTGCTGGGCAACGACACGGACCCGCGGTCGCCAACATCTGCAGAGCGTGCAAGGAGGATGCAGTGTCCCAACGCACAGTCAGGTGCTGGTTCAATCGTTTCGAGAGCGGCGACACGAGCCTCGAGGACAGGGAACACCCGCTGAAGATCATGCTCTGCTGCTGGTGGGACGCCAAGGACATGCTGTACTTCGAGCTGCTCCCGCTAGGCAGGACGGTCACCGCCTCCATCTACACCGATCAGCTCGAGAAACTAGCCGCCGCCATCCGAGAAAAGCGTCCCCGACGGGCCTCGGTCCACCTGCTGCACGACAACGCGCGCCCCCACGTGGCGAAGGAGACCCAGCAGAAGTTGGCGACGCTCGGCTGGGAGACGGTTGCCCATCCGCCGTATTCCCCGGACCTCGCCTCCTCCGACTACCACTTGTTCCGCCCGCTGAAGCACCATTTGGCCGGAAGAAAATTCACCAACTACGACAACCTCAAATCCGACATCGCGGACTTCTTCGAGTCGCAGCCCCGGAGTTCTGGGCGAAGGGCATCGGCGACCTGCCCAACCGATGGGCCACTGTTGTGGATAACTGTGGTGATTATATTGTTGATTAGACTTGTTTTTCAATAAAGTTGAAAAAATTGAAAATGGTGGAATTTTCGGACAAGAATTATTGGACAGCCTTGTATAAGAAGTATTCAAGCAAAACATAATCAATCGACTGTAAGATGCTAAATTTCAGGCGAGTGCATGGCGCATTCCATGCCGCTCATAGGAGAATAAACACGGCCGATAGACGATCTAACGAGTTGGTCTCGCGCTCTATATATATCGAGGTATCTAACATAGCGCACCATAGAGTTGGTGAAGCTGAATGTCGTGCACTGCAGGGGTCCATGGTGACATAAGTGGAACCTGGTACAACACTCTTGCGAGCCCACGTGTTGGAACACCTCGGAACTTACCAACGTTCTCCGCTATGGTGCCCTTCTACGACGGAAAGAAGAATGAGCCATATTATACTGATTGCGGTTACACATCACGACAACGCGGATGGACTTTTTACTTGCGCACAATGCCCTCCGCTAACTACCCATAACTCCTCTTCTATCAAGTAGCTCGAGTGGTACTGTTGCAGTGAGTTTCACACCACGGCCCTGCGCCGTTCTACTCAACCAAACACTGACCAGTTCATATAAACCAAGCACACGCGCACAATGCAATACCAAATGAACAGAGAGCAACTTCTAGCAAGACTGAGCCCCGCCACACTAACCTGAGGTATCCCCAAGCCCAACGCGCAGTATTTAGCTAATTCCTGTTTGGAAGTTTGTACTCACGCAAGCCGTGACCAGGAAGCTCCACTACGGCTACCTTGATGAGCTGTGCTATATACATTGGATCCGATCGAAAATTTTCGGATAATTGGATGATTCGGATAACGGCAATTTTGCCGACCCCGGATTTTTGGATGATTCGGAAAACGGCGATTTTGCGGACTCCGGATTTTTGGATGATTCGGATAACGGCGATTTTGCGGACCTCGGCTTTTTGGATGATTCGGATAGGGATATCCGAATCGGCTATCCGAAATGATTCATTCGATACAATGGATCCGATCGAAAATCTTCGGATAGTTGGATGATTCGGATAAGGCTAATTTCGCGAACCCCGGATTTTTGGATGATTCGGATAACGGCAATTTGGGGACCCCGGATTTTTGGATGATTCGGATAACGGCAATTTCGAGGACCCCGGATTTTTGGATGATTCGGATCGCAATATCCGAATCGGATATCCGAAAATGATTCATTCGGATCCAATATATACTGTGCTATATTTCCTGCGCGAGTTCTAGTCAGCATCCCAGTGCGCGGAAGTGAATGTAGGTGGGTCGAGTAGCATTAAATGATGCTACTTTACGCGGCGCTATTCGGGTTGGAGGGTCATTCCGACAGGAAGATAGTACAGAGCCGCGGCGGCTAGCAGCGACCACTCATTCAAACAAGCGGTGAAGCATGACGCTTGTGTGGAAAGGTGGCTAGAGTGTGGTGCTGAGTTCGAACGCGCTTGTTGCGCCGGAATCTACGAGCAGTGCGCTCTAGTGCATCCTTGAAAGAGTCATGGAGAGAGTCACGACATATTAGGTTGGTGCATAAGTTCTCGGACATTTGGGGCATGAAATATTTATTATCACAACATACGAACAACAATATCAAATCATTTGAAGTAACCACCCTTTACATCAATTTTCTTTCGCCAACGTGCTGGTAAGTCATGGATGCCTTTTCTCCAAAACGTGGCCGGTTGTGATTCGAGAAATGTGAGCAGTGCCTCCTTAACATCCTCTCGGTTCCTAAATTGCTGGCCGTCCAAATAGCGTTGAAGGCTGAAAACAAATGATAATCAGAAGGAGCGAGATCTGGCGAGTAAGGTGGATGTGGAAGAGCGGTCCGTCCGTAGTCCGCCAACTCAGCCGCCGTCGCTCTAGCAATGTGCGGTCTAGCGTTGTCGAGTTGAAAATACACCTTCCCTTTCTCTCCTCGTGTGGTTTGACGGTGGGCTCTCAACTTCCTCAGTTGGTTGACGTAAACCTCTGCTGTCACTGTTATCCTTTCGTCCAGCAGCTCCCAGTATTTTACGCCAAGAACGCTCCACCAAATGCATAGCATCACGTTCTTCACGTGAAGGTCGAGTTTCGGAACGCCCTCTGCCTCTCCAGTTGCGTCAACCCACTGTGCACGCCGGTGATAATTAGAGTAGAGTATCCACTTCTCATCACCGGTTACAAGGTTGTCCAGCCATCCGTGGGTACCTCTGAGGGTAAGGAGAGACAGAGCGACATCGGCTCTGCGATCCATGTCATGTTGTGTCAAGTCGTGAGGTACCCAGCGACCCAATTGTTGCACCCTGCCAATCGACTTCAATCCTCGAACGACTGTTGAGTGACTACCACCAAGAGTGACCAAGAGTGACTACCAGTTCGCGAGTGGTTTGGTATGGGTCCGCTTTCACTCTACTTCGGAGGCCATCCAAATCCAGTGTCATCGGGCGCCCTTCTCGTTCACTATCTTCAACGGAGAATTCACCAACTGCATTCGTTGGCGTTGAGGCCAGATTGATGCAGGAATAACATGACGTGCCGAATATGCGTCTCAGTTGGTATGAATTGCTTAGCCATAATAGCTGACGTTAACAACGCAGAAGTGAATGTTAGGAACAGTTCTGTAGCCCTTTCCTCCTCTATCGATCGATCATTTACGCGTTGATACTTGTAAGAAATTTGGCGGGAAAATGCGCTTTCAATGCAGGAGGGATCAAATGTCCGAGAACTTACGCACCAACCTAATAGAACAACTTTCAATCGAAGGTCTTAAAAGCATGTATTTTGCGTTGGGAGAAGGTCCATCTATTACCGTATATAGCCAAACATTGGTCCGAGTCTGCTATCTCCTTATGTTGTGGCTTAAAAATTTAGTGGTGGGATACTTACAGTAACCGTCTTCTTTCTGCCCGAATTCGCTCCTGTAACATTCAGAAATCACATGAGGGCTAAAGTCTAATGACCAGGTGCCTGATTCATCAACGACTTACAGCAATTTAACGGAGAAAATACAGCCAAAATTTGTGATAACGCGACTTATCAACAAGCGATATGGTAAAATTTTAGCGTTATCAGGAATTTCAGCTGTATTTTCTCCGTTAAATTGTTGTAAGTCGTTGATGTATTCGGCCCCAGAAAGCGTTGTCTAACAGCCTACCTTATCAAAACTGCTTACAACTATATCGCTGGTGTTTCCATAGGCTGAAACGAAGAGCACGTTTGCTAACAAGAAATGCACATGTAGCCAATTTGTAATTTTTTACCTGAAGTACTGTATGACGGTTCGACTAAAGTACTGCCCGAAGTTGTACGAGTCGTAGCAGTGGCTGTCGCAGACGGGCTAGCCGTATAAAATGTCACAGTAGTGCTAGCCGAACGCGCTGCAGTGTGTCCATGTGTGATGTTAGCTGGGGCGATCATAATGGAGGCTGTGATGGTTATAGTGGCTGGAGTCGTAAGGGTTGGAGACGTCATGGTGGTGGTTGTATTCACTGAAGCGGTATCGGTGTTAAATGACATCGCCGCTAATGCAGTCGGTGTCGCTGTGGTATTAATGGTGGTAGTTGGCGTTGTGGTGAATGTAGTCGAAGGGATGGTAGTGGTGGTAGTCGTCATCGTTGTAGTCGTTGCAGTGGTAGTGGTCTTTGTAGTTGTTGTGGGTGGTCTGGAAGGGGTGATGGTCGTCATCCTTGTAGTCGTTGGAGTGGTGGTGTGCGTTGTAGATATCGGTGATGTTGTGGTAGTGATCGTGGTTGTAGAAGCACTTGTTGTTTTCGTTTTTAATGTCGTTGTTGCGTTGGTAGTCGTTGTAGTTGTTGTCAACTCATAGGCCACTCGATCTCTTTGTTCTTTTACTTTGATTCGACATTTTTCTTCCTTAGTGTTGTTTACCACGAAATCCTTCAAAGAATAAATTTGTAGACACAGGCAATCATCTGTGCTCGCAGTGAACAGTGTCAACATGATAAACTTAAGGGATATTATTCAAAACCGTTAGATAGTGCATCCTATTGGATATGAATGTCGTACCAGCTGTGAGCACCCGTTTATCATACGGCGCTTTTAGGGGACATTCAGAGTGTTCGCGTAGCGTCGCGAAGCCCACTGTCGGTGCAATACGATCATCGCGTCGCGCTCTTCTACGAGGGTGTTGGTGCTTTGAACACAATGCGTTCGAAAGAAAGCGTAGTAGCTAATCACCGAGTGATGAGCAAATCGCTCAGCAATGAGCAGCGATATCATATCGCGTAGCGATGCTGATAGTTGTGTGCGATAAGGTGTTTGCTGCAGAACAGAGGCCGGATTCATCAACAATTAACCCGTGGATATGCGGGTGATAAGGGGTAGAGATAAGATAAGAGTTAGGCAGAGATAACGCAAGAGTCAGAGACGCAGGCTTCATTGTGGGTATCTCTACCCCTTATACCCGCGGGTTAGTCGTTGATGAATCCGGCTCCAGGTATGAACGCCTCGCGACGGGGCGACGCGACGTCGCTCGATCGATATGGGAGATTATCATCACGTCGCGTACCGCCACGATGCTGCTCCAAACGCCCCCTTACAGTTAACGGTGTCTCTCCTAACTGCTGCATATCTAACATGTGGTGTTAATTCGTTCAAAAAGATCACAATATGACGCACTAAGAATGTGAGAACCAATCTTAGTGGGCGAAACGGATTAAAACAAGGAACACACACTTCTTCAGTTTAGTGTGTCTTGGGATGAATTCAACACGGCCAATGATCTAGGACCGGTTCTGGGCTCGAAGGCGTAACTCCAACGCGACGTCGCGGCGTTGAAACGCGGGCGTGCGCTCGGTGACGCGTAATTAGCCCGGAGCACAAAATTTTGCCAGTGCCTACTCCATCGAACTCCTTAATTACCCTTGCAAGTTCAACCCCCTCCTAGTGCCATCACAGGGAGCCCCAAATGAAATGATAAGGACGAACTCCTTCGCTAGAGGTGCTTGGAAGAAAAGGAAGCAGCAAAATGTCTCTGATTCTGCTCGTAATAAAGAAATACGAAGGTGTTTAGTCTTTGCTGAATAGGGTGCTTGCCAATGCCACTACAGGTGATCTATAACGAGTGAGTCGGAAAAAGGTGATCAAAGTATTAAAATTAAGGGAAAAGCTACAGACTAGAGCGCCCTCGACATGTCTTTGAATCCTAGAAAAAGTCTCACGTCTCAGCAATTCCTGAAAACTTCAAGCGCTTGATAACAAGGTTAACTCTTCGAAGGAAGTTTGTTAAAAATTTCGGGAACTTACAAGCATCCCAAACTTCTACTTAATAATCCCGCCTCAGTTCTTGTTTCGAATTTACCTCACCAGGTTCCTAGCCGTTTCCCTTCAGTCATTTGGAATAGATTGAATCTCACTCCACCCGCACTTTGTTAGCAAACGCTCTCACTTCAAGAAGGAATTTTCAAGAAGGCTCGTTTCTCGTAAGTTCACGTGCAATAGACATGTATGGAGATATAACAGCTACTTCGTTAGGATTCTATGCACTCTAATTTGATACCGGTTAACAATACACTAGTACGAGCGAGGTACGCATTGAATTGGGCATAGAACTCCCTACCTGGAGACATAAGGCGTGTCTCACCCAAACTACTTTCTTCCTTCTACCCGATAACCGTGGCCGACAGTCGTTGGCACACACTTTTGCGCTCTAGCGCGAGTCACCAGCCTTTCCTGTAGAAAGCGTTACATACTAGCCGTCCCTGTCGGAAGTAGTTGGACCGCGACAACTCGTCATATTTCGTTGCGCACCGTACGCGACGCCAGGGGGGGGGGTCGCGCGGCGTTGGAGTTATGTCTACCCCCCCCCCCCTTTTGGGCTGGAGGTAACGAACGGCCAAGGAAGCTTTCAAAGACGTCGAAGAAGGTAGTGCATCTCTGGTATGCCAAGCCATAGCCGACTCTAGTTGTCACTGTAGCGAGGTAGATCCATTTTAGTACTTTAGTGCGTGACAGGAACAAATGGAGAGGTTGCTGCCGTCCGCTCAAAAAATTAAATAATCAGGTTAATGAAAAGGGATAAGGATGATACTGTATTTAGGATAGGGTGGGAGTAAGGTTGAGCTTTATAACGCTCTTTCGAACGAACTAACGAAGAAACAAAATCGATTTTCAAAGATTCAATTGTGAGAGGGAACAACTTTGTGAATTTTCTAATAATATCATGAAGGAAAAACGTAATTTTTTGAATTTCCGAACAATCGACCAAACTAACAATTTTGTTCGAAGGAGATTTAGAGCAAACGAATTTCGAAAATCCATTTCAAGTGGAACCGATTTAGTCGTATGTATGGTTAGTCGTGTAGTTGCAAACTGTAATGGATTCCAATACCGACTCCAGCACTCCATGGCTTGCAGAAAATTGCAAAAGTAGCAACGATTCCAGCGCCGCTCCTTGACAGGTAGACTAGCTCAAGAATTAACGTCGTTACATGAGCACTAGACGGAGCATACAGCAGCACCATTGTGAATGTTAGGTCATCCGGAAGTGGAGAAGAGGACCCAAATCCCATTTCCAGTAATCCGGCCTTCCAGAAACATTTTTCGGTACACAGGCGGGGAAGGAAAAACGGACAATTGGATACCAGCGTAAGCCGCGTGGTATGGCTCAATACGTGAAGGATCCAACGAGTCTGCACTTTTCTGTAGCCGAGGGAATAGAGGCGACCGACGGCTGTCGGTTGGGTGCATCCCAGTCTCGTCGCTAGACAGGGAGTGCTAGCCTCCGTATCATCTATGATAGGGTTAAGAACAGCGGACTGCAGAGTCTTCCACTGTGTGGTGCATTCGGACCGAAGTCTGTCTTCGAAGTCCGTGTCACATTCTTTGAAGCGATGGAACCGGCGCGGGACCAATGCTGACGGAAGTGGTGTCTCCTTCCAGTTCGCAGTTGGTGTTTCGAAAGATTGACGTTGCTTCAGTGCCTCGATGCCATTCACGAAATATGACTGCTCGAAGGTAAGGTTAATGATAAAGGACTGCGTTATTCCCGTTTTATACTTGTGCCGCTGCGCGACGCGGCACCGTGGTCGGGATAGATATCGACTGGGTGGTGCGAAAAATCGATATCTGTCGCTATCATGGTGCCCCGCCGCGTGACGGCGCAAGTATAAACTGGGGTTACCTCAATCCCTTTCGGGATGCACGACGCATTCGACTTTTACGGGATATCAGCAGCGGTTTAAAGGCGTATTTGGCCATACAATGTCTTGCTGTGGCCAGCCAATGATCAAGTTAGCGCTTGATCCTTCCCAGACGAGTCTGGTACCAATTCGCCGACCCCGAAAGTGTGAAAGGTTTAGTCGGCCTGGGCGGGAAACACGGACCAGGAACCTGATATCGGATGCACACGACAGCCGGCACCTCCTCGATTGCGCTACACGCGGCTCGAAGATAATCTTGTAGAACTGACATTGTGATTAAGGTTCTGGATACTACAAGCAAGTTCGGCAGCTTCTGCTCTACGAGTTCAAAAAGCGAAGTAGTGCAAGAGTGCTAGAGTCGCAGTGAATGACGTATGTGGAACGATGAGTCTTACCACTGTCTCATACGACACAGCGAAAATATGGTTCCGGAAGTTCAAGAACAGACTTTTGCTGGAGGACCAACCACGGTTTGGAACGCCAGCTGCAGTAACTGAGGAGCGCCTTCTGGAGCTGCTTCAGAAGGATCCGCGGCGTTGCACACATGAACTGGCAAAGAGAACTCGAGTGCAGTCACACCACCATAGTCCAACACCTGCGTAGCCATGGGCAGACGTATAGATATGGTACATGGACACCGCATGAGGCGGCGATGCCCGTTCCTCCACGTGGTGCCACTGGAAACTATTCGCTCTGCGAGCTAAGCCGAACACGGACACTGGCGATATTGCAAGCGACAGGTCTTTGAGACGGGCCGGCATACGAAAACTTATGTCACATCACATGGTTGATGACGTTAAGTGTGTATCGAGATAGTACTACGGCATCCGCGGCAGCCGACGCGCACTCGCAAAGCCCGGTGAGAGTGAGTTCAGAAGACAGCAACTGAGGGGCAACTGAGCTAGTCCGAAAGTCCTGTAATATAAGCAGGACGGACGTGGCAACGCTGAATGTGGCTACGTTGAGGGAGCGAAGAAGAGCTGATTTCTGTGCGGTCAGTAGACGAGGTGGTCCTGCCGCAAATTAAGCGACATGTATAGGACGCGGCTTCAGGGCCGTTCTATGTGGAAGTCCCAGGACCACCAGTGGTGTCGTAGTAATCGTCTCCGAACGATTTCATGACTCGATTGTAAGCGTCGAGCGCTTTGACGATCGATTGATGAAAATCGTTGTCGCCGCTATGGAGCGACTCCATCACTTCTTCTCTGTGTATGCTCCGCAGACTGGCTGCTCCGATCAAGCTAAGTGTAAGTTTTGGAGCCTGCTTGACGAGAAGGCAGCGAAGGTACCGTGGAAAAATGACATCGTAGTTGCTGGTGACCGTAACGGGCATGTCGGCGCGACGAAAGACGGGTACTGCTGTCATGGTGGACTCGGTTACGGGTCGCGTAACGCAGATGGTGAGCGTATATCCTTGAATATGCGGAATCACATAGCCTCACCATAGTGAACACCGTATTTCGTAAACGCGATTCCCATCTCATATCGTTCTATAGCGGGAGGCTCCAGGACGGAACTCCAACGCGAAGTCGCGGCGTTGAAACGCGGACGAGCGCTCGATGATGCTCGGTTAGCCGCGGAGCACGAAATTTTGCCAGTGTTAAAGCAGCAATCGAACTGTGTGTGTTGGAGAAAGGTGACGATTAAGTGAGAAACAAAGGTAGAATTAGGGGAAAAGCTATGGGTTAGTGCGCTCTTGACCTGCCTTTGAATCCTAGCAAAAGTCTCACGTCTCAACAATCCCTGAAAACTTCAGACGCTTGGTAACAAGGACAACTATTCAAAGAAAATTTGTGAAAATTTTCGGGAACTTACAAGCATCCGAAACTTCTACTTAATAATCCCGGCCCAGTTCTGGTCTTAAATTTTCCTCACCAGGTCGTTGGCCGTTTCCCTTCACTAATTTGAAATAGATTGAGCCTCATTCCATCCGCACATTGTTAACAAATGCTCCCACTTTGAGAAGGAATTTTCAAGAAGATCGTGAACTTACGAGTAATAGGCAACACTTGTAAGTTCACACGCGATGGACGTGTATGGAGATATAATACGAACTTCGCTAGGATTCTATGCACTCTAATTTGCTACCGCTTAACAATGCACTAGTAAAAGCGAGGTACACATAGAATCGGGCTTAGAATCCCCTACCAGTACGCATAGAAATCACTTCCAGGAGACATCAGACGTACCTCGTCCAACTACTTTCCTTCCTCTACGCGAAAAACGCGGCCGACAGTTGCCGTCACACACTTTCGCGCTCTAGCGCGAGTCACCAGCCCTCCCTGTCTGAAGCGTTACTAGCAGTTCCTATTGGAAGCAGTCAGACCGCGAAAACTTGTCCATTTTCGTCGCGCTCTGCGCGCCACGCCAGAGAGGATTCGCGCGGCGTTGGAGTTTTGTCTGCCCTCCCCCCCCCCCCCACCTATAGCGAGAACACCAGGGCTCAGATCGACTTTGTCCTTATGAAAAATCGTGACCGAAAACTTGTCACAGACGCGAAGGTGGTGTCATATGAGACGGTCGCCCACAACATCGAGACCGCTAATCTGTACTTTTTAAGGTCGCCCCTCCGAGGCTGAAGCAGGTCGAGCGATGCGGTGCAGCAAGAATTAAGTGGTGGCGAATCAGAGAGAAGGAAGCAGCTGTGATTTCTCGCGTGCGGTTACCGACAGTCACGACTGTCGATGAAACTTGGAAGGAGGCGGCCGACGCGATGGGTCAAGCTGCACAGTCGGAGCTCGGCATTACGAAGCCTTGGCGATGGAAGGTCGACATGCAGGCCTGGCTGTAGACAGATGAAGTGAAAGCGAAGGTTCGAGAGAAGAAGTCGCTGTATCATGTGTTTCTCGGCGATAGAACAGCCGACAACTGGCAGGAGTATCAGAAGGCGAAAAAAAGCTGCAAAGAAAGCCGTGGCTGTTGCGAAAGCCACTCATTATGGTGGTGTCTACCGAAAGCTCGAGACGCACGATGGTGAGCGGTATTTGTACCGACTTGCTAAGACCCGCCATTGCCAGACCGAGGATATTGAGAAGTATTATATTTTGGCGTCAATGATGAGAACCGACATCTGGACCGCAAGAAGACAATGGAGCGATGGCGCAATTACTTTGAGGAAATCTCTGCAGTAGAATTTCTTCATCCAGCCACGGTCATTAAGCACCTGGGCCAGCAATAGTTGCTCCAGCCTGCACGAATACTACGGGTGATTTCTTTGGAAATGTCCCGACTGAAGGAGATATCATGTCCAAGGTAAACGATAGACTTTAAATTGTCAACGTCCTTTCCCTGAGGGTGATGCATGTATTACAGGCACTTTGGTCTTCAAGTACCTGGGATCAGCAGTAGCATCTGATGGCAATCTGATGGTTGAAGTGATCTCACGCGTGAGTGCAGCTTGGTCCAAGTGGCGCTCGTTGAGTGGGGTTCTTTGCGATAGGATGATACCAGAGCGCTTGAATTCAAAGATCTGCAGGACCGTCGTCCGGCCGGTAGCAAAGTACAGTGCTCAGTGTTGGCATACGACTAAGGAAGCTGAAACGCGTCTCAGCGTTATGGAGACGAAGACGCTGCGCTGGACGGCTGGAGCTACGCGCATTGACCGCACCCGAAACGATGTCATTCGGTAGAAGTTTGGTGTCGCGCCTATAGCTGAGAATGTGCGCGAAGCTCGCTCACGATGGTACGGCCGCGTTCTGCGCAGAAAGGAAAACAGCGTCCGTAAGATAGGCCTTAACTTCGAGATAATAGGAAAGTGGCTAGAGAGCGCTCGAAGCAGCTCTGGTCTTATAGGTTGCATATGGACTTCAAAGTTGCTGGTCTTGACCCTGATCTAGCGTTGGATCGGGAAAAGTGGCGTCATGACACCAGAATAGCGGACCCCGCTACGGGACAAACGCTGAATAATAATAAGAAGATACCTCACTTAGCGACCACCAGCTAGAGATAGGTGCACCAGGATGCGTGACTTTACGACGGAATTTTTCTTGGCTCGAGAACCTGATCACCCGCAAAGAAAAGCGCGCCTACACTGCCCACACGCGTCAACGGCGAACATGGCCTGCCCGGTGAAACAGCTTCCACAATTCGATCTATTCTGTGGGGGTTAGTTCGACGCGTTCTGCGGAGGTTTAATTAGGAAATGACTATTATATAAAAACATTAAAGCATGCCCTGCTAATGCTAATCCACACGCATATTGGCGATGGAGCGCGGCAAATGTGCGCTGTGGGTCTCTTGTGCACCCGAGATGGAAGCTCCGGGAAGCGGCTTAAGACGCAGTGCATAGTGGTGTTGCTTCACACGAGGGAGGTCGGGGTTCCAGTTCCCCTTACGGCTCTTTTTGCACCTCAATTGACTGGTTGAGATTTAAAGGGTTTTGACGTCTACACAATATTCAGGCGTTTTCTGCGCATTTTTCGGCGCTATCCCACTATGGTGGGTGCAGTACCTTGCAGGCTTGGATATTTTCAATATACAGCTTGCTGTAGGATAGAATACGCTTCCTAGCAGAGACCACTCCAAAACCAGGAATGTGCCACTATAGTGAGCTCTAGTTAGTGAAAAAACAAGAAAAGTTCATCGTGTATAAGTTTACCAGGCATAACATGTTGGACAACCGCGATTCTGCCATACGGCCACAAAGCCTACACCGTAACTTTAGACGTCGGGTGAAGTGTGTTATGTGCAATCGCAGAACCAGGCTAGAGAAGGGAAACCATAGTGGGTGCCATCCAACTGCAGGTGTGCAGACTGCTTTCTTCGCTCAGGAGGAGTTCGCAGCTGGGTTCTGCGCTCTTCAAGCGGCGAAGCGCATACGGCTGGAAGATGCGCATAAGATGCAACAAGATCACGTCCGCGTCAAACGCTCAAATCCCGAGTAGTCACCTGAAATGCAAGTGTGCCACAGCGCAAGAGGACCGAGCCTCTCGCACGAAGCGACCCCCTTAACCACTGCGCCACGACCCGTTTGCCTCGAGTGCCATCGCGTGCGCATAAGACATCGATCGAATTTCAACGCGAACACGCAATTTCTAAGCTAGGAGGGCGCAGACAGCAAGAGATTACGGTGTAGAAATTGTGGCCGTATGGCGAAATCATTTCTCTCCATATTGGATAAGTGACGGAATGGCGGGGAGGGGGGGGGGGGGGTGGGGAAGGGGGAAGGTGGAGCTATGGCCGCTAAAATCAGATCGGAATAGAATTTTTTGGCAGTCGGGTTCTGCAGAAGCATACAGCTGGAAAATAGGCAGAAAACGCCTGAAAATGTATAGACGTTAAAACCCCTGGACCTCATCCAGCCAGTTGAATGAAATGCAAAGACGCCACCATGCATAGGAACCGAAACTTCGTCCTCCAAGACTGAACCTGCCCGTCTACCCATTACGTCACGACCCGTCTGGCAGCCATGCCGGCGCAACACGTGGACGAGGGTGGCAGTCCTTGGCTTCGACCGCCTTGAGGATACAGTCGGGTTTGGTGACGTGACGTGGAATTTCCCCATTGTACGCGTACGTACGTGTAATGCAAGTTGCACCGAGAGGGGCCTAGGTCAAACGGGTAAAAACCCGTAACTTTTCGAGTACTGATGGACTGCCCCCCCCCCTGTCCACTAGTTGCCATGCCATCGCGGGCACACAAGAGACCAATGCGCATCGATCGAATGCCAACGTCAGCGCTGACGCAGCTCACGTGTGCATTCGCGTCGAACAAGTATTCCCCTACACCAATTGCGCTCTCATACGCCTGCATCTATTCTAGAGGTTTCAGCGATTCCCGGTTAAAGGACCAGGGCGCCCGAAAGTTTTCAGTGCTAATCGGCGTTGGGACTGGCAGCAGCAGGGTGTACCGTAATTGCGCTCGCCTGATCGACCACTCACAATATGTCAGCAACTCCTTACCCAGGCTCTGAGTTCACATTCCAATTTTTTCACCTCCTTCGCCAAGCAATTACATATGTACTTTTTGAGATTATCCGGCATATGGAAAATCCGGCATATGACCTAAAAGAAGTATTGCTGCCCAGATATTCCTACGTAAGCCAAGACCTCCACAACCTCTTCTCTTTCCCAAATATAACTCCAGACTGTAGAATATTCCGGTCTGACAATGGAAGTAATACTGTTGCACTGGTCATTTTCTTTGATAAGATCGATCATGGCACAGAACACTTGCTGAAAGAAATTCGCCAAGTAGCTTACCCAGCGGCTCAGCAGTGCTACGCTGAATTAATACCTGTCCAGCTTCGTACCAGAAGGGATAACATGCATAAACTGCGGAGAAGCAGGACAGAAGAGCAGTTAAGATTAAGTAGCTGGATATCCCGTTCATAGGCCAGCCGTAGCCTAAATGAGCAAGCGCAACGAAGTGTGAAGTGTGTCCTCCATGACTTCTTATACCACCACGTGTGTACGAATGATTGTAGATCACTGGCCGAATAACTGTCGCGAAGTAAAACCATTCTTGGGAGCTATGTGGTTAGGGGTGCAGTCGTTCTGACAACTTCACCGAAGAGCCCACAGTAGGGTAACATATTATAATTTCCTAGCAGTGGCCAGCCCAGCTCACACACAGGCGCAATACGAGTTGAGGGAGGGGTGTAGACCTTAATAGGCTTGGATATTTTCGATATACAGCCTGTCGTACGATGGGGCGCGGCGCTATGCGAGTTAGAGGGGAGGCGAATTCTCTTGGGCGCCAGAATCCTCTGTGTACAGTTCATTATAGGACAGTACAATGCGCCTCTCTTGGCTTAGTTCACCTCAGCTCTAGAATTGTGGGCTAATACGGGGGCGCTTCCCCCTCTGCGACCGTCTCACGTCGCTGTGCACTGCACGGGACTATGTTCCTCTTCCGCCACATGGAGATACATCTCTCCTACGGGACGCGTCGCGGGAGCGACGGCGCGATAACTGTTCCCGCGACACTCGCTGCACCCTCCACCACTGCAGCAAAGGCGTGGTCCCGTGTGGAAATGCCAAACTCTCGCTCGCATCAGTGACAGTTGCTCGCTCTGTCGCCAAGTCCGTGGCGGGAGTATATTAGGGGGGGGGGGGGCAAAAGTAATGAGACACCCCATGCCGTGTCCATATATCTCGTGGCTGGAGTCTGGCTTCGTGCTTGCCGTATTTGTATGCTACTTACTGAAGCCCATCTGAGAAGTTACCACTTCCGCCATTTCCAGAAGCATGCCAAAACCCCAGTCTGTCTCATGCCGAAACCCCAGCCTGACGAGTCGGCCTCTGTCGCGCAAATCTCGCCCAATTCCCAACCCCGAGGCAGCCTGGGCTCAATATTCACGCAAGATGAGAAGTACGTCTTCTACCTTAACGCTGCCAAGCAGAGAGTCTGGGTGAGGCCTTGTGACCTGTTACCGACCTTCGTTCGGCGAAATATTCACGGCGAGAAGCACCTTTGGAGCTTTTGGGTCTGCGCCCATGGATCGGTTTCCCGGAAGCTGTTTCCCAAGAGCACTACGATGAACTCCAAGACCATTGTGAACGAAATAGAAGAGATGGGCCGGCGACTCGCTCCTATTCATTCGCAGCGCTTCAAGAAGGTTCTCCTCTTCGACAACGCCGCACCCCATCGGGAACAAGTAACCAGGGATAAGCTTGGCCAGCTGGGCTACGTTCACATGCCTCACCCACCGTATTCGCTGGACATCTCTCCATGCGACTACCACTACTACATGAGCCTACAGGACTTCCTAGTCGGAAGGGACACAAGAACTCAAGCAGTCCTTGACAACCATATCGAGCAGTTGATCAACACCAGGCCCAAGCAGTTCTGGAAGGATGAGATCAGGAAGTTGGCTGAGCGATGGCAGCAAGGTCCTTGCGCTTAATGGCAAATACACTCCTCAGCATCGTTGAGTTATAATTGAGTTATAAAGAGATAAATATTTTTTTTTCATTTTGTCTCATTACTTTTGCCCCCCCCCCCCCAATACCACTGGCCTAACGTGCTTACCAATCCGACCCCGCCACACATTGTGTCGTACCGCTACGGTGGCCTCCCGATAACTCGCCCACTACAATCGCACTCGAGCCCTTTCGCATCGGATCAGGCTCATTGCGAATTCGCACGGACGAGTTGTCGCAAACCTACAGTACATTTAGGCATTTATGGCTAGTTCTCTATTTTTGATTCTACTTCTTTCCTTTAAAAGAGATAATGGAACCAAAAGAAGAGAAAGGGGATGTAGGTAGGGAGGAGGACGAGAGGGGACCGTTTGGGAAGAAAACATCACTTTACTGTACCCACCATTCCCGTTGGAATAAGAAACGGTGCAATCCTAGTTGTTGGTGGTGGCCGGTCTTAAAAGATTTCATAAGAACTAAATGTTTTCAGTACCATACTATACTATATAATAAGTGGTACACACTTAGCCGTGGAGCACGTCAAAAAATAGGGGCGGAAACATCAATGGGCGGAAACATCAGGGGCGGAAACATCCAGGGGCGCCAAATAGCAGAAAATACCCAGACGCCTTCTACGTGCCTGGCGATGCCGTAGATGCACCGAACACGTCGGCAAGCATGCCTGACGATGCCGTAGGCGTACCGAACACGTCGGCAACCCTGCATGGCGAGCCGTAGACGTACCGAACACGTCGGCAACCCTGCATGGCGAGCTGTAGACGTGCCGAACGCGTCGGCAACCGTGCCTGGCGATGCCGTAGACGTGCCGAACGCGTCGGCGACCGTGCATGGCGAGCCGTAGACGTGCCGAACACGTCGCCGACCGTGCATGGCGAGCCGTAGACGTGCCGAACACGTCGCCGACCGTGCATGGCGAGCTGTACACGTGCCGAACACGTCGGCGACCGTGCATGGCGAGCTGTAGACGTGCCGAACACGTCGGCAAACCTGCATGGCGAGCTGTAGACGTGCCGAACGCGTCGGCGACCGTGTATGGCGAGCCGTAGACGTGCCGAACACGTCGGCGACCGTGCATGGCGAGCCGTAGCCGTGCCGAACACGTCGGCAACCCTGCATGGCGAGCTGTAGACGTGCCGAGCGCGTCGGCGACCGTGTATGGCGAGCCGTAGACGTGCCGAACACGTCGGCAACCCTGCATGGCGAGCTGTAGACGTGCCGAACACGTCGGCGACCGTGCATGGCGAGCCGTAGACGTGCCGAACACGTCGGCGACCGTGCATGGCGAGCCGTAGCCGTGCCGAACACGTCGGCAACCGTGCCTGGCGATGCCGTAGACGTGCCGAACACGTCGGCGACCGTGCATGGCGAGCCGTAGACGTGCCGAACACGTCGGCGACCGTGCATGGCGAGCTGTAGGCGTGCCGAACGCGTCGGCGACCGTGCATGGCGAGCCGTAGACGTGCCGAAGACGTCGGCGACCGTGCATGGCGAGCTGTAGACGTGCCGAACGCGTCGGCAACCGTGCCTGCCGATGCCGTAGACGTGCCGAAGACGTCGGCGACCGTGCCTGGCGAGCCGCAGACGTGCCGAACACGTTGGCAACCGTGCCTGGCGATGCCGTAGACGTGCCGAAGACGTCGGCGACCGGGCATGGCGAGCTGTAGACGTGCCGAACACGTCGGCAACCGTGCCTGGCGATGCCGTAGACGTGCCGAAAACGTCGGCAACCGTGCCTGGCGATGCCGTAGACGTGCCGAACACGGCGACCGTGCATGGCGAGCCGTAGACGTGCCGAACACGTCGGCGACCGTGCATGGCGAGCCGTAGACGTGCCGAAGACGTCGGCGACCGTGCCTGGCGAGCCGCAGACGTGCCGAACACGTTGGCAACCGTGCCTGGCGATGCCGTAGACGTGCCGAACACGTCGGCAACCGTGCCTGGCGATGCCGTAGTTTTGCTGAACACGTCGGCAATCGATCAATATTATCGATTTTTTGAGGATGTCGAGCATGCGCCCTGAAACTTCAGCCCTGGGGGTAATCGAAGTCGCTGAACACGAATCCGAAGTCGAACAATCGATATCGATCGATATTATCGATTTTTTGAGGATGTCGAGCAGGCGCCCTGAAACTTCAGCCCTGACGGTAGTCGAGGTCGCTGAACACGAGGCCGAACTCCCCTTTTGAGGTATCGGTCGCCATCAATCGATTCCGACCGGTATTATCGATCTGTTTGTGGATGTCGTTGTGGGGGAGGGGGAGACACGCGGGTATTATGGCCGAAGGAGCACTCCACATCAGATGGAAAATTTCAATGGGGAGACCAGTATCTTAGCATCGACCGGTGTTTTTCTCCCAAATTCAACCGATCGGGGTGGGAAACACGGGGGAGTGCCCCACATCAGGTGGAAATTTCAATGGAGACGTCAGTACCGATTGATATTATCGATCGTCTCACCGGTGGTTTTCCCATATTTAACCGATGGGGTGGGGGACATGTCGGTGGTTTTCTCCCAGATTTAACCGATCGGAATGGAGGGGGGGGGGGGGAGGGGAGGAGTTACGCGGATATTATGGCCGAAGGGGCACTCCACATCAGGTGGAAAGTTTCAATGGGGAGACCATTATCGATCGATATTATCGATCGCCTAACCGGTGGGTTTCTCCCAGATTTAACCGATCGGGTCGTGGGAGGAGGGTGGGAGACACCCCAGTGGTCTTCTCCCAGATTCATCCGATCGGTGCGGGAGACACGTCGGTGGTTTTCTCCCAGATTGAAGCGATATTATGGCCGGGGGCGCTCCACATCAGGTGGAAAGTTTCAATGGGGAGACCAGTATCGATCGATATTATCGATCGCCTAACCGGTGGGTTTCTCCCAGATTTAACCGATCGGGTAGTGGGGGAGGGTGGGAGACACCCTGTTGGTGTTCTCCCAGATTCATCCGATCGGGGTGGGAGACACGTCGGTGGTTTTCTCCCAGATTGAAGCGATCGGGATGGAAAGGGGGGGGGGCGGGGTGGGGGACACGCGGGTGCTATGGCCGGAGGAGTGCCCCACATTAGGTGGAAAGTTTCAGTGGGGAGACCATTATCGATAGATATTATCGATCGCCTGACCGGTGGGTTTCTCCCAGATTTAACCGATCGGGTGGTGGGAGGAGGGTGGGAGACACCCCAGTGGTCTTCTCCCAGATTCATCCGATTGGGGCGGGAGACGCGCCGGTGGTTTTCTCCCATTTTTAACCGATCGGGATGGAGGGGGAAGGGGGGGGGGGTGGGAGACACGCGGGTACTATGGCCGAAGGAGTGCCCCACATGAGGTGAAAAGTTTCAATGAGGAGGCCAGCATCGATCGACGTTATCGATCGATATTATGGATCGCCTGAACGGCAGTTTTCTCCCGGTTTTAATTGATGGGGTGGAGGGGGGGGGGCGGGAGACATGCGGGTACTTACTATGGCCGGGGGAGTGCCCCACATCAGGTGGAAATTTCAATGGAGTCGCTAGTACCGATTGATATTATCGATTTTTTGAGGATGTCGAGCAGGCGCCCTGAAACTTCAGCCCTGACGGTAGTCGAGGTCGCTGAACACGAATCTGAAGTCGACCAATCGATATCGATCGATATTATCGATTTTTTGAGGATGTCGAGCAGGCGCCCTGAAACTTCAGCCCTGACGGTAGTCGAGGTCGCTGAACACGAGGCCGAACTCCCCTTTTGAGGTATCGGTCGCCATCAATCGATTCCGACCGGTATTATCGATCTGTTTGTGGATGTCGTTGTGGGGGAGGGGGAGACACGCGGGTATTATGGCCGAAGGAGCACTCCACATCAGATGGAAAATTTCAATGGGGAGACCAGTATCTTAGCATCGACCGGTGTTTTTCTCCCAGATTCAACCGATCGGGGTGGGAAACACGGGGGAGTGCCCCACATCAGGTGGAATTTCAATGGAGACGCCAGTACCGATTGATATTATCGATCGTCTCACCGGTAGTTTTCCCATATTTAACCGATGGGTGGGGGACATGTCGGTGGTTTTCTCCCAGATTTAACCGATCGGAATGGAGGGGGGGGGGGGGGGAGTTACGCGGATATTATGGCCGAGGGGGCGCTCCACATCAGGTGGAAAGTTTCAATGGGGAGACCATTATCGATCGATATTATCGATCGCCTAACCAGTGGGTTTCTCCCAGATTTAACCGATCGGGTAGTGGGGGAGGGTAGGAGACACCCCGTTGGTGTTCTCCCTGATTCATCCGATCGGGGTGGGAGACACGTCGGTGGTTTTCTCCCAGATTGAAGCGATATTATGGCCGGGGGGCGCTCCACATCAGGTGGAAAGTTTCAATGGGGAGACCAGTATCGATCGATATTATCGATCGCCTAACCGGTGGGTTTCTCCCAGTTTTAACCGATCGGGTAGTGGGGGAGGGTAGGAGACACCCCGTTGGTGTTCTCCCTGATTCATCCGATCGGGGTGGGAGACACGTCGGTGGTTTTCTCCCAGATTGAAGCGATCGGGATGGAAAGGGGGGGGGGGGGCGGGGTGGGGGACACGCGGGTGCTATGGCCGGAGGAGTGCCCCACATCAGGTGGAAATTTCAATGGAGTCGCCAGTACCGATTGATATTATCGATCGTCTCACCGGTGGTTTTCCCATATTTAACCGATGGGGTGGGGGACATGTCGGTGGTTTTCTCCCAGATTGAAGCGATCGGGATGGAAAGGGGGGGGGGGGCGGGGTGGGGGACACGCGGGTGCTATGGCCGGAGGAGTGCCCCACATCAGGTGGAAATTTCAATGGAGTCGCCAGTACCGATTGATATTATCGATCGTCTCACCGGTGGTTTTCCCATATTTAACCGATGGGGTGGGGGACATGTCGGTGGTTTTCTCCCAGATTTAACCGATCGGGATGGAGGGGGGGGGGGGTGGGAGTTACGCGGATATTATGGCCGGGGGCGCTCCACATCAGGTGGAAAGTTTCAATGGGGAGACCAGTATCGATCGATATTATCGATCGCCTGACCGGTGGGTTTCTCCCAGATTTAACCGATCGGGTGGTGGGAGGAGGGTGGGAGACACCCCAGTGGTCTTCTCCCAGATTCATCCGATCGGGGCGGGAGACGCGCCGGTGGTTTTCTCCCAGATTTAACCGATCGGGATGGAGGGGGAAGGGGGGGGGGGTGGGAGACACGCGGGTACTATGGCCGAAGGAGTGCCCCACATCAGGTGGAAAGTTTCAATGGGGAGACCAGTATCGATCGATATTATCGATCGCCTAACCGGTGGGTTTCTCCCAGATTTAACCGATCGGGTGGAGGGGGGGGGGTGGGAGTCAGGCGGATATTATGGCCGAGGGGGCGCTCCACATCAGGTGGAAAGTTTCAATGGGGAGACCATTATCGATCGATATTATCGATCGCCTGACCGGTGGGTTTCTCCCAGATTTAACCGATCGGGATGGAGGGGGGGGGGTGGGAGTCAGGCGGATATTATGGCCGAGGGGGCGCTCCACACCGAGGGGGCGCTCCACATCAGGTGTAAAGTTTCAATGGGGAGACCATTATCGATCGATATTATCGATCGCCTGACCGGTGGGTTTCTCCCAGATTTAACCGATCGGGTGGTGGGAGGAGGGTGGGAGACACCCCAGTGGTCTTCTCCCAGATTCATCCGATCGGTGCGGGAGACACGTCGGTGGTTTTCTCCCAGATTTAACCGATCGGGATGGAGGGGGAAGGGGGGGGGTGGGAGACACGCGGGTACTATGGCCGAAGGAGTGCCCCACATCAGGTGGAAAGTTTCAATGGGGAGACCAGTATCGATCGATATTATCGATCGCCTAACCGGTGGGTTTCTCCCAGATTTAACCGATCGGGATGGAGGGGGGGGGGGGGGTTCAGGCGGATATTATGGCCGAGGGGGCGCTCCACATCAGGTGGAAAGTTTCAATGGGGAGACCATTATCGATCGATATTATCGATCGCCTGACCGGTGGGTTTCTCCCAGATTTAACCGATCGGGATGGAGGGGGGGGGGGGGGAGACATGCGGGTACTTACTATGGCCGGGGAATGCTCCACATCAGGTGGAAAGTTTCAATGGGGACGCCAGTATTGATCGATGTTATCGATCGTTTCACCGGTGGTTTTCCCCGATTTAACCGATGGGCGGGGGGGGGGGGGGGGGTGGGATACACTCGAGTATTGTGGCCCCACCTCAGGTGGAAAGTTTCAATGGGGATGCCAGTATCGATCGATGTTATCGATCGCCTGACCGGTGGTTTTCTCCCAGATTTAACAGATGAGGGTTGGAGGTGGGGGGGGGGGTGAGTGGGTTGGCAAACAGTCTTGGGACGAAAGCACTGATTAAGGCAAATAGATTACGTTTCTGAACGGACTGAAGATAGTGCCGACGTTGAAGAGATGTTGAGGATGGGGGAGGGAGGTGGACGGCTTCATGTCGAAGAACTACTCACTGATCTTAGAGAAGGTAGACCAAGGTTCGAAATTACTAGGGTTCTCAAACACCTCCTTTTTACTGCTAGGGTGTCGAGAGAGTTGCACAAGTAGAGCAGCTGCTTGAATAGAGTGATCTTGGCTTAGTGACTCTCTAAGGTCGCGCGAAGCGCGCAAGTGCGAGACACGCCGACAGGCGTGTCGGAGCACTTGTTGAAATATATCAGACTCATTCATTTCCTAGAAGATAACTTCACTAACGATCGAAATAAGTAAACAGACAACATAACGATAAAAGGATAAAGGACGGCGTTACTCAATCCCTTCTGGGATGCGCCAGCGCATTCTACTTCTACGGGATGTCGTGGAAGCGACATGAATGCGAATTTGGCCATACAATGACTTGCGGTGGCCAGCCGATGAACAAGTCAGCGCTCTATCCTTCCCAGTCAAGTCTGGTACCAATTCACCGACCCCGGAGGGATGGAAGGCTTGGTTGGCCTGGGCGGGAAATCCGAACCAGGAACCTGGTATCGGGTGCACGCGACAGTCGCGCCTCCTCCGACTGCGCTACACGCGCCCGAACAGACAACATAAAAATATATATATAATTTGTGAGCTAGGTCGGGACATTTGCAAATGATTAGGATGTGAAGTGAATAGCTTTTTTTGGCTGTCCAAAACGACTGATGGTGTCTTGGCCTACTTTTATTTCATTTCACTGATGTTATGTGTCTTATCTGCTAGAAGATGATTCGTTCTGGGTGCAAATCTAATATGGTAATCCCCTCTTACTAGATTTTACCGAAAATGGTCCTTTTTAGGTTGCCCTCTCCCGACTAGGAAATCAGAAACTGAGTCTATCTGGGCAACCAGGTTGGCGTGCTTGACTTATTTTTAAACGTATGTTGTTACCTATTTGTTGTGTTTTGCTATCTCGGGAAAGCATTTATAAGACTGGCCGCCACCAACTAGGATTGAATCTAGGAACTGCAGTAAGGAAATTTAGGAATGAAGTCGTCACCATAATAGCACACCTCCTAAGGCTTATGTTATACTTCAGCGACGCGTCGCCGACGCTGCGACACGTCAGCGACGGCCCGTCACCGACTTCGGCCGACGCTGACGTCACCAGCGACGTCGCCACAGACGCCGCCGACGTTGCCACAGACGCCGCCGACGTCGCCACAGACGCCGCCGACGTCGCCACAGACGCCGCCGACGTCGCCACAGACGCGTGGTCGACGTCGGCGACGTCGTCAACAGATTCTGTGGCGGCGTCGGGGACGTCGTTGACAGGAGAGCATCGGAGCGCATTTTTAGCATCGGAGCGCGCTTTCAATGTCATCATTTGGCCACCAGTCTGCCGATTGCATACATTTTGTGCTTTTCTTAATCTTCAAAAGGATTTTTTATTCTTAATTCTTCTTAATGTTTCAAGATAGAATATCTGAATAGAATAAAATGTGATTTGTCTAAGGTAGAGCATAATTGGAAATCTTGTAGTGTGCGAGGAAATGAAGATTGTGAGCGCGAATATGTAACCTATTTAAGTATCAAGTGATGAAGAGCCAAGATGATTACGGCGCGATAGGTGCTAAACATCGTCAAAATGATGGCCGACATTGAGAGAAAGTAAGCAAACGAGGCGCCTTCTTGATGTGCGGTTATGAAACTCATGTCGATTCAAAGTAGGCATGAACTATATTTTGAAGCGAACTCTATTTCTTCTAGATTAACCCAATCCAAATGGTACTGGACCACTTAGGAGTCTGACGCGACCGTTGGTTTTTTCACACTATTGGCTGGATGCCGCAAGATGGGCGTTTTTGCACTTTCGATTTCGTAATTCGAGGTCCGCCGAGGATGTTGACAGTGCCGGGAACGAAGAACCCACCCACAAACAAAATACTCCCTCTGAGCGCATTTTCTCCCAGCCTTGAATGAGGCCGGCGACGGCCCGTCGCCGTGCACAGCGCGGCGACCGACCCACGGACGACGTCGGTGGCGACGTCGGCGGCGGAAGTATAACACCCCTGCGGAGCTCTCGGCGACGTCGACGGCGACGCTGTGTTGGGCGGGCTGCCACGCAGTGCGTAGTATACTTGTGCTCGAATAATCGAATTCGAGTAATTATTCGAATAATTTATTCGAATTCGATTTTCGATTATTCGATTATTCGAGTTTCGCAAATTCGAATAATTATTCGAATTCGATTATTCGAGTTTCAAAAATTCGAATAATTATTCGAACTCGATTATTCGAGTTTCAAAAATTCGAATAATTATTCGAATTCGATTATTCGAGGTTCGAAAATTCGAATAATTATTCGAATTCGATTATTTGGGATTCGAAAATTCGAATATTATTCGAATTTCGAATACGTGGTTGTTTCGAATGTGACATAATGATGATTTTTGTAAGCGAGTTCATTCCGGTGACGATTGTTTTCGATAGCACAGCGTCGAGGATCTCGCCGTTGTGCAAAAACATTCAAATACGTATTTATTTATTTACTTTTATACACGGACGGACAAAATAAGTTCAAACATGATTCAAACACAAGACAACAGGTGATTAAATAAAAAATAAATAGTGACTTGTGGCTTGCACAATAACCCTCAAAAACAACAGCAAACTACAAAGTTTTCTAGTGATACCCGTCAACCAGCCTTTCAAATTGCCTTTGGGTGTTTGGTATATTGTTTTTCTTTGAAGGCTTCAAAAATTCAACCCCTGCTCCATATGTGAAAAATGCGGATCTTACCTTGCTTTTGCTTTGGGAATTTGCATTTTCCATTGAGCACTTCTTGTAGGAGAAGAAGAGATCAGTGCCTTCGTCCCAAAGGTCATTCGACGACCCACTTGATGCCCCGAAGCACGGTCCTCCACTTCACTCTAGCCCCAAATTGACTGCAGGCAGCTCCACTCCCCATCCTCGAACAGTCGTCCTCGGGCAAAAATTGAAATTCTCTATAGGTATTGAGCTTCTGATCGATTTTGATCCTAGGACGAAATGCCTTTTTGTCAGAACCGATCGTTCCCAGCGCATCTACTAGGTTGGTGCAAAAGTAATGTAGGTTTTTTTTGTTTTCCTTGTTTCAGCAATATTTTTTAAAAATAAACTGAGACCATTCATAAGGTATTATACATTGTTGGAAAGGGTATTACATGCGCTTTCTAAGTATGCATTAGGTTGACCAGAAAGCTCTCAGTGTTTTGAGTGAACTACCATAACTTTCTCAAATCTTATCGGATTTAGTCGAAATAAGCACCGTTCGAATCAGCACACTGTTACCAACGGGCCAACAACCGACTTATTCTATCAGCGAAAAAATTATGTCGTCGAGATTCTACAAACTCCACGAAAGCTGTTTTGGCTTGGTCCTGATTGATGAAGGTTTTACCAGCGAGAAAGATCTGAAAGTGTTTGAGGAGGTGGTAGTCGGTTGGCGAGAGGTCTGGAGAATACGGTGGGTGAGGCAGAACTTCAACCCTTAATTCGTTCCATTTTCGAACAGTGATTTGTGAAACGTGTGGCGTTATCGTACAAAAGAATCGGGCTTCTTCTGTTGGCCAATGCTGGCTGAAGTTGACGCAATTTTCGGTGCATTTCGTCGATTTCGTTACTGTAGGACCTTGCTGCGATCGTTTGGCCAGACGCTAAAAAGTTGTAATGGATCACAGCAGCCGCCGACCACCACACAGTAACCGTTCCCTTTTTTTGGTGGAGGATCGCCTTTGTAAAATGCCTAGGGGGTTCGTCGGCGTCCAACCACTGTCCGGAACGTTTCGTGTTATCATACAGAATCCACTTTTCATCACAAGTGATGATTCGATCCCGAAACGGGTCAGTTTTGTTGCGTAAAAGTAGAGAAGAACAAACCTCAGAACGTGACAATTTTTGCCGATCATTCAACTCGTGGGGCACCCACTTTTCGAGCTTTTTCACCTTCCCAAGGCGTTTCAAAGCACCTTCGAGGCTGAAGTCTCCGGTCCGAAATTTACTGAACCACTGGCACACAGTGCTTTCTCCTCACTATCACTATTAGGCCCCCACACTTGGTTAATTTGTCGGGCTGTCTCGGCTAGGGATTGTCCCAATTTGAAGTTAAAATAAAATATCTTTCGGAATTACTTCTTCGACATCCTTAAAAAAGTCCTTCAAGAACAAAATTGTAAAAAAAAAAACGTTGAAATTTATTTAGCCAGATAGAGCGAAAAATTCTATACAGAAAATAGCATTAATGCGCAATGGAAGTTGAATTTTTACTTAATAATAGACGATGAAGAACAAACAGTAACAAGAACAAACAGTAGTAACACAAAACGCTGAGAACTTTCGCACAACCTAATATATGGAATTTGATTTAAGTCGGTTGTTTAAAAAATAATTTGGTTTTTATTTTTAGATGTCCAAACGCGATTTTCGTCAAATTTTCCGGCTTTGGATGATGTCGGGGAACTTCTTTTTGGTTCAGCCACTAGGCGAACGCACCTGTTATCATAAAGTATTCATTTATCATCGGAAGTCACAATCCGTTCGAGAAACGGATCGTTGGCATTGGGCAAAAGATGGGCCGGCGATATCTCAAGACGACGATTTTTCTGACTTTCTGTCAACTTAGCTTCTTGGTCTTCCCAGTTTGCTTCAAATGGCGAACAACTGTTGTGTGATCGCCGTTAAGCTCTTCGGCAATATCTCGCGTGGTTTGCGCGGATCAGCTTCGACTGACGCCTTCTGTGGATCATTATCAACGGCTGCCATATGGTTCGTCTTCGAGGCTGGTGTTGCCGGCACGAAACTTTTGGAACCATCTCGTACTGTGCATTCGTTGATGGTTCCCTGGCCCCATACTTCGTTTATATTTTGAGCGGTCTGAGCGGAAGTCCGGGGGGGGGGGTCGAGCGTTCTATCCCCTCATCCCCCTGGCCCGCCCACCCCCAACCCCCTGCAATTGCTCGAGAGTCTAGTGGCTGCCTTACGAGATAGTGGAGACGCAGACATTTGCCACGCCTCTGTTTAAAGGGCGGGGGATAGAACGCACTCCGCCGAAGTCGGGCCCAGTTTCAACAGAAGGCAGAAGTAAATCTGATGAAAATCGCGTTTAGGCATCTGAAAATAAAAACCAAATTATTTTTTTTTAATACGCGATTTAAACTAAATTCCATATACATACATGGAAATCGCATATAATGAGTTTTCCAACAATGTATAATACCTTATGAAAAGTCTTACTTTATTGAAAATTGTGTTGAAACCAATAAGACAGAAAACCTGCACTCCAATGGCACCAATCTAATAGTGCTAAGTTGAACAGAAAATTTTTTCCACACGGGGCCGCTACGTCAGGGACGGACTGCTTAACTGTCATCGACATACAAACAAAGAAACGTCACTTTCAAGCTACAATCAACAATATCGATCGATATTGACCTCTCGACGAAAACCTTTCACTCGCTGTAAAGCCCACGTTTTTTGCATTCCTCCATCACTGCTGAAGAAGGCTGTTGCATCATTAGCTATACTTACCAGTTGGTTAGTACATTTTTGATAGCATTCGTGTAAAGAATATAATTTGTCTACAACACCTCTTCATCCTAAAACAACTTGGCTGTTGTAAAATCAAAAAGGGCCCATGCACTGTACTACCGAGGTCGAAAAAATAGTTAATCATACTTTGATACGGATTGGGTTGCTCATCACGAATCAGACATCGGTTTCTGAATATCCGGTTTCTTATGGCAGGCTAACCCTTTCACGACACGCGTGTTTTTCTCGCGCGCCGAATGAATACAGTTTTTGGCTTGCTTAGCCGGGAAATCAGAAATGCTCACCTTTCCACTTACAAGGAGCTCGATGAACGTAAATGACATTTGTTGGCATGCTTTTGTTCAAAAATGTGTTGGAAATGGCGATAAAAGGACTCACTAACGATAAATCGCAAAACGCAATAACATTGGCGTGCGGGAATCGAACCCAAGATCACTCTCTGTGAAGCGAGAACACTTCTACTGCGCCTCCGCCTAAGGTGACCACTGGCCAAACCGCTAACGACAATGCTGATTACGCAACACTGCGTCCACGCTGCATCAACGCGCGCGTCACACAGTCCGCAGACTTTGGCCAGCTAGAACTTGCTTATGAAATCCATTTAGCAAATTTGGTATAAATATTTGTAATCAGCGTTTCGAACTCTTTCACAAGACGTAGGTATCTGTCCGAAGTTCCATGGGAAGCTGAAGGCATCCCGCGGTTAGTGGTTCCTCTTTTACGGGTCTCGCTTACTCTTCCAAATTGCCAAGCACGTTGGACGACGTTTTCGGCCTATCTGCTGAACCTCGACCCACGTTGGACGACGTCTTAGTTAAACGAAAAATCTCAGCGTCCTTATTATGTGTGCAGTTTATTCGATTATTCGATTTATTCGAATATTCGATTATTCGTTCGTTCGAATGACTGAAAAATTGGGTTATTCGATTATTCGGAAATTCGAATAAGCGAAAAATGGAGTTATTCGATTATTCGAAAATTCGAATAAACGAAAAATGGGGTTATTCGATTAGTCGGAAATTCGAATAACTGAAAAATTGGGGTTATTCGATTACTCGTTCATTCGAATTTTCGAAAAAAGGGGTTATTCGATTATTCGGAAATTCGAATAACCGAAAAAATGAGGTTATTCGATTATTCGTTCATTCGAAAAATTTTGGAAAAGCACAAGTATAGTGCGTAGCTGCCCGCAAAGCACAGCGTCGCCGACGTCGGCCGACGCGTCGCCGAAGTATAACATAGGCCTAACGCGCATTGCACCTAGGATAAAAAGCACAATGCGAATTGGGGGGGGGGAGGGTTCTGAATTTCTCTTGACTTTTTTCACACGGTGTTCACTACTCTAGCACAAGCCTGGTCTAGGGAGGGACGTCCGCTACGAAAGCGGAATTTTCTATCATACCACGGACTGTATATCGGAAATATCCAAGCCTACCAGAGTTCACATCCCTTAACTCGTATTGCGCTGGATAAAATATTTCGCTTTCCCAGCAGAGCCTCGCTCCCACACTAGGATTGTACTAAAATAATGTACGAAATATATTTAATGTATGTATTCAGTATGAAAAAATAAAATGGAAGAAGGCAAGAAAACTTCGATGGGAAAGCTCCACTCCCTCCCTCGCCTCACAGCCCGTATAGCGCCCACACACCCTTGAAGTATAAAGAAATGAAAAGTGGGAAAACGCGATAATAAAAAGTCGTCGCCACAGAAGTGTATGCTCCTAAGGTCATGTTTATACTTCCGATACCAGCGACGCGACGGCATGTAAAGTGGCTAAATAGGTCGATCGCCGACGTCGCCGTATAAACGGGGCCTAAAGGCCCCCCAGACTTCTGTGGCGTTGCCGCTGCCCTATCCTTCATCATAGGGTAGGGACGCAGAGCTCGCTGCCAGCGGCCCTCTGGAGCGGCACCGCCGAGAATGATTTGAGTGATACGAGACGGCGCCACTCCAGCGGCCGAAGAGTCTGTCTGCGCTCTGCCCTTTCGCACCAGTTGGTCCCGACTAGAAAGACTACAGTACCTCGCCGTCGCCCTGAGCGGCGCCGCTGGTCGGTCGGCAGCCGCCGTTGAGCGGCGTGACTCATCGATTTCGCAGTCCGCCACCCGCCGCTCGCCACAGAAGTCTGCTTGGCCTTAACACGTTGACGACCGCGCAATTTTCGCGCGTCGGGCCCGTGGGACCGCGCATACTGCGCGCGTGTGACGCGATATTTCGTCGCATTAGCTTAGCGTAAATTGAATTTTCAAAACGCATACCGCGAATCTGATATCCGTTCTCGAAATTTTGGTTTTGTTTCTATTCAATAATCCCTAAATCATGTTATTACAGGATGTTTTGTTACGATCAAAACTCTTGCGCCAGGCGGGACTCGAACCCGCATCTTCTGCTTTCCGGGCAGCGATGTTCGCCTTACACCACCGGCGCTGTTTGACCGCACGTAACATCCGCGATATCCTCGAGGCCTGTCAGCACCCACCCGTGATACGGGATGGGCCGGTCGCTGATATCAGCATGGAGCCGGTTAAGCTGAAGACCTTACTAGTACAATGTTCTAACACATTTGCTTAAGCCTGGAGCGGCTGGTAGAGAGGCTAGATGTTGTTACAGGATGTTTTGTTGCAATCAAAACTCTTGCGCCAGGCGGGACTCGAACCCGTATCCTCTGCTTTCCGGGCAGCGATGTTCGCCTTAATCCCTAAATCTTTTCTTTCCCGCAATGAACTCCCCTCTGTCCATTTTGATGGTCTAGTTGGAAAATAATTGTTTTTGATGAGAAACTTAGACGGAAAAATTCTAGAATTGCCATCCGAATTCATAATCATGAGCATTCTGAATGACAACGAAATAAACGAAAGTTTTGACGACTTGTTGCTCGACAGCGATCTTGAAACACCCGATAGCATGGAATGCAACGACATGGCTTCTGCTATGGTACAACTCACAGCTGTTGACTGTCGATTAAAAATGTTTTCTGCCTGGACTTTATATGAAGTTGATTCCTTAATGACGTTTGATAACATCCAAGTAGTTGTAGTTTGTAATCATGCCTGTTTGTTACCTTTACTGAATGAAGTCTCAAAAATAACTCTGAAGTTCAGCGGATAGCTGGTCGATAGGTTGCATCTGATATATTCCCACGTAGCCATGCCACTCCTAACTTATCGTAATCGAGTGAAATTCGAGAAGCGGATATCAGATTCGTGACCGGCACCTCAAATAACCCCATTCAGGGAGTTTGGACAAAGGTGGTGAGAACACTAGTTATCGATATGGGCAGTAATCGGCCGTAATTTACCAAATGGGCATCGCCACTGTGTTCAGAATCTTAAATAACCTCCCTAGGTACAGTTTGGACGAAGGTAATGTCACTCTGATCAAAAATATTACTGTCGCGCACCATTGCGCGACACGGTCCCATGAGACAGACTGTCTGTGACATTGTCGTCAACGTGTTAAGGCCCCGTTTATAGTTCCATCGCCAAGCGACGCGATTCAAACGGCGCGATGCGTCTAATGGCGTTGCGATGATGAGCACTCCGAACAGCTGGCGACGCGACCGCGATTACGTTTCATTGCGTACGGGGTGCGTAAAAAGTGTTGACGCATTAAACGTAAAAGTTAGAAGGAACAACACATCATAAAATTTAATACGTTTATATAAAAAATGTCAACAATGATCAAGCGAACAGAATAGCATCACTTGTATTTTATATGGGCTACTTTGCTGCGAAAGCAGGGGCGAAGACGACAAGGAAAGGCATCGACAGTGCGCCGCAAGTAGTCCACGTCGATTTCGTTCTATGCTTTGACCTTCAGTGACTTTATACCTTTATGCATTCAGCATCCTTTAGTTCCTCTCCTGCCCAATTCAGAAGCAGGTAAAACGCGGATCTGTATTTGAAAAGAGGAGATAAAACTGCGTTTACATTCACTTTATGTAGCTATTTGTCGAGCCTGCCCGACGCTGCATGCTATGGTACCCTCCCCAGCGCCATAAGCCGTCTATTTCTTGAGGTTAGAGAGCAAACTTCCCCGAAGTAGGTTCCCACCGTGCGTTCCACTTCCCTATCGCCGACCTATAGCGGTACGTAGGCCAACAATATGCGGAATTTTCTACCTACCAAGGTGGCGACGTCCGTTTCTCCACGTGGTGCCACTGGAAACTCATACGGACATGAAAGTAGCTGGATCCACCCTGATCAAGCGCAGGATCGGGAAAGGTGGCGTCGTAACACCAGAAGAGCGGATCCCGCGACGATGCGGGACAAACGCTGAAGAATAAGAAGAAGAAAGAAGACGGAAGGACTCCACAGCAGATGGAAGGTTTCGATCGAAAGGGCTTGGAAGTGACATTTCTGTGTGTGTTCTGTCGGTGACGGTTAGGCCTTTCTTCACTATTGCAGCAGTCCAGCGTGAAAAAAAAAATTCTGTACAACATAGTGTTAGAAGCGGTGGATATCCTCTGACAGTAAGGTTTTCCGTCGTGTGAGCAAAGTCGCCCAGGCGCTGACTACTTATCGAAAATGTCGATTTTTGCTTAGGGTTGACCGTTTGAAGACAAGTAGTGAAGGTGCCTGCAGCGAAATTGGCAGTAGAGTGAAGTGAAGGACTGTGCACTGGGGCCTCACAAGGAAAGATTCCCAGCTCAAGGTGAACTTTTCCGATGCTATTTTGAGAGGATGTAGGACCATATGAGAGGAGTCCAGGACTACAGTTAATTTTTTCTGAACGCTTTTTTAAAGACCTGGGAAAATAGTGTGAAAACGTGTGTGCAACACTCATCAACCCCAATACACCCTACGAAATCTGCCTCGCTAGCGCGGTTGGTAGGAGTCGTACCTCATAGAGGCACTCCATCGCGCTTTTTGGTTCGAGTCCGCGTACTGCCAATCCTTTTGCAGATATTAGTTTGTTGGTAATACGACATCTCATGATTACAGGAGTCAATTTTAGTCCATCAATGCTTACAACAAACCAAGGCCTGTCAATCTGCGCCTTCATATGTGCCAGTTTTTTTTCGTGGGTGCCAGTTGGTTACGTCGATGTTCAACCCAGGACCCTTCTCTACACCCACCGATTACGCGTTCAACGAAGAAGAAGTGGCCATTCTTGCCAGGGAGAAAATTGTTCCTCACTGGCTTTTGTGTGATGCTGCTGGTGTGACAAGCGATTGTGTTTTACTTGTTTCATGGTTCTGTAGCATAGCTGTTGACTAAAATGGAAGAACAATAAGATCTTTTATTTACAGAAAAATAATATGTTGCAGATACGCATCGTTGGAAAATTAGCACATATAAAAGTCTAGTGGGGTGTCATAAGGTTTGATGATTGTTGTGCACACATTTTCACACCTCTTTTTAGGTCTTTAACAAAGCGTTCAGCCAAAACGAACTGTGGTTCTGAACTCCGCTCAAACGGCCCTACATCCTCTCAAAATAGCATTGCAAAAGCCCACCTTGAGTTGGCAACCTTTCCTTGTCAGGAGGGTTGTCGAACAACCTAAGGGATGAAGGCACTAAATTGCACAAACAGCAGGATCATTGAGCCGTCTAGAGATGGTGCCGATGTTTAGCGTACTGGGGGGGGGGTTCTGGATGGCTTCATACCGCACAACTACTCACCTGTTCCCAAAAAAGGTAGAGCAAGGTTGGAGCATAACAAGGCTCTCAAATATTGCCTTTTGCACTGCTAGTGAGGGAAAAAAGCTGCATAATTAGAGCAGATAACTTGATGTGATTGTCTTCAGCTTGGTGATACTGAAACACCGCTCCATCACGCAGGCCGATAGGCGTGACGGATCACTTGTCACTTATATGCTACAAAGCCTGTTCATTGGACATCATAATCGCGTAATTACCTCCCCAACAGTTGTTATCTCGGGGCAAAATTAAGAGTATAGAATATAGATATTAAAGGCAATGCATTAACTTAAACGTAAATGAAAGAAAAAATATAGATATTAAAAGCAAAGTAAAAAACAACAAGAGGGTTCTGAAATGTGAAGCCGAAACTGTAATACTAAAGCAATCGTCAATCGGTTCCAAGCCCGCCGATGTTCTATTGCTTCGTAGGAATGGGGCATTTCCGCTGGGCCTTCCACCAAGGTTCGAGGAAGGATAGGTCGGTGACCCATCGAGCGGCGCCGAGCTCAGTTCGACTAGCGCCTTATGGTTAGATCCGACTGAGCTCGCCTGATATCTCGGTCAAGTATGAAAATATGAAGCGTTTCGGATCGACATGAATCTGGATCGATAGGAAGCTCCTTGCCCGTGCAAGACAGCTGTCGCATAGAAAAAAGAAAAAACAAAAAATATCGTTTTTCTAAAAAAAAATTTTTTTAGAAAAACGTTATTACGGGGGAACAAATGTGAAGAAGCAAAATCGTTATAAGATTAGGCAAAAAGTGGGTACTTGAGAGACGCCTGAAGCTGTTCCGGAGTAACTTTGTTTTATTGCTACAATGTTAAGCCCCTACAAGCCTGCCGTAGACGGAAAAAGCCGAACTTCCTACCTATTCGCGCAAATTATTTGTGTCCTTTCAAAAAACGAAGAAAATCCAATACATCAGATAAAGCTATGACATTTAGTGGGCTCGAGGTAACGAGTTCTGATGGTGTCTAATGCAGCTCTAAAGAGACTAGTTGCGTCTAAAAACCGGACGCTGTTTCACTTCAGATGCACGTCCACCCGAGCCAAAGTATACGTGTGTCTGAAGTGAGAACAAGAAAGCAAAGCAATGTACACAACATTTATGAACATTTATAGCGAAAACCTCTTCCATAGGAGATATAAAGATAAGGATAAACGATGGCGTTACTCAATCCCTTCTGGGATGCGCCAGCGCATTCTACTTCTACGGGATGTCGTGGAGGCGACATGAATGCGTATTTGGCCATACAATGACTTGCGATGGCCAGCCGATGAATAAGTCAGCGCTTTATCCTTCCAAGACAAGTCTGGTACCCCGGAGGAATGGAAGGCTTGGTTGGCCTGAGTGGAAAATCCGAACCAGGAACTTGGTATCGGGTCACGCGACAGCTGGCACCTCCTCCGATTGCGGTACATGCGCCCCTATAGAAGGAATTCCTTAAAAATCACCGCACTATGTGAATGAACACAAAATTTCTGTCTTTTTAGTCAGAACGGTATTTTCATGCTTTTTATGAAGTGCTCTCGTGTAAGGAATTTTACACTGTAATATGGGAAGGCTGCGCCGTGAGCGCGTCCGGGAGATCGCAAAGTTTATTTGACTAATAGTGTAATTGCTGTTACTTAGAACTGCTCAGTGCAGAACGGTGGCGTGGTTCTTTTCAATTGTGGTTGTCATCATTTCAATAATGTATTAGACGAATGCACTGCGCAATCCATATGACTCATGCAAGCAATTTCTTTGTTTGTCAGCTCCTCTGACGCGAAAACAAAATTTGTGAAATTTCTGACTTCCTTGGAACATGCATATTCAGGCGTTAGATACATTTCATTTGTTCTAGAAAATGTACTGTTTGATTTGGAAAGTGTTTGGTTTGAAATAAAAATAAAAATGAAAGTAAAAATAAAAACGAAAATATAGTTTTTCAAAAAAATTCAAAGCGAGTTAACAGTTTCGATCAAATGATGTTTTGCACGAGTGCACTGCGTAATCGCTTTATATGTTATACAAAAAATTCTTTGCTTCCCAATCCCTTAAATTTGGAAAATAGATTTTAGCCAAAATACGGTTTCAGTTGTATTATAAATAGTTTCAGTTGTATTACAGAAATTTTTTAAACAGTTTGCTCTAGTTTTTTTTTTCAAATATGAATTTTTGACGTGATAATATACCGGAGTGCTCTCATATCTATGCTATAAAGAATCCAACAGGCAGCTGCCGGTCGCCAAGAGGTAAAAGGTCCTTAGGAGGTAATTATCTCCAGAGAAAAGGGAGCGGTCGTAAACGTATGGTAGTGCTTGGAGCACTGCAGTAACCCTCTGCAGACCTAAATTTCAATTTAAAAATTATCTAGAAATACTAACGTGTTCAGATAGGAAATCTCATCGCGAGTGCAAATATGCTCACCGTTTTTGGAATTACCACATTGAACCGAGTTATTGAAAAGCGGCGCTTTCTCGCCCAAAACAGTGCAAAAGTCGCGGTTTTGCGCCGAATGGACAAAAGATAGGGCTGGTATTGTAGGTAGGAATAAATACGGGAAAACATCAAAATTGGAAGAGACACTCAACTTGTAGGCGAAATCCGACTAATCTCAGGGGAATCTGGGCGGTCGACGAACTGAAACGGAACTGAAAAGTTTTGGAGAAAGCGCAATACATACAAAGGGTCTTGCCGAAGAAAAATAAAGCAAAAAATCAAGAGCAAGTGCGAAGCCGCGCTGCGAAAATTGGCTGATCGGAGCCAAACCGCGCCCGAATCAACCGCGACAGCGCCCAATCCACCGCGGTCTATCGCATCGCACCTATTTCGAGCGCGACGCGATTGGTCGTGGCTTCATGTGATTCATCCGGACAGCAGGCGTCGACGCTGGGTGACGCGATCAATTAAATCGCGCCGCGACTAAGTATAAACGGTCCTTAAGGGGTCGTTTAGGCCCCGTTTATACTTCAACGCCGAGCGACGCGACGCGTCGTATTGTGGCTACATTGATTCGGCGACGCGATCAGCAATTCGGTCACTATTCGGTCATGCTAGCGTCGGAAGTAAAAACGAGGCCTTAAGGCCCATGCACACTTTTGCGACACCGCGGCGCGGCAAGTGCGGGCGACGGCTACCTCCGCGAAATCCGGCGGTAGCGGCGCGGTCGCGTTAGAGCATCGTTGTAGGCAACTGGACCGACGTCCCCGTGCATGCCGCGCCGCCAGGAGTGATTTGAACCATTTCAGCCTGCGGCACTCAGCCCGGCGTCGCCTACGATAGCCGCCGCGACAGCCGCAAGAGTGTGCATGCCCCCCCTGCGACACGTGTCGCAGTGTCGCGCCGCGGCCCTCGCAGCCCTATGCTTCATCATGGCCGCGCCGCGCTGTCGCAGAAATGTGCATGGGCCTTTAGTGTGTGCGCGACGCGCGACGCGATGCACGTGCAGTGGCCGCGCACCATATCCGACTTCTACGCTCAAGGCGGTCAACATTTTGTGCTCCGCGGCTAACCATGCGTCACCGAGCGCACGTCCGCGTTTCAGGCCGCGACGGCGCACGCAGCTAACGCGCGACGTCGCGTTGGAGTTAGGTCCTGGAGCCAATGTAGAAGCACTCGAAAAAGGAGCTTCTAATTGATTTTTATTCGATCTGCCGTCGGTGCCTAAGAGATACGGGTTTTAGATAACCAGAAACAGAGCTGCAGTTGTTAGAGAACTAATCACACAGAGGTCGCAAGGGTCTGTGTGAAGTATAAAAACAATACAATTTGAGGGAACACACCCGTAAAGTCCGAAGTCCGAAAGTGGGAAAAACTAACAACTAGAGCGAGATGAAAATGCTGACGCTCAAGACGTCGACACGTTGCAGAATGAACAACGTTATTCAAGTCCGACACTGAGAGAGTTCACTTGCAGGTGCGAATGACGTATTTTGACGTCGCCTATCTGCTGCTAACGACGACAAAAGTATGTGTCCAAAGGTGCCATTATGTAGGAGGCGATGGTGGTGGGGCTCACAGCACATTGTCGCCTATGTAGTTGTTTCAGACGACACCACGCAAGCGAGACACACCTGAGGCAGCTCGTTAGGATGTGGGCATACAGGGGATGCAAAGATGCTGCAGACGGGAGTATGTAGAAGAGAAGCAAGAGTGGGACGTCTTCTAAAAGCAACGATTGAATATGGCTGTCAACGATGATGATTCCTGATATAATATATCTTATAGAAATGTATCTAAAGCCTCAAACAAAATTTTAATATAATTTTACAACACACTGCCAGAGATGCTAGTTGCTACAGAAAAAGATCACAGAAGTGAAGCGTTGCTAAACCTTTTGAGCAAGGGGTTGATCTTTTAAAAAGTGTTCATGGGATACTAGGCAACATAGCGGTAAAAGATAACAGCTATCAGGTGTCAGGTAACAATGGCTCACAATATGACAGTGCCGTAGGGCCCAATCCTAGTCGGGAGTCGGGTACTTTCTTTTTGCGATTGTCGTCCTGGTCGTGGGGTCGTCTCCGCTCCCACCCCTCCGATTAAACTTGAACCCTCGAATTTTTCAAGTTTTGGAGGTAGTGATTCCATGGCCCAGAAGAGGATGCTCAGGGCACTGACTGGACCACTCAACACAATTAGGCACTAACACACTGCGCATGGGATGGTTCGAAACCAAACTTCTGCGGTTCTAGAAGAAGGATGGGCACTATGTGGCTTGGAAAAGAGGGGGATGGCGTCTAGCCTAGGCGTGGTCGCACTAATGTACAGTTCGAGGTTGAACAACGTGTTGCGCCTTCCTTGACGTAGCCATTCCCAGCTCTATGATTCCGCTTGAATAATGGAACTGTAGCAAGAAGACATGAGGTAGAAAAGTCGTCATTACAAGAGTGCCCCGGATCTATCTGCTGGACCTAGAGTGCACCTAAGAAGCGTCTCACTGGTGGAGCTAAACGCTGAGAGACGGAGCTTGATCCGTTTAGACACCAAGTGAATTTTTGGGCAATTTCGGACACGTCCGGTACACGTTTGGTACACGTCATTGGTCGCGAATACCAACAAGTACGTCAGCTATGCTGCACCGGTAATCCAAGCCCTCCACACGTCTCTACACGTAAAAGTCAAGAGTGGGGTGCAACCCTAGTTGATGGTAGCCGCTCTCAAACGATTTCCTGACATACCGAAACACAATCAATGGACAACAACATGTAGAAATAGTAAGCTACGCCAATCTGGTTGCCCAGATGACTCAGTTTTTTTGTCGGTAGAGAGGAACCTAAAGAGGACCATTTTCAGTGAAAATCTAGTCAGAGAGGACCTCTTAGATCTGGGTCGAGAGTCGGGCGTTTTCAAGCATCTAAAAAGACTACATCAGTGAAATAAAAATAAATAGGCCAAGACACCATCAGTCAACGTTACACAGACAAGACAATGTTTCGTTAGTGCAATTGTTTTTTGAATTGGAATAATAAATTCACTTCAATACTGAGCACATTTAGTTCTTAAAATCGTTTAAGAGCGATCACTACCAACAGGATTGCACCATAACGCGATATTTTTCAATTAACTTTATTTTTTTATTTAACTTTACATGCACGATTATGGTGTATGATAAATACGGGAGTCGGAAGTTATTTAGGAAGAAATCAGAACAAACGCTCGAAAAGAGTTTAGGCTGAGACAAACGTATAAATCTGATTCCACTCTGTTCAACGTCTTTTCCCGTCGCTTATTCCAAAATCGGCGCAAACAGGTTCGCGGCGGGGAGGGATAACGATGTAGGACAGTCCTACATGTTTTGTGTTATATGAAACTAAAAAATTTATGCACTCCTGATGTTGTTTTACATCTATCGTGAATTGAGCTAGGCCATTTCTGATGTAATTGGACATGCACGTGCCTTCCTACCAAGGCTGATGTCGACTGAGACGATGGTGACTCCCCTCCCCCCCCTCCACCGAGCGTATGCGCCTCTGAATCCGCGGTAGACCTGTGGTACGACCTTTGCCAGTCCAAGTGGAGCGGAAAATGGCTTTTCGTGGCACTCGTCAGCTGGTAAAAGTCACAGAAGTTAGAGAGTTACTTGTAAAGGCATGTGAATAACGTGTATTACACCACTGCAGCATAAAGGGCTCCGCACACTTCTGCGGCGTTGCCGCAGCTCTATCCTTCAACATGGGGCAAGGACGCAGAGGTCGCCGGCAACGGCAGCCGGCACCGTCCCGCACCAGCACACTTTTCCGGCATTGCCGCACCGACAGCAACAATGATTGAAATCATTGTTGCCGTCGGTGCGGCAATGCCGCAGGCAGAGACTGTCTGCGCTCTAGCCGATCGCGGCGAGGATCTGGAGTGGAATGAGATGCGTCCTTTAAATTAGGAGATCGATTATGGCTATCAGCTGATTATTTCTCGACGATCCGGGCGACGTCTGGGTTGATTTCTGTTGTTCTTGTGCTGGTTTTAGCTGTTTTGCTTGTTTAGTTTCCTTTTTCTAAGTTTTGGTGTTTGAGTTCCTCATTGGGTTCGGTGTTGTTCCATGAAGAATGCTAGATTCTATTGATATTTCGCTCGCAGTGTTATATCGTCATTTCTACTTAGTAGTGATGTTATTTCTTCATTATTCTATTTCAGGAAAACAATGTGGTACTGCAGCCTCCTACGCTACTACGCTACTAGTTGCTCTATCGTAATTCTGGCTCTAGGAATTTCGTGTAATCGAGGATTAAGCTTGAAAAGTTAGTGGGTGGCTGCTGTGTACATTACACTATTTTTGCTTAATTGTTGCGCTGCTTCTTCCTTATTACACCTTAAGGATAAAACAAGCGCATTTACTAGTCTGCTGTTGCTCATCGCTTACTGCTACTGCTTCTTTGTCATCAGTTTGCGAAGTGGTCATTTTAATCGAAAACTCTTTAGCTCCGCTCCTTTGTAGCGCACTCTTCTTTTCCCACAGTTTGGCTTAGCTTAGGGCTCACGCGCTATTAGGGCAGCGCCCAGTAATTCTTATTTAGGATTAGTTTCCGCCGCTCGCTGCTCGCGTTTCGCTTCTCAGGTCATCGGTCCGCACTAGTGCTCCATCGTCAACTTCTCATCTGGAGAGCAGCCTCAAGGCCGCTATCATCTGCTATTACTGGCGTCGCTCCACGCACGGCTGAGTTCGTCAGGATCCGCGTCATCACTTGTCCGCTCATCACTGCGTCGTACTAGTTAACCAGGGAGCTGGAGCGCCAGCACCTTTTGCCCGAGTGAAACCGCTGCCATCATCACCATCATCTTCCATATTGTCATTTTATTTCCAAGCTGTTGTGTTTGTGTTGTTTTTAATAAAGTTGTTTGCTCAGTGAGTCCACCTTTGTGAAAAAGGGGTTTGTTAGCAACTTCTTTCCTTGGGATCATTTTATCGAAAATCTAAAGGAACCCAACTACGGCGAAAAGAGCGACTTTTTCCTTGCAGATACAGGACTGCTACGGAAGGCAAGAAAGTAAGTGAAGGAAAAGTAAACCAGGGGATACATCAACCGCTCACCGCCCTTGAACGGTGAAAATACCGCCAAACCCTCTGATATAACATTCATTAGCATATAACATTCACCAGTACTTTGCTCCTTTAGAAAGTCCCTCGAGCGTTTTGTGAACTCAAAAGGAACATATTTTGACAAAACTCTCTGCAATGCTAAGTCGCTGAAGTTCTCCAGTACTGTTGCTGTTGTTCGTGTGAACACATTAGGCTGTTGCTGGTCTCTACGTTAAGCCATAAACAATGTTTCCCCTAAGTTCACCGTCAACATGACATGGTAGATAGATCAGCCCCAATAACGCCTTCAAGAAACATACAAGAAAGAGTTGGAAAATGGAGCTTTCAAAATAGCGCTGGAACTTCACCCGGTGAAGTTCCAGCGCTATTGGACTGCCGCCTATTCCGCAACCTTTGCTGACAGACAAAATGTACACTAACATCGAAAACGTCCGATTAACAGAAACTTAACTCGAAGGATAAGGATTTTTACTACGGCTCATCCTTTCACGGCTTGAGATAGTACCCCTTGTCAGCGATGCAAGTCCAAAGCAAACTTGCCGCTTCAGTTGCCGTGTTTATATTCAAATGTCATTTTTTCAAATGAGATACGTTCTGTCAACGCGGTTCAAATTTTATTCCAATGCCGTCAGAGGCATAGGATACATTTAAGTGTTATGATGCATCATAAACCGGTTCTTAGATTTTTACCGACTATTCCTTTCTCAGGCGGATTCTGCAGACCCGAAGTCCTTCGACTTTGATGTTTTTCTGGATATGTCATCCTTTGAACTCAGATTCTCCTTTGACGAAATCTTACTGCTTCCTTCTTTAGATGCAGATTCTGTAGCTTTCCATTTGTAGTAGTGCCTGCTAGAAAGTTTTTTGGACACGTCTTCCTTTGAGTTCAGATATTCCTTTGACAATGTCTTACTGCTGCCTTCTTTCGATGTAGATTCTGTAGGTTTCCATACGTAGTAGTCCAATACGTCAACATCTTCAATCTTTGCTGGCCTGTCCGAAGGTTCAATTTCGTTCATAAAGTACCAACGATCTGCATTTGTGGCGAATGATTTGTGTCCTTGTTCTCTTTCTGGTGTCACATATCCTAATTTTTGCGGTGCCAGTGTTTGTCCACGTCGTGCAAACTTCTTTAGGTTCATCCGGTCTGCGTGGTCTTTCCTAAGATATCGACGAAGCTCTCCGATTAGAAAGAACTGGATCGTAAGCACTGTCGTCATCATCACCGATATTATAAGTAGGCGCAGCTTGGTACGATATCTGAAATTGAGCTGATGCACAGAGAAAACGGGGGGTTAGATATGAAAGCTCAACCAGGGGTCGGATTCTTCAACGACTTACATAACTTTAACCGAGAATTCACAGCGGAAAACTCAGATAACGCGGCTTATCGCTCACCATATCTTTTGATAGGCCGCGCTATCAGGGATTTCTGCTGCAATTTTCTCTGTTAAATTGCTGTAAGTCGTTGATAAATCCGGCCCAGGTCGCCTTTGTTCATACTAGGCATGAAAGCTTATCGGTTGACGCCCCTAGTATGATCTGCATAGATACCATTCTCACGTCGAACTGGGGTCAGATTCATCCACCGCTTACCGGCCGCTAAATGTGAAAAGTACCGCCAAATCCTCTGATATGAGATTCATCAGCATCAGGTTTGGCGCTACTTGGAGCAATCCTAGTTGGTGGTGGCCGCCCCTAAACGATTTCATAGGCACTTAATGCGCTCAGTGTTGCCAAATATCGGGCGCACTCGTTTCAAGGAAAACAGCTGCATTAACGAAGTAAAAGTAAATAGCATAGAAAGCATAGAATATAGCCCATTAGATTGGTACGTTTGAAATGATGAGGAAGTGAAGTATATTGCATTGTCTATGTGCACGGATCTGATGCCGTATTCGAAACGTTAATTGATTGATGATGTGTTCACCTATTTTTTTTTCTTGTTTCAGTGATGTTATCTGTTTCATCTGCTAGAAAAAGATCCGTTCTCAAAGAAAATCTATGCAGTAAGGGACCATCCCTTACAGGTTTTGTAGAAAACGCGCCCCTTTAAGTCCCCCTCTCAACTATTAACCCCGAAACTAACAAGCCTGTCTGGGCAACCGATTTGGTGTGTCTACTTATTTCTATGTTGTTTCTATTTCGTGTTTCGTTATATCGAGAAATCGTTCAGGAACGGCCCCCACCAACTAGGATTGCACCTGGTACTTTATCGGGAGCCGGTAAGCGGTTAAGCGATCAGCTATCTTCAGCGACTACATCATAAAAAAAAGCAAAGGTGTCAATTTGATACTTACTGTAGCCTTTTTCTTTCTGCCCGGATTTGCTCCTACAACATCTAAATGTTGATACAAAACAGGAATCAATACAAATGGCAACCCACTTTGTCGAGTCGACTGACATCTACGCTGCTGTCGTTTCTGTAGGCTGAAACAACAACACATTTTCTCAATAAAAACATGGACAGCAACGAAGTAATGATGTCACCTGGAGTCGTTGTTGCAGTTGTGTCAAAAGAACTCGCAGAAGTAGTAGACACCGTCCGAGCCAAAGTAGTGGCCATAGTCGTTGTTGCAGTTGTGTCAAAAGAACTTGCAGAAGTAGTAGACACTGTCCGAGCCAAAGTAGTGGCCATGGTCGTTGTTGCAGTTGTGTCAAAAGAACTCGCAGAAGTAGTAGACACCGTCCGAGCCAAAGTAGTGGCCATGGTCGTTGTTGCAGTTGTGCCAAAAGAACTCACAGAAGTGGTAGACACCGTCCGAGCCAAAGTAGTGGCCATGGTCGTTGTTGCAGTTGTGCCAAAAGAACTCACAGAAGTACTGCTGCGGCGTGTGGTTTTAGGTGGCCGAGTGTCAGTACTGGATGTTACAGCCTCCACGGTGGAATTAATTGTGATGGCTGGTAATGTGATAGTTGAGGTGGTAGCAGGTGGCGTCGACGTCTGTGCAGTGCTCGTTGTTGTAGTCGTGGTTACGTTAGTTGCCGATGTAGTGTTTGTGATTAATGTAACTTTGGATGTTACAGCCTCCACAGTGGAACTAATTGTGATGGTTGGAGATGTGATCGTTGAGGTGATAGCAGGTGACGTCCACGTCCGTGCAGAGCCTGTTGTTGTAGTCGTGGTTACGGTAGTTGTCGATGTAGTGTTTGTGATTAATGTAGCTTCCCTTATTTTAGTGGATAGTTCTCGCGTCATATTGAGTAATACTTGCTCCAGGTCTGGACATTGATCCTTTTTGATTTTTTTCCACGCGAAATCCTGCAAGAGATGTAGATTTTTTAACTAAGAACATAAGTTCTTAAGACTGGATTTTAGCGAAGACACGTAAATACTTCTTGTACTTTTAGTTGTTGAACCATAAACACAATGGTTACAAATTGTGGTTTCTGCACTCTTAAATGCGAAACATCGTTATCAAAGAGCGGAACACTGCTGTACAAAGATAACGTCAAAGTGCAATATTATAAGGTTGTCCGGAAAGTTCTCAGCGTATTGAGTGCCTCATTTTGAACTGCCATAACCTTCTCAAATCTTACCGGATTTAGTCGAAGTAAGCCCCGTTCAAATCAGCACACTTTGCCAACGGGTCAGCAGTCGAACTATTCCATCAGCAAAATAAAATTAGGTGGTCAAGATTCGACAAAATCCACGAAAGCTGTTTTGGCTTGGTCCTGATTAGTGAAGGTTTTTCCAGCGAGAAAGTTTTAAAAGTGTTTGAAAATGTGGTGGTCGGTTGGCGAGAGGTCTGGAGAATATGGCGCGTGAGGCAGAACTTCAACCCTTAATTCATTCAATTTTCCAACATCTTTTGTGAAATGTGTGGGCGGGCGTTATTGTGCAAAGGAATCTGGCCTCTTCTATTAACCGGGTTGTAATGGAGCACCTCAGCCCCGACCACCACACAGTGATCATTACCTTTTCATGGTGGAGGTTCGCCTTTGGAGAATGCCTAAGGGGTTCATCGGCGTTCAAGCACTGTCCGCAACGTTTCCTGTCATCATACAGAATTCAACTTTCATCACAAGCAATAGTTCGACCCAAAAACAAGTCAGGTTTGTTGCGTAAAGGTAGAGAAGAACAAATCTTGAGAAGTCACAACTTATGCCCCTCACTCCACTCGTGGGGTGCCCACTTTTCGAGCTTTTCCACGTTCCCAACGCGTGTTAAAGCGTCCACAACAGCAGTTTTACTGACATCTAGCTCTTCCGCGATCCCGCAAACTTTTAGGAATGACTCCGCTCTCACCGATTCCAATTTGTTTTAAACAAAGGAATAAATAAACTCGTTGCCCAGGATTGCTCTACGTCGACCGATACCGGGTCACCTTTGAGGCGTACATTTCCGGTCCGAAATTTACTGAACCAGTGGCGTACAGTGGTTTCTCCAGCACTATCATGCCTCCACACCTGATTGATTTGTCGAGCTATCTCGGCTGCGGATTGTCCCACTTTGAAGTCAAAATAAAACAACATTCGGAACTGCTCCTTCGACATACTTCAATAAGTCCTTCAAGAACAGAAACATAAAACAACGCTGAAACATAAGTTATTTACTCAGATAGAGCAAAAATTCTGTACAGAAAGTAGCATTAGTGCGCGATGCTACTTTTACTTAATAATAGATGAATGAAAAATAGTAACACAGAACGCTGAGAGCTTTCCGGGCAACCTAATACTATGATTTCCTCGCACGATGCAATGTAAAATTGAACCCGAACTTATCCATTTTTCTACAATCCACATTTGGTCTTGCGATTTTCAAAATTCCTCGCCTAGTGGTCGACCCAGAGAAATACTGGACGTTGAAGGAATTGGTGGAAGCCGAACCATCCCAAACGGTTAGCGGGATGCGGAGGAGCTGAATGTCAATAAAACTGCTGTTGCGAGAACTTTGAAACGCCTTGGGGAGGTGTTTCAAAGGCTCGAAAAGTGGGTGCTCCGCGAGTTGAGTGAGCGGCAAAAATTGTCACTTTTCGAGTTTTGTTCTTCTCTACTTTTACGCAACAAAACTGATCCGTTTTTGGATCAACACATCACTTGGGATGAAAGTGGATTCTGTATGTTAACAGGAAACGTTCCGCACAGTGGTTCGAGGCTGACGAACTCCCTAGGCATTCTCCAAAAGCGAACCTCCACCAAGAAAAGGTAATGGTCACTGTGTGGTGGTCGGCGGCTGGTGTGATCCAGTACAACTTTTTGGCACCAGGCCACACGATCACAGCAGAGTCCTACTGTGAGAAAATCCACGAAATGCACCGAAAATTGCTGAAAATTCTGCCAGCATTGGTCAGCAGAAGCACGACGACTCCCGCCCACACGTTCCAAAAATCACTATTCGAAAATTGAACGAATTGATGCTGAAGTTCTGCCTCACCCGCCATATTCCCCGGCCGGCTGCCACCTTTTCAAACACTTTCAGAACTTTCCCGCTGGTAAAACCTTCACCAGTGAGGACCAAGCCAAACCGATTTCGTGGATTTTGTCGAATCTCGACCACCTAAATTTTCCGCTGATGGAATAAGTCGACTGGTGGCACGTTGGCAAGGATGTTCTTGTTCGAATGGTTGCTAAATGCTAATTCTCCATTATCGATACTTGAGTTGTGTGTAGCTTCTGCTGGTTTAGCTCGTATAGTGCTACTTCACACGAAAAGGGAATCTATCAGTCGTAAGTTTGCATAAATTAAGAAAAGAAATCATGCGAAGTGGGTTTAGCAACTACCAAAAGATCTTTCTTGCATTTTTTTACTACTTCGTCAGAGTGATGTCCTGGGCATGAGCAGGTGTGCATTCCGTGTCCAATGTTGAGATTCTCTGTGCTACCAGAAAAGTAGCAGTATGGTTCCTAAATACAGACCGGTCACTGTAACACTGCATAGCAGATTCACCGCTTTGTGCAAGTCTAGAGAGGGTCCACATTGTAAGCAACAGGTAAACTGGTGATTTAGTTTCTAATGACTGCGCTTTTCCTGCATTAGAAGAGAGATTTGATTGTTTTATAGTGGAAAGCGCGAGCTCCCAAGATGTGATCATGGTAATTTCGCGAAGTTTGATCCCCTCCGAACCAGTATATTTTTTGCGCTTTGTGGATTCAAATTTCGTGCAAATGACAGTTTGGTACTTCTTGGTTTTATCATTTTCTCCTTACCAACCTCCATAGAGCATATCTGAAGGCATGAAATAACGTCGCATCGTTGCATGAAGAGGAGCTAGTCTGTCAGACTTAAAGCCACTTGATCAGACGTCCTTATACACTGGGAGACTTCACCTGCAGGTGAGAATGACGTACTTTGACGTTACAGGTGACCTGTAGGAGCTATTTTGGGTCGGAGTTTCAGCTATCTTATTAGTTGAGCGCACCGAGTCTCGCCAAGTTAGTGAAATTTTTACTTTTTACAGTTTTGTCAGCTTGTTGCGTTCAAGTGCACAATCTTTTCATAATCTTCAATCAATTTTTCGATTACTTATGATCACAAAAAAGTATTTAAATATCAAAATATTGCTTTACAAAGCCTTAGTGATGCAGCTTAGGTGGATATGCTCAGAGGTACGGAGCCCTACAAAAATATGTAAGTATACTTCAATTGCGGAAAAAGCATTACTGTTTAAATACATCAACCTTGTAATTCAGAAAAATGAATTTGGGCGATAACATACTATTGTGAAACAATCCTAGTTATATATAACAGATGTTCACTGTCAGACTTAGCAAATATTCAAAAAACTGCTCTTCGAAACGTCTCTGTGACATACTTCAAAGAAAGCGGTTAACACAGCGAGCATTACACGATGGATTCTATTGTGTATGAGTCATAAAAGCTCAAAGTTCGAACTTTAATGGGGCATTAATTGTTCTGGCAACTGCGTCGCGAGAAAGTTGAATTGTAGTTCCAACGCATTTATGGTCTCTTCTTTAAAGTAGAATTATACGTTTTTTGCTGTTGAACTGTTGTTGAAGGAATAAAAATCTATGAGTCATCTATGATGTTAACTGCACACCTCATTGGATATCGGGATAGACCAAATCTAAGCATACTGAAGCTTATCTAAACAGTACGCTTGGAAAGCGCGGCGCGTTTCACGTGCAAAAACCCCTTTAAATTTCCGCTTAGTACCGTAATCCGGTCATCTGTAGGTCTTCGACAGCTCACCTGTAGGTCCAAATAAGGTCACCTACAAGTGCATTGTTAGTTTACCCATTTTTCACCTGCAGGTGACACTCCCAGTGTCTGAGTCAGAACTCATTTCCGATTTCAGCCTGTAAATTTTAAAAAGATTAAGCAAGGAATTTTTTAGACAAGGAATGGTCTCACACGTATGTCTGAACGGGGAGAATGGATATTACTGCGAGAATCTCCCCTTTCATAAAGTAGAAAAACTGTTTCGGGTTTGCTGAGCCCTTAAATTCGAAGAGAAGTTCAATGTACAGGATTGCACCGTCAGCGCAAACGTGCGTGCGCGCTGATGTGTCGGATGTGGCGGAAGGCTCTGCAGCAAGCCGGTTGGTGGCACAGCAGGGTGCGACGCTGGTTTGCAACTGCTAGCCCAAATGTTCGACTCCGCTATGCACTATTTTTGCATTTTTTCACAACCACTGCCTCCTTTACCCATATGCTTCCTACACATCTCGAACACATTTATTTCACTCTAAACTGTATTTCACTCTAAACAAATAAGGGCCAGATTCGTGACCAACACCCTATATAACCCCCTAGGACAAGTTTGAGCCAGATCGGTGTGGGGGCAGACGTAACTCCAACGCCGCGCGAACCCCAAAGGATGTCGCGCATGGTGCGGGACGCAATTGGACGAGTTGTTGCGGACAGGAGCGGCTATTGACGTCATACGCGCGCGGTAGCCGCGTCTTTCTACTATGCTGTTAGAGCTCGAAAATGTGTGCCGGCGACGTCGACCGCGTAGAAGGAGAGAGACATGAGATGAGGGTGAGACAAGACTGATGCCTCCTTGTATGGTAGTGGGAGAGGTTGTTAATAGAGTGCAGGCGGAATGAGACTCAATCTATTTCAAATGAGTGAAGAGAAAAGGTCAAGGAAAGGAGTTACGTCCTGCAGCCGTCGGAGCTCCGACGCTGTCGGCGACAGGTTGTCGGCGACGGATCCGACATGTGACCGAAGTATAAGGTATATGAGGAATGGGGCTATGCCCACTAAAACCAAATCGGAATAGATGTTGAGTGCGAAACTTGGATTGGGGCATGGTTTCCCTTGCGCGAGCGCTTAACACTGAAGCACCCATATCTCAATTTGCTGACTATGAACGCACTAAAACTGCTTAGCCGGAAAATCGTAGCTGGGTTCTGCGTTCTTCGAGAATTTGTTTAGATGCCAAAACCCCTCAAATCTCAGTTGAAATACAAAAATCCCGCGACACAGGAGGATCGAGCCCCCGTCCTCCCTGGCATTAAGCAACGCCACAATCCACTGCGCCGGTCAGTAGCGCCACCGGGGGTGCATACAAGAGACCTATGCGCATCGATCGAATGCCCACGGGCCGCTGACGCGGCCCATGTGTGCGGCGCGTCGGACAAATGTGCTCCAGCTCTAATTGTGCGCTACTATACCAAGCACCTAATCACGTCTGGTTCTAGTGGTCTTAGCAACTTCCCGTATATGGGCGCAATAAGCGGTAAAGGGAGCATCCCATCGGAACTCATTTCCCACGTATAGGACGAGTTTTTCCCCGTTTAGTTCGCGCGAGACCTTGTGGGACGCTTAGAGCATCATCGCGGCGCGATGCGAAGTAATGATAATTGCCCATATCGATCAAGCGATGTCGCGTCGCCCCTCGCGAGATGTTCATACCTGTTCTGCAGCGAACACGTTAAGAGCTATGTTATTCCATCGCTCACCCGAGCGAAGCCTGACGATAAGCTCTCATATGGATTCACCGCGTCGCGCATCGATGTGGGAGCTTATCATTAGCCTTCGCTCGAGGTTAGTGATGGTATAACATAAGTATAGGAGAATTGCTCAGACCTCTAGAATCAGATCGGATTAGACGCGTGGCGGAGCGCGCAATTGGTGCAGGAACGCACTCGTTCGACGTGAATGCACACGTGGGTTACGTCAGCCTCCACGAAGGCATTCGGTCGATGCGCACCGGTCTCTTGTATGCCCGCGGTGGCCCTACTGCCAGATGGATCGTGGCACAGTGGAAGAGGGCTGCCTCATGCGAGGGAGGTCGGGGGTTCGATTCTGCTTCGTCGCGGGAGTTTTGCACTTCAACTGTTTGATTGAAATTTGAGCGGTCTTGACTTCTACACCATTTTCTGGTGTTCTGCGTGCATTTTTCCAGCTGTATGCGCTTCTGCAGAACCCAGCTGCGAACTCCCCCTGAGCGAGGAAAGCAGTTTCCGCGCGAGCAGCTTGGATCGCACCCACCCTGGGGTCCCTTCCCTAACGCTTAAATAGAGCGGTCATATCGATACAACCGTGCTCGAATGCAAATGTTGCCCCCGACGCAAAAAAAAACTATTCCGATCTGATTTTAGGGCCATAGATCCACCCTCTTATAGCCGCTTATAGCGGCTTTCACACTGCCGTTTTTGCTGATGCGCAACAATGCCGTAATGATGAAGCAGACCGCAGAGACAGAGGAGCAACAACAACAACGAGGTTGCTTTCACACTGCCGTTGCTGCAACCACGCATCAGCAACACCGGCATCGATTGGGCAGCCTCAGCAACAAGGAATGATCGCAATCATTTCTTGTTGCTGATGGTCGTCGACGGAGGCATATCACAGGTCTTATCTCATTATCTTATCTCACCGCGTTGCGTCTGCAAGAAGCATCGAACTCCGCCCCTTTTTCGTTGCTCCTTGGTTAAAAAGCAGCAACGGCAGTGTGAAAGCCGCTATAGGGCTATCGTACACATTATCAGCATCGTCGCGCGATTATGATATCGCAGTTCATTGCTGAGCGATTTGCCCATCGCTCGGTGATTAGCTACTACGCTGTCGTTTCGAACGCATGGTGTCCATAGCACCAACACCCTCGCAGAAGGGTGGGCTTGGCGTCGCTACGCGAACGCTCTGAACGCCCCTAGAGTTTGACCTAGGCCCTTCTCGTTGCAACCTGCATTGCACCACACGCGTCAGGTTGTGCACAATCTAGGCAGTTCCACGTCACCCTATCCGACTGCTACGTTCTGCTAAATGGAATCCCATGGGCTGCTCCCCTCCCGCCACTGCCCGGCATACGTTATGTTTCGGCGACACATCGCCGACGCTGTCGGTGACAGTGCTGGGGGGGGGAGGGGTGCTACGCATTGCGTAGCAGCCGCCCACTAGTGCGAAGCAACCCGCGTAACAACGTCGCAGTATAACATTACCTAGCATATTCCTAACGAGCATAGCGCCGGCCTATGTCACACAGCCGCGGACACTCCCGTGGCCAGCCACGAACAGTGAAAGGACTCCGCAGGGGACGGTCAGAAGGTGCAAAATATGGCCACGCCCTCACCGCCTCCTGACGCCACGCCCCCAGCGGGAGGTGGGTTTACCTCCTGTCGCGCTGCCGGATTCCGCACTCGGCCACTCGTCGCAGCTCCATGAATTATAAAACTCAACCAGAATTTGCTGTCACTGTAGTCCAGTGTGATATAACCATTGTCACCTCCAAAGATGGCAACAACCACCAATACAAAGTGCGATTGTCCGGATTTTCCTATCTTGTCGACTACAATATGGTTGGTTTCAACAAATGAAGGTCAGTGCACATAATTATCCGAATCAACATCTTAGTGAGCAGGTTGGAAGGCAGGCACCAGCAAATTCTGCTTGATTTCTACAATTCAGTGCAACACAGCGCCTAAGACGGCTTTCACACTGCCGTTGCTGTTCTTGCAGTAACGAGCAACGAAAAGGGACGGAGTTCGATGCTTCTTGCAGACGCAACGCGGTGGCATAAGATAATGAGATAAGACCTGTGATATGCCTCTGTCGATGAGCATCAGCAACAAGAAATGATTGCGATCATTCCTTGTTGCTGAGGCCGCGCAACCGATGCCGGTGCTGCTGATGCGGGGTTGCGGCAACAGCAGTGTGAAAGCTCTCCTCGTTGCACTGTTGCTCCTCTGCGCCTCTTAAAGCGGCTTTCACACTGCCGTTGCTGCTGTTGCGCAACCGATGCCGTAATGATGAAGCATACCGCAGCGACGCAGAGGGGCAACAAGTGCAACGTGGAGAGCTTTCACACTGCTGTTGCCGCAACCCCGCATCAGCAACACCGGTATCGGTTTCGCAACGGTTGCGCGGGCTCAGGAACATAGAATGATCGCCATCATTTCTTGCTGCTGATGCTCGTCAACGGAGGCATATCACAGGTCTCATCTCGTTATCTTATCTACGCGTTGCGTCTGCAAGAAGCATCGAACTCTGCCCCTTTTTCGTTGCTCGTTGGTGCAAAAGTCGCAACGGCAGTGTGAAAGCCGCTTAAGTCTTCGATTTTCCTGCAACACCACATCCTTGAGGTAATGCAACAGGTGACACTGGTATTCAGCCAGAGCCATTTTATGCCTGAGCTGAAGAGCTTGCTGCTTATTTTTGTCTAAAATTTGTTTGGATAAATACGTGCGCTGGTCTTTGTTTTTGGAAACCAGCCATATTGTAGCCGACAGGAAAGGAAAATGCCGGACAACCGCACTTCGTATCGGTGGTTGTTGAACACATCTTTGGAAGTGATAATGGCTATATCACACTGGATAACGGTGGCAGCAAATTCTGATAGTGTTATAGTTCAGTTCGCAGCTCTCCACGCTCACATTGGTACCCTGGCCTGCCGCCGTGCTCTGCCATGCCAAGATATTACAGGAGGTTGATTAGGAAATCTCCACGGGAAGCTCATTCACCGCTCTTGTAAATTTCTGGCTACATCGCTGAAACAGCGCGGGAGAGGGGCAATGGTTTCTACGTTCCAGCCAGTAGCCTCCTTCCTCCTAACCATTGCCATCTTCATAACAGTTCAGGAGCACAGCGGCGTACCTTACCTCAACCTGCGAAGGAGCGGCAAGTACGAGCACTTCTTCAAGATTTCGCAAGTTAGCCATTAGACGACTCGGTTCAATCCCAATGAGGGGGGGGGGGCACGACGGCCTCGGGCCGGAACGCATGTGTGCGCGCCAACTGGTTCACCGTGGCGATACGTACAGGGATGTCTGCGGGCTCCACGTATCGACCCACGCCTGCGGGCTCCACGTATCGACCCACGGCCACTGTACGGCTATCCCTGTACGAATCGCCACGGTGAACTCGTCGACGCGCCTTTTTCTCGTCTTTTCGTCTGGCGTTTTTTCGTCTAAATTTCCTCTTTATTTCAGGAGGAAGACTGCAGTAGCCACAGTAGGGGTTTAGGTAGGCATGTTATGTTACAAGTATTCATCTCCATGTAGTGTTTCAACTTGAGTATGGAGTGGCCCCCCTCATTGGGATTGAACCGCCCAGGGGATGAGGTGCACAACGCATGCTCCTATCCATAAAAGACGGACCACTCTCTAGACTTCTACCCGGTTTCTACAATCCTTACATCGGCACGCGAAGGAGTTTTATTTGCATTTTGCGATATATTGAAGCTAGTTGTGATAGCACTTGCACTGCAGGCATTCATGTCAATGTCGAATTCAACGCACGTAACATTCTGAAATAGAAATCGAAAACCACTGAAAATCGCAACAGTCTCACTGCAGCAATAGCATAAGATACCTCTCCTCCATAAAAATAGTAGGCACTGCAGCCTTGAGTGTCAACTGCTAGAAAGCCGAACAGAACCGCAGTGGACAAAGCCAAGCAGACGAAGGAACGGCTCATAGCTCGTGTGCCGATCAAGCGAGTGCACGTCGAAATGAGGAGCACGCTACTAGCGCGCACAAATTTATATCCTCGCGTGATTATCAGTGCACAAATCACTCGTGATAACCGGATAATTAACTCTGATAACGGTCTGGAAATGGTGCTTACCAGTAAGGTGAGGTAACAAGGCCATAGCGGTTGTTCGCTCGGCGGTCATTCGAGTTCGAAGCCTTTCTCTTCACCCTTCTTGCTTTGCTCCGGCGTTATAACGATTACGAGGGCCACGTTTTTAGTTTCTAATTTTTCTCTATGGTTTCCGGTGGAGCCGCAACGGTAAGGCGAATGCGCGGTGGTGCAATCCCAATCGGGGGGTGGGCAGTCCATTTCAATTTCTAAAGAAATGCAACATGCACCACAACATGTAAACATATATAAATATGCTTACATTATCAATTGCTGTCCTTCCAATAGCCAAATCAGTTTCCTAAATTGATTTCGTAGTCGGGGAGAGGGAGTAATGAGATCAATGCAAATTGAACAGAAACCTGGAACAATTACAATATTACAAAACATAGAAAACTCATTAAAGGAACGTTATTACCTTAATTAATTAGTGTGTAGCGGTTTGCAATTTCTTTCAAAAGCAAATAGAGTTTTGGACCAAAACCGTGCTGACGTGCATGGTGCCCCGACAGCACCGTGCATAGTAATAGCCCTAACCACGCGCTGACGTGGAAATGTGCCATCGCCCGCTCACGTCATCCGTGCCGTTGTCATTGGAGCACGTTTTCGTCTCTGAAGGGAGTCGTCAGCTGGGTTCTGCGCTCGATGAACCAGGTTGGGGAAGGGACTCCAGGATGTGGTGCAAAAATTCCGCGCCGAAGGAGAACCGAACCCCCACCTACCTCGCATGCAGCACGCCACCGCCCCACGATCCGCCTGCCGTGAGTGTCAACGCGAGCATATAAGACATCCATCGAACACCCACGTGGAGGCCGACACGATCCGCGACGCAACGGCAGCAGCCACATGCTACAGTATCGCGGGTTGATGTGCAAACCCGCACATCAGCCCCACGACCCCATGGAGTGCACCAGCAGAATTTGGTTAGGTCTAACGATAAGTAAGGCCGTGCATAGTCCCATAATGAAATCCTTTTAATGTTTCAGCGTAACGCTCGGACGTTTCCAATGGAGGGGATCAGGTAAGTTAAGGCATTCATATGTTGTAATGTATGTTATATCTATTGATGCGTAACTACAATTAACAATTAATAATGAACTGTCCTCCCCCATTGGGATTGCACTCGGGTGGCTTCGGCGTTATGGTAGTTGGGGGAGTCACCTTGCAAAAAGTGTCACAGACACGAAAAAAGAAACGGTAACGCACTGATAGTAAAGGATACAACCAAACAGAGCTATAGCATTGTTTGGTTGTATCCTTTACTATCAGTGCGTTACCGTTTCTTTTAGACAGATTTTCTTTAACAGATTTAGGCAGGGGAAGGGACTCCAAGGTGTGGCTCGAGTGGTGCACCCGTGCTAGAATTGCCTACATCCTGGAGTTCCCTCCCTTGCCAAATTCGGAAGCACGTAAAACACGGATCTGTAATCGAAAAGCGTAGATAAGACTGCAGACTTGCCAGAGCAAGTTTCCCACTCATTTTAACGTTCGATAGCAAGTTAGCTGCTAGTTCCGATGGGCACAAAAACAATGAATCACCTCCTGGCTAAGAATACTTACTTACTTTGATACTTTGATGGTCCTCTTGTCGGCTGGAGGTCTTCCTAGTGGGGACCACAACTCTTCCAAACCGCTCGATCTCTGGCTACTTGCATGCAGTGAGGCAGACTCCGCTCTCTGGAAGATCTCGAGAATGAGTCTGCCCATCGCATTGACGGTCGTCCCAGTAGTCCCTTATGGTCTCTCTGGAGCCACTCTGTGACACGGAGACTCCTGCTTCAACGAAAGGACGATAGATTGAGTCTCCGAGCTTCGTAGGCCTTCTTGCCATTGCTGACGAAGGCTTGCCCTCAGAAGACATCTCTCCAGTGCACGATGCGTAGTTTGCATTGCTCTGGCGATTGTCTTGTTGTCGGGCCAGGTTTCCGTCGCGTAACACATCGCAGGCAGCAGAGAGGCGTTGAATATCGAGGCTCTGAGGCCGGGATCCTTGACCTGATCGGTGATTTCGCGAATCGAACTGAAGGCTGCCCATGCTGCGCGTCTCCTGCGGGCCATTTCAGGAGCGAGGTCGCTATCCAGGTTCAGCTCTCTTCCCAGATAGACGTAGGAGTCGATCTGTTGTAGAGCGACTCCATTTAACCTTACGAGTCCCGTGTCACACCACTGGTTGACCATAAATTGCGTTTTGGACATATTCATGTCCAATCCAATCTTCATACCTGCCACATTGAGCTCGTTCAGCATTTCCTCGACTTCTGCCGTGCTGGTAGAGATGAGCCATTGTGAACACCGTTTTCTGAAAACGCGACTCCCACCTCATCTCAGACTATAGTGGGAGTTCCAAGTCTCAGATAAACTTTGTCCTTGTCAAGGATCGCGACCGAAGCATTGTCACAGACGCGAAGATCGTGCCGTATGAGACGGTCGCCCCACAGCATCGACCGCTAGTCTGCACCTTTAAGATCACCCCTCCGAGGATGCAGCAAGTTGAGCGATGCGGTGCTGCGAGAATCAAGTGGTGGCGAATGAAAGAGAAGGAAGCAGCTGTGATTTCCCGCGTACGGTTACCGACAGTCACGACTGTCGACGAAATTTGGAAGAAAGCAACCGACGCCATACGCCAAGCTGCAAGGTTGGAACTCGGCATAACGAAGCCTGGCCGACGCAAGGTCGATAAGCAGACATGGCTGTGGACGGAAAGACATGACTGTGAAGGCAAAGGTTAGAGAGAAGAAGTCGCTCTATCACGTGTTCCTCAGCGATAAAATGGCCGACAACTGGCAGAAGTATCAGAAGGCGAAGAAGGCTGCAAAGAAAGCCGTGGCTGTTGCGAAAGCCACTCATTATAGTGATATCAACGAAAAGCTCGAGTCACGCGATGGTGAGCGGTATTTGTACCGACTTGCTAAAACCCGTCATCGCCAAACCGAGGATATTGAAAAGTTCGTTGGCATCAACGATGAGAGCGGCCATCTTCTGGCAGACCGCAAAAACGCGCTGAAGCGATGGCGTGATTACTTTGAGGAAATTTCCACTATGGAATTTTCTCACCCGGCCATCCCTTCTGTTGGTTCTGTTCACGGTCCCGTTCACAAGATCACCGTGGAGGAAACAGAAGCGTCTCTAAAGAAGATGAAGCCATGCAAGGCGGATGATATGGCAGCCGATGTTTGGAAGTCGAAGCTCTGGTATCCTGCTGAGTGGTTGGCTGAGTTCTTGAACCAGGTAGTAAAGGAGAAGAAAGTACCGGAGTGTTGGCACAACAGTACGACGATTCCGATTTGGAAGAAGAAGGGCAGTCCTGCAGACTGCTCCAATTATCGTCCAATTCGTTTGCTTTAGGGCGCGTGTAGCGCAGTCGGAGGAGGCGCGACTGTCGCGTGCACCCGATACCAGGTTCCTGGTTCGGATTTCCCGCCCAGGCCAACCAAGCCTTCCATCCCTCCGGGGTTGGTGAATTGGTACCAGACTTGTTTGGGAAGGATAAAGCGCTGAATTGTTCATCGGCTGGCCACCGCAAGTCATTGTATGGCCAAATACGCATTCATGTCGCCTCCACGACATCCCGTAGAAATAGAATGCGCTGGCGCATCCCAGAAGGGATTGAGTAACGCCGTCCGTTATCCGTTATCCTTATCGTTTGCTTTCGCACAGCATGAAGATCTTCGAGCGAATCCTCGACAGACGAATTCGTGAAATCGTCAGGCTCTCCGACAACCAGTGCGGTTTTGTGTCTGGTTGTAGGACCATTGATGCTATACACGCCGCCCGCCTCCTGGTGTAGAAGCATCGTGAGAAAAAGAAGCCTGTGCATATAGCCTTTCTCGACTTGGAGAAGGCCTTCGACCGCGTACCGCGTGAGGTTATATGGTACGCCTTGCGACAACACAACGTACCTGAGGAACTCATAGAGTGGGTGCGGATGATCTACTCTTGTTCAAAGAGTAGAGTGCAAGCTGCAGCTGGAACTTCAATGGAGTTTCCCATCTCTGTAGGGGTGCACCAAGGTTCTGCGCTTTCTCCACTCCTCTTTGTTGTCGTCATGGATGCCATTACGCTAGATCTTCAGAAGCCTGTCCCATGGACATTGCTCTATGCTGATGACGTAATGCTCGCTTGCGAAGATAAAGATGATCTCGAGCGGCAGGTGGAAGCTTGGTGCGACCGCCAGGCGATGTTCGGACTCAAATTGAACGTCAAAAAGACCGAGTACCTCAAGACTGACGTAAACGAGTCTGGCTCCATTAAGATTAACGATACTAAGCTTGCACGCACTTCGGTGTTTGAATACCTGGGATCAGCAACAGCGTCTGACGGCGGTCTGATGGTTGAAGTGAACTCACGCATGAGTGCAGCTTGGTCCAAGTGGCGTTCGCTGACTGGTGTGTGTGCTCTGCGATAGGAAGATACCAGAGCACCTGAAGTCAAAGATCTACAGAACAGTCATCCGGCCAGTAGCGATGTACGGCGCTGAGTGTTGGCCTGCGACTAAAGAAGTTGAAACGCGCCTCAGGAGACGAAGATGCTGCGCTGGACGGCTGGAGTCACCCGCATGGACCGCATCAGAAATGATGCTATTCGGCAGAAGTTCGGTGTCGCGCCGATAGCGGCCAAGATATGCGAAGCTCGCTTACGATGGTACGGCCACGTTCTGCGTGGAAAGGAAGACAGCGTCCGCAAGATAGGCCTTGAGTTGGAAGTGTCAGGAAAGCGGCCTAGAGGACGCCCGAAGCAGCGTTGGTCGGATATGTCACACATGAACATGAAAGTAACTGGCGTCCACCCCGATCAAGCGCATGACCGGGAAAGGTGGCGTCATGACACCAGAAGAGCGGACCCCACGACGAAGCGGGACAAACGCTGAAGAAGAAGAAGAAGAACTTTTTTGAAGATTAGAACTGTTTTCGAGTCCTTCCATGAGTCCGGAATCCTACCAAGTCGAAGGTAGTGGTTGCAGTGCTTTGCAAGAAGTGAGCAGAGGGCACTGCCACCCGCACGAAGGAGGTCAGCTGAAATGCCCTCCGATCAGGAGCAGTGCCTGGCTTCATCCTTCTGATGGCATGAGCAACTTCTGATTCCAGAATGGGAGGTACTTCCTCAGCTGGTGGCATCAAGCATTTCGGGACAGTGCTGGAAGAACGAAACAGATCTGTGTATAATTCTTGAACGATGGTCTCCATCGCTCTTCGAGACGTTTGCGTTGTTCCAGCCTTATCCACAAGGGCTGACATTATTGCCTTCTGGTCGAAGAGATCTCGTTTGCAAAGAACCTTTCCCAGCGGCTTCTAACAGCTTCAATCTTCTGTAGGCTTGAATGGACTCCTTCACTGCAATTCGACAGGTCTTCGAGATGGTGACTTTTCTAGGTGGGAAGCATTATGATCCAGTTTAACAGCTCTTCTTTGCTCCAAGAACTTAATCGCATGTGCGTTGAGTCTTGAAGCAGACGGTGATGTGGTTTCGCGAGAGCTGCTAGCACATTTCAACAGTCCTTTGGAGAGAAGGTCGTAGACTTTCGATGGATCTTCAAGAAGATTTCAATCATACGACTTTATTGCATATTCCAACTCCTCAGACTTGAATGTGGGGATCCTAACCGGTGCCGGTTTATGAGCGTCACGCTTGAACATCCTCTTTTTGAGAGTCAGGCTAAGAGTGGTCCAGCGAAATCCTGCACAAGAATAAAGCAGCATCTTGGTAGCAGCAGCAGATGCCCAAGAACCATGTCTCCGAAGTTTTTGATGGTTTGGGAAGGAGTAAAATATGAAGGCAACACTTCTCTTGTTTTCGGCGACAGAATACAAAAATAAACTCCGATGCCTACCATGGGCCTGATCCATCACGGACTTACAGCAATTTAACGGAGGAAATACATCCGAAATCCCTGATAGCGTGGCTTATCAAGCGATGCGGTGCAAAACTTCACCATGTCGCCTGTTGATAAGCCGCGCAATCTGGAGTCGGATTTATCAACGGCTTACATAACTTTGACAGAGAATTCACAGCACAACCCAGATAACGCGGCTTATCGCTCACCATATCGCTTGATACGCCGGGCCTTCAGGGATCTCGTCTGTGATTTTCTCTGTTAAATTGCTGTAGGTCGTCTATGAATCCGGTCCCACGACGTTATTCTAAAAGATAATTTGACTCCGTAGTGCAAAGACATTTTTCAGGTAAAAGGTTTGTTCTTCAGTAGGATGGCCGCCAGCACATGGATCAAAATCTGTGAGCAGAATTGTCCTGCGTTATAGAGCCTGACCTGAATCCATTGGGATACTCTGTATGGTTCCATTTACAGCAAACGGTCTCGTCGAACTTTTACCAAAGATTGGACAGAATGGAGTCAGCCCTACTTGAAGAATCGCAGAAGATTTCTGCGCTGTACATGTCACAACAACCATCTCGTGACGTGTCTAGCACAGAAACATGGGTTTCCGTGTCTGCGAGCAAAGTGGGAATCGAAAGAAATGCCGGAATGAACACACGCACGGAAAAACCCTAGCAGAACATCACTTCGAAAAATACGCTTTGAAACAACAAGCCTACAACGGTACACCGATGAGGAGGCAACACGTCGGGAAAACACGCGAAAGCACAACCGGAAACATAGAAATGGTCGATAAAACGAGGAAAATCCACTGAACTAAATGAGTTGCGGCAAATTCTGCAAATGCATCCGTCTGCAGAACTCGTGAATTATGTCAGCCTCAGCGACCACGATGCCTCCCGACGTGCGTCGCGGTCGGTCGTGGTCGCCGTGCTATCCCGCGTCTCTGCAACGGACAGGAGTACACCATAGGTCTTGAGGCCAGTTTATACTTCGACGCGAGCGACGCGACACCACGTATTGTGGCCATATTGATCGAGCGACGCGATCGATCAATTTGCCCACTATATATGTCGTCGCGTCGCTCTGCGTTGGAAGTATAAACAGAGCCTTACGCTACAATGTCATCCGTTACCTATGGTTTCCCAACATTGCAGAGTTTTCGTGAAAAAGGCCAATTATTATTAAAGGTTTTGAATACCAAGCTCCCTGAAGTCTATATACGTGCCTATGAAACCTAGGTGTGACCGAATGTGGAATCGGGCACTGCAGTGCTTAATCCAGTGAAGAAGGAGGACACTGATCTTTTGGAAAGCGTTCAAAACAACTTCACTATGAAACTTACGATGAGGTGCTATTCGGGTTAGAACCTGGTACGTCGTGCTCCTCAGCGATCTGTTCTTTGGTATTTCGTCACTGAGAAATACATATAAGGAAAACTGCCGACCTGATGATGATGTGCCTTCCAACAAGCTTTCCATCAACGCACTACAATTTTTGATGGACGCTGACGAAGCGAGCTCCGTAAGGGGAGGCTCAAACTTCGAATCTCGGTTGCAAGGACGCGAGTTAGGTCAGACTTCTTAGCATACAGGATGTTGAAAGATTTTAATTTGCTGCTTGGAAGGCGAGTCTGTCTGCGCGTCCCTGCATAATGTGTCTGTTTGGTAAAGGTAAATACTTCAATGTTGTGCTATATGAGATGTGTTAAAAACGTAGCACAGGAACTGATATCTAACTCACTAGGGAAGGGTTTCGACCTCCCATGGAACTTCAAGTTGAGACCAGGATCATTAGAAAGAGCTCGGAAGGCTGATTACGAGTATGGGTGTCAAAATTGCAAAATGAAACTCCTGAGCGAGTTACGGCCTGCCGAAATCGGGGGGCCTCACCACAGGCTGGCTGCCTGAAACTACCATACACGTTTGTAACGCAGATTTACCGTAAGTTTTGTGCCTCTATGGTTTCAAACTTTTCGAAATGCTCATGGCATAAGGCAGAGTTTTCCCGGCGACTTAATCACACACGTGTCATAATTCAGAACAAAAGGTCATTTCGAAGATAAATTATGATTTCCAAAAAAACCGGCAGCAACCGGATCCGAACCAACGAAGTCGCACCCGATGAGCGTAAACACTACCACTGCGCCACCGACGCAGCAGGTGGGCTCTTCTTACGAAGCCCTGATAATCATCACTCTCGTGCCCGCTGTGTCGCACAGCCGGCCTGGGTAAGGCCCCAATTTCGGCAGGCCATAACTCGCTCAGGAGTTTCATTTTGCAATTTTGGCACTCATTTTCGTGATCAGCATTCCCAGCTCTTTCTAATGTTCATGGTCTCAATTTGAAGTTCCATGGGAGGTCAAAACCCTTCCCTAGTGAGTTGTTGTGTTTCATTAGATCGTCGCATATGAAATGGCCGATTTTGACTGAAAACTTCGACGGATTATAGAATTTCTTGAAAGCAATTCTATTAACCGAAATAAGCGCCATTACAATTAGTACATATTCCACTACGTGATAATAGCTTAGACATCCCATCATTGTAAAAATCGGAGCTACGAGATTTAATAAAACATAGAAAGTCATTTTCGACATCAAGTTGGTTGCTAAAGTTTTTATCCTCCACATGACGATCTAAATGTTTGAAAAAAAAACGATTATTGGTACGGAACAGATCGGGGGAATTTGCTAGGCGTGGCAGAATTTCGTATCCCAATTCATCCAGTTTCTAGTCAACAGTTTTTGAAACGTGCGGACGCGCGTTGTCATGCAGAAGAATTGGGCCTCTTCGACTGACCAAAGCCAGCTGCTTTTCAATCAACTTTCTTTTCTTTTTCTTTTCATTCTGGTGCCTCACTTCAATTTAGGCACAGCACTTCTCCGCTGTGATAGTCTTTTCCGTCTTCATGAACTGCTAATGGACTATACTAGCCGTTGTCCACAATAGGGTCGCCATGGTCTTCTTTGGATGGCGATTTGGCTTCGGCATCTCCTTAGGACTCTCATTCTTGTCCAGCCACTGTGCAGAGCGACGACGATTGTCATGAAGGATCTGTTCTTCGTCGCATGACACGATCCTGTCCAAAGAAGGCTCCCATGGATTGCGCAGCCTCAACGAAGCACAGGTGTCGTGGTGCTTCAGCATCTGCCCGGCGGTCAGTTCGTGCGGCATCCATTTATCGCATTTCTCCACTTTTCGGATTGCATTCAAGTGGTGACCGATAGTGCTGCCAGCAACGTCGAAATGCTGTGCTGGCTGTCTCATAGTGTGAACCGAATCCTGGCCTCGAGTTGGTCGTCGTTAAAGAGTGATAGCGGCCTTCCTTGGTCTTCACCTTCGAGACTTTCATCTCCAGATGGAAAGCTTTCGAGCCAGTGGCGAATGGTGCGCTCCATAGCGAAATCCACCCGAAATGCAGCGTTGGTATTACGAGCTGCGGCTGCGGCGTTATGTCCACTTTTCCATTCATATAAGCAGAGCACCCAAATATCACGTTGCTTCATACCGCAACGACGACGTCAAAAACTCGGCAGGAAGCAATCGTGTCACAAAAGCTACAGACGCTAATAAAGCGAAGATCCTGCGCTTTCAGAAGCTGCATACAATGCCTGAAGCGAGAACATTCGTAGCCACGAAAAATCGACCAGAAATTGAGGCAGCAAAATCGGCCATTTCATAAATAAATAAAATTACAACAAACTAAGGCCTGTCCATCTGCGCCTTCATATATGGTAGTTTTTTTCATGGGTGCCAGTTGGTTACGTCGATGCTCAACCCATGACCCCTCTCTGCACCCACCGATTACGCGTTCAACGAAGAAGAAGCGGCCATTTTTGCCAGGGAGAAAATTGTTCCTCACTGGCTTTTGTGTGATGCTGCTGGTGTGACAAGCGATTGTGCTTTACTTGTTTCACGGTTCTGTAGCATAGCTGTTGACTAAAATGGAAGAACAATAAGATCTTTTATTTACAGAAAAATAATATGTTGCAGATACGCATCGTTGGAAAATTAGCACATATAAAAGTCTAGTGGGGTGTCATAAGGTTTGATGATTGTTGTGCACACATTTTCACACCTCTTTTTAGGTCTTTAACAAAGCGTTCAGCGAAAACAAACTGTGGTTCTGAACTCCGCTCAAACGGGCCTACATCCTGTCAAAATAGCATTGCAAAAGCCCACCTTGAGTCGGCAACCTTTCCTTGTCAGGAGAGTTGTCGAACAACCTAAGGGATGAAGGCACCGAATTGCACAAACAGCAGGATCATTGAACCGTCTAGAGATGGTGCCGATGTTTAGATGTTTAGCGTACTGGGGGGGGGTCTGGATGTCTTCATACCGCACAATTACTCACCTGTTCCCAAAAAGGTAGAGCAAGGTTGGAGCATAACAAAGCTCTCAAATATTGCCTTTTGTGCTGCTAGTGAGGGAAAAAAGCTGCATAATTAGAGCAGATAACTTGATGTGATTGTCTTCAGCTTGGTGATACTGCTACACCGCTCCATCACGCAGGACGATAGGCGTGACGGATCACTTGTCACTTATATGCTACAAAGCCTGTTCATTGGACATCATAATCGCGTAATTACCTCCCCAACAGTTGTTATCTCGGGGCAAAATTAAGAGTATAACATATAGATATTAAAGGCAATGCATTAACTTAAACGTAAATAAAAGAAAAAATATAGATATTAAAAGCAAAGTAAAAAACAACAAGAGGGTTCTGAAATGTGAAGCCGAAACTGTAATACTGAAGCAATCGTCAATCGGTTCCAAGCCCGCCGATGTTCTATTGCTTCGTAAGAATGGGGCATTTCCGCTGGGCCTCCCACCAAGGTTCGAGGAAGGAAGGTCGGTGACCCGTCGAGCGGCGCCGGGCTCAGTTCGACTAGCGTCTTATGGTTAGATCCGATTGAGCTCGCCTGATATCTCGGTCAAGTATGAAGATATGAAGCGTTTCGGATCGACATGAATCTGGATCGATAGGAAGCTCCTTGCCCGTGCAAGACAGCTGTCGCATAGAAAAAATAAAAATAAAAAATATCGTTTTTCTAAAAAAAATTTTTAGAAAAACGATATTTTTCTAAAAAACGCCTGAAGCTGTTCCGGAGTAACTTTGTTTTATTGCTACAATGTTAAGCCCCTATAAGCCTGCCGTAGACGGAAAAAGCCGAACTTCCTACCTATTCGCTCAAATTATTTGTGTCCTTTCAAAAACGAAGAAAATCCAATACAGCAGATAAAGCTATGACATGTAGTGGGTTCGAGGTAACGAGTTCTGATGGTGTCTAACGCAGCTCTAAAAAGACTAGTTGCGTCTAAAAACCGGACGCTGTTTCACTTCAGATACACGTCCACCCGAGCCAAAGTATACGTGTGTCTGAAGTGAGAACAAGAAGGCAAAGCAATGTACACAACATTTATGAACATTTATAGCGAAAACCTCTTCCATAGGAGATATAAAGATAAGGATAAACAACGGCGTTACTCAATCCCTTCTGGGATGCGACAGCGCATTCTACTTCTACGGGATGTCGTGGAGGCGACATGAATGCGTATTTGGCCATACAATGACTTGCGATGGCCAGCCGATGAATAAGTCAGCGCTTTATCCTTCCCAGATAAGTCTGGTATCAATTCACCAACCATGGAGGGATGGAAGGCTTGGATGGACTGAGTGGAAAATCCGAACCAGGAACTTGGTATAGGGTCACGCGACAGCTGGCACCTCCTCCGATTGCGCTACATGCACCCCTATAGAAGGAATTCCTTAAAAATCACCGCACTATGTGAATGAACACAAAATTTCTGTCCTTTTAGTGAGAACGGTATTTTTATGCTTTTTGTGAAGTGCTCTGGTGCAAGGAATTTTACACTATAATATGGGAAGGCTGCGCCGTGAGCGCGTGCGGGACATCGCAAAGTTTATTTGACTAATAGTGTAATTGCTGTTACTTAGAACTGCTCAGTGCAGAACGGTGGCGTGGTTCTTTTCAATTGTGGTTGTCCTCATTTCAATAATGTATTAGACGAATGCACTGCGCAATCCATATGACTCATGCAAGCAATTTCTTTGTTTGTCAGCTCCTCTGACGCGAAAACAAAATTTGTGAAATTTCTGACTTCCTTGGAACATGCACATTCAGGCGTTAGATACATTTCATTTGTTCTGGAAAATGTACTGTTTGATTTGAAAAGTGTTTGGTTTGAAATAAAAATAAAAATGAAAGTAAAAACAAAAACGAAAATATAATTTTTCAAAAGAAATTCAAAGCGAGTTAACAGTTTCGATCAAATGATGTTTTGCACTGCGCAATCGCTTTATATGTTATACAAAAAATTCTTTGCTTTCCAATCCCTTAAATCTGGAAAAATAGATTTTAGCCAAAATACGTAGTTTCAGTTGTATTATAAAAAGTTTTTAAACACTTTACTCTAGTTTTTTTTTTGAATTTTTGACAACGTGATAATATACGAGAGTGCTCTCATATCTAGAAAGAATCCAACAGGCAGCTGCAGGTCGCCAAGAGGTAAAAGGTCCTTAGGAGGTAATTACCTCCAGAGAAAAGGGAGCGGTCGTAAACGTATGGTAGTGCTTGGAGCACTGCAGTAACCCTCTGCTGACCTAAATTTCAATTTAAAAATTATCTAGAAATACTAACGTGTTCAGAGAGGAAATCTCATCGCGAGTGCAAATATGCTCACCGTTTTTGGAATTACCACATTGAACCGAGTTACTGAAAAGCGGCGCTTTCTCGCCCAAAACAGTGCAAAAGTCACGGTTTTGCGCCGAATGGACAAAAGATAGGGCTGGTATTGTAGGTAGGAATAAATACGCGAAAACATCAAAATTGGAAGAGACACTCAACTTGTAGGCGGAACCCGACTAATCTCAGGGGGATCCGGGCGGTCGGCGAACTGAAACGGAACTAAAAAGTTTTGGAGAAAGCGCAATGCATACAAAGGGTCTTGCCGAAGAAAAATAAAGCAAAAAATCAAGAGCAAGTGCGAAGATCAACTGATCGGGAGCCATACCGCGCCCGAATCAACCGCGACGGCGCCCAATCCACCGCGATCTATCGCATCGCACCTATTTCGAGCACGACGTGATGGGTCGTGGGTTCATGTGACTCATCCGGAGGACGCCGAGCGACGCGACGCGTCGTATTGTGGCCACATTGATTCGGCGACGCGATCAACAATTTGGTCACTATACATGCTAGCGTCGGAAGTAAAAACGATGCCTTAAGCCCATGCACACTTTTGCGACACCGCGGCGCGACAAGTGCGGTCGACCGCTACCTTCGCGAAATCCGGCGGTAGCGGCGCGGTCGTGTTAGAGCATCGTTATAGGCAACGGGACGTCCCCGTGCATGCCGCGCCGCCAGGAGTGATTTGAACCATTCCAGCCTGCGGCACTCAGCGCGGCGTCGCCTGCGATAGCCGCCGCGACAGCCGCAAGAGTATGCATGCCCCCCCCCCTGCGACATGTGTCGCAGTGTCGCGCCGCGGCCCTCACAGCCCTATGCTTCATCATGGCCGCGCCGCGCTGTCGCAGAAGTGTGCATGGGCCTTTAGTGTGTGCGCGACGCGCGACGCGATCCACGTGCAGTGGCAGCGCACCATATCCGACTTCTACGCTCAAGGCGGTCGAATATACTTTTCAAAATCAAAAGTAATGTAGAACGGGGGCAGACATAACTCCAACGCCGCGAGAACCCCCTGGCGTCGCGCACGGTGCGCGACGAAATTGGACAAGTTGTCGCGGTCCGATGCTTCCGACGGCTAGAAACACTTCCTACAGGGACATGCGGCACGGCTTTGCGTCAATTCAACGCTTCTTGGAGATGGTATAGAATGTGGTTTCAATGGGACGATCAGCGATAGTTTATACAGGAATCCTGGTCGTGTGGATGGTTTCTGGCATCAGTATTTGCCATCTACACCTTCTTCGGTCAATTTTTACCCATGATTATGGTTATACTACGCAAGAGGTCACTATCACCCATTCTCGGACCAATTGTCCTACTGCAGACTGTTGCCTACCACATTCTGTGGGATCTAAAGTTCCTTGCTAGAAATGTGGCCTGGGAGCTTAAACACTGAGAACATTTCGTGCTCCGCGGTTAAGCATGCGTCGCCCAGCGCACGTCCGCGTTTCAGCGCCGCGACGTCGCACGCGGCTATAGCGCGACGTCGCATAGGAGTTAGGTCCTGGAGCCAATGTAGAAGCACTCGAAAAACTGAGGAGCTTCTAATTCATTTTTATTCGATCTGCCGTGGGTGCCTAAGAGATACGGGTTTTAGATAACCTGAAACAGAACTGCAGTTGTTAGAGAACTAATCACACAGAGGTCGCAGGGGTCTGTGTGCACTATAAAAACAATACAATTTGAGGGAACACACCCGTGAAGTCCGAAGTCCGAAAGTGGGAAGAACTAACAACTAGAGCGAGATGGAAATGCTGACGCTCAAGACGTCGACACGTTGCAGAATGAAGAACGTTATTCAAGTCCGACACTGAGAGAGTTCACTTGCAGGTGCGAATGACGTATTTTGACGTCGCCTATCTGCTGCTAACGACGACAAAAGTATGTGTCCAAAGGTGCCATTATGTAGGAGGCGATGGTGGTGGGGCTCACAGCACATTGTCGCCTATGTAGTTGTTTCAGACGACACCACGCAAGCCAGGTACACCTCAGGCAGCTCGTAGTATGTGGGCAAACAGAGGATTCGAAGATGCTGCAGACGGGAATATCTAGAAGAGAAGCAAGAGTGGGACGTCTTCTAAAAGCAACGATTGAATATGGCTGTCAATGATGATGATTCCTGATAGAATATATCTTATAGAAATGTATTCAAAGCCTCAAACAAAATTTTAGTACAATTTTACAACACACTGCCAGAGAAGCTAGTTGCGACAGAAAAAGTTCACAAAAGTGAAACGTTGCTAAATCTTTGGAGCAAGGGGTTGATCTTTTAGAAAGTGTTCATGGGATACTAGGCAACATATCGGTAAAAGGTAACAGCTATCAGGTGTCAGGTAACAATGGCTCACAATATGGCAGTGCCGTAGGGCCCAATCCTAGCCGGGAATCGGGTACTTTCTTTCTGCGATTGTCGTGGGGTCGTCTCCGCCCCACCCCTCCGATTAAACTTGAACCCTCGAATTTTGCAAGTTTTGGAGGTAATGATTCCATGGCCCAGAGGAGAATGCTCAGAGTACTGACTGGACCACTCAACACGATTAGGCACTAACACACTGCGCATGGGATGGTTCGAAACCAAACTTCTGCGGTTCTAGAAAAAGGATGGGCACTATGCGGCTTGGAAAAGAGGGGGATGGCGTCTAGCCTAGGCGTGGTCGCACTAATGTACAGTTCGAGGTTGAACAACGTGTTGCGCCTTCCTTGACCAATCCCAGCTCTATGATTCCGCTTAAATAATGGAACTGTAGCAAGAAGACATGAGGTAGAAAAGTCGTCATTACAACAGTGCCCCGGATCTGTCTGCTGGACCAAGAGTGCACGTAAGAAGCGCCTCACTGGAGGCGCTAAACGCTGAGAGAAGTTGAGATCGCTACTGTTGGAAATTCAAATTCTGTGCTGTTTTATTCTGTATCGATATCCTTACTCCATTATCATTTCTAGAGTGCTACTTATTGACTCCGGTTCCTGCTTTGAGGATGTAACTCGTAGCATTCATTTTGAAGCTGTAGTTCTTTGGATAGTATTTGCTTTCATAGTTAGGAGGAGGCAAGAGAAGAACGAAGTTAGCCGTGTGCTGGCGGAGTTAGCCCGCCTCGACGGCGGCGTGTGCTTTTTTTCGCGGGATTCTAGAAGGATTTGGAGGAAGTCCTGGCAGTCGTCGGTTCTCCGCATCTGTGCTCGTCTTCCGAGTATTTCGTCAGTCACCAGTTGTGCGACCCCCTCACGTGCCTCCGTCGTCCGTTCTGCGTGCTGATTGCATTGGGGTAGTCAGTAACAACGTCAGGACCGCCGTCCTTTCCAGGACGTCCACAGTTTGGCCTAGCTTAGGGCTCATGTGCTATTAGGGCAGCGATCAGTAATTCTTACTTAGGTTTAGTTTCCGCCGCTCGCTGCTCGCGTTTCGCTTCTCTGGTCATCGGTCCGCACTAGTGCTCCATCGTCAACTTCTCATCTGGAGAGCCGCCTCAAGGCCGCTATCATCTGCTATCACTGGCGTCGCTCCACGCACGTTTGAGTTCGTCAGGATCCGCGTCATCACTTGTCCGCTCATCACTGCGTCGTACTGGTTAACAAGAGAGCTGGAGGGCCAGCACCTTTTGTCCAAGTGAAACCGTTGCCATCATCACCATCATCTTCCACATTGTCATTTTATTTCCGAGCTGTTGTGTTTGTGTTGTTTTTAATAAAGCTGTTTGCTCAGTAAGTAAACTTTTGAGAAAAAACGGTATTTAGCCACCACTTTCCTTTGGATCATTTTATCGAAAATCTAAAAGAACTTAACTACGGCGAAAAGAGCGACTTTTTCCTTGCAGATACAGGACTGCTACGGAAAGCAAGAAAAGTAAGTGAAGGAAAAGTAAACCATGGGGGGGAGGCCGGATTCATCAACAATTAATCCGTGGGTATGCGGATGATAAGGGGTAGAGATAAGATAAGAGTCAGGCAGAGATAAAGCATGAGTCAGAGACGCAGGCTTCATTGTGGGTATCTCTACCCCTTATACCCGCGGGTTAGTCGTTGATGAATCCGGACCCAGGGGATACATCAACCGCTCACCACCCTTGAACGGTGAAAATACCACCAAACCCTCTGATATAACATTCATTAGCATCACGTATGGCGGTATTTTCACAGTTAGAAGGCGGCAAGCGGCTGATGAATCTGGCCCAGTACTTTACTCCTTTGGAAAGTCCCTCGAGCGTTTTGTGAACTCAAAAGGAACATATTTTGACAAAACTCTCTGCAATGCTGAGGCGCTGAAGTTCTCCAGTACTGTTGCTGTTGTTCGTGTGAACACATTAGGCTGTTGCTGGTCTCTACGTTAAGCCATAAACAATGTTTCCCCTAAGTTCACCGTCAACATGACATGGTAGATAGATCAGCCCCAATAACGCCTTCAAGAAACATACAAGAAAGAGTTGGAAAATGGAGCTTTCAAATCACCCGGTGAAGTTCCAGCGCTATTGGACTGCCGCCTATTCCGCAACCTTTGCTGACAGACAAAATGTACACTAACATCGAAAACGTCCGATTAACAGAAACTTAACTCGAAGGATAAGGATTTTTACTACGGCTCTTCCTTTCACGGCTTGAGATAGTACCCCTTGTCAGCGATGCAAGTCCAAAGCAACCTTGCCGCTTCAGTTGCCGTGTTTATATTCAAATGTCATTTTTTCAAATGAGATACGTTCTGTCAACGCGGTTCAAATTTTATTCCAATGCCGTCAGAGGCATAGGATACATTTAAGTGTTATGATGCATCATAAACCGGTTCTTAGATTTTTACCGACTATTCCTTTCTCAGACGGATTCTGCAGACCCGAAGTCCTTCGACTTTGATGTTTTTCTGGATATGTCATCCTTTGAACTCAGATTCTCCTTTGACGAAATCTTACTACTTCCTTCTTTAGATGCAGATTCTGTAGCTTTCCATTTGTGGTAGCTCCTGCTAGAAAGTTTTCTGGACACGTCCTCCTTTGAGTTCAGATATTCCTTTGACAATGTCTTGCTGCTGCCTTCTTTTGATGTAGATTCTGTAGGTTTCCATATGTAGTAGTCCAATACGTCATCATCTACAATCTTTGCTGGCCTGTCAGAAGGTCCAATTTTATTCATAAAGCGCCAACGATCTGCATTTGTGGCGGATGATTTGTCTCCTTGTTCTCTTTCTGGTGTCACATATCCTAATTTTTGCGGGGCCAGTGTTTTTCCACGTCGTGCAAACTTCCTTAGGTTCATCCGTTCTGCATGGTCTTTCCTAAGATATCGACGAAGCTGTCCGATTAGAAAGAACTGGATTGCAAGCACGGTCGTCATTATCACCGATATTATAAGTAGGCGCAGCTTTGTACGATATCTGAAATTGAGCTGTTGCACAGAGAAAGCGAGGGGTTAGATATGAAAGCTCAACCAGGGATCGGGTTCTTCAACGACTTACATAACTTTAACCGAGAATTCACAGCGGAAAACTCAGATAACTCGGCTTATCGCTCACCATATCGTTTGATAGGCCGCGCTATCAGGGATTTCTGCTGTAATTTTCTCTGTTAAATTGCTGTAAGTCGTTGATGAATCCAGCATCAGGTCGCCTTTGTTCAAACTAGGCATGAAAGCTTATCGGTTGGCGCCCCTAGTATGAACTGCATAGATACCATTCTCACGTCGAACTGGGGTCAGATTCATCTACCGCTTACCGGCCGCTAAATGTGAAAAGTACCGCCAAATCCTCTGATATGAGATTCATCAGCATCAGGTTTGGCGCTACTTGGAGCAATCCTAGTTGGTGGTGACCGCCCCTAAACGGTTTCTTAGGCACTTAATGCGCTCAGTATTGCCAGATATCGGACCCACTCCTTTCAAGGAAAAGAGCTGCATTAAGGAAATCAAAATAAATAGCACAGAAAGCATATAACATAGCCCTTGTGAGCTAGGGTGATACGTTTGAAAAGATAAGGAAGTGAAGTAAATTGTCTTGTCTGTGTACATGGATCTGATGTTGTACTCGAAACGTTATTTGATTGACGATGTTTTGGCCTATTTTTTCTTATTTTATTGATGTTATCTGTTTCATCTGCTAGAAAAAGATCCGCTCTCACTGGAAATCTATGCAGTAGGGGACCATCCCTTACTAGATTTGTACCGAGAACGGGCCACTTTAGGTCCCCCTCTCGACTATTAACTCCGAAACTAACAAGTCACACTCCGAAACTTTGCTCTGTCTGGGCAACCAATTTGGCGTAGTCTACTTATTTCTATGTTATTTATATTTATTTTTTCGTTATATCGAGAAATCGTTCCACCACCAACTAAGATTGCACCTGGTGCTTTATCGGGAACCGGTAAGCGGTTGATGAATCTTTTTCCGTATTGCTATACACTATCCTGAATCAGCTATCTCCAGCGACTATATCATAAAAAAGCAAAGGTGTCAATTGTATACTTACAATAGCCTTTTTCTTTCTGCCCGGATTTGCTCCTACAACATCTAAATGTTGATACGAAACAGGAATCTATGCAGATGGCAACCCACTTTGTCAAGTCGACTGACAATTACGCTGCTGTGGTTTTTGTAGGCTAAAATAACACATTTTCTCAATAAAAACATGGACAGCAACGAAGTACTGATGTCACCTGGAGTTGTAGACACCGTCCGAGCCAAAGTAGTGGCCATTGTCGTTGTTGCAGTTGTGCCAAAAGAACTCACAGAAGTACTGCTGCGGCGGGTGGTTTTAGGGGACCGAGTGTCAGTACTGGGTTTTATAGCCTCCACAGTGGAATTAATTGTGATGGCTGGTGATGTGATCGTTGAAGTGGTAGCAGGTGACCTCCACGTCCGTGCAGAGCTCGTTTTTGTAGTCGTGGTTACGGTAGTTGTCGATGTAGTGTTTGCGATTAATGTAGTTTCTCTTATTTCAGTGGCTAGCTCTTGCGTCATATTGAGTAATACTTGCTCCAGATCTGGACATCGATCCTTTTTGATTTTTTTCCACGCGAAATCCTGCAAGAGATGTAGATTATTTACCAGAGAAGATAAGTTCTTAAACTCGACTTTAGCGAAGACACGTAATACTTCTCGTATTTTAGTTGTTGAACCAGTAAATACAATAGTTACGAATTGTGGTTTCTGCACTCTTAAATGCGAAAACATTGTTATGAAAGAGTGGAACACTGCTGCACAAAGATAACGTCAAAGTGCAATATTATAAGGTTGTCCGGAAAGTTCTCAGTGTACTGAGTGCCTCAATTTGAACTGCCATAACTTTCTCAAATCTTATCAGATTTAGTCAAAATAAGCACGGTTCGAATCATCACACTTTTGCCGATGGGCCACCAGTCGAATTAATCCATCAGCGAAAAAAAAATTAGGTGGTCAAGATAAAAATTAGGTCGACAAAATCCACGAAAGCTGTTTTGGATTAGTCCTGTTTAGTGAAGGTTTTTCCAGCGAGAAAGTTATGAAAGTGTTCGAAAAGGTGATAGTCGGTTGGAGAGAGGTCAGGAGAATATGGCGAGTGAGGCAGAACTTCAACCCTTAATTCATTCAATTTTCGAACATGTTTTGTGGAACGTGTGGGCGGGCGTTTTCGTGCAAAAGAATTTGACCACTTCTATTTACCCATGCTGGCTGAAAATAACGCAAATTTCGGTGCATTTCGTCGACTTTGTCACAGTACGACTCAGCTGTAATCGTTTGGTCTGGTGCCAAAAAGTTGTAATGGAGCACCTCAGCCCCCGACCACCACACAGTGACCATTACCTTTCATGGTGGAGGTTCGCCTTTGGAGAATGCCTAGGGGTTACATCGGCGCTCAACCACTGTCCGCAATGTTTCCTGTCATGATATAGAATTCACCTTTCATCACAAGCAATGATTCGATCAAAAAACGGGTCAGTTTTGTTGCGTAAAAGTAGAGAAGAACAAATCTCGAAAAGTAACAATTTTCGCACCTCACTCCACTCGTGGGGTACCCACTTTTCGAGCTTTTCCATCTTTCCAAGGCGTTTTAAAACATCCGCAAAAGCAGTCTTACTGACCTCTTGCTCTTGAGTGATCCCTTGAACTGTTTGGGATGGTTCAGCTCCAATCAATTCTTTCAACTCGTCGTAGGATTGCTCTAGGTCGACCGCTACGGGAGTCATCTTCGAGGTGAGATCTCCGTTCCGAAATCTACCGAACCGCTGACGCACAGTGCTTTCTCCAACACTATTAGGACACCCCACTTGGTTGATTTGTCGAGCTGTCTCGGCTGCGGATTGTCCCATTTTGAAGTTAAAATAAAATAAATTCGGAACTGCTCCTTCGACATACAATACCGCTCCTAATTCGTGAACAATCGACGCTTGTGACGCTTTGCGACAGGTTTTTCCATCGCAAACCGTCGCAGCTCCATAACTTCGTTGAAAGTTACTCCTACAAAACTTAAATTACACCAAACCATTTCCCTTTCTATGACGAATCAATAAATAGCCTCTAATCCGATTCTTTTTGAAAATTGAGCTAGTTACGCAGCAATTTTTTCTGGAAGGCCGTTAATTGTTTTACGACCCCTCCAAAACTGCCAATGGCCTCTCCATAGCACACTTCACTAGCGATGTTATGGTTTGTTTGAAAACACGATTTAGTCGACTTAGCAGCCCACCTTCTGCTAGTGAAATTATGCTACTGGATGACCTACTAATAAAGTACACGAAGCGGAATACACTCTTCAAAACTTTGTAAAACTTATTTTTACAAAGCATCGAAATACCTAGAAATTTCAGCCGCAACCTTCCACATGCACGAAATGTGACTGCAGCACTGCGGTTTTTTCTGCTGCTGATGGTCGTGTAACTCTACAATAAGGGGTATTAATGAGCCGGAATTATTTCCATGTATTGTACGCTTAACTGGCTTTGACATATTACCAGTGGAATCAAGGAAATCTTCCCAGAATATTTTTTTGAACTATACAGTTTCTATAGAAACTCGCCGACTTGCTGGTTTTCCATCGTTTCTGCGGTCCGTTGCCCTCAAATTGACAAATGACTTCAACAGTGTTTTTAAGGTCGTCAAGAGCTTCCAGGCGATATAAAATTGTCAAGATACAGAGATGTCGATATTTTTGACATTTCTTAGCAGAGCATCTCAGCCTGACCCATTCTCGCTGGTAAAACCTTCACCAATCAGGACCAAGCCAGACCACCTTTTTTTCGCTGATGGAATAATTCGGCAGGTGGCCCCTTGGCAAAAGTGTGCTGATTCGAACGGTGCTTATTTCGAATGAATCCGATAAGATTTGAAAAAGTTATGGTAGTTCTAATAGCATGCTGCTGTTCAGGTGAACAAGCTAACGAAATTGTACGATAGAGTGTGGAATGAAGGCAAGCTATTAACGACAAAATCGCCAATGGAGCTCAACCTATAAGATCAACGCCTGAGCTGCTGTCTGCAATTCACGAAAGACTTTTATATACTCTTAGTATCCAGAGAGCGAAATGTGACTGCAGTGTATTCCCCTACAAGTTCGAAATTTCCTTTAAATCATCGGAAGAGCTCACGAGATACGGTAGTAGACGCGCATGAGATGTAAAGACGGTTAAGCGTCACACGAAAAGGGAAGCTTGCGGAAGCGAAACAATAAAAACCCCAGAAAGGTAATGATAATGAGAAAGGTAATGGAGAAGAAAAGGTAATGATTAACCAAGTAGCTTTAGACTAAATACAGGGTGCCTCAAAAAATTTATACACTGTTTGAAAGGCGATAACTTTGCTCACAGTAAAGTTATCGAAGAAGTTGAAAGCTCTTGTGAAAGCTTAAGAACACGGAAATTCTCTGACTTATGAGCGTTGTGGAACGCGTCATGCGCACGTCTGATATTCTGCATTTTACACTCGATTGATTGTGTTTCGCTTGAATGATTTCCACAATCTTCACAGTGGTTGTTTTGATTGATTTGAGCTTTTCAAGCTCTATAACTTAAAAACGCACTATAGTTTGCAAAAAATGCAGGTATCTTAAAAAATGCAGGTACTATTTGAAAGGTTTTGACATTGCTGATAGTGAAGCTTTTAAACATATGTGAGGCTTATATGAAAACATAGTATAACGAGATTTCTGTGGAGTGTGAATAGTCGGGATCGCGCCATGCCCCTGCCTAAGACCTTGCATTTCACACTCGACTGATTATGCATGGACTGAATGCTTGTAACAATCTTGTTACTACTTGGCTACATTAACCTTTGCTTCTTTTAACGTTTCCCGGCAACCAGAAACTGCAAATATGCCGATTAACTTCTTGATTCAGCTTGAATTATGTTTCATCAGTCCACAGAATCCGTCTTGGAAAATGGGGGTTCTGCTCACATTTAAATTGTGAAATCAATAAACTTGCATGCCGCGTGTCTTTCACATCATTGTCAGGTTCTCAACGTTGAAAGAAGCACAGCACAGGTTAATCTGGCCAAGTAGTAACAAGATTGTGACAAGCATTCAGCCCATGCACGATCAATCGAGTCTGAAATGCAAGGTTTTAGACGGTGGCATGGTGCAATCTTGACTATTTACACGCCGCGGAAATTCCGAAACCCTGCGCTTTTATATGAACCTCAAACATCTTCAAAGGCTTCACTAGCAGCAATGTTAGAATCGTTCAAATATTACCTGCATTTTTTAGAATACCCTGCATATTTTGCAAACCGCAGTGTGTTTTTACGTTATAAACCTTAAAGAAGCTCAAATCAATAAAAACGGCCACTTTGTGAAGAAATTATGGCAAGCATTCAAGCGAACACTATTAATCGAGTGTAAATGCAAAATGTCAGACGAGCATATGGAGCATTCCACACCGCTCATAAGTCGGAGAATTTCCGTGTTCTTAAGCTTTCACATGAGCTCTCTACTTCTTCGCTACCTTTATTGGGAACAAAGTTATCGCCTTTCAAACAGTGGATACATTTTTGGAGGCACCCTGTATTTTATTTTGAAGAAAAAACATCGCAACAGTTGCAGACGCCTCCCCACTTGCCAAGGACGGTGAAGGAGGCATTATGTTGTTTCGGCAGTTCAAACGAAACGTATGGCCGCTAATTGCTAATTCTCCATTATCGACACTTGAATCATGTGTAGCTTCTGCTGAATTAGCTCGTTCAGGGAGTACATCACACGAAAAGCGAATCTGTCAGTCGTAAGTTTGCATAAATTAGGAAAAGAAATCATGCGATGTGGGTTTAGCAATTACCAAAAGATCTTTCTTGCATTTTTCTATTATTTCGTCACGGTGAAGTACTGGGCAGGAGCAGGTGTGTATTCCGTGTCCAATTTGTAACTGTTCTCCGCCAGAAGAGTAGCAGTATGATTCCTGAAAATAGGCCAGTCACTATAACACTTGGTAACAGGCTCCATGCTCTGTGCAAGTCTAGAGAGAGGGCCCAAACTGTAAACAACGGATAAACTGGTGATTTCTGCTTCTAATGACCGCGCTTCTCCTGCATTAGAGGAGAGCTTTAATTGCTTTATGGAAACCGAGAGCCCCCAAGTTATAATGATAGGCAATTTCGCGAAATTTGATTCCCCTCCGAATCAGTATTTTTTGCGCTTTATGGATCCAAATTTCGGGCAAATGATGGTTTGGTGCTTCTTGGTTTTATCATTTTCTCTTCATCAACCTCCATAAGCATATCTGACGGCATAAAACAGCATTAGGCATCGTTGCATGAAGAAGAGCTAATTCGCCACTCTGTCCGATCAAGAGCCGTTAGGTCTCAGCCTGTCGTGACTTCTGTACCAAAGGTGCACATTTTACGGTTAACAATTTAACGAATCAACGGCAATTCTCGTTCAAATTTGGCTTAACGGAAATGTTCAGAAATTTTAAAAAATTTAAAGGATTTCTTTCTAAGCAGGGAAAGGTCTCACGAGTATGCCTGAACGTGGGAAGTTTATAGTACTGCAAGAAGCTCCACCCTTCATATAGTAGAAAAACATGTTTCTGTTTTACTGAGACCGAAAATCCAAAGAGATACGGACCCACGAAGTTGGGTGTAAAGGGCACCGTCAGCGCAAACGTGCTTGCGCGCTGATGTATCGGACGTGGTGGAAGGCTCTGCAGCAAGCCGATCGGTGACTCAGCAGGGTGAAACGCTGAGTTACAGGTGCTAGCCCAGATGTTTGACTCCTGTGCTATGCACTATTTTTGCATTTTTCACGACCGCTGCCTCCTTTACCCATTTGCTTCCTACACATCTTCTACATATTTATTTCACTCTAGATTGTCAAATAAGGGTCTGATTCGTGACCAACACCCTAAATAACTCCCGGGTGAAGTTTGGATGAGATCGGTGAGGGTGCAGACACAACTGCAACGCCGCGCGAACCCCAAGAGATGTCGCGCACGACTATGCGCGACAAAATTGAACGAGTTGTCGCGGTCCGATGCTTCCGACAGGGGCGGCTATTGACGTGCACGGTAGCGGTCCGATTGATTCGCACAGGTGGACGCTCTGAGTCATCGCTCCGATCAATGGGACGTAGCTGGCCGGCAGCCGGATGAGTCACATGTCCGTCCGCATCCACACGAAGGGTCGGAGAGACTCCAGTTAGCTATTAGGTTGATCCAAAACTCCTGCAACATTTTACCTACTGCCTGTTACTAGGAGTTGCTGCATAGTGAGACCAAAGTCACAGAATCTGTCTACGCTACCCTTCGGCGGTTCGTTTCTAGTTGACAAGCTTGAACACTAGCAAAATTTCGTGCCCCACGGCAAACCATGTGTCAGCGAGCGCACGTCCGCGTTTTAGCGCCGCGACGTCGCATGCGGCTAGCGCGCGACGTCGCGCTGGAGTTACGTCCTGGAGCAGTCAGAGCTCCCGCGCTGTTGGCGACAGGTTGTCGGCGACGGGTCCGACGTGTCACCGAAGTATAAGGTATATGGGGAGGGGATCTATGGACACTAAAACCTTCGGCATAGATGTTGAGCGCGAAACTTGGATTGGGGCATGGTTTCCCTTCCGCGAGTGTTTAACACTGATTCACGCATATCCCAATTTGATGACTATGAACGCACTAAAACTGCTTAGCCACGAAGTTCGCCGCTGGGCTCTGCGCTCTTCAAGAATTTTTAGATTTCAAAACCCCTCAAATCTCAGTTGAAATGCAAAAATCCCGCGACACAGGAGGATCGAATCCCCAACCTCTCTGGAATTAAGCGACGCCACCACGCACTGCGCCAGTAGCGCCACCGCGGGCGTACAAGAGACCGATGCGCATCGATCGAATGCCCACGTGGACGCTGACGCGGCCCACATTGCGGCACGTCGAACAGATGTGCTCCAGCTCTAATTGCGCGCTCCTATGCCATACACCTATTCCGATATGGTTCTAGTGGTCTTAGCAACTCCCCGTATACGGGTGCAATGAACGGAACGGGGCCGCATTCAATCAGTACTCAAACACAAGTATGAGGTCATTACCCACGTATAGGACGAGTTTTTTCCCGTTTAGTTTGCGCGAGATGTAAGGGACATTCAGAGCAGCATTGCGGTGCGTCACGACGCAATGATAGTCTCCCGAACAAGCGACGTCGCGTCGCTCCGTCGCGAATTGTTCATACCTGTTCTGCAGCGAATCCTTATCGCATGCAATTATCAGCATCGCCACACGATGATGAAATCGCTGATTATTGTTGAGCGATTTGCTCATCGCTCGGTGATTAACCACTACGCTATCGTTTCGAACGCATGGTGTTCAGAGCACCACACCCTCGCAGAAGAGCGCGACGTGATGATTGCGTGGCACCGACAGTGGGCTTCGCGTCGCTACGCGAACGCTTTATGGCCACGCCCCTAGCGGGAGGAGGGTGTACCTCCTGTCGCGCTGCCTGATTCCGCACTTGGCCACTCGTCGCAGTTCTATGAATTAAAAACTCAACTAGGATTTGCTGCCACAGTAATTGAGTGTGATATAGCCATTGTCACCTTCAAAGATGGCAACAACCACCAATACAAAGTGCGGTTGTACGGCATTTTCCTATCCTGTATGCTTTGATGTACGTTTATTACATGGGTGACCATGTAGAAAAAATGCCTGACTAAGGAGAACATAACACAACAATCAACTCTAAAAGTACTCGAAGTAATACTAAAATCGAATATTACAACAAGAAAAATGGACAAATAGGCCGTAAAACTGGAGTTGACATCAATCGTTTGATCTTTTTAATCTTCAGACAATTATCCAGCTGCTTCTTGAACACGCGAATACATAATGCAACTTGCTGTTTTTTGTTGAATTTACCAAATTCTGTGCCTACCCTGTTCACAAAAAAAAAACTTCTTATGTTCTTCTTGGCCTTTGGTACGAATACCTTCAAAGTTCCTCCTCGGGTGCGTGATGGTTTTAAGTTAAACAGCTCACTGACTTTACATTCTGTCGAGCAGTATATGATTTTATATAACATTAAAAGGTCATTCCCCATTCTTCTCTTGACTAAGGATTGGAGTCCAAAATTGATATTTCTCGTAGCACCATCTGGGACAAGGTCGTGTGTAAACCCCAGAGATGTAATCATCAATTTTCTCGTAAAACTGTTTTGAACGCTTTCTAACTTCGAAATCGTTTTTTTTTCTTGAAGGGATAGAATACCACCGTACCATATTTCAGGACCGGGCGGACGTAGGTTTTATATGCCTGCAAAAGTACTTCATATTTGCGAGTTGATGGAGCTCTGAAGATTTTATATATCAATCGGGTTGCTTAATTGACAACATACTCGCAGTGGCTATCAAAACTCAGGCCTCGCTCGCTATATACACGAGGTCTCTGATAATGGTTGCTGAATTAACTATTGCACCGCCGATATTGTAAGAGAAATTTCGTTTTGCATTTCGCGGTCCTAAATGCAGAACATTGGATTTTTCTTCAGGCAGTGGCGATCCCCATCTTTCAAAACACGAAACTACCCCGCCCTTCCCATTTTGCATTACTTCCCGAGACGTCGGGTCAGATATGACACGGTACAGCCTTAAGCCATCAGCGAATGCACAGCATTTCACTCCCGTCTCGCATGCTAATTTAGGGAGATCGTAAGTGAAAATGTTAAACAATATCGGTGACAGCACGCATCATTAGGGCATCCCAGACAGTGCTGATCTTGGACGCGAATAGCAAGAATTAACCCTACCTGAATGTTTCGATCATCAATGAAGTCTGCAATCCATGCTACGATTCTTGGATGAATCCAAACCTCAAACAAACTGTCTAGCAGTAGCTTATGACTGACACGGTCGAATGCTTTTGCGAAGTCAAAATACACTACACCTACAGCGCTACCTTTATCTACAGAGGAAGTCCAGTCATTGAAACACTGTAGCATGGCAGTGACAGACCCTCCCTTTCTGGAAACCGTGTTGGTCTGTTAAGCAGTTATCACTTAAACGGTCCACGATCTTCTTTTCCAATAGCTTCGCAACCAGTCTAGCCAAGATACAAGTTATGCTTACTGGCCTTAAGGTTTTTGGGCAGTCGTATGGCGGTTTCTTTGACAACGGGATAGCATAAGATATTTTCCATCTTCGCAGCACTTTGGCATGCATAAAGCTAAGGTTGAGGATGAATTCAAGGGGTGTTGCCATCACTTCTGCAACGGCATGAAAGAATGAAAGTAGAATATGGCCAGGTGTGAGAGACTTTGGCCATCTGCAAAGTAATTCATGGATTTCTTTTCTTCTACACCAAAAGGAATCATTTATATCCGAAAAGCTCTGTTGTTTATGGAGACGACATTCATCCTTTGGAACAGAAAAAACTTTCTCAAACTTTTTCTAGAACTGTTTCGTGTTTCACTGACCCGTGATTGCTATTGCCAATAGGACATTCACTTGCGACATTGAAGATTAATTAGTCAGCATTAGTAAGAACTAAGTCTAAAATGTTATTTCCTATTGTTGTTCATTTAAACAATTGTTTTAGGCCGTAGTGATAACATAACTCGAGAAACTTCTTTGGTGTTGACGAAGAGTGATTATCACACCTAGTTAGTGTGATCTCTTTCCTATTAATGCCGGGCAAATTGAAATCACCACATACTATACATGGGGGTTGCAGGACAGTAGGTCCCCCAACGCCTTCCAGAACTGATCTGTAACGGTGACAAGATATACAGGCGCGCGATAAACTGCCACCCAACGAATTGTAACACCTTCCATTACTGTGTCGATACATAAAAGTTTATAGCCCATAATTACCGATTCCAGAAAAATAAAAATCACATGAGCAAAGAATTCTTCTAGCCAAAATGGCAGCCCCACCGCCTTTTCTCAACTTACGATCACACCTAAATACGTCGTACTCTGCACCAGTTACCCAGAAGGGAACTTGTATCAAAGCGGGTTGGAGTCAAGTTTCGGTTAGAGCAAACACAGAGACATTGGAATTGGTCGGCAAAAATAGAAGGCATTTATGTTTTTTGGCATAGACCGTATGTTAGCCAGATAACATACTGCCCTAACGTTTGGTTAGCGAAGTCGTCGGTTACAACCACTTAGTTTCCCGAGAGCAACAGCGGACTTTGGGTTCGAACACGGACTTCATCAACAACAGTGCGAGTATAAGCGGCCTGAGTAGACATGACACTATTATTCATCAATGGCTTTTCTTGATTGGAGTTCCTCTCGCCAAGAATCAAAGAAGGACGAACATAGACTCCTTTCTAGGGAAAAATCTCATCTGAGATTCACGTTTGAATACCAGCCTTTGAAATTGGCTTGATGGTAAAACTACTTTAAGTAACCTAGGGGCATTCGCCTTCGGGGGGGGGGGGGGGAGCTATGCGATAGAGGGTTTTGGGAAAACACGCTTCATCGAGAAAATCAAGCAATGACATCACACAATCCCAATCATGGTTGATATTGTCATAAACACTACGAGAACGAGATTCAGGAACTCCTTTTACGACGATGCTGCGCTTAAAATCGGGATCACTGATGAACGAGTCATTGTCGCGAGCATTATGCGAAATACCAGGAGAAGAGATGTTGGGAGGTGACGAGACAGGATGTTTGTTAATAGACAGCAACTCCTCAATTCTCAATTTGAGCAATGAGTCCTCTTCCCCGAGTTTCTTGTTCTCCTCCAGTATCGCACCATTTTGTCGACCCATTTCGGCAAGCTCCTTCCTGGTTTCAATTAGATCTGGACATATGTCGGTACGTCCTTAGTAGAGACCATGCAGAGCCGATCCATTGCCGAGTTAGCGCTCTGGGCTGATGACAGAGAGTGGCAGACACGACAACGTTTTGCTGGAACTGAAGAGGAGAAAACGGAAGCATGACGAATGTATAGCCGCGTCCACACTTCGCAGCGGCAGTGCGGCAGCCACGCTGAAGCATAGGCCTATAAGCACGATCCTGACGAAGACACCCCGGAATGGTTACCGTATCATATAGGCGCGCGTTGGCGGTGGCTCGCGAAATCCTTCATGCCTAGCATTACACACGCGAATCTCTCGTGGCTCAGGGAATGCGGATCTGGGTTCACGCTAGGGAAGGGACTCTAGGGTGGGTGCCATCCAAGCTGCTCGTGTGGAAACTGCTTTCATCGCTCAGGGGGAGTCCTCAACTGGATTCTGCCATCTTCGAGGGCAGAATCAGGCTAGGGAAGGGACTCCAGGGTGGGTGCCATCCAAGCTGCTCGTGTGCAAACTGCTTTCGTCGCTCAGGGGAACTCCGCAGATGAATTCTGCGCTATACGAGCGCAGAATCAGGCTAGGGAAGGGACTCCAGGGTGGGTGACATCCAAGCTGCTCGTGTGTAAACTGCCTTCGTCGCTCAGGGGAACTCCGCAGCTGGATTTTGCGCTCTTCGAGCGCAGAATCAGGATAAGGAAGGGACTCCAGGGTGGGTGCCATTCAAAATGCTCGTGTGGAAAGTGCTTTCGTCGCTCAGGGGGGGGGGGCTCCGCAGCAGGATTCTGCGTTCTTCGAGCGGCGAAGCGCATACGGCTGAAACAATGCGCAAAAGAGGCGCAACTTCGTCTAGACGTCGAAACCTCCCAGATCTCAGATACTCAGCTGAAATGCAAGAACGCGGCCACGCACGGGAACCGAACCCCCGACATCCCTCGCATGAAGGAAACCCTCTACCTACTGCACCACGAACCACTTGCCAGCGGTGCCGTCACGGGCGCACAAGACATCGATCGATCAATCGGCAACGTGGACGCCGACGCGCGATCTCTAAGCGGAAGCCGCAGACAGCCGGTATACGGTAACCATTCGGGGGTGTCTTCGCCGGAATCGTTTCTCATCGCATGCGCGCACCTGCCGCAATATTTGGGTTAACGAATTGACATCCGCGCGATCGATCTCACGCATCTTTGCGACAGAGCGCGAAATCTTTCCTTCTTAGCTTTGCACGCTCAGGGGAGTCCGTGGATGGGTTCTGCGCTCCTCGAGCGCAGATCCAGGCTAAGGAAGGAAGCGTATGTCCGATCAAAGCTGCTCGTTGCTCAGGGGGAGTCCGCCGCTGGGTTCTGCGCTCTTCGTGCGGCGAAGCGTATGCGGCTGGAAAATGCGCAAAAAATGCCTCAATATCGCGTGCACGTTAAAGCCACTCGAGTTCCAATTAGTCAGCTGAAGTGCAAGTAAGCCACAACGCAGGAGAACTGAACCCCCGACCTCCTTCTCATGACGCGTCCCTCTACCCACTGCTCCACAATCGGCTTGCCGGGTGAGCCATCGCGGATGCGCAAGTAATGATAAGGGATCAATCAAATGTCAACTTGGACGCCGACGCGCGATCTCTAAGCCGGGAGGGCGCAGAGAGCAAAAGACTACGGCTGACGCGTGACGCGACCGCACGCGGCTGCGCGGAGGAAGAAGAGCAGCGACCAGTTAAGTAAGTCGTTGATGAAGCCGGCCCATGGTTGATTTCTACTATTCAGTGCAACTCAGCGCCTAAGTCTTCGATTTTCCTGCAACACCACATTCTTGGGGCATTGCAACGGGTGGCACTGGTGATTCTAGCCAAGTCATTGTATGTCTGAGTTGAGGAGTTGCTGCCCTTGCTGCTTATCTTTGACTGAAACTGGTTTTTATAAATATGTGCGCTGGTCTTTAGTTTTTGGAACCAGCCATATTAGCCGACAGGATAGGAAAATGTCGGACAACCGCACTTCGTACCTGTGGTTGTTGAACACATCTTTGGAGGTGATAATGGCTACATCACACTGGATAACGGTGGCAGCAAATTCTCGTTGAGTTTTATAATCAGCTCTCCACGTCCAGATTGGTACCCCGGCCTGCAGCGGTGCTCTGCCATGCCAAGATATTAACAAGCACGATTCCGCCATCACCTGTATCACCTGTCGTCCCGTTGATCATCGACTTGCTCGAGCGGGCGCCAGCAGCGAATGGAGACGCTTTTGTCGCGTGCCAGAGTGCTCCAATGGATCCTCCTCGCTCGAGGGGCACGAAGAGCGTCATATCGGTCGCTCAGGGCTTTCACGAAGAAGTCCGACCAACGCGTTGGTGGGCGTCCTGGTGTTCTCTTGACATCCCGCGGAATCCAGTCGGTGATGGCTCTCGTCTGCGAAGCGCATTACGTGGCCGGCCCGCCTAATTTTCGACAACTTGACCCACGCGACAGCGTCTCTGATCTTCGAACGTCAGCGAAGCTCGGAACTCCGGAGGCCTTCTCTCACTTGCGTGAGTCGTGTCACTCCGAGCATCGTCCTCTTAATTCCACGCTGCGCGACGTTGAAACGTGTTCATCCTGCTTTTGTATGGCCCAGGTCCCTGAGGCGTATGTTAGGGCAGGAAGAGCAGTGGGGTCGAATAGGTGGGCACGGAGCCGGACGTTCTTCGTCTTCTTCGCGACTTCTTCGACGCTCTTGAAAGCTCCCCAAGCCGCTCGTTTCCTCCTGCTCAGCTCTGGCGCTAGGTCGTTAGCCATATTGACTTCGCGACCCAGATAGACGTAGCTGGAGCATTCGGAGATGTTCGTTCCGTTGAGCGAGAATGGGGCATCAGAAACCCATCCGTTCTTCATGAACATCGTCTTCGTAAGATTCAGCTGCAGTCCAACGTTTCCACATACACGATCGAAGTCGGCAAGCATTTGCTCCGGATGCTCGGTGTTATGAGCACGATGTCGTCAGCGAAGCGAAGATGATGTAGTTGCCGGCCGTCGACCTTCACTCCCATGTCTTCCCATTCTAGTTCGCTCATGACGTTTTCGAGGGTGGCGCTGAAGAGCTTCGGGGATATGGTATCCCCCTGCCGAACCCCTCTCTTTACGTCGATGAGGACGTCGTTGTAGAATGGTGAGATCTTGGTCGTGAATCCATTGTACAGCTCTCGAAGGACTCTGATACTGAGTAGTAGGAACGCCCTGAGTGAGCAGGGCTTCGATGACCGCTTCAGTTTCGACGGAGTCGAATGCTTTCTTCAGGTCGATGAACGTAAGACACAGCGGCAGCTTGTACTCTCGCGACACTTCGATGAGCTTCGTAATGGTGTGTATGTGGTCGATCGTGCTGAATTCTCTTCGAAATCCTGCTTGCTCGCATGGCTGTCCTTCGTCCAGCGTTCTGCTAATCCTATTCAGGATGACTCGAGTGAACAGCTTGTAGACTACGGACAGCAGGCAGATCGGGCGATAGTTGCCAATGTCGAGCACGTTTCCCTTCTTGTACAGCAAGACGGTCCTGCTGGTCTTCCACTGAGAGGGAACCTTGCACTCCGACAGGTAACGTGTGAAGAGCCGCGCCAGGGTGTTGATGAGCGCTGGCGGGAGGTTCTTCAGGTGTTCGGGTCTGATCCTGTCGGGACCGGGTGCTGTACGTTTCTTCACCGACGAGATGGCGTGTCGGATCTCGGAAGGGAGAACAGAGGGGACGACGTATCCATCCTGCGGAAGATGGGATGGGGGCAGGTGGACGTGGCTATCGAAGAGATCGGAGTAGAAATTGTGGATGAAATTCTCCATGGTCCTTCTGGAAGAGGTGACGGTTCCGTCGGGACGTCGGAGAGCGGTCATCTTGTTCTTGAAGTTGGCGAAGTCTCGGCGGGCATTGCGTATGCTCAACCCTGCCTCTGCAGCTTCGGCCAACACTTCCGCCCTTCTCTCCTTAAGATCCTCCTTTATCGCCGCTCTGCATAGCCTCGCAAGCTCGGACGTCAGTTGGTAGTTGCCTGACGCTCGTGCTGTTCCACGCTGGCGTATCAGCTCGAGAGTTTCCGGAGACAGACGTCTCTTGGTGGTCTTCAAGCTCTCAGCTTCCTTAGCACTATCGTGGAGATGGTGCACGAAGCGGTCGTATTCCTCGTCGACGTTGTCCATGACGGCATCTTCCCAAAGGCCGGCAAGAGAGGTATAGAGGTCCCCGTTGATGGTCGTTCTGGGACTCCTCTTCTTGAACTTCGCGGCCTTCTCTCCTTGACGCGAAAAGCGGAACCTTGCGCGAAGGAGGCGGTGGTCCGATCCTGTGAGAACTTGGGGACAACGGAGACGTCGGTCAGGCAATACTTGCGGTTGAAGATGATGTGGTCGATCTCGTTGTGGAGCTGGCCACCGGAGATTCCCAGGTCCATCGTAGAGAGGGAGGATTCTGGAACTGCGAGTTTCCATGGATGGTCTTGGTCGACATGATAAACTCAGACAGCCTTTCACCTTGCTTGTTCCACTCCAAACCGTAGGTTCCGATGTGAAGTTCTTCCGGCGACCTTCGTGATCCGATCTTGGCGTTGAAGTCACCGACGATCACCTTGTAGAAGGTGTGATATTCCTTATAGAACTTCTCCAGCTCCACGTAAAAGGCTTCGACCTCTTCGTCGTCGTAGTCGGATGTTGGGGCATACGCGACGAACACAGTCAAAGCTGGCACGGGACCACATCGCTTCAGTCGTAGACGTCCGATTCGGCTTGTCACAGACTCATACGAATCGATGTTCATGGCCAAGTGCGTGTTGACGAGGACACCAACGCCGCCTACTCCCCTGCTGTCGCATGTTCCGAGGAACAGTTCTTCTCCGGAGTCGTAGGCGGCGTGTAGGGGGTGGTGTCTTCTCGTCTCGGTCAGTCCGATGACGTCGTACTTGATCTTCCTGGCTTGCATCATCAGGTCCTCGACGGATGCTTCCGACGCAAGCGTGCGGGCGTTGTAAGTACAGATCGTCATCCTAGTCCTTCTCAATTTGCCCAGCCTGGTTAGGCCCTGAGATTTTAGCAGCCTCTCCGTACTCGTCCTTCCCATCGCTGCAGAAATGGGGGCTCTTTCGGGGTCAGGGGAATGAGGCCCTTTAGTGCTGTTGTTTTTGACTTGAGTACACACGGGTAGCTAGTCGGGCTCTGTCGTGCGGGCGAAGAACTCCGGGCAGCCAGCCAGACTGCCCGAAGGGACGGGGCGAGACTTTTAAGGCGGCTTCGAATCGCCTTACGATGTACTCCCAGTCTACCGAGTGCAAGCTTTTGGCCGGGCCGACAGAGTTACAATCCGCACAGTCACGGACACATCCACGCACACTGTGCACGAACATGCCGCTCCCACGCACAAGGAACGCGTCGACCCGACACAGCAGGAGCAAGGAGTCCATCCCCTGCATCCCATCTGCGTCTCTGGGCAGTACACGGTCGCATTTGGTTCGCGTTTAATTCCCCTATCCACCACCCGGGGACGCGCCACGTGGCCCTGCGACAAGCGGCCTGAGATCCCTCTTAACAAGGGAGCCCGAAGGCTCTCTATCGAGGGAGATCCGTCGGATTCCGCCATACGGCCACAAAATCTACACCGTAACACCGTCGCCTGAGGTGTGCTTTTGCAATCGCAGAACCAGACCAGGCAAGGGACTCCTGGGTGTGTGCAATGAAAGCTGCCGGTGTGGAGACTGCTTTCGTCGCTCAGGGGGAGTCGGTGGCTGGGTTCTGCGCTCTTCGAGCGCAGAATCAAGCTAGGAAAAGGACTCCACGGGTGCCATCCAAGCTGCCGGTGTGGAGACTGCTTTCGTCGCTCAACGGGAGTCGGCGGCTGAGTTCTGCGCTCTTCGAGCGGGGGAGAGGACCAATGGTTTCTACGTTCCAGCCAGAGGCCTCCTTGCTCCTAACCATTGTCATCCTCATTACATTTCAGGAGCACAGTGGCGTACCTTACCTCAACCTGCGAAGGAGCGGCAAATATGAGCATGTCTTCAAGATTTCGCAACTTAGTCATTATACGACTCACCAGCAAGCCCAGGGGTTGGGGTGCACAACGCATGCTCCTATCCATTAAACACGGACCACCCTCTAGACTTGTACCTGGTCTCTACAATCCTTACATCGGCACGAGAACGAGTTTTATTTATACTTTGCGATATATTGAAGCTAGTTTTGATAGCCGTTGCACTGCAGGCATACATGTTAATGTCGAATTCAACGCAACAACATTCTGAAACAGAAATCGAAAACCACTGAAAATCGCAACACCCTCACTGCAGTAATAGTATAAGATACCTCTCCTCCGACATAATACCAGGCACTGCAGCCTAGAGTGTCAACTGCTAGGAAGCCGAACAGAACCGCAGCGGGCAGAACCAAGCAGACGAAAGAACGACTCATAGTTCGTGTGCCGTTCAAGCGAATACGCGACGAAATGAGGAGCACTGCTAGCGCGCACAAGTTTATATCCTCGCGTGATTATCATTGCATAAATCACTCGTGATAGCCGGATAATCAACTCTGATAACGGTCTGGGAATGGTGCTTACCAGTGAAGTGAGGTAGCGACATCTGTAGCATGTTTTCTGACGCCATGTTGGATGACACTAATCGTACAAGAAAATACTGGTCCCCTTATTGGTCTCTTTCACTGATCGCCTTCACTAGTCCCCCTACTGGTCCCCCTCCCCCTTTAACTGGTCCTTCACTAGTACTCCATTTACTGGTTCCCTTCCAGTGGACCCCCCCCCCTTTTTTTCACAGATCCCCATTACTGGTCCCACCTTCACTGCTCCCACCTTCACTGGACCTCCCCTTACTGGTCTCCACTTCACTTGACCCCCCCCCCCTTCACGGCTTCACCGGTCCCCATTACTGATGCCACCCTCTCTGGTACCCCTTTACTGGTCCCTCTTCCCCTTTCTTCTTGGTCAACCCTTTACAGGTACCCCTTCACTGGACCCCCCTTTCTTCATCGGTCTCTTCTGCCGGTTCCCCCTTCACTGGTCCCCTCCCCTTAATGGATGCTCACCCCTTCGTCGGTCACTACTACTGTTTCCACCTTTACTGGACCTCCCTTTACTGGACCCCCTTCACTGGTCCCCCTTTATTGGTCTACCCTTCACAAATCCCCATTACTGGTCCCACCCTCACTGGTCCCCTTCATTGGAAAACCTTCATTGGTCAACCCTTTTCCGGTCCCACTTTCACTAGACCCCTCCCACCATTACTGGTCCCACCCACGCTAGTCCCCCCTTTACTGGTCTCCTCTTCACTGATTTTTCCGTTGCTGGTCCCCTTTCACTAGTCTCCCTTCACTGGTCGACCCTTTACCGCTCCCCCTTACTAGAACCCCATTCTTAACCGGCCCCCCATTACTGGTCCCACCATCACTGGTTCCCTTCACTGGCCTTTATTGGTCCCCTGATACACGTGTTCGGAATCCGGATACCCGTTCTAACCCGGACGCCTGTCTAACGACGCCGGCGACATGTCTTCTCAAGCCCGACGTCCTTTGCGCGACATCGGTGACACATCGTCTGAATCCGAACAGACCTTTCGGACATCGGTAACACCTCTTCTGAAACCAGACACCTGATGAACGAAGTCGGTGACATGTGTTCTCAACCCAAATGTGCTTTGCGCGACATCGGTGACACGTCGTGTGAATCCGTACAGGCCTTTCGCGACATCGGTGACCCCCCTTCTGACCCTCACGCCTGTCCAACGACGCTAGTGACATGTCCTCTAAGACAGTGTTGAGCGGGTGCTACGCACTGCGAAGCATCCGCTCAACACTCTCGACGCCGTCGCCGACAACAGCGTCGCCGATGTATAACATAGGCCTAACCCAGACACCCAGTACGCGACATCGGTGACATGTCTTCTGAATCCGAAGCCCCTTGTGCGATATCGATGCACCTCTTTTTATCCCGGACGTCCTGTGCGCGGCATTTGTGACATGTCTTCTGAATCGAGACGCCTACTGAACGACGTCGGTGACACCTCTTCTGAACTCGGACGCTCGCTTTCACGACGTCGATGACACGTGCTCGGAAGTCGGACGCAGCTGTTACTGGTGCAGGCGAGATTACGGTACTTCCACATGGGACCACGCCTTCGCTGCAGTGGTGGACGGCGCAGCGGGTGTCGCGCGAACGGTGGCGGGGAAGAAAGCGCTCGTCGTGCACAATTTTTGCACTTTTTTCGACTAATTTCGACACTTGTTTCGTTTCTGACAGTTCTGACTTCAACATTCGTTTTGGTGATGTTTTCCTCGATGTTGTGATGTTTTAGTTTGCTGGTTTGTTTTGTTTTTGATGAAGAGATTATTGTCATTGTTATTTAGATGTTTCGATTACTTCTGTGCCGAACGAGGTTGTTAGGTGGATCAGTATTTATTGAGCGGCCTAACGTTTCGACCCGTTCGTCGTCTTCGGAGGCCTAAAAGTGGCTTGAGGATTCGGATGTTGCTATCTATCCGACCAAATGCCTCATCAACTCTAGCCTTTCGGATATCGTCTTGAGGCATAGCAAGAAATCCCGAACCCATGAACGATAAACACACCCGCTGATCCACCGCTTGTGCGGAGCGACGCCGCTGCCGCAGTTAGTCGACAGATGGTGACTGAGACTCACTATACTGTTCATTCTACACTATGTATACTGTGTATACCAGTGTCATTCCTAACCACATCCTTGTCACCACCGGTCGCTCTATAACTCACAATGCGAAATAAACGGCAGAAAGTCATCGGTGACCGAAGGACACTCATTTTGATTGTTCATTCGTGGATTTCGTGAAAGAATCCAGAACGCCTCCAGCGCTTTTCTAGACGAAATATCTGTCTCGATGGTCAAAATCGTGCACTTCACATCAAAGTCGTTTCCGCCATGTTCCTCCACTTTATGCTTGCCCAGAGGATTCGTTAAGATACCCCGCCTTTTGGACGCTAGATGTTCACTGACACGAATAGCAAGTACCCTTCCGGTTTCTCCATTGTATGTCTGGCTGCATGTCAGGCATTCAAGCTCATAGATAACGCCAACTTTGGCGCAATCCCCTACTTTCCCGTAAGGACATACAACACAGTTTTCCGTTACGCACTCTCTATCGTAAAGCCTATTTCGAACCAGCTGGCGTCTGATGCTTTCGTTTGGAATGTTAACTAAGACAACATCATCCTCCAACAGGGCCCGTCTTATGCTTCGTTGTAGAGCGGAAGTGACGTTATCGGAAATGAAAGGAACACACAAGGGTACTTTATCTCGGCGTGATACAGCTCGCTGATTAGAGTGGGATCCCCTGTGGTGATGTGGTACCGTGTATCCATTCTGCGCTGCTAGGCCTCCGAAGATGACGAACGGGTCGAAACGTTAGGCCGCTCAATAAATACTGATCCACCTAACAACCTCGTTCGGCACAGAAATAATCGAAACATCTAAATAATGCCGAGGTTTTACGAAGAGAGGACTTGGAGAATATTATTATTATTATTATTATTATTATTATTATTATTATTATTATTATTATTACATGAAAAGTTTCATGTATTATAACAATAACACTCCTAAGAGAAAGAAATGTGGAAAACAAACAAACAGCAGAAACATCATAATGAAGGAAGTTTGGACAAAACAAAAATAAATGAAAAAATAAAACACAGGAAGGAAATGTAGGCCAAATTTGTTTATCTAAGAGATGCACCATGTCCACGTTTAGCAAGGTGTTTGTTAACGATAGATTTTAAAACATTTAGGGAAGTCGGTAAAGCCTTTTTTTTGGAAATTTTATATAAGCTGCAGTAGCTCTATTCACGAAGAACTGGGTCCTACATGCAAGTTTGGCTCTGGGTATGAACAGCTTTATTGTGACAGCACGAGTTGAAGATTGCCTGAAATTAAGGAAACCCTCCGCTGCAATTGCGCAAACACCAGACATTATTTTGTGAATCATTAGGAGGTCAAACATTTGCCTACGATCAACCAGCGTCTGCAATCCTAGCTGGATGTTTCTTGACTTCCAGGACGGAAAATCGAGATAACAAAACCCAACCCTAACTTCCTAATGAAGAGCTTTCTGGTGAAACTGTTTTGAACCTTCTCCAATCTCTCAATAATTTTTACTTTATAAGGATTGAAAACGGCTGTGCCATACTCCAGAAGGGGCAAATTTATGTCTTGTAAGAGATGTTTTCCTTTTTTCTTTTTCTTTTCCGTGCCTGCGCTTATTCCGGCCTGTCCTTATTGTGAGTTCCCCCACTGGTACGTAAGCCCACATTTCTGTGCCGGACAAGTCACAGGGGGTAGTGTTAACATGTCCGACACGGAAATGCTCCATTTGGAGGCCCCTTTGCAGGCAGAGCACCACATGGAAAAAACGGGCTCTCAACTGGGACATTTCTATGCCGTACACGTCACAACAACCATCTCGTGACGTTTCTAGCACAGAAACGTGGGTTCCCGTCCTGCGAGCAAAATGGGAATCGAAAGAAATGCCGAAATGAGCACAGGCACGGAAGGGAAGAGAACCCTAGCAGAACATCACTTCGAAAAATACGCTTTGAAACAACGGTACACCGATGAGGATGCAACACGTCGAGAAAAACACGCGAAAGCACAACTGGAAACGTAGAAATGGTCGGTAAGACGAAGGAAGTTCACTGAACTAGACGAGTAGCAGCAAATTCTGCAAGAGCATTCATCTGCAGTACTGCGTAAATTATGTCAGCCTCAGCGATCACGACGGCTCCCGGCGTGCGTCGCGGTCCGTCACCGTCGCCGTGCAATCCCGCGTTTCTGCAGCGGACAGGAGTACACCATAGGTCTTGAGGCCCGTTTATACTTTGACGCGAGCGACGCGACGCCACGTATTGTGGCCATATTGATCGAGCGATGCGATCGACCAATTTGCCCACTATATATGTCGTCGCGTCGCTCTGCGCTGGAAGTATAAACGGAGCCTTATGCTACAGTGTCACCCGTGACCTGTGGTTTCCCAACATTGCAGAGTTTTCGTGAAAAGGCCAATTATTATTAAAGGTTTTGAATACCAAGCTCCCTGAAGTCTATATACGAGCCTATAAAAGCTAGGTGCGACCGAATGTGGAATCAGGCTTTGCAGTGCTTAATCCAACAAGAAGGACACTGATCTTTTGGAAAGCGTTCAAAACAACTTCACTATGAAACTTACGATGAGGTGCTATTCGGGTTAGAACCTGATACGTCGTGCTCCTCAGCGATCTGTTCTTTGGTCTTTTGTCATTGAGAAATACATATGAGAACCGCCGACCATCCGATGATGTACAAAATGCTTGCCAACAAGTTTTCCATCAATGCACTACAATGTTCTGATGGAACGCTGACATGGCGAGCTCGTAAGGGGAAGCTCAAACTTCGAATCTCCATTGCAAGGACGCGAGTTAGGTCAGACTTCTTAACATACAGGATGCTGAAGGATTTTAATTTGCTGCTTGGGAGGCGAGTCTGTCTGCGCGTCCCTGCATGGCGAGTCTGTCTGCGCGTACCTGCAGAATGTGTCTGTTTGGTAAATACTTCAATGTTGTGCTATATGAGATGTGTTAAAAACCTAGCACAGGAACTGATATCTAACTTTCTAGGGAAGGGTTTCGATCTCCCATGGAACTTCAAGTTGAGACCAGGATCATTAGAAAGAGCTCGTAATGCTGAATACGAATATGGGTGTCAAAATTGCAAAATGAAACTCCTGAGCGAGTTACGGTCTGCCGAAATCGGGTGGCCTCACCACAGGCTGGCTGCCTGAAACTACCATACACGTTTGTAATGCAGATTTACCGTAAGTTTTGTGCCCCTATGGTTTCAAACTTTTCGAAATGCTCATGGCATAAGGTAGAGTTTTCCCGGCGACTTAATCGCACACGTGTCATAATTCAGAACAAAAGGTCATTTCGAAGATAAATTATGATTTCTGAAAAAACCCGGCAGCAACGGGATCCGAACCAGCGACGTCGCACCCGATGAGCGTAAACACTACCATTGCGCTACCGACGCAGCAGGTGGGCTCTTCTTACGAAGCCCTGATCAATCATCACTCTCGTGCCCGGTGTGTCGCACAGCCGGCCTGGGTAAGGCCCCAATTTCGGCAGGCCATAACTCGCTCAGGAGTTTCATTTTGCAATTTTGGCACCCATTTTCGTGATCAGCATTCCCAGCCCTTTCTAATGTTCATGGTCTCAATTTGAAGTTCCATGGGAGGTCAAAACCCTTCCCTAGTGAGTTGTTGTGTTTCATTAGATCGTCGCATACGAAATGGCCGATTTTGACTGAAAACTTCGACGGATTATAGAATTTCTTGAAAGCAATTCTATTAACCGAAATAAGCGCCATTACAGTTAGTACATATTCCACTACGTGAAAATAGCTTAGACATCCCATCATTGTAAAAATCGGAGCTACGAGATTTAATAAAACATAGAAAGTCATTTTCGACATCAAGTTGGTTGCTAAAGTTTTTATCCTCCACATGACGATCTAAATGTTTGAAAAAAAAACGATTATTGGTACGGAACAGATCGGGGGAATTTGCTAGGCGTGGCAGAATTTCGTCTCCCAATTCATCCAGTTTCTAGTCAACAGTTTTTGAAACGTGCGGACGCGCGTTGTCATGCAGAAGAATTGGGCCTCTTCGACTGACCAAAGCCAGCTGCTTTTCAATCAACTTTCTTTTCTTTTTCTTTTCATTCTGGTGCCTCACTTCAATTTAGGCACAGCACTTCTCCGCTGTGATAGTCTTTTCCGTCTTCATGAACTGCTAATGGACTATACTAGCCGTTGTCCACAATAGGGTCGCCATGGTCTTCTTTGGATGGCGATTTGGCTTCGGCATCTCCTTAGGACTCTCATTCTTGTCCAGCCACTGTGCAGAGCGACGACGATTGTCATGAAGGATCTGTTCTTCGTCGCATGACACGATCCTGTCCAAAGAAGGCTCCCATGGATTGCGCAGCCTCAACGAAGCACAGGTGTCGTGGTGCTTCAGCATCTGCCCGGCGGTCAGTTCGTGCGGCATCCATTTATCGCATTTCTCCACTTTTCGGATTGCATTCAAGTGGTGACCGATAGTGCTGCCAGCAACGTCGAAATGCTGTGCTGGCTGTCTCACAGTGTGACCCGAATCCTGGCCTCGAGTTGGTCGTCGTTAAAGAGTGATAGCGGCCTTCCTTGGTCTTCACCTTCGAGACTTTCATCTCCAGATGGAAAGCTTTCGAACCAGTGGCGAATGGTGCGCTCCTTAGCGAAATCCACCCGAAATGCAGCGTTGGTATTACGAGCTGCGGCTGCGGCGTTATGTCCACTTTTCCATTCATATAAGCGAGCACCCAAATATCACGTTGCTTCATACTGCAACGACGACGTCAAAAACTCAGCAGGAAGCAATCATGTCACAAAAGCTACAGACGCTTATAAAGCGGAGATCCTGCGCTTTCAGAAGCTGCATACAATGCCTGAAGCGACAACATTCGTAGCCACGAAAAATCGACCAGAAATTGAGGCAGCAAAATCGGCCATTTCATAAATAAATAAAATTACAACAAACTAAGGCCTGTCCATCTGCGCCTTCATATATGGTAGTTTTTTTCATGGGTGCCAGTTGGTTACGTCGATGTTCAACCCAGGACCCTTCTCTACACCCACCGATTACGTGTTCAACGAAGAAGAAGCGGCCATTCTTGCCAGGGAGAAAATTGTTTCTCACTGTCTTTTGTGTGATGCTGCTGGTGTGACAAGTGATTGTGTTTTACTTGTTTCATGGTTCTGTAGCATAGCTGTTGACTAAAATGGAAAAACAATAAGATCTTTTATTTACAGAAAAATAATATGTTGCAGATACGCATCGTTGGAAAATTAGCACATATGAAAGTCTCATGGGGTGTCATAAGGTTTGATGATTGTTGTGCACACATTTTCACATCTCTTTTTAGGTCTTTAACAAAGCGTTCAGCCAAAACGAACTGTGGTTCTGAACTCCGCTCAAACGGCCCTACATCCTGTCAAAATAGCATTGCAAAAGCCCACCTTGAGTCGGCAACCTTTCCTTGTCAGGAGAGTTGTCGAACAACCTAAGGGATGAAGGCACTGAATTGCACAAACAGCAGGATCATTGAACCGTCTAGAGATGGTGCCGATGTTTAGCGTACTAGGGGGGGGGTCTGGATGGATTCATACCGCACAACTACTCACCTGTTCCAAGGAAGGTAGAGCAAGGTTGGAGCATAACAAGGTTCTCAAATATTGCCTTTTGTACTGCTAGTGAGGGAAAAAAGCTGCATAATTAGAGCAGCTAACTTGATGTGATTGTCTTTAGCTTGGCGATACTGCAGCAGCGCTCCATCACGCAAGCCGATAGGCGTGAAGGAGCGCTGTTGCACTATAATACTGTACGGTAAGACTAACTGTAATACTAAAGCAATCGTCAATCGGTTCCAAGCCCGCCGATGTTCTATTGCTTCGTAGGAATGGGGCATTTCCGCTGGGCCTCCCACCAAGGTTCGAGGAAGGATAGGTCGGCGACCCATCGAGCGGCGCTGAGCTCAGTTCGACTAGCGCCTTATGGTTAGATCCGACTGAGCTCGCCTGATATCTCGGGCCGAAGGATTAAGGCGAGGGGCGGCTGTTGGCAACATGCCCAGCGACGCACGCGACGCAGCCGCTTGCACTTCACTTTGACGACGGAGCGCGGAAGCCGTGCGGTTTGTGCCTCTTATACGCCCGCGAGGCCACCTTTGCTAGGCGGCTCGCGGTGCAGTGGTAGAGCGTCTCGCTCTGACGATGGAGGTCGAAGGTTCGGTTCCTCTGCATGTCGGCGTTTTTGCACTTCAACTGACTGGATGAGATCTCAGGAGTTTTAACGTCTACTCAATTTCCAGGCGTTTTCTGCCCATTTTCCAGCTGTATGCGGTTTTGCAGAGCCCAGAGCGACGAAAGCAGACTCCACACGAGCAGCTTGATCGGCACCCACCCTGGAGTCCCTTCCCTAGCCTGGTCCTGCGCTCGAAGAGCGCAGAACCCAGCTGCGTATTCCCCCTGAGCGACGAAAGCAGTCTCCACACGAGCAGCTTGATTGGCACCCACCCTGGAGTCCCTTCCCTAGCCTGTCCTGCGCTCGAAGAGCGCAGAACCCAGCTGCGGACTGCCCCTGAGCGACGAAAGCAGTCTCCACACGAGCAGCTTGATCGACACCCACCCTGGAATCCCTTCTCTAGAACCCAGCTGCGGACTCTAAGAATCAGCGCTTCCGATTTCATTTGGTGTTCACGCATGTATTGATAGCAGTGAACGATTTCGCGTTCCGTGGCGAACGTACGCAGGGCCGCCGCGCTGCTGGCAAATTGCCAACAGCCGCCCTTCGCCCAACTAATGCGGCCGATATCTCGGTCAAGTATGAAAATATGAAGCGTTTCGGATCGACATGAATCTGGATCGAAAGGAAGCTCCTTGCCCGTGCAAGACAGCTGTCGCATAGAAAAAAGAAAAATAAAAAATATCGTTTTTCTAAAAAAAAATTAGAAAAACGATATTACGGAGGAACAAATGTGAAGAAAGAAAATCGTTATAAAGTCAGGCAAAAAGTGGGTACTTGACAGACGCCCTGAAGCTGTTCCGGAGCAACTTTGTCTTATTGCTACAATGTTAAGCCCCTACAAGCCTGCCGTAGACGGAAAAAGCCGAACTTCCTACCCATTCGCGCAAATTGTTTGTGTCCTTTCAAAAACGAAGAAAATCCAATACAGCAGATAAAGCTATGACATGTAGTGGGTTCGAGGTAACGAGTTCTGATGGTGTCTAACGCAGCTCTAAAGAGACTAGTTGCGTCTAGAAACCGGACGCTGATTCACTTCAGATACACGTCCACCCGAGCCAAAGTATACGTGTATCTGAAGTGAGAACAAGAAAGCAAAGCAATGTACATTACATTTATAAAAATTTATATCGAAAACCTCTTCCATAGGAGATATAAAGATAAGGATAAACAACGGCGTTACTCAATCCCTTCTGGGATGCGACAGCGCATTCTACTTCTACGGGATGTCGTGGAGGCGACATGAATGCGTATTTGGCCATACAATGACTTGCGATGGCCAGCCGATGAATAAGTCAGCGCTTTATCCTTCCCAGACAAGTCTGGTATCAATTCACCGACCATGGAGGGATGGAAGGGTTGGATGGCCTGAGTGCAAAATCCGAACCAGGAACTTGGTATAGGGTCACGCGACAGCTGTCACCTCCTCCGATTGCGCTACATGCGCCCCTATAGAAGGAATTCCCTAAAAATCACCGCACTATGTGAATGAACACAAAATTTCTGTCCTTTTAGTGAGAACGGCATTTTTATGCTTTTTGTGAAGTGCTCTGGTGCAAGGAATTTTACACTGTAATATGGGAAGGCTGCGCCGTGAGCGCGTGCGGGACATCGCAAAGTTTATTTGACTAATAGTGTGATTGCTGTTACTTAGAACTGCTCAGTGCAGAACGGTGGCATTTCTTTTCTATTGCGGTTGTTTCTCACATTATTTATATTTATATGATATTATTATTTATATGATATTATTATATATTTTACACACATATGATCAATACTAACACCATCATTTCAATAATGTATTAGACGAATGCACTGCGCAATCCATATGACTCATGCAAGCAAATTCTTCGTTTGCCAGCTCCTCTGACGTGAAAACAACATTTGTAAAATTTCTGACTTTCTTGGAACATGCATATTCAGGCGTTAGATACATTTCATTTGTTCTGGAAAATGTACTGTTTGATTTGGAAAGTGTTTGGTTTGAAATAAAAATAAAAATGAAAGTAAAAACGAAAACGAAAATATAATTTTTCAAAAGAAATTCAAAGCGAGTTAACAGTTTCGATCAAATGATGTTTTGCACGCGTGCACTGGTCAATCGCTTTATATGTTATACAAAAAATTCTTTGTTTCCCAATCCCTTAAATTTGGAAAGATAGATTTTAGCCAAAATACGTAGTTTCAGTTGTATTATAAAAAGTTTTTAAACAGTTTACCCTAGTTTTATTTCAAATTTGAATTTTTGACAACGTGATAATATGCGAGAGTGCTCTCATATCTACAAAGAATCCAGCAGGCGGCTGCAGGTCGCCAAGAGGTAAAAGGTCCTTAGGAGGTAATTACCTCCAGAGAAAAGGGAGCGGTCGTAAACGTATGGTAGTGCTTGGAGCACTGCAGTAACCCTCTGCTGACCTAAATTTCAATTTAAAAATTATCTAGAAATACTAACGTGTTCAGATAGAAAATCTCATCGCGAGTGCAAATATGCTCACCGTTTTTGGAATTACCACATTGAACCGAGTTATTGAAAAGCGGCGCTTTCTCGCCCAAAACAGTGCAAAAGTCGCGGTTTTGCGCCGAATGGACAAAAGATAGGGCTGGTATTGTAGGTAGGAATAAATACGGGAAAACATCAAAATTGGAAGAGACACACAACTTGTAGGTGGAATCCGACTAATCTCAGGGGAATCCGAGCGGTCGGCGAACTGAAACGGAACTGAAAAGTTTTGGAGAAAGGGAATGCATACAAAGAGTCTTGCCGAAAAAAAAATAAAGCAAAAAATCAAGAGCAAATGCAAAGATCAACTGATCGGAGCCATACCGCGCCCGAATCAACCGCGACGGCGCCCAATCCACCGCGATCTATCGCATCGCACCTATTTCGAGCGCGACGTGATTGGTCGTGGGTTCATGTGACTCATCCGGACAGCAGGCGTCGACGCTCGGTGACGCGATCAAATAATTTGGCCTCATTGTGTGGCCATCGCGTCGCGCCGCTGTAGCGGTGCAGAACACAACACCGAGCCGCGCTTCTTCGGGGAGTCTGCTCCCTCTCTTCACTCGCCGAGCTCAACAGCACCCCGCGGCCATTCACAGAGGCCACCGTACTCTCCTAGGGGTAGTCCCTATAAAAGGAGAGGTCCGAGTAACTACTAGCGCGGCCCCTCCCCTCGTCGCCCGGCTGCCTCCTTGACCGAGCTGGCCTCGCTTCCCCTACGTAGGCATTAAGGCCCCTCGTCTATTCTTCCCTCTTGTCTATATATGTATGATTTTGTACGATGCTGTAAGGTGTAAATTTATGTAAGATAAATCCTCTTCCTTCAAGCTTTATGTGCTTCTTACCCACTACGGGTCCAGCTCTTTAGGAGCTTCTTCTGCAGTTGACAAACCGGACCGCTAGGTTTGTTACACCGCGAGGAAGTATAAACGGTCCTTAAGGGTCGTTAGGGGTCGTTTAGGCCCCGTTTATACTTTGACGCCGAGCGACGTGACGCGTCGTATTGTGGCCACATTGATTCGGCGACGCGATCAACAATTCGGTCACTATACATGCTAGCGTCGGAAGTAAAAACGATGCCTTAAGCCCATGCACACTTTTGCGACACCACGGCGCGGCAAATGCGGTTGACGGCTACCTTCGCGAAGTCCGGCGGTAGCGGCGCGGACGCGTTAGAGCATCGTTATAGGCAACGGGACGTCCCCGTGCATGCCGCGCCGCCAGGAGTGATTTGAACCATTCCAGCCTGCGCACTCAGCGCGACGCGATGCACGTGCAGTGGCAGCGCACCATATCCGACTTCTACGCTCAAGGCGGTCGAATATACTTTTCAAAATCAAAAGTAATGTAGAACGGGGCCAGACATAACTCCAACGCCGAGAGAACCCCCTGGCGTCGCGCATGATGCGCTACGAAACACTTCTGCGGCGAGCGGTGGACGACGAAAACGATGGGGCATGCCGTTCAGCGGCGGCCGCCGGCGCACGGCAACGGCATGACTCATCGTCTGGGGGCGCTCTCACCGGCGACGGCGAGGTACTGTACTCTTTCTAATCGGAACCAACTGGTGCTTAACAATAACGCTTCCGGATCACCGCCACGAAAATGCAGAGCGCAGACAGACTCTCCCGGCGCCCCTAGGCCGGCGGCGAACTTCGCGCCCCTGCCCTATAGTTAAGGATAAGGCAGCGACAACGCCGCAGAAGTGTGCGGGGCCTTTAAACTTAGATTTGCCCGTGTCGGCAAGATCTGCGTCGGTACCCTGTGGTTAAGGCCTATGCTATGCCATCGCTCACCCGGGGGAAGACATAACTCCAACGCCGCGCGAATCCCCTTGGCGTTGTGCACGGTGCGCGACGAAATTGGACGAGTTGTCGCGGTCCGATGCTTCCGACGGCTAGAAACACTTCCTACAGGGAAATGCGGCACGGCTTTGCGTCAATTCGACGTTTCTTGGAGATGGTATAGAATGTGGTTTCAACGGGACGATCAGCGATAGTTTATACAGGAATCCTGGTCGTGTGGATGGTTTCTGGCATCAGTATTTGCCATCTACACCTTCTTCGGTCAATTTTTACCCATGATTATGGTTATATTACGCAAGAGGTCACTATCACCCATTCTCGGATCAATTGTCCTACGGCAGACTGTTGCCTACCACATTCTGTGGGATCTAAAGTTCCTTGCTAGAAATGTGGCCTGGTAGCTTAAACACTGAGAACATTTCGTGCTCCGCGGCTAACCATGCGTCACCGAGCGCACGTCCGCGTTTCAGCGCCGCGACGACGCACGCGGCTAGAGCGCGACGTCACATAGGAGTTAGATCCTGGAGCCAATGTAGAAGCACTCGAAAAACTGAGGAGCTTCTAATTGGTTTTTATTCGATCTGCCGTGGGTGCCTAAGAGATACGGGTTTTAAATAACCTGAAACAGAACTGCAGTTGTTAGAGAACTAATCACACAGAGGTCGCAGGGGTCTGTGTGCACCATAAAAACAATACAATTTGAGGGAACACACCCGTGAAGTCCAAAGTCCGAAAGTGGGAAGAACTAACAACTAGAGCGAGATGGAAATGCTGACGCTCAAGACGTCGACACGTTGCAGAATGAAGAACGTTATTCAAGTCCGACACTGAGAGAGTTCACTTGCAGGTGAGAATGACGTATTTTGACGTCGCCTATCTGCTGCTAACGACGACAAAAGTATGTGTCCAAAGGTGCCATTATGTAGGAGGCGATGGTGGTGGGGCTCACAGCACATTGTCGCCTATGTAGTTGTTTCAGACGACACCACGCAAGCCAGGTACATCTCAGGCAGCTCGTAGTATGTGGGCAAACAGAGGATGCGAAGATGCTGCAGACGGGAATATCTAGAAGAGAAGCAAGAGTGGGACGTCTTCTAAAAGTAACGATTGAATATGGCTGTCAATGATGATGATTACTGATAGAATATATCTTATAGAAATGTATTCAAAGCCTCAAACAAAATTTTAGTACAATTTTACAAAACACTGCCAGAGAAGCTAGTTGCGACAGAAAAAGATCATAGAAGTGAAACGTTGCTAAATCTTTTGAGCAAGGGGTTGATCATTTAGAAAGTGTTCATGGGATACTAGGCAACATAGCGGTAAAAGGTAACAGCTATCAGGTGTCAGGTAACAATGGCTCACAATATGGCAGTGCCGTAGGGCCCAATCCTAGTCGGGAATAGAGTACTTTCTTTCTGCGATTGTCGTTCTGGTCGTGGGGTCGTCTCCGCCCCACCCCTCCGATTAAACTTGAACCCTCGAATTTTTCAAGTTTTGGAGGTAATGATTCCATGGCCCAGAGGAGAATGCTCAGGGGTCTGACTGGACCACTCAACACGATTAGGCACTAACACACAGGATGGTTCGAAACCAAACTTCTGCGGTTGTAGAAAAAGGATGGGCACTATGCGGCTTGGAAAAGAGGGGGATGGCGTCTAGCCTAGGCGTGGTCGCACTAATGTACAGTTCGAGGTTGAGCAACGTGTTGCGCCTCCCTTGAAGTAGCCAATCCCAGCTCTATGATTCCGCTTGAATAATGGAACTGTAGCAAGAAGACATGAGGTAGAAAAGTCGTCATTACAAGAGTGCCCCGGATCTATCTGCTGGACCAAGAGTGCACGTAAGAAGCGCCTCACTGGAGGCGCTAAACGCTGAGAGAAGTTGAGATCGCTACTGTTGGAAATTCAAATTCTGTGCTGTTTTATTCTGTATCGATATCCTTACTCCATTATCCTTTCCAGAGTGCTACTTATTTACTCCGGTTCCTGCTTTCAGGATGTAACTCGTAGCATTCATTTTGAAGCTGTAGTTCTTTGGATAGTATTTGCTTTCATAGTTAGGAGGAGGCAAGGGAAGAACGAAGTTAGCCGTGTGCTGGCGGAGTTAGCCCGCCTCGACGGCGGCGTGTGCTTTTTTTCGCGGGATTCCAGAAGGATCTGGAGGAAGTCCTGGCAGTCGTCGGTTCTCCGCATCTGTGCTCGTCTTCCGAGTATTTCGTCAGTCACCAGTTGTGCGACCCCCGCACGTGCCTCCGTCGTCCGTTCTGCGTGCTGATTGCATTGGGGTCGTCAGTAACAACGTCAGGACCGCCGTCCTTTCCAGGACGTCCACAGTTTGGCCTAGCTTAGGGCTCATGGGCTATTAGGGCAGCGATCAGTAATTCTTATTTAGGTTTAGTTTCCGCCGCTCGCTGCTCGCGTTTCACTTCTCTGGTCATCGGTCGGCACTAGTGCTCCATCGTCAACTTCTCATCTGGAGAGCCGCCTCAAGGCCGCTATCATCTGCTATCAATGGCGTCGCTCCACGCACGTTTGAGTTCGTCAGGATCCGCGTCATCACTTGTCCGCTCATCACTGCGTCGTACTGGTTAACCAGAGAGCTGGAGCGCCAGCACCTTTTGTCCGAGTGAAACCGTTGCCATCATCACCATCATCTTCCATATTGTCATTTTATTTCCGAGCTGTTGTGTTTGTGTTGTTTTTAATAAAGCTGTTTGCTCAGTGAGTACACTTTTGTGAAAAAACGGTATTTAGCCACCACTTTCCTTTGGATCATTTTATCGAAAATCTAAAAGAACTTAACTACGGCGAAAAGAGCTACTTTTTCCTTGCAGATACAGGACTGCTACGGAAAGCAAGAAAAGTAAGTGAAGGAAAAGTAAACCATGGGGGAAGGCCGGATTCATCAACAATTAATCCGTGGGTATGCGGATGATAAGGGGTAGAGATAAGATAAGAGTCAGGCAGAGATAAAGCATGAGTCAGAGACGCAGGCTTCATTGTGGGTATCTCTACCCCTTATACCCGCGGGTTAGTCGTTGATGAATCCGGACCCAGGGGACACATCAACCGCTCACCACCCTTGAACGGTGAAAATACCACCAAACCCTCTGATATAACATTCATTAGCATCACGTATGGCGGTATTTTCACCGTTAGAAGGCGGCAAGCGGCTGATGAATCTGGCCCAGTACTTTACTCCTTTGGAAAGTCCCTCGAGCGTTTTGTGAACTCAAAAGAAACATATTTTGACAAAACTCTCTGCAATGCTGAGGCGCTGAAGTTCTCCAGTACTGTTGCTGTTGTTCGTGTGAACACATTAGGCTGTTGCTGGTCTCTACGTTAAGCCATAAACAATGTTTCCCCTAAGTTAACCGTCAACATGACTTGGTAGATAGATCAGCCCCAATAACGCCTTCAAGAAACATACAAGAAAGAGTTGGAAAATGGAGCTTTCAAATCACCCGGTGAAGTTCCAGCGCTATTGGACTGCCGCCTATTCCGCAACCTTTGCTGACAGACAAAATGTACACTAACATCGAAAACGTCCGATTAACAGAAACTTAACTCGAAGGATAAGGATTTTTACTACGGCTCATCCTTTCACGGCTTGAGATAGTACCCCTTGTCAGCGATGCAAGTCCAAAGCAACCTTGCCGCTTCAGTTGCCGTGTTTATATTCAAATGTCATTTTTTCAAATGAGATACGTTCTGTCAACGCGGTTCAAATTTTATTCCAATGCCGTCAGAGGCATAGGATAAATTTAAGTGTTATGATGCATCATAAACCGGTTCTTAGATTTTTACCGACTATTCCTTTCTCAGGCGGATTCTGCAGACCCGAAGTCCTTCGACTTTGATGTTTTTCTGGATATGTCATCCTTCGAACTCAGATTCTCCTTTGACGAAATCTTACTACTTCCTTCTTTAGATGCAGATTCTGTAGCTTTCCATTTGTGGTAGCTCCTGCTAGAAAGTTTTCTGGACACGTCTTCCTTTGAGTTCAGATATTCCTTTGACAATGTCTTACTGCTGCCTTCTTTTGATGTAGATTCTGTAGGTTTCCATATGTAGTAGTCCAATACGTCATCATCGACAATCTTTGCTGGCCTGTCAGAAGGTCCAATTTTATTCATAAAGCGCCAACGATCTGCATTTGTGGCGGATGATTTGTCTCCTTGTTCTCTTTCTGGTGTCACATATCCTAATTTTTGCGGTGCCAGTGTTTTTCCACGTCGTGCAAACTTCCTTAGGTTCATCCGGTCTGCGTGGTCTTTCCTAAGATATCGACGAAGCTCTCCGATTAGAAAGAACTGGATCGTAAGCACTGTCGTCATTATCACCGATATTATAAGTAGGCGCAGCTTTGTACGATATCTGAAATTGAGCTGTTGCACAGAGAAAACGAGGGGTTAGATATGAAAGCTCAACCAGGGGTCGGGTTCTTCAACGACTTACACAAACTTTAACAGAGAATTCACAGCGAAAAACTCAGATAACGCGGCTTATCGCTCACCATATCGTTTGATAGGCCGCGCTATCAGGGATTTCTGCTGTAATTTTCTCTGTTAAATTGCTGTAAGTCGTTGATGAATCCAGCCCCAGGTCGCCTTTGTTCAAACTAGGCATGAAAGCTTATCGGATGACGCCCCTAGTATGAACTGCATAGATACCATTTTCACGTATAACTGGGGTCAGATTCATCTACCGCTTACCGGCCGCTAAATGTGAAAAGTACCGCCAAATCCTCTGATATGAGATTCATCAGCATCAGGTTTGGCGCTACTTGGAGCAATCCTAGTTGGTGGTGGCCGCCCCTAAACGATTTCTTAGGCACTTAATGCGCTCAGTATTGCCAAATATCGGACCCACTCCTTTCAAGAAAAAGAGCTGCATTAAGGAAATCAAAATAAATAGCACAGAAAGCATATAACATAGCCCTTGTGAGCTAGGGTGATGCGTTTGAAATGATAAGGAAGTGAAGTAAATTGTCTTGTCTGTGTACATGGATCTGATGTTGTACTCGAAACGTTTATTGATTGACGATGTTTTGGCCTATTTTTTCTTATTTTATTGATGTTATCTGTTTCATCTGCTAGAAAAAGATCCGCTCTCACTGGAAATCTATGCAGTAGGGGACCATCCCTTACTAGATTTGTACCGAGAACGGGCCACTTTAGGTCCCCCTCTCGACTATTAACTCCGAAACTAACAAGTCGCACTCCGAAACTTTGATCTGTCTGGGGAACCAATTTGGTGTAGTCTACTTATTTCTATGTTACTTCTATTTATTGTTTCGTTATATCGAGAAATCGTTCCACCACCAACTAAGATTGCACCCGGTGCTTTATCGGGAACCGGTAAGCGGTTGATGAATCTTTTTCCGTATTGCTATACACTATCCTGAATAAGCTATCTCCAGCGACTACATCATTAAAAAAGCAAAGGTGTCAATTGGATACTTACAGTAGCCTTTTTCTTTCTGCCCGGATTTGCTCCTATAACATCTAAATGTTGATACGAAACAAGAATCTATGCAGATGGCAACCCACTTTGTCAAGTCTACTGACAACTACGCTGCTGTCGTTTTTGTAGGCTAAAACAACACATTTTCTCAATAAAAACATGGACAGCAACGAAGTACTGATGTTACCTGGAGTTGTAGACAACATCCGAGCCAAAGTAGTGGCCATTGTCGTTGTTGCAGTTGTGCCAAAAGAACTCACAGAAGTACTGCTGCGGCGGGTGGTTTTAGGTGGCCGAGTGTCAGTACTGGGTGTTACAGCCTCCACAGTGGAATTAATTGTGATGGCTGGTGATGTGATCGGTGAGGTGGTAGCAGGTGACCTCCACGTCCGTGGAGAGCTCGTTGTTGTAGTCGTGGTTACGGTAGTTGTCGATGTAGTGTTTGTGATTAATGTAGTTTCTCTTATTTCAGTGGCTAGCTCTTGCGTCATATTGAGTAACACTTGCTCCAGGTCTGGACATCGACCCTTTTTGATTTTTTTCAGCGCGAAATCCTGCAAGAGATGTAGATTATTTACCAGAGAAGATAAGTTCTTAAACTCGACTTTAGCGAAGACACGTAAATACTTCTCGTATTTTTAGTTGTTGTACCAGTAAATACAATGGTTACGAATATTGTGGTTTCTGCACACTTAAAAGTGGAAATATCATTCTGAAAGTGTGGAACACTGCTGTACAAAGATAACGTCAAAGTGCAATATTATAAGGTTGTCCGGAAAGTTCTCAGCGTATTGAGTGCCTCATTTTAAACTGCCATAACCTTCTCAAATCTTACCGGATTTAGTTGAAGTAAGCACCGTTCAAATCAGCACACTTTGCCAACGGGCCATCAGTCGAACTATTCCATCAGCAAAATAAAATTAGGTGGTCAAGATTCGACAAAATCCACGAAAGCTGTTCTGGCTTGGTCCTGATTAGTGAAGGTTTTTCCAGCGAGAAAGTTTTAAAAGTGTTTGAAAATGTGGTGGTCGGTTGGCGAGAGGTCTGGAGAATATGGCGCGTGAGGCAGAACTTCAACCCTTAATTCGTTCAATTTTCCAACATCTTTTGTGAAATGTGTGGGCGGGCGTTATTGTGCAAAGGAATCTGGCCTCTTCTATTAACCGCGTTGTAATGGAGCACCTCAGCCCCGACCACCACACAGTGATCATTACCTTTTCATGGTGGAGGTTCGCCTTTGGAGAATGCCGAGGGGCTCCATCGGCGTTCAACCACTGTCCGCAACGTTTCCTGTCATCACACAGAATTCAACTTTCATCACAAGCAATAGTTCGACCCAAAAACAAGTCAGGTTTGTTGCGTAAAGGTAGAGAAGAACAAATCTTGAGAAGTGACAACTTTTGCCCCTCACTCCACTCGTGGGGTACCCACTTTTCGAGCTTTTCCACGTTCCCAAGGCGTGTTAAAGCATCCACAACAGCAGTTTTACTGACATCTAGCTCTTCCGCGATTCCGCAAACTTTTCGGAATGACTCCGCTCCCCTCGATTCCAATTTGTTTTAAACAAAGGAATAAATAAACTCGTCGCCCAGGATTGCTCTAGGTCGACCGATACCGGGTCACCTTTGAGGCGGACATTTCAATTTACTGAACCACTGGCGTACAGTGGTTTCTCCAGCACTATCAGGCCTCCACACCTGACTGATTTGTCGAGCTATCTCGGCTGTTTGAAGTCAAAATAAAATAACGTTCGGAACTGCTTCTTCGACATACTTTAATAGGCCCTTCAAGAACAGAAACATAAAACAACCCTGAAACATAATTTATTTATTCAGATAGAGCAAAAATTCTGTACAGAAAGTAGCATTAGTGCGCGATGCTAGTTGAATTTTTACTTAATAATAGATGAATGAAAAATAGTAACACAGAACGCTGAGAACTTTCCGGGCAACCTAATACAATGATTTCCTCGCACGATGCAATGTAAAATTGAACCCGAACTTATCCATTTTTCTACAATCCGCATTTGGTCTTGCGATTTTCAAAATTCCTCGCCTAGTGGTCGACCCAGAGAAATACTGGACGACAAGTTGAAGGAATTGGTGGAAGCCGAACCATCCCAAACGGTTCGCGGGATGCGGAAGAGCTGGACGTCAATAAAACTGCTGGTGCGGATACTTTGAAACGCCTTGGGGAGGTGTTTCAAAGGCTCGAAATGTGGGTGCTCCGCGAGTTGAGTGAGCGGCAAAAATTGTCACGCTTCGAGACTTGTCCTTCTCTACTTTTACGCAACAAAACTGACCCGTCTTTGAATCGACACAACACTTGTGATGAAAAGTGGATTCTGTATGATAATAGGAAACGTTCCAAACAGTTGTTGGACGCCGGCCAATCTCCTAGGCATTTTCCAAAGGCGAATCCCCACCAAAAAAGGTAATGGTCACTGTGTGGTGGTCGGCGGCTGGTGTGTTCCATTACAACTTTTTGGCACCAGGCCACACGATCACAGCAGAGTCCTACTGTGAAAAAATCGACGCACCGAAAATTTCGTCAACTTCAGCCATCATTGGTCAACAGAAAAAGCCCGACCCTTTTGCACGACGACTCCCGCCTACACGTTCTTCCCGGCGAGGCCAAAACGAAATCTTTGAATTACACGAAGAATGTAATTCAAGCATGACATGATATGGATGAAAAGTATGACATCACGATGCCGGCGGCGATCGGCTTCTTTGATGGACTGTTGCAGACCATGAGGACCCGATATGTAGAAAACAAACTCGAGTGGCTGTTAACGGTTTGAGGTTGACGGCTGCAGACTGCTTGTTGAAAGTTGAAGACAGCTTGACGGACGAGTTGAGCAGCAGCAGCTAGTTGAGAGTTGTAGACGGCGACGGCGGTATGGAACAAAGGGAAACATGACAGATTTTAAACATCAATCAGTACTGTACCCATTTTGAAAAAGCATAATTCACTGAACATGTGAATGGTCTGCCGGTCTTGCGAGGGTTTCCCTGTTTAGTTTTTCCAACGCGAGCACAACTCATTACTCCTCTGTTCATTATTGACTTTTTGCGGCACGGTTTGTTGAGCAATTGAGTGTATATTCTAGGGAACCTGGTTGGAACGTGCGGTTGAGGAAGGCTCCTCCGATATACATCGATTTCTAAACTAAAAGTGTTCTGTTATCTCCATTAACCAGTGACTAAATCTTAAGCCTCTTTCTCCTCCCGTCCTCCTCTATATCTCTCTCCCTCTCTCGTACCTCAGCGGTACATTTGGTGCATCGGCCTAACAAGCCTAAGTCTCCCCTGTCAAAGTGTATCAGCTTTGGGACCTGGAGCATAAAGCGGTCGAATATAAGATCGCATTCTCTGAATTCAAGAGAATAAGTCTCCCGTTAAATACCAGGAACACAAAGTCGATTCCATTCACGATCGCGCTTTCTAAATAAGGAAGTTAAGTCTTCCGTACGCAAAAAGTACCTGGATCAGCCTCTTCTCTCCGTAGCTAACAACACTAAAGGAGAATTTTTTTAAATGGCATTAAGTTCAAGGAAATCAGCTATCATATTGAGCTCAATCGCGCTTCATGATTTAGCAACGTGCTACAAAGAGCATGCAGTTAGCCTAAACTGCGCAATTCAAATTGAGTTTAACTATGAGAAATGCAAATGTACCATAGATCGCTTAGAAGAGTGCATAACAGAATTAAAAGAAGGTGAACAAAGCCTTCAAAAACTTTTTATCGAGTTAAGGGATGAGTACATGAACTGAAAAGATAAAGCAGAGAAAAAAGGGTTAATGGTTGAATTAGAGGAAATCGAGCGAGAATCTCAACTGCACAAGGTTACTGCAGAAGCCGTCGACCTCACATATAGTTTAAGGGCACGTGTTGACGAATCACGGTGCAGTAAAGAAAGGAAAAGAGTCCAATTTGAGCACTGCTTTCAAAATAACAATATAGTTGCTGCCGCAGTTCCAGCACCCTCAGTGTTTCGAAGTAGCCAATCGAATTACGAAAACATCGAAGCTAATACCAGTATCGTAACAGTGCAGGAAGCGAAAACGCAGGCAGCTCATGGAGTACACCGCTCTATAAAGGCTCCGGAGGTGTCATTACCAAAAAATTTTGGTAATTCAGAGGAAGTTCCAGAGTATTGGGCACAAATGTATACGACGATACGGGGAAGGACTTCGACGCCGTAACAATGCGGTGGTCAAACACTTTCAGAACTTTCTCGCTGGTAAAACCTTCACCAGTGAGGACCATGCCAAGCCGCTTTCGTGGATTTTGTCGAATCTTGACCAACTAATTTTTCGCTGATGGAATAAGTCGATTGGTGGCACGTTGGCAAAGATGTTCTTATATGAATGGTTGCTAAATGCTAATTCTCCATTATCGATACTTGAGTCATGTGTAGCTTCTGCTGGCTTAGCTCCTATAGGGGTGCTTCGCACGAAAAGGGAATCTATCAGTCGTAAATCTGCATAAATTAAGAAAAGAAATCATGCGAAGTGGGTTTAGCAATTACCAAAAGATCTTTCTTGCATTTTTTTACTACTTCGTCAGAGTGATGTCCTGGGCATGAGCAGGTGTGCATTCCGTGTCCAATCTTGATATTCTCCTCGCTAGCAGAAAGGTAGCAGTATGATTCCTAAAAATAGACCGGTCACTGTAACACTGCATAGCAGATTCAACCCTTTGCGCAAGTCTAGAGAGGGCCCACATTGTAAGCAACAAGTAAACTGGTGATTTATGTTTTTAATGACCGCGCTTTTTCTGCATTAGAGGAGCGCTTTAATTGCTTTATAGTGGAAAGCGCGAGCTGCCAAGATGTGACCATAGGTGATTTAGCGAAATTTGATCCCTCCGAACCAGTATTTTTTTGTATTTTAAAGATTCAAATTTCGTGCAAATGACAGTTTGGTGCTCCTTGGTTTTATCATTTTTTCCTTAACAACCTCCAAAGAGCATATCTGAAGGCGTCAGACTTAACGCCACTTGATCAGACTTCCTTAGACACTGGAAGAGTTCACCTGCAGGTGAGAATGACGTATTTTGACGTTACAGGTGGCCTGTAGGAGCTATTTTGGGGCGGAGTTTCAGTGAGCGGTCCACAGCCGGTGAGTGATGTCGCCGCTTGCGTGATACGCTGCGCATACAATTGTAGGTCTGAAGAGGTCATTTAGCGTGGAAGGCCTCATTCGCACTGTAGGTAGGACGAAGTAAATGCAGTTGGTTTCTGTAGCTCCTTCGACTTAAACTGCTTATCCAGTGTACTTAGGGAAAACATAAAGACCAAACAAGACTGCAGAGAGGATGACGTTCCCAGGATGGTACAATATTTTGATGAAATGTTTAAAACCACGATATCCTATTAGTTGAGCGCACCGAGTCTCGCCAAATTAGTGAAATTTTTACTTTTTACAGTTTTGTCAGCTTGTTGCGTTCAAGAGCATAATCCTTTCATAATCTTCAATCAATTTTTCGATTACTTGTGATCACAAAAAAGTATTTAGATATCAAAATATTGCTTTACAAAGCCTTAGTGATGCAGCTTAGGTGGATATGCTTCATGGTACGGAGCCCTACATAAATATGTAAGTATACTTCAATTGCGGAAAAAACACTACTGTTTATAAACATCAATCTTGTAATTCAGAAAAAGGAATATGGGCGACAGCGTGCTGTTGTGAAACAATCCTAGTTATATATAACAGATGTTCACTATCAGACTTACCAAATATTGAAAAAACTGCTCTTCGAAACGTCTCTGTGACATACTCAAAGAAAGCGGTTAACACAACGAGCGTTACACGATGGATTCTATTGTGTGTGAGTCATAAAAGCTCAAAGGGCAAACTTTGATGGGGCATTAATGGTTCTGGCAACTGCGTCGCGAGAAAGTTGAATTGTAGTTCCAACGCATTTATGGTCTCTTCTTTAAAGTAGAATTATACGCTTTTTGCTGTTGAACTACTGTTGAAGGAATAAAAATCTAGTCATCAGGAGTCATCTATGATGTTAACTACACACCTCATTGGATATCGGGATAGACCAAATCTAAGCATACTGAAGCTTATCTACACAGTACGCGTGGAAAGCGTGGCGCGTTTCACGTGCAAAAACCCCTTTTAAATTTCCGCTTAGGTACCGTAATCTGGTCATCTGTAGGTCTTCGGCCGCTCACCTGTAGGTCCAAATGAGGTCACCTACAAGTACATTGTTAGTTCACCCATTTTTCACCTGCATGTGACACTCCCAGTGTCTGAGTCGTAACTCGACCGGCATTACCGATTTCAGCCTGGAGATTTTAAAAATATTTCTTTTTAAGCAAGGAATGGTCTCAAGCGTATGTCTGAACGGAGGTCATGGGTAGTACCGCGAGAGTCTCCCCTTTCATATAGTAGAAAAACATGCTTCGGTTTCGCTGAGTCCTTAAACTCAAACAGGATTGCATCGTCAGCGCAAACGTGCGTGCGCGCAGATGTGTCGAATGTGGCGGAAGGTCTGCAGCAAGCCGATTGGTGGCACATCAGGGTGCGACGCAGGTTTGCAGCTGCTAGCTCAAATGCTCGACTCCGCTATGCACTATTTTTGCATTTTTTCATGACTGCTGCCTCCTATACCCATTTGCTTCCTACACATCTCGTACACATTTATTTCACTCTCAACTGCGTTTCACTCTAAACAAAAAAGGGCGAGATTCGATGTAACCCCTGGGACACGTTTGGGCGAGATCGGTGTGTGGTAGACGTAACTCCAAAGCCGCGCGAACCCAAAGGATGTCACGCACGGTGCGGGACAAAATTGGACAATTTGTTGCAGACCGATGCATGCATTGACGAGTTGTTGCAAAACCCCTCCAATCTCAGTTGAAATGCAAAACTTCCGCGACACAGGAGGATCGAGCCCACGTCCCTGGCATTAAGCAACGCCACAATCCACTGCGTCTGTCAGTAGCGCCACCGGGGGCGTATACAAGAGACCGATTGCATCGATCGAATGCCCACTGGGCGCTGAGGCGGACATGTGCGGCGCATCGGACAAATGTGCTCCAGCTCCAATTGCGCGCTGCCATACCACGCACCTAACCCGATCTGGTTCTAGTGGTCTTAGCAACTTCCCGTATATGGGAGCAATGAGTGGAAGAGGGGAGCATCCCATCTCAGAAAATTTTGAACAAGTTACTTGCGCCTTATGAGCTCCAAAACAAGTTACTTGCGCCTTTAGACCTCGAAAACAAGTTACTTGCAACTTATCGCTCGCGTTTAACTAACTTGCAGGTTTGCACCCAGGAATTTCAAACTTGCACGCAACTAACTGTATTCCAAGCTTGCAAGAAGCTTTCGTGCAAGCTTGCACTGCAGTAAGTTGCGTCATCACGCGCGTAAGCGGTCATTCGGTAGCGTCCTCACACGCGCACGCGGTCGTACGGTATATGTTTCGAAATCGGAGCTGCTCTATCGGACAGTATTGCCATTCTTTCTGTCATCTTCCTTGTTTCCTCCCTCATCTCTTTTGGCTGTTTGCATTTGTAAATCCATTTCCTAATTGGTAGAAAGTATCTCACAGCCTTTTTCCAAAAAGAAGGGGATCCAAGTCTGGGGAGGAAGTCCACCTCGTTTTTGTTTCACTTTGGCAGTTTTACGCGGCTAAAGTAGGTTTGTATTATATCCAGCTGGAGTTCTTGTCCATGTCCCACTATATATAAAGGAGTGTATGTATATTTACTTACCGTTTTCTTTGTTGTTGAGTGAAATCGCCGCATTTTTCAAAGATGAATCTGTGGACCCATCTTTTTAGACTTTCCGAAAGGAGTGATGGGTGAAAATCGTTTCAAAACAGTTAATGATTATGGTTTACTTGTTATCCAGAGCTATATTAATAGAACGGATATCCAATATCCTAAATCCTCACGGGGAGGGGGCACTCCACTCTGACTCACTGGCAGCGGTATAACCAGAAACAAACTAGTTTACGAGACAACAGCTGAGTCGCGAATATCGCCGAGGTCAAAGCATTCAAATGACGAGTTCAATAACTACGCTCGGAAAGCGAGACTAAGTAAAGCGAGGCTGTGAATAAAACATGAGTATCTACCACTATATAATTGAGTTAGCTCCCTGCCCTGTAGATGATGAGGCGTATCTCACTCACGTTGGAAACCTGGCTGAGATACACCTCATGGAACCCCTTGCGACGCCTCCGCGTACCTCGCACGGGCAACGTCTGCCGTTCAACATGGGGCGTTGTTATAGCAGAGGACGCGTAGCCTCCTCCTGCTTGACACAACGGCATCTGCGCGCATTTCTTAGTGCCTGAATCCAGAAGACGGGTTCCCTTCGGACGGAGGAGCAACAATAACAACAACGAGGGGGCTTCCACACTGCTGTTGCAGCAACCCCGCATCAGCAACACCGGCATCGGTTATGCGGCCTCAGCAACAAGAAATGATGGCGATCTGCTGATGTTGATGCTCTTCAACGAAGGCATATCACAGGTCTTATCTCGTTATCTTTTCTACGCGTGGCGGCTGCAGCAAGCATCGAACTCCACCCCTTTTTCGTTGCTCGTTGCTGCAACAGCTGCAGCGGCAGTGTGAAAGCCGCCTAAAGCGGCTTTCACACTGGCGTTGCTGCTGTTGCAGCAACAAGCAACGAAAAAGGGGTGGAGTTCGATGCTTGCTGCAGCCGCAACGTGGTGAGATAAGAAAATGGGATAAGACCTGTGATATCCTCCGTTTACGAGCATCAGCAACAAGGAATGGTGGCGATCATTCCACGTTGCTGAGGCCGCGCAACCGCTGTGCAACCGATGCCGGTGTTGCTGATGCAGGGTTGCGGCAACAGAGGTGTGAAAGCCCCCCTCATTGCTGCTATTGCTCCTCTGCGTCTTTGCGGTATGCTTCACCATTACGGCATCGGATGCGCAGCAGCAACAACGGCACTGTGAAAGCCGCATAAGTCTTCGATTTTCCTGCAACACCACATCCTTGGGGTAATGCAACAGGTGACACTGGTATTCAGCCAGAGCCATTTTATGCCTGAGCTGAAGAGTTGCTGCCCTTGCTGCTTATTTTTGTCTAAAATTTGTTTGGATAAATACGTACGTTGGTCTTTGTTTTTGGAAACCAGCCATATTGTAGCCGACAGGAAAGGAAAATGCCGGACAACCGCACTTCGTATCGGTGGTTGTTGAACACAGCTTTGGGGGTGATAATGGCTATATCACACTGAATAACGGTGGCAGCAAATTCTGATTGAGTGTTATAGTTCAGGGGCCTGATTCATCAACGACTAACCCGCGGGTATAGGGGGTAGAGTTACCCACGATGAAGTCTGGGTCTCTGACTCTTGCCTTATCTCTACATGACTTGTATCATATCTCTATCCCTTATACCCCGCATACCCATGGGTTTAATTGTTGATGAATCCGGCTTCTGTTCGCAGCTCTCCACGCCCACATTGGTACCCCGGCCTGCCGCAGTACTCTGCCATGCCAAGATATTATAAGAGGTTGATTAGGAAATCTCCACGGGAAGCTCATTCACCTCTCTTGTAAATTTCTGGCTACATCGCTGAATCAGCGGGGAGAGGAGCAATGGTTTCTACGTTCCAGCCAGTAGCCTCTTCCTCCTAACCACTGCCATCTTCATAACATTTCAGGAGCACGCTGGCGTACCTTACCTCAACCTGCAAAGGAGCGCCAAGTACGAGCACTTCTTCAAGATTTCGCAAGTTAGCCATTAGACGACTCGGTTCAATCCCAATGAGGGGGGGGGGGCACGGCGGCCTCGGGCCGGAACGCATTTGTGCGCGCCGACTGGTTCACCGTGGCGATACGTACAGGGATGTCTGCGGGCTCCACGTATCGACCCACGGCCACTGTACGGCTATCCTTGTACGAATCGCCACGGTGAACTCGTCGACGCGCCTTTTTCTCGTCTTTTCGTCTGGCGTTTTTTCGTCTAAATTTCCTCTTTATTTCAGCAGGAAGACTGCAGTAGCCACAGTAGGGGTTTAGGTAGGCATGTTATGTCACAAGTATTCATCTCTATGTAGTGTTTCAACGTGAGTATGGAGTGGCCCCCCTCATTGGGATTGAACCGCCCAGGCGTTGAGGTGCACAACGCATGCTCCTATCCATAAAAGACGGACCACCCTATAGACTTGTACCCGGTTTCTACAATTCTTACATCGGCACGAGAAGGAGTTTTGTTTGCATTCTGCGATATATTGAAGCTAGTTGTGACAGCACTTGCCCTGCAGGCATTCATGTCAATGTCGAATTCAACGCACGTAACATTCTGAAATAGAAATCGAAAACCACTGAAAATCGCAACAGTCTCACTGCAGCAATAGCATAAGATACCTCTCCTCCATAAAAATAGTAGGCACTGCAGCCTTGAGTGTCAACTGCTAGGAAGCCGAACAGAACCGCAGCGGGCAGAACCAAGCAGACGAAAGAACGACTCATAGTTCGTGTGCCGTTCAAGCGAATACGCGACGAAATGAGGAGCACTCTGCTAGCGCGCACAAATTTATATCCTCGCGTGATTATCACTGCACAAATCACTCGTGATAACCAGATAATTAACTCTGATAACGGTCTGGAAATGGTGCTTACCAGTAAGGTGAGGTAGCAAGGCCATTGCGGTTGTTCGCTCGGCGGTCATTCGAGTTCGAAACCTTTCTCTTCACCCACCTTGCTTTGCTCCGGCGTTATAACGATTACGAGGGCCACGTTTTTAGTTTCTAATTTTTCTCTATGGTTTCCGGTGGAGCCGCAACGGTAAGGCGAATGCGCGGTGGTGCAATCCCAATCGGGGGATGGGCAGTCCATTTCAATTTCTAAAGAAATGCAACATGCACCACAACATGTAAACATATATAAATATGCTTACATTATCAATTGCTGTCCTTCCAATAGCCAAATCAGTTTCCTAAATTGCTTTCGTAGTGGGAGAGGGAGTAATGAGATCAATGCAAATTGAACAGAAACCTGGAACAATTACAATATTACAAAACCTAGAAAACTCATTAAAGGAACGTTATTACCTTAATTAATTAGTGTGTAGCGGTTTGCAATTTCTTTCAAAAGCAAATAGAGTTTTGGACCAAAACCGTGCTGACGCGCATGGTGCCCCGACAGCACCGTGCATAGTAATAGCCATTAGAACTAACCACGCGCTGACGTGGAAATGTGCCATCGCCCGCTCACGTCATCCGTGCCGTTGTCATTGGAGCACGTTTTCGTCGCTGAAGGGAGTCGTCAGCTGGGTTCTGCGCTCGATGAACCAGGTTGGGGAAGGGACTCCAGGATGTGGTGCAAAAATTCCGCACCGAAGGAGAACTGAACCCCCACCTACCTCGCATGCAGCACGCAACCACCCCACGATCCGCCTGCCGTGAGTGTCAACGCGAGCATATAAGACATCCATCAAACGCCCACGTGGAGGCCGACACGATCCGCGACGGCAGCAGCCACATGCTACAGTATCGCGGGTTGATGTGCAAACCGGCACATCAGCCCCATGACCCCATGGGGTGCACCAGCAGAATTTGGTTAGGTCTAACGATAAGTAAGGCCGTGCATAGTCCCATAATGAAATCCTTTTAATGTTTCAGCGTAACGCTCGGACGTTTCCAATGGAGGGGATCAGGTAAGTTAAGGCATTCATATGTTGTAATGTATGTTATATCTATTGATGCGTAACTACAATTAACAATTAATAATGAACTGTCCTCCCCCATTGGGATTGCACTCGGGTGGCTTCCGCGTCAGCGGAGGAGAGCACAGAACAGAGCTATAGCAGGTGTTGAATATCGAGGCCCTGAGGCCGACATCCTTGACCTGATCGGTGACTTCGCGAATCGAACTGAAGGCTGCCCATGCTGCGCGTCCCCTGCGGGCGATTTCAGGACCGAGGTCGTTATCCATCTTCAGCTCTCTTCCCAGATAGACGTAGGAGTCGACCTGTTGTAGAGCGACTCCATTTAACCTTACGAGTCCCGTGTCACACCACTGGTTGACCATAAATTGCGTTTTGGACATATTCATGTCCAATCCAATCTTCATACCTGCCACATTGTGCTCGTTCAGCATTTCCTCGACTTCTGCCGTGCTGGTAGAGATGAGCCATTGTGAACACCGTTTTCTGAAAACGCGACTCTCACCTCATCTCATACTATAGTGGGAGCTCCAAGTCTCAGATAGACTTTGTCCTTGTCAAGGATCGCGACCGAAGCATTGTCACAGACGCGAAGATCGTGCCGTATGAGACGGTCGCCCCACAGCATCGACCGCTAGTCTGCACCTTTAAGATCACCCCTCCGAGGATGCAGCAAGTTGGGCGATGCGGTGCTGCGAGAATCAAGTGGCGGCGAATGAAAGAGAAGGAAGCAGCTGTGATTTCCCGCGTACGGTTACCGACAGTCACGACTGTCGACGAAACTTGGAAGAAAGCAACCGACGCCATACGCCAAACTGCAAGGTTGGAACTCGGCATAACGAAGCCTGGGCGACGCAAGGTCGATAAGCAGACATGGCTGTGGACGGACGATGTGAAGGCAAAGGTTAGAGAGAAGAAGTCGCTCTATCACGTGCTCCTCAGCGATAAAATGGCCGACAACTGGCAGAAGTATCAGAAGGCGAAGAAGGCTGCAAAGAAAGCCGTGGCTGTTGCGAAAGCCACTCATTATAGTGATGTCAACGAAAAGCTCGAGTCACGCGATGGTGAGCGGTATTTGTACCGACTTGCTAAAACCCGTCATCGCCAAACCGAGGATATTGAAAAGTTCGTTGGCATCAACGATGAGAGCGGCCATCTTCTGACAGACCGCAAAAAGGCGCTGAAGTGATGGCGTGATTACTTTGAGGAAATTTCCACTATGGAATTTTCTCACCCGGCCACCCCTTCTGTGGGTTCTGTTCACGGTCCCGTTCACAAGATCACCGTGGAGGAAACGGAAGCGGCTATAAAGAAGATGAAGCCATGCAAGGCGAAAGGACCGGATGATCTGGCAGCCGATGTTTGGAAGTCGAAGCTCTGGTATCCTGCTGAGTGGTTGGCTGAGTTCTTGAACCAGGTAGTAAAGGAGAAGAAAGTACCGGAGTGTTGGCACAACAGTAAGACGATTCCGATTTGGAAGAAGAAGGGGGCAGTCCTGCAGACTGCTCCAATTATCGTCCAATTCGTTTGCTTTCGCACAGCATGAAGATCTTCGAGCGAATCCTCGACAGACGAATTCGTGAAATCGTCAGGCTCTCCGACAACCAGTGCGGTTTTGTGTCTGGTTGTAGGACCATTGATGCTATACACGCCGCCCGCCTCCTGGTGTAGAAGCATCGTGAGAAAAAGAAGCCTGTGCATATAGCCTTTCTCGACTTGGAGAAGGCCTTCGACCGCGTACCGCGTGAGGTTATATGGTACGCCTTGCGACAACACAACGTACCTGAGGAACTCATAGAGTGGGTGCGGATGATCTACTCTTGTTCAAAGAGTAGAGTGCAAGCTGCAGCTGGAACTTCAATGGAGCTTCCCATCTCTGTTGGGGTGCACCAAGGTTCTGCGCTTTCTCCACTCCTCTTTGTTGTCGTCATGGATGCCATTACGCTAGATCTTCAGAAGCCTGTCCCATGGACATTGCTCTATGCTGATGACGTAATACTCGCTTGCGAAGATAAAGATGATCTCGAGCGGCAGGTGGAAGCTTGGTGCGACCGCCAGGCGATGTTCGGACTCAAATTGAACGTCAAAAAGACCGAGTACCTCACGACTGACGTAAACGAGTCTGGCTCCATTAAGATTAACGATACTGAGCTTGCACGCACTTCGGTGTTTGAATACCTGGGATCAGTAATAGCGTCTGACGGCGGTCTGATGGTTGAAGTGAACTCACGCATGAGTGCAGCTTGGTCCAAGTGGCGTTCGTTGACTGGTGTGCTCTGCGATAGGAAGATACCAGAGCACCTGAAGTCAAAGATCTACAGAACAGTCATCCGGCCAGTAGCGATGTACAGCGCTGAGTGTTGGCCTGCGACTAAAGAAGTTGAAACGCGCCTCAGCGTCATGGAGACGAAGATGCTGCGCTGGACGGCTGGAGTCACCCGCATGGACCGCATCAGAAATGATGCTATTCGGCAGAAGTTCGGTGTCGCGCCGATAGCGGCCAAGATATGCGAAGCTCGCTTACGATGGTACGGCCACGTTCTGCGTGGAAAGGAAGACAGCGTCCGCAAGATAGGCCTTGAGTTGGAAGTGTCAGGAAAGCGGCCTAGAGGACGCCCGAAGCAGCGTTGGTCGGATATGTCACACATGAACATGAAAGTAACTGGCGTCCACCCCGATCAAGCGCATGACCGGGAAAGGTGGCGTCATGACACCAGAAGAGCGGACCCCGCGACGAAGCGGGACAAACGCTGAAGAAGAAGAAGAAGAACTTTTTTGAAGATTAGAACTGTTTTCGAGTCCTTCCATGAGTCCGGAATCCTACCAAGTCGAAGGTAGTGGTTGAAGTGCTTTGCAAGAAGTGAGCAGAGGGCACTGCCACCCGCACGAAGGAGGTCAGCAGAAATGCCGTCCGGTCAGGAGCAGTGCCTGGCTTCATCCTTCTGATGGCATGAGCAACTTCTGATTCAAAAATGGGAGGTACTTCCTCAGCAGGTGGCATCAAGCATTTCGGAACAGTGCTGGAAGAACGAAACAGATCTGTGTATAATCCTTGAACGATGGTCTCCATCGCTCTTCGAGACGTTTGCGTTGTTCTATCCTTATCCACAAGGGCTGACATTATTGCCTTCTAGTCATAGAGATCTCGTTTGCAAAGAACCTTTCCCAGCGGCTTCTAACAGCTTCAATCTTCTGTAGGCTTGAATGGACTCCTTCACTGCAATTCGACAGGTTTTCGAGATGGTGACTTTTCTAGATGGGAAGGATTATGATCCAGTTTAACAGCTCTTCTTTGCTCCAAGAGCTTAATCGCATGTGCGTTGAGTCTTGAAGCAGACGGTGATGTGGTTTCGCGAGAGCTGCTAGCACATTTCAACAGTCCTTTGGAGAGAAGGTCGTAGTCTTTCGATGGATCTTCAAGAAGATTTCAATCATACGACTTTATTGCATATTCCAACTCCTCAGACTTGAATGTGGGGATCCTAACCGGTGCCGGTTTATGAGCGTCACGCTTGAACATCCTCTTTTTGAGAGTCAGGCTAAGAGTGGTCCAGCGAAATCCTGCACAAGAATAAAGCAGCATCTTGGTAGCAGCAGCAGATGCCCAAGAACCATGTCTCCGAAGTTTTTGATGGTTTGGGAAGGAGTAAAATATGAAGGCAACACTTCTCTTGTTTTCGGCGACAGAATACAAAAATAAACTCCGATGCCTACCATGGGCCTGATCCATCACGAATTTACAGCAATTTAACGAAGGAAACACATCCGAAATCCCTGATAGCGCGGCTTATCAAGCGATGCGGTGCAAAACTTCACCATGTCGCCTGTTGATAAGCCGCGCAATCTAGAGTCGGATTTATCAACGGCTTACATAACTTTGACAGAGAATTCACAGCACAACCCAGATAACGCGGCTTATCGCTCACCATATCGCTTGATACGCCGGGCCTTCAGGGATCTCGTCTGTGATTTTCTCTGTTAAATTGCTGTAGGTCGTCTATGAATCCGGTCCCACGACGTTATTCTAAGAGATAATTTGACTTCGTAGTGCAAAGACATTTTTCAGGTAAAAGGTTTGTTCTTCAGTAGGATGGCCGCCAGCACATGGATCAAAATCTGTGAGCAGAATTGTCCTGCGTTATAGAGCCTGACCTGAATCCATTGGGATACTCTGTATGGTTCCATTTACAGCAAACCGTCTCGTCGAACTTTTACCAAAGATTGGACAGAATGGAGTCAGCCCTACTTGAAGAATCGCAGAAGATTTCTGCGCTGTACATGTCACAACAACCATCTCGTGACGCGTCTAGCACAGAAACGTGGGTTTTCGTGTCTGCGAGCAAAGTGGGAATCGAAAGAAATGCAGGAATGAGCACAGGCCCGGAAAAACCCTAGCAAAACATCACTTCGAAAAATACGCTTTGAAACAACAAGCCTACAACGGTACACCGATGAGGAGGCAACACGTCGGGAAAAACACGCGAAAGCACAACCGGAAACATAGAAATGGTCGATAAAACGAGGAAAATCCACTGAACTAAATGAGTTGCGGCAAATTCTGCAAATGCATCCGTCTGCAGAACTCGTGAATTATGTCAGCCTCAGCGACCACGATGCCTCCCGACGTGCGTCGCGGTCGGTCGTGGTCGCCGTGCTATCCCGCGTCTCTGCAACGGACAGGAGTACACCATAGGTCTTGAGGCCAGTTTATACTTCGACGCGAGCGACGCGACACCACGTATTGTGGCCATATTGATCGAGCGACGCGATCGATCAATTTGCCCACTATATATGTCGTCGCGTCGCTCTGCGTTGGAAGTATAAACAGAGCCTTACGCTACAATGTCATCCGTTACCTATGGTTTCCCAACATTGCAGAGTTTTCGTGAAAAAGGCCAATTATTATTAAAGGTTTTGAATACCAAGCTCCCTGAAGTCTATATACGTGCCTATGAAACCTAGGTGCGACCGAATGTTGAATCGGGCACTGCAGTGCTTAATCAATGAAGAAGAAGGATACTGATCTTTTGGAAAGCGTTCAAAACAACTTCACTATGAAACTTACGATGAGGTGCTATTCGAGTTACAACCTAATACGTCGTGCTCCTCAACGATCTGTTCTTTGGTCTTTTGTCACTGGGAAATACATAGGAGAACCGCCGACCTTCCGATGATGTACAAAATGCTTGCCAACAAGTTTTCCATCAGCGCACTACAATTTTCGGATGGAACGCTGACGTGACGAGCTCCGTAAGGAGAGGCTCAAACTTCGAATCTCTATTGCAAAGACGCGAGTTAGGTCAAACTTCTAAACATACAGGATGTTGAAAGATTTTAATTTGCTGCTTGGGAGGTACGATGATCTGGCGAGCCTGTCTGCGCGTGCCTGCATAATGTGTCTGTTTGGTAAATACTTCAATGTTGTGCTATATGAGATGTGTTAAAAACGTAGAGCAGGAACTGATATCTAACTCACTAGGGAAGGGTTCCGACCTCCCATGGAACTTCAAGTTGAGACCAGGATCATTAGAAAGAGCTAGGAATGCTGATTACGAATATGGGTGTCAAAATTGCAAAATGAAATTCCTGAGCGAATTACGGCCTGCCGAAATCGGGGGGCCTCACCACAGGCTGGCTGCCTGAAACTACCACACACGTTTGTAACGCAGATTTACCGTAAGTTTTGTGCCTCTATGGTTTCAAACTTTTCGAAATGCTCGTGTCATAAGTCAGAACAAAAGGTCATTTCGAAGATAAATTATGATTTCCAAAAAACCGGCAGCAACCGGATCCGAGCCAACGACGTCGCACCCGATGAGCGTAAACACTACCACTGCGCCACCGACGCAGCTGGCGGGCCCTTCTTACGAAGCCCTGATCAATCATCACTCTCGCGCCCACAGCCGGCCTGTGGTGAGGCCCCCAATTTCGGCAGGCCATAACTCGCTCAGCAGTTTCATTTTTCAATTTTGACACCCATATTCGTAATCAGCACTCCAAGCTCTTTCTAATGATCCTGGCCTCTACTTGATGAAGTCACATGGGAGGTCGAAACCCTTCCCTAGTGAGTTGTTGTGTTTTATTAGATCGTCGCATATGAAATGGCCGATTTTGACTGGAAACTTTGACAGATCATAGCTTTGCTTGGAAGCAATTTTACTAACCGAAATGAGCACCATTACGATTAGTACATATTTTTCAACGCTACAATAGCATAGACATTTCGTCCTTATAAAAATCATAACTATGAGAATTAATAAAACATAAGAAGCCATTTTCGATATCATCTTGGTTGCTGGGTTTTTTACCCTCCAGGGGCCGGATTCATCAACGACTTACGTAACTTTAACGGAGAATTGTAAGCTTATCAAGCGATATCGCGAACAATAAGCCGCGTTATCTGAGCTTTTAACGTGGCTTATCGCTCACTACATCGCTTGATAAGCTTACAATTCTCCGTTAAAGCTACGTAGGTCGTTGATGAATACAGCCCCAGATGAAGATCTAAATCCTTGAAAAAATTGATAATCGGTAGCGGACAGATCTGTTGAATATGTTGGATGTGGCAGAGTTGACCTAATTCATCCAGTTTCTGGACAGCAATTTTTGAAACGGGCGGACACGCGTTTTCATACAGTAGGATTGGACCACTTCGATGAACCAAAGCCGGCTGTTTTTCAAGCAATTTCTGCTGCATCACTTCACTATGATAGTCTCTCTAGTCTTCAAGAATTGTAATAAACTATAACAGCCATTGTTTGAAATACGGACGCCATGGTCTTCTTTGGATGGAGACTTGGTCGCAAGGCATCTTCTTGGGTCTATCATTCTTGTCCAGCCATTGTGCAGAGCGACGACCATTGTCATAAAGGATCCACGTTTCGTCGCATGTCATCATCCCGTCCAAAGAAGGCTCCCATAGATTGCGCAGCCTCATCGAAGCACAGGTGTCGTGGTGCTTCAGCATCTGCCCGGCGGTCAGTTCGTGCGGTATCTATTTATCGCATTTCTTCACTTTTCCGATCGCATTCAAGTGGCGACCGATAGTGCTGCCAGCAACACCAAAATTCTTGCTGGCTCTCTCACAGTGTGACCCGAATTCGCTTCTACCATGACCTCGAGTTGGTCGTCGTTAAAGAGTGATAGCGGCCTTCCTTGGTCTTCACCTTCGAGACTTTCATCTCCAGATGGAAAGCTTTCGAACCAGTGGCGAATGGTGCGCTCCTTATCGAAATCCACCCGAAATGTAACGTTGATATTACGAGCTCCCAAATATCACGTTGCTTCATACTGCAAAGACGACGTCAAAAACTCAGCAGGAAGCAATCATGTCACAAAAGCTACAGAAGATAGGAAAGCGGAGATCCTGCGCTTTCAGAAGCTGCATACAATGCCTGCAGCGAGAACATGCGTAGCCACGAAAAATCGACCAGAAATTGAGGTAGCAAAATCGGCCATTTCATATGCAACGACCTAATAGTGGTTTTTTTTGTTCAGCTATTTTTGTTAGTTTGTAACGGGAAAACTCATGTCTACGCCTAGAGAAAATGACGATAGAGCCAGCGGACTATACTTTTAGGCCACCTTACAGAAGTAGAAGTCAGAATCGAGGAGTCAGAATCGAGTTTCAGAACATCCTCATGATTGTAGCGATGTTCCTTCACCTTCATCCGCACCGATCAATACAGCCTTTTTTAGATGATCAGGCTGCTTCCAAAGGATCCCGGCTCCACGAATCTCTCAAGGACCCCTTTCCCCTGACCTCTATTCGACGACGGCGACGTGGCTGTGTGTACGTCACCGGCTGACGGCTGTGTCTGCCGTCGGTTCTCATTAACCGCCCTTATATGTGCTCTGTGAGAGAAGGGCTTGATGTGTGAGGGCCATGTTCGCTTAAATTTGCTCATTTCGCCCTGGCCGACCAGCATAAATGAGGTTTTATTTGCAGCCACCGCTGATAGAGCAAGAGAGCGCCCGGCGGCCGTTGACAGACACACATTTATATTGCCGCTGCTGCTTAAGATGTGCTGCGGATCCTTAGGGCAAAAGGATGAGCTTCAGCTTCGTCGTCGCAGTAGCTCCTGACGACATGGTAAGTTTCAGCCGTATATTAGTGCTGAGCCAAACAGTAGTTTTCACTTTGTTTTGACGTCTGGTGGTGAGTTTGGAGCCAAACATCCCCAAAATGACGTTTTGGGATGTTTGGCTCCAAACTTGAGTTCCTTAGCAAAATGTCGTACAAATTTCTTCATCAGATCCCATCTGGTGCCAGATTCATCAACCGCTTTCCGGTAGGTGTCGGTGAAGGTTACCGCCAAACCTACTGATACCGCGATTCATCAACATGCGGTGTGGTAATTTTGGGTTTAAACTCTCTGTGTCGGGTTCTACGCTCGCCGGTATGGTAAGTACGCGGTGAGACGATACCAGCGGTATCGTTGATGAATGCTGTTGTTGTTGTTGTTGTTGTTGTCTTAACTTCCTTACTTTTCTACGTTATTTTTCACCATTCTTCTTCATCCCCGGACCTTTGTTTCAGCTGCCCTCTTCTCACAGCTTTGGAAGTTCCTGATACAGCGACTCGCATTCATCTTTGTCATTTCGGTATATGTCGCCATAACGGGCAGCATTGGGAGGTGGGAACACCCTATACAACCAGACCGCATTGAATGGGCGTGCCATACAGTGAGGGCGTGTACAGTCGGCACCCTGATCGGCTGGCATGTGTTCGGTCTGTGCTCTGCTTGGTTATTATTGGCTGACGCGCACCCACCTCCCAATGCTGCTCATCTTCGCGACATGTCCTGGTAATTTCCTCAAATTGAGACGTGAAATGCAATCAAGGGCGGCGCCGGCTGCCATGTGTACACCGAATCGATTCCGGGTTCGGATCACTCCCAGGCCAACGAAGCCTTACATCCCTCCTGAGTCAGTGAATGGCTACCAGACAAGAAGAATACGTCGAGATGCCCATCAAATGGTCAGAGGACAATACTCACCTAAGTTGCCTCTAGGGCATCTTGTAGAAGTCGAATGCGTGGCGCACTCAACAAAGTGAATGCTTGATGCCAATCACAGTTCTTTTCATTGCATTTTTCTAAGAATTCGTAACATTTCCTCCTCAACTTTTGCTACTATTCTTCCTCGACTCTTTGATTACATCATTTTTACTATTTTTCCTTCCATTTTGATAACGAATCGCCTTTTTGTTTCCTTTTCCTCTTTGGCTTTTTTCCTCTTCCTTGCATTCTCTGTTCATTTCCTATACTTCAATTGTTCCTGAAAAATGTGAGGATTCATGTTTTCTTCAACGCCCGACTGGACCTACACACTATCATTATTCTTGGGGTCTTCACCATTGACGATTTGTTCCTTCGCATTCTTTTTTCCGAACTTCCTTTCCCTTTTCTGCCGCACTCTCTTCCTCTATTCTCACTTCGCTCACAAAGAATGTGACGATTCACGGCCTCCTTCACAGACGAATACATTCTCATATCCCGTGATCATTTTAGGATTCTTTCTTTCGTTTCATTTTCCTTTTTCGCGTTTTCCTCCTTTTCATTTCGTTCTCAGTCTTCCTCATACACTTCTTTTGGTCCTTGAAAATGCATTCAAAGATTCATGGGATCCTCAATAACCTACCGCTTCCACATTCATTATCCTCGGACTCTTCCTTTTTGACGCTGCATTTTTCGTTCCCTTTTCTTGTCGGTCTTTATTCCTGCCCTCTTTTTTCTTTCATTCATCTTAATTGTTCAGCTTGTCACGAAGAATGTGAGGATTGATTCCCTTTTCGGAACATAGAGAGATGTCTCTGAACGGACGAGCAGCGCATTCTCCGCAAGCACCTATTCCACGGAGATGACGTCTCCGAAGCTCCCTCGAGATGTTATTGATAGCTAGATCCGTCTCATAGTTGACACCTCCTCAGAGCACCGATGAATCATCATCACTCTTTAGAATCGAAGACCAAAAAACAACATTACGAAAGGGGGATAAGATGGCCGAGATCCTTGTCGAGGGACATGAAAGAACAAGAGGATGAAACTGAGGTGCTAGTCGCGAATATCGGCAGCATTGGGAGGTGGAAATGCGCCAATCATTCAAGGCGCTTCGCATGCCTTTCGGAGAGGGCGTGAACGATATGTATGCTGATTGGCCCTCGCGTGTTCGGTCAATGTTCTGATTGGTAATGACTGGCTGGTGTGTTCCTTCATCGCAATGCTGCCCACATTCGCGACAAGTACCGAAGTGGAATTGAAGGAATCGTATGACCTACACAGCTGCAGGTGCGTGGCAGCGCAGAGGATGGAGGCCCCGATTGTCGCGTGCATGCCGAATCGAGGTTCCTGATTCGGATTCGGGTTCCGTTCAGACCACCCGAGTGCCTACTCTCTAGCTCGCATAGCGATCGCAAATCGCTATAAGGCGAACATCGCTGCCCGGAAAGCAGAAGATGCGGGTTCGAGTCTCGCCTGGCGCAAGAGTTTTGATCGCAACAAAACATCCTGTAACAACATGATCGCAAATCGCATTGTATGCCAAGTATATGCCAAATAGGCATTCACATTGCAAGAGCGACTTTCTGCACAAGTAGAAGGCGTGGCGCATTCCATAAAGGAGTGAGTGACGCCCGCTGCAAAAATCAAATTTTTTTAGACAGTGTTCCTAGCGCTGCCGAATTTTCTGAGGACGATCGCACGTTGTTAAGGCAATGTGCCCAAACATCGGAGTACTTTTGGTTTAACGCTTCGTGAGCTGCACTTTTTCTTAAACACTGACGACTGCCATGGGTATGGAATTCTATTCGACCTTCGTCTCCGGTGTGCCAAAGTTAAGATCGACTCCAAGCCGGCAAAGTTGGTATGAGTTTCCACTTTCCAAGCCTGCCGACACGCACCTACTTCTGAAGACAGTTGCAGATGGCACGTTAGGGCGAGTGGTAGCGCAGCTGGACCGGAGGTGTCGGCTCTCGCGCGCACCCGATACCAAGTTTTTGGTTCGGATTTCACGCTCAGGCCAACCAAGTCGGTGAATTTGTACTAAACTTGTCCGGAAAGGATAAAGCGCTGATTTGTCCATCGTGTGGCCACCGCAAATGGCCCGCCGTTGTATTACCAAATACGCATTCAAATCGCCTCTCTACGACTCCCGTATAAGTAGAATGCATGGCGCAATGCGTCCCAAATAAGATTGAGTAATGCTGTCCTTTATCCTTTATCCTTTACTCATTCAGGACCTCCAATTATGACGTAGAAGTAACGCATTCAACAGAAATCTTCCATGAAGTTCAGCGGAAGTAAAATATGTGGTGCATTACAAACAAGGACTGACTAAAGACTTCCTTAATCCCTATCGGTACCCTACTATGACTGACTAGACACGAAAAAGGTCGAAGTCGAAAAATCGACAAAATTCCTTTGATATCACAGAAGTTGAAGCAGGTAATAGAGGAGCTTGTCACGGGAACAGCCCAGGGTGATCAAGCCTTACATCCCCTCAGGGTAGTCGAATTGGTACGAGATCTTCCTGTAAAGGATGAAGAAGTAGCATCTATGGCGAAATCTAAGGTACCTGCTGATCTTCGACGTATATTCTTTACATTTTACCTTGGTTAGTGTTGTTTACTAGTTCACAGTTCAACGCAAAAATTTCGATTTTTCCTCCTTGTTCTTCTAGTCGCTTTCCTTCACTTTTCCTAGGCTGGCTGATGCGGGCAAGCAGATTAGCTTTCCTGTGCTGCCATTAGGGTCGTAGGATATTAGGATAAGGATAAGGATAAAGGACGGCGTTACTCAATCCCTTTTGGGATGCGCCACGCATCCTACTTCTACTGGATGTCTGGAGGTGATCTGAATGCGTATTTGGCCATACAATGCCTTGCGGTGACCAGCCGATGAACAAGTCAGCGCTTTATCCTTCCCAGACACGTGTGCTACCAATTCACCGACCCCCTAGGAATGGAAGGCTTGGTTGGCCTGGGCGGGAAATCCGAACCACGAACCTGGTATCGGGTGCAGGCGACAGCCGGCGCCTCCTCCGACTGCGCTATACGCGCCCTTATCGTAGCACATTAGTAAACTAAAAGTTGTCACACATACAACGCAGCACCGACTGTTTTGTCCCTCTTGCAAAATAAGCTAGATTCCTTCAAAAAAAATCAAAAAAAGGAACCAAAGACCAAAGTAAACCTCATATTTCTCTTTTACGCTGCCTACGGATATCACCGCCGCTTGCCAACTTGCTAATGTGATGATCCGTTGAGCTTATGGTTTTTCTACCTTGGTTGTTGCTGCTTCTCCTCTATTAGGTTGTCCCATAAGTCCCCGCCGTTTTTTTCAACGATTCACTGCAGATTTCGCCGGCGGTCTCTTGCATAGTGCTGCACAGCTTTCGAAAGAGAATGATTTGCTCTATCAAAGCATGTATTGCGTTTCTTTTTTTGTCAAGAAATTTGTCAATTTTTAGGTCGTTGAAGTGAAAAGTGAAAAAGTAGTCATTTGCACACCTGTTCTCTCCGCTTAGGTTTGTAATTTTTTGCGCAGTTTTTATAGCACTTGGAAGACAATGTTCTGTACTACAAGAATATGTGTTGGTCCTATTTTCCACTTGCCCTTTATTGATTTTTGGGCCATCAAATTGGGAATTCTGACTTTCCCGTCCGAATTTTTACCAAAACTCCGATTCTGTGGTTGGACTTTTTGCTTGGTGTTATATGTCGTTTGGAAGAGGATGTCTTGCTCAGTAAGAATTTGTGTCGCGTTTATTGGCTCACGCTGATTTCTGTCGAATATCAACAACTGAAGAAGGAGAAGGAGTTGTTGGTGAAGACGATTTTTCTCTTTTTGGCATTTTGTTGACATTCAATAGAAATCAATAAACGCGACACATATTCTTATAGAACAAGACATTCTCTTTCGAATGACATATAACACCAACCCAAAAAGTCCAACCACAGAGCAGGAGCTGTCGGCAAAAATAGCCATCCTCCTTCGGACGTCCCAATTTGATGACCTAAAAATCAATAAAGGACAAATGAGCAAATAGCACTATCACATATTCTTGTAGGACAGAACATTGTCTCCCAAATGCTCACAAAATCTGCACAAAAAATTACAAACCTAAGCGGAGAGAACAAGTGCGCAAATGGCTACTTTTTCACTTTTCCACCTTTCACTTCAACGATTTAAAAATTGACAAAATTCATGATGAAAAAAGAAATGCAATACAAGCTCTGATAGAGCAAATCATTCTCTTTCGAAAGCTATGCAGCGCTATGCAAGAGACCGCCGGCGAAATCTGCAGTGAATCGTTGAAAAAAACGGCGGGGACTTATGGGACAACCTAATATCACCCAAATGTTAAGCACGTCTTCTTGACGTTGACAAATGAATAAATAAATTTCCTTTTGTTGTGTTCTTTGTTAGTAGCCCCATTCACTTCAAGCTATGTCTCTCTTTCTAACGTCGACACGCACCGGGAGGTCCCGTGGAAGAGAGTCGTTTTTTGCCACCTACATACCTACTTCCTTTTGCTTGATTCCGACTCAGTCACGAAACAAGTCATGCGTCTCGTAGCGCATTCAACCAGGAAATGGCCGGCAAAGGTCTCTGGGAGGTTTTCCAGCCAAGAGCGAAATAGTAAAGGTCGGCTAAATCCGTTCCTATAGAATGCGCCATGAATTTCACTCCACTCCTACGCGCGCTACACCAAAGCATTTCTAATGATCCCTTGGATACATACTATTTTCACGTCGAATTGAACGCTTTTCAAATCAAATCGGACTTCACGTCAAATTGAACACTTTTCTAAGCTAAAACTTTAAAAATCAAAGCTTCTACGTTAACCTACAGATTCTCAAAAAAGGTCAGGATAATTTTTTGGTTAAAAAAAATTTAGTATACCTTTCTTTGAAAATTTAATTCATCTACCCAGTAAGTCTACCTATTGTTAAATCTTATAAAAATTTTATTTGTTAGAAAATACAATTATTAAAAGCTAGTTTTAAAGAGCAGGAAGGCGGCTATTTTCCGTTGCCAAAACAGAGACGCCAGGCCCCCTCCGAAACTTTGCGATTTTCATTCGATTAATAGCAAACTATCTGTTTGCATGCAGTTTCACAAACTGCAAACGATGTAACATAAAAAGGGTAAAGAATAAATGACGGCGTTATTCAATCCCTTTTGAGATGCGCTACGCATTCTACTTCTACGGATATCGTGGAAGCGACTTGAATGCGTATTTGGCCATACAATGACTTGCGGTGGCCAGCCGATGAACAAGTCAGCGCTCTATCCTTCCCAGACAAGTCTGGTACCAGTTCACCGATCCCGGAGGGATGGAAGGCTTAGTCGGCCTGGGCGGGAAATCCGAACCAGGAACCTGGTATCGGGTGCACGTGACAGTCGGCGCCTCCTCCGACTGCGCTACACGCGCCCTTGTAACATTAACAATTGTAAAAAACACATATATCCTAACTTCCTTGCTGCATGTGAGCAGTATTTACACCATCATCAAGTAAACATCACGACTTGCTTTTCGAATGCATGGCGCGATTCAGTCTTTTAAAGCACTACATGATTGGAAAATGGTATATACCATTTTTAGGCAAACTGGACACTTTTCAAATCAAATTGAACATTTCAAAATTTTTAAAAAATTATAAAATAAAATAAAAAATAAAATTTAAAAAATTAAAATTAAGTAGGACATTTATCTAAGCAAGCTTGACGCTTTTGAAATCAAACTGAAAATGTTCTATATTTAAAACAAGTTTCTTCCACATTAAAATAGAAACTTACCGAGACGGTTAGAATAATTTTTGTTCAAGAAAAATTCATTACGATTTTGTTTGAAATTTTTTCATTCAAATACCCCAATAAAAAAGCAAACACATGCCTTTATTCTGCTTTTGTCCTTAAAAGCTTTAAGCTTGTATTCGCGTGGAGTTGTTGCACACTTATGGTTTAGACTCACCCCTCTCCCCCTCCCCCCTCTGGCCTGGCGATTAGGGCTGCTCCTGAATGCTGCTGAAGTTAGCAAGAATTGAGCAGGAACAATCCGTTCTAGCATGACCGTAAATGACGTGACAGGATATCGCGCTCCAACGCCAATCTGTTTGAGTTTGACCTATGGGCTTGCTTCCCTTACATCAGGCACAGCGCAAGAATTCATTTTTATTTCTGTATCATTGCTATAGGCGCCGGCTGTCGCCTGCACCCGATACCAGGTTCCTGGCTCGGAATTCCCGCCCAGGCCAACCAAGCCTTCCATCCCTCCAGGGTCGGTGAATTGGTACGGAAGGATAAAGCGCTGGCTTGTTCATCGGCTGGCCACCGCAAGTCATTGTATGGCCAAATGCACATTTAACTCGCCTCCACGACATCCCGTAGAAGTAGAATGCGTGGCGCATCCCAAAAGGGATTGAGTAACGCCGACCTTTATCCTTTTATCCTTTAATGCATTTAGGAGATGGAAAAGTTGCTCGCCCAACCACCAATCCACTAACAACGGGGAAGGGTCTGAAGCGTATGTCCGAACGGGGAGAGCGAGGTGTATAGGGAGAACCGCACCTCTATTAGTATAAAAATTTGCTTCTTTTTTTTGCCAAGTCGTTAGACTCAAGAAGTATGGGCCCTTGAAGTTACTATTAGGTTGAGCCATAAATTTTGCAACAAAATTTATTTTCCAGCAAAAAAATAGTATTATAAACAAACGATATAAAATTGACTTAAACAAAGTAATTATCGTTATTGTCGATCATCTTCTTCCACTTTTCACGCATTTAGTGGATTTCATCTCTATAGAATTTTGTCTGTTTCGGCCGTAAGGTATCTATTAGTAAAATAAGACATCCGAAAATAAAAATTAAATTATCATACTCTATAATAACGCGCTAAGCGATGAGTTGTACCACCGATCGGCGCAGCCGTAGAAATTAGCCATAAAATAGGGTGAAAATCGGAGGGGGGGGGGGGGAGAAATGGGGGAAAATTACGACACGAAAATACCGAAAAATACCCAGACATCTTCTACCTGCCTGAGAACTTCGGCGCTGGTCGCTGAACACGAATCTGAGGTTCGTTTTTGGAGTACCGATCGCCATCAATCGATATTGATCAAACTATCGATTTTTTGTAGATGTCGTCCAGGCGGTCCGAAACTTTAGCCCCTGGGGTAATCGAGGTCACTCCGCACGAATATGAAGTTCGTTATTGAAGTATCGATCACCGTCAATTGATATTGATCGAATTACGGGGTGCGAAAATAGCGGAAAACACTCAAACGCCTTCTACGTGCCTGGAGATTCGGAAGACGTGCGGAATACGTCGCATGAAGTGCATGGGACTCAGAAGACGTGCCAAAGACGTCTCTCAACGTGTTTGAGGATTCAGGTAGACGTGCCGAAGACATCGTCCAATGTGCCTGGGAATTCCGAAGTTGTGCCGAAGACGTTGTCCGCTAACGGTGGATCATTGAGGGGACCAACTGCAGTAATGGGGGAGCGTTTCATTAGGGGAGGACCAGTAGTGGGGGACCAATGGATCGCTCTATCATACTATATACTGTACCTACTGCGAGCCTTTTGTACTGAGAAGAAAGCTGTACAAGTAGAGCAGCTAGCTCGATGTGGGTGTCCTTAGCTTAGTGATACCGCAACATTGGTGGAGCGCGCAAGTGCGAGGCCCGCCGATGGTCGTGACGGAGCACTTGTTTTTCTAAATAAGCGACTTGAATTAAATTCCATACACATACTTAAAAAGCGCATATAATAAGCTTTCCAACAATGTATAATACCTTATGAAAAGTCTTAATTCATTTCAAAAATAGTTTTGAAATCAATAAAACAAAAAACCGAACCAATTCTTCTGCACCAACCTAATAGCAATGTCCGAGGAGGCCATGAAATGCAGCAGATGCTGCAATGGAAGTTCAAATCTCAATTCGCATTTGACCGCCTCGATCACATTTCTTCGACCGACCCATCACCCGCACGAGCCGATAACGGACGGATCCTTACGAAAGCGAGGGGTTTGCAAAAAATTCGGAAAAAAAAGACTTTGTCACCGATGGTCTGGAAATTGGACAGCGTTGATGGGTGATGACGGAGAGACAGAAATGTGAAAATTTCCCGGATTGCGTATGTTCCTTCACCGATATGACACATCTCCATTCGGCATGATGTTTAAATGAAGATCATAGCTTGAAAAAAGGGCAAAATCAGCGTCTAGGGCATTTTTCCAGCAGTTCTCGAGCGGCTTGAAATTTGAAGCAACCTCAGAACTGCCACTCTCATCGATCAGAAGCATCCTCCTCACAATGGAATTATGAAGCCCCACTTGTTAGATTCGGGTGCGTGGTGCACTACAGAAGAGGATTGTATGAAATGAAGCCACGCGCTTTGATCCGGTTACTGTGGAAAAGTTTCGGTAAACGATACACATAGACTCCGAGTGTGGAAGATTGGCGTTTTCAAAACTGGACGATACAGCGACGTTCAGTTGTGCAGTAGTCACGTAGCCACATTTTATTTATTTATTTATTTCTCTATTTATTTATTTATTTATTTATTTATTTATTTATTATTTTTATTTATATTTTTATTTATTTAGAGGGGTTCGGCAGGGGGATACCATATCCCCGAAGCTCTTCAGCCCCACCCTCGAAAACGTCATGCGCGAACTAGAATGGGAAGACATGGGAGTGAAGGTCGACGGCCAGCAGCTGCACCATCTTCGTTTCGCTGACGACATCGTGCTCATAACACCGAGCATCAGCCAGGCGGAGCGAATGCTGGCCGACTTCGATCGTGTATGTGGAAACGTTGGACTGCAGCTGAATCTTACGAAGACGATGTTCATGAGGAACGGATGGGTTTCTGATGCCCCATTCTCGCTCAACGGAACGAACATCTCCGAATGCTCCAGCTACGTGTATCTGGGTCGCGAAGTTAATATGGCCAACGCCCTAGCGTCAGAGCTGAGCAGGAGGAAACGGGCGGCTTGGGGAGCTTTCAAGAGCGTCGAAGAAGTCGCGAAGAAGACGAAGAACGTCCGACTCCGTGCTCACCTATTCGACTCTACCGTTCTTCTTGCCCTAACATACGCCTCAGAGACCTGGGCTATACGAAAGCAGGATGAACACGCGATCAGCGTCGCGCAGCGTGGAATCGATGCTCGGAGTGACACGACTCACGCAAGTGAGAGAAGGCCTCCGGAGTTCCGAGCTTCGCCGACGTTCGAAGATCAGAGACGCTGTCGCGGGCCAAGTTGTCGAAAATTAGGTGGGCCGGCCACGTAATGCGCTTCGCAGACACCCGCTGGACGAGAGCCGTTACCGACTGGATTCCGCGGGATGTCAAAAGAACACCAGGACGCCCACCAACGCGTTGGTCGGACTTCTTCGTGAAAGCCCTGAACGACCGATAGGACGCTCTTCGTGTCCCTCGGGCGAGGAGGATCCATTGGAGCACTCTGGCACGCGACAGGGACGAATGGAGAAGCTGCTGACGCCCGCTCGAGCAAGTCGATGATCAACGGGACGACAGGTGATACAGGTGATACAGGTGATTTGTAGTACGTGGAAACCCACGCAGACAGAACTGTTTTAATTCAAATCAGTTTCTTTAAGCCTCAAGTGGCTGGTATCCAGATAGTAAGCTGTCACAACGACGTTTTGTTGAAGTCAAAACTTCTAGCGCCAGACGGGACTCGAACCCGCACCTCTGACCGGGCGGGAATGTTCTACGCCATTACACCACCGGCGCCCTTTGATCAAACGCAACATCCACACCTCGTGGGACCGATCAGACCTGACCCGTATCCGGGTTGAGCTGGCCGCTGATATCAGCATGGAAACAATTAAACTTATGGTCTTGATCGCGTAAAGCATTCCCGCCCGGCCAGAGGGAGGTGCTGGGGTTCGAGTCCCGCCTGGCGCTAGAAGTTTTGATCGCAACAAAACATCGTTGTGACAGAACTGTTATATTTTCGATCAGCTTCGAAAGGCAATACAAGATAAACACCACGAGGAGAATAAAACGAAAAACAAATAAAACATAGGAGAACAAAACACGACATAACATGTTGTATGCTAGGAGGTTACAACAAGATTACACCAATCTAATGAACCACCCTTTGAGGTACCTAGCAGTGAGCTTTTTCAGTTGTAAAACGGAATTTGGTAGAGCCTATTTTTTAGAAAATTTTAAAAACTCCGAACCAGCTCCTTGGGTAAAGAAGGAAGCTCGTAATCGAGACATTGCCTTAGGAAAACGAATTTTTGCCTTGCAACGACGCGTGTTCGAAGAGGAAGTTGTGTAAAGTTTTTCGAGGTCTAAGCTACTCTTTCAGTGATCATTTTGTAAATCATGAGCAGACTAGAATGAACGAAAATTTTGTTCCGAACATTGGAGGATGGGATGGATGTGTAATCATAATCCTGAAGACGTATCCGAAGCTTCCGAGTGAAATTATTCTGCACTGTTTCTAGCCTGGTTTGGAAGCGCTTAGAAGATGGGCTGAACACAGTCGTGCCAGATTCGAGTATGGGTCGGACATAAGAAATGTAACCAGTCTGAGGTGACTAATTGAGTTTGTGGACAAGCCCCTAAATAAACTGTGAATGGCTCTATCTGTCCTACTCGCTATTACTTCGCAATGTTCTTCAAACTCTCGTCTGTATGTGTTATGTTATTGTATGTGTATTTGTAAGTTTCTCGTCTAACAAGGGAAGGGTCTGAAGCGTATGTCTGAACGGGGGGAGCGAATCATATAGGGAGAATCCTCATCCCTCAATTGGCTTGAAAATGTGTTTATTTTTTGCCAAGTCGCTAAACCCAAGGAGTGGGGGGGGTCACAATGGGATACGGCGCAGCACGCGCTTGGGGGTCTTGTACGCCCGCGTGCTTCTGCAGCCAGTGGCTCGGAGCGCAGGTGGGTAGAGGGTTGACTCATGCGAGAGAGGTCAGGGGTTTGGCTCCTCTGCGTTGCTGCACTTTTGCATTTCAACTGATTGGTAGAGATTTAGGGGATTCTGACGTCTATACCATTTTCAGACGTTTTCTGCGCATTTTTCCAGCAGTACGTCGTGGTATTCAACAAGGTGATGTATAAATGTTCAACACCAGTGATACACAAGTGCAAAGTGCATGAAGCACCACTGGGCACCTTACGGGTTGCGTATAAAGGCTACAGGCTCCCCATAGTCTGTTTCCATACATGGACCAAAGGCCTCGGGAAAAACCATCCTGCTCGGATTTTCAAAGGAGACCACGTTGTGACATCGGAGGTGGTTCAAGTGAGAAACGCTATCTGTAGATCCCGCAAATTAAGCTAAACGGCATCGATACACTCTTTCGCTCATCTTGGCCTGTCACCTGAAAATCAGAGGTCTGTTGAAGGTTTTCTAGAACCTAACACCAACAGTGTCCACCGACGGTTGAGTGGTGAACCACCTGCTCACGCTGAAGTGTGGCGCACCTTCAGACAAGGAATTTTCGAGGGAAGAAATCAAACTGGCCGAACGGACGGCCAGCATACTCTAGGACTTCGAAGCGCGTCAACTTGAAGTTGACGCGCTTCGAAGTCCTAGAGTAGAAGTAGACGAACAGCTGGGGTGGTGGAAGAAGAAAAGCAAGATTGGGATCCGCAAGATGAACTGATGGACGTGGAGAGGCAAGCAAGCAGTGGGCATATAATAACGTTTTCGGGTGGAACTCTTGTTTCGGAGGAAAGGGTACGTCTTCAATTAGATTTCGGTTGCGTGTTCATAAGCATGGAGGAAGACAGCGCGATTCACTACACGGGCACTTTGTACCTGTGTATCACTGATGCTGAACATTTACACATCACCATGTTGAATACCACAGCGTACAGCTGGAAAAATGCGCAGAAAACGTCTGAAAATGGCATAGACGTCAGAATCCCCAAATATCTACCAGTCAGTTGAAATGCAAAAGTGCAGCAACGTAGAGGAGCCAAACCCCTGACCTCTCTCGCATGAGTCAACCCTCTACCCACCTGCGCTCCGAGCCACTGGCTGCAGAAGCACGCGGGCGTACAAGACTCCAATCGCGTGCTACGCCGTATTCCATTGTGACCCCCTTCTCCTTGGGTTTAGCGGCTTGGCAAAAAATAAACACATTTTCAAACCAATTGAGGGATGAGGATTCTCCCTATATGACTCGTTCTCCCCGTTCAGACATACGCTTCAGACCCTTCCCTTGTAAGTCCCGATGTTTATAGGTTTTATTTATCTGATTTCCATTGAGGTAATAAGCGTAATCATCTTCTACTCTTCCAAGGTGAAGAAACTTCGTTTTGGTACTAGAGAGGGGGAGCTTCCAGATTGCAGACCAATCAGCAACGGCTGTAATAGCTGACTGAAGAGCCACACGGTCGTCAGCTTTTTGAATACTCTTGAAGACTTTGATATCGTCAGCAAACATTTGGCAAGAGATATTATCCTTATAAAGCTCGGCAGATCAGATGTGTATATAATGAACAAGCCATTAAGGAGTTATTCTACTAGAAGGAATGACCAATGACGCTTCCAATTTCTATTTTTAATAAAGGTGATCTGGGCATTTGACCGCCCAGATCATCTTCGTTTGACCAATCAATCGCCCGCCTCAGCCGATACGGACCGGCTCCGTAGGAAAACGAGGGATTTGCCAAAAAATCCGACGAAAATTTTTTTGTCGCCGATTGGTCTGAGAGTAAGATGACGTTGAAGATCAATGGCAGAGGAGGGGAAAGCGTGAAAATTTCCCCGACGAAACGTGTTCCTGCTCAGATATTACGTACTTTCAAGCAGGATGATTTTAAAGTGAAAGTTAGATCCATCCTAGTCGGGAGGGGGCAGTCGTAAGGTAGCAGTTGAGCACGTCGTTGCCATGCCATACAACCATATCCCTTCAGTTTGAAGGAAAGGCGTCGCTCCATGGGACGGCAGCAGCTGAAGGTTTTGTAGAAACTGAGGCATGGGAATTGAGACGCAAACTACCATATGTCCCCTCCGATTAGGACAGATCCGCGAAAGTTGTAGAGATAATGTAATGCAGAAATCGAGCTCGCTAATTTTACACTGAAACTGGAAATAACAACAAAATCCTTGTCAGCTGAAGGAAAAACCAAGAAAATCAAAATTTATTTTCCCGGCAGTTTTGAAGCGTTTGGAAAATCCGCAGTAGCTTCCCAGATTTCTCACTCCACAGAGTCTAAAAAACCAGTTGCAAACTTTCCATTAATCAAATTGCACACGAACATTTTACTATGTTGCCGCTATTGCTCTGCTACTGTTAGGCCTGGTTTATACTTGCGCCGCCACGCGGCGCGGCGCGACGGTCGCCATAGATATCGATTTTTCGCCCCACCCGGTCGATATCTATTCCGACTATGGTGCTGCGCCTCGCAGCGGCGCAACTATAAACCAGGGCTTAGTCGTGTAGATCAATGAACTCTCTGCACTAATTTCTCATAATTCCGTTTGGCAGAAAGCCATTAGAACATTAGAAAAAACATCGAGATTTTTGGCACTATTGTACTTTCACAACTCCACGAGTCGAGGAGAGGTCGAAAAAAAATTTTTCGCCCAAACTTCGGCTAGGGGGGTTATTTGGGGTGCTGATCACGAATCTGAGATCCGTTTTCAAAATTACGGCCGATTACGGTAGGATAGATGCCGCCACAACTGCTGTGCAAAGGTGAGATACTTCTTCAGATATTCAGGCTACCACCAGCAACCCGCCCTGAAGCGTTCCTTACCCGCAACCTACCGTACTCCAGCGTAAAACGAAAAACGGATGTCATATTCGTGATCAGCACCCCAAATAACCCCCCTAGCCGAAGTTTGGGCGAAAATTTTTTTTCGACCTCTCCTCGACCCGTGGAGTTGTGAAAGTACAATAGTGCCAGATTTTTTTTGCCATTATTGGACCGCCCAGTGGCCTGCAGTGAAAACGGTATATGTCGCGCAGACGGGAAGCATTGGGAGATGGGAACGCCCATCCCATCAGCCCGCATTGAATGGGTGTGCCATTCAGAGAGGGCGTGTACAGTCGGCACTCTGATCGGCTAGCCTGTGTTTGGTCTATGCTTTGCTTGGTTATTATTGGCTGGCGTATTCCAACCTATCAATGCTGCTCACCTTCGCGACATGTACAAAAAACGAACCTCACCGCTGTGCTCTGTAAGCTCGCTCCAGTACTGTATCAGTCCCTGAACAGCGCATTTCCTTGCTCGCCTCCACTAGCGGACGGACTTGCACCGCGACACTCTTAATGATACGGAGTGAGTCAAAAAAGTCCTTTGCAAGGACCTCATGATGTTGCCTACAGCAATTTCGGCTATAGCTCTGTATTCGTCATCAGAATTCATCGTTTCCCTGTGAAATTCAGATCCTATAGAAGACTTTTAGCGAACTGTCTTCTTTTTCTTCTTTTTTTTCCAAAAACGGATGTCAAATTCGTCACTATCGCCCCCAAATAAATAACTCTGTTGGGAGATGTTTCGGATAAATTCTTGTTCGATGATTTATCCTGCTCTGGAGTCGTGAAGGTACAATAGTGTCAAAAAATCACAACAAGGTTGCTTTCCACAGTATACAGCTGGAAAAATGTGCAAAAGAACCCCTGAAGGTTGTATCGTTATCAGGACCCCCTCGGATCTCATCCATTCGGTTGAAATGCAAAAACACCGCAACGCAGGGAAACCGAACCCCTGACCACCCGACCATGAATCAACGCCATTTCCACTGCGCCAGAAGCCGCTTGCCGTCAGAGGCGTCGCGCGAGTCCATGAGACTCTTCTGCGCTCGTGAGGTGCCAATTACATAGTAATTTTAAGGACCCCGTACTCCTTGGGTACTTTTGTGCTAATTGAGGGCTAGAGATTCTTTCTATATGACTCGCTCTTCTTCCATATGACGGGCGAATGTAGCGCAGTCGGAGAAGGCGCCGGCTGTCGCGTGCATCCGATACCAGGTTCCTGGTTCGGATTTCCTGCCCAGGCCAAGCAAGCCTTCCATCCCTCCGGGGTCGCTGAATTCGTACCAGACATATCTGGGAAGGATAGAGCGCTGACTTGTTCATCGGCTGGTCACCGCAAGTCATTGTATGGCCAAATACGCATTCAAGACGCCTCCACGACATCCCGTAGAAGTAGAATGCGTGGCGCATCCCAAAAGGGATTGAGTAACGCCGTCCTTTATCCTTTATTATCCTTTATGACTCGCTCTTCCCGTTCAGACACATTCGCTTCAGACCCTTCCCATGTAGGATACCGATCTGGCCTCTTTGTAAGATCTGCCTACCCACACTTGGCGCTGCTTACCCCAAAATACCTTTGCTCGCCACAAGGAACGGGACGAGGCGGACGGAATGTATTCGGTCACTGGACGTATTTAAAAAAAACGAAAAAATAAAAAATTTAAATGCAAAAGCGAACAGCGAAAATGGAAAGCTACTTTGTCTGAACGTTAACACTACACTGATAGAATTTCAATTGTATTTTTATTAGTTTCTTCGGCTCAAATAAGCTCGGAGGGGGTTACTTTGTAGGACAGCTCTTACCAAAACGCTTTGTGATGTACGAAATTAGGCACCGTTATTTTCTATCCCAATGGTGAACTGATCTAGGCTATTTCTTATGATGAACTAACCTATTCCATAAATAAATAAATAAATAAACTTCTGATGTAACTGGAGATGGACAACATGGATACCTCGCTCCTGATATCGCCCGCAGGAGACGCGCAGCATGGGCCTTCAGTTCGAATCGCGAAGTCACCGATCAGGTCAAGGATCCCGGCCTCAGGGCCTCGATATTCAATGCCTCTGCCTGCGATGTGTTATGCGACGGAAACCTGGACCGACAACAAGACAATCGCCAGAGCGATGCAAACTACGCATCGTGCACTGGAGAGATGTCTTCTGAGGACAAGCCTTCGTCAGCAATGGCAAGAAGGCCTACGAAGCTCGGAGCTACGGGAGAAGTCGCAATTAGCAGACCCGCTGCAGTACATGAAGAAGTCCAAAAATCGCTGGGCCGGACACCTGCTTCGGCGAAAGGACGAAAGATGGAGTTTCCGTGTCACAGAATGGCTCCCGAGAGACCATAAGAGACCACTGGGACGACCGCCAACGCGATGGGCAGACTCATTCTCAAGATCTTTGAGAGAGCGGAGTCTGCCTCACTGGATGCAAGCAGCCAGAGATCGAGCGGTCTGGAAGAGTTGTGGTCCCCGCTGAGAAGACCTCCAGCCGACAAAAGGACCATCAAAGTATCAAAGTATCAAAGTAAGTAAGTAACTGGACATGCATCCTTCCTACCTAGGCGACTATCTACATACTAGGAACAAGGTGACCCGCAGACGAGCCTATTTGCGCAGTTCCTTGGGTACTTTAACGATTTATTAGAAATTTAACGACAACCTTCATTTAAAAAATCGTTTAAAAATTTTACGCCCAGAGCTCTGATCGGAAGCCCTAGAAAGTCGTTGTGTGTGTGTGTGTGTGTGTGTGTGTGTGTGTGTGTGTGTGTGTGTGTTGTGTGTGTGTGTTTGTGTGTGTGTATGAATATACCGAGAACATTCGTCGACTCTGGGGATTTTCATTCCTATCTCTCAACGCCATCTGCTGGAAAAACAACAACAGCAAATATCGGACAGCATCGGCTTTCAGTCTGCCGTCAACAAGCGTCGAATGTCTCCTTTGCTTATGGTTAGCTGAATAACGCTGTCGTATTGGATACGCAGGTGCGGGCGGCTGTCGCGTGCACACGACTCGCAGATTCCTGGTTCGGATTCCACGCCCAGGCCAACCAAGCCTTCCATCCCTCCGGGGTCGGTAAATTGCTACCAGATTGATCCGGGAAGGACAAAGCCCTGACATTTATTTATTTATTTATTGACATGCCCAAGTTGCTGCAGACAAAGGCTAAGGCTGTGTTTCCTCCACGATATTCTGCAAATGTAGAGTGCATGGCGCACTCCACAAAAAACGTGGAGTGCGCCATGCACTCTACATTTGCAGAATATCGTGGAGGAAACACAGCCTTAGCCTTTGTCTGCAGCGACTAACGTCAAACATTCTACTTTTGTCGTTTGTTTAATTGTTTCTTCATTTAACCTTTGTATTTCCTTACTTCTTTATTTACTTTTGATTCAATACATATTCTTTAGGAACCGTTTGTACCTCAACGCTGACCAACGCGACACCACGTATGATGGCCATATTGATTATGCGACGCGATCGATCAATTTGGCTAGTATTCGTGGCGTCGCGTCGCTCAGCGTCGGAAGTATAAACGGGGCCTTAGATCTCAAAGTGGCTCTTACTGAAGTTGTGAGCTGTTATAGCGATGTTTCGGCGCGTGTAGAGCAGTCGGAAAAGGTGCTGACTGTCGCCTGTACCCGACACCAGGTTCCTGGTTCGACGTCCAGGCCACCAAGCCTTCCATCGCTCCGTGGTTGGTGAATTGGTACCAGTCCTGTCTGGGAAGGATAAAGCGCTGACTAGTCCATCGGCTGGCCACCGCAAGTTATTGTATGGCCAAATACACATTCAAATCGCCTCCACGATATTCCGAAGAAATAGAATGCGTGGCGCATCTCAGGCAGGATTGAATAACGCCGTCCTTTATCCTTTTAATCTAAAACACTGGCTGGTAAGAAACCGCATGTAGAGCGTATGTGTTACTCCTACCAGTGTGATTTGTTCGGCTGATAGGGATTGAGATTGCGCCGTTTCCGATACAGTTTACGGGATCACCTGTCACAGTTATGATGAGAACTATACCATTTTCGGGCGCGTGTAGCGCAGTCGGAGAAGGTGCTGACCGTCGCTTGTACCCGACACCAGGTTCCTGGTTCGACGTCCAGGCCACCAAGCCTTCCATCGCTCCGTGGTTGGTGAATTGGTACCAGACCTGTCTGGGAAGGATAAAGCGCTGACTAGTCCATCGGCTGGCCACCGCAAGTCATTGTATGGCCAAATACACATTCAAATCGCCTCCACGATATTACGAAGAAATAGAATGCGTGGCGCATCTCAGGCAGGATTGAATAACGCCGTCCTTTATCCTTTTAATCTAAAACACTGGCTGGTAAGAAACCGCATGTAGAGCGTATGTGTTACTCCTACCAGTGTGATTTGTTCGGCTGGTAGGGATTGAGATTGCGCCGTTTCCGATACAGTTTACGGGATCACCTGTCACAGTTATGATGAGAACTATACCATTTTCGGGCGCGTGTAGCGCAGTCGGAGAAGGTGCTGACCGTCGCTTGTACCCGACACCAGGTTCCTGGTTCGACGTCCAGGCCACCAAGCCTTCCATCGCTCCGTGGTTGGTGAATTGGTACCAGACCTGTCTGGGAAGGATAAAGCGCTGACTAGTCCATCGGCTGGCCACCGCAAGTCATTGTATGGCCAAATACACATTCAAATCGCCTCCACGATATTCCGAAGAAATAGAATGCGTGGCGCATCTCAGGCAGGATTGAATAACGCCGTCCTTTATCCTTTTAATCTAAAACACTGGCTGGTAAGAAACCGCATGTAGAGCGTATGTGTTACTCCTACCAGTGTGATTTGTTCGGCTGGTAGGGATTGAGATTGCGCCGTTTCCGATACAGTTTACGGGATCACCTGTCACAGTTATGATGAGAACTATACCATTTTCGGGCGCGTGTAGCGCAGTCGGAGAAGGTGCTGACCGTCGCTTGTACCCGACACCAGGTTCCTGGTTCGACGTCCAGGCCACCAAGCCTTCCATCGCTCCGTGGTTGGTGAATTGGTACCAGACCTGTCTGGGAAGGATAAAGCGCTGACTAGTCCATCGGCTGGCCACCGCAAGTCATTGTATGGCCAAATACACATTCAAATCGCCTCCACGATATTCCGAAGAAATAGAATGCGTGGCGCATCTCAGGCAGGATTGAATAACGCCGTCCTTTATCCTTTTAATCTAAAACACTGGCTGGTAAGAAACCGCATGTAGAGCGTATGTGTTACTCCTACCAGTGTGATTTGTTCGGCTGGTAGGGATTGAGATTGCGCCGTTTCCGATACAGTTTACAGGATCACCTGTCACAGTTATGATGAGAACTATACCATTTTCGGGCGCGTGTAGCGCAGTCGGAGAAGGTGCTGACCGTCGCTTGTACCCGACACCAGGTTCCTGGTTCGACGTCCAGGCCACCAAGCCTTCCATTCCTCCGGGGTCGGTGAATTGGTACCAGACTTGTCTGGGAAGGATAAAGCGCTGACTTGTTCATCGGCTGGCCACCGCAATTCATTGTATGGCCAAATACGCATTCAAAACCGCCTCCACGATATCGCGTAGAAGTAGAATGCGTGGCGCATCCCAAAAGGGATTGAATAGCGCCGTCCTTTATCCTTTTGTTATTCTTTTATAGCATTTTCACGTCAAATTAGACACTCTTCTAATCGTAAGATAGCTTAAGACTTTCGAAATGAAAGCGAACTCTTTCTAATTGAAATGAGCTTTTTCTACAATAAAATAAATACTCTCCTCAAAGGATGGAATAATTTTTTGTACAAGGAAAATCTTAGTATGATTTCTCTAATGTTTTAATCCCTCTGTTTTAATAAGTAAACACTTTGTTTAAAATTTTATAAAATTCTCATTTTTTATGAAAAATTAACGGTTAACAGCTTGTTTCAAAGAGCAGGATGGTGGCAATTTTTTGATGCGAAAAAAATCAGATTGCGTTATACACTCGTCCAAGACGTTGCGATTTTTATTTCATGAAAGCAAAATTGCTGTTTGCATGGAGTTTCACACCTATAGACGACATAACAGAAACAGTTGCAAAGATCACACATATTCTCACTTTGATGCTTCACGTAAGCAGCACTCACACTGTTAGTCAATTGAAAATCGAGCTTCTCGAGTGCATGGCGCAATCCGGGTTTTAATGCTCTAAATGATCACTGCCTTGTTGCTCTTTAAAAGAAGGAGTAGTCTAATATTTTTTCTCAAAAAAAAATTATAAAATTATTACACTCACTCAGTCAGATGAATTTTAAAAGTTTCAATAAAAAGATTTACCAAATTTTACTTTGAAAAATGGTTATTCTAGCCTTTTTGAAGAGTCTCTAGTTTCATGCAGAAGAAGCTCATCTCTTAGCGCATCAAGCGGCCAACGAGAGCTCAGAATCCACAAGGGGAATGCACAACGTTTGGCAGCTGTCATCCACAGCCGCAGCTCATTCAGAAGGTGGTGGTCGTTCTCTGTTCATGGCATTCTCACTCCTTCATCGCGTCATTCAGCTTCCATGCTCTATTGCAGTAATGGATGGTGAATTCATTGCTCTAGCCCTAACAAAAGTAAGCTAGGTTAGCTGTCTTCAACTTTGTTCGAAAACTGTTCGAGTCGACTTAAAAATTGGGTTCGTGTCGCAAATGTGAGCAGCGCTGCGACAAGGTGGGAACGCGTCAGCCAATCATAGCTAATCAGAAAACCGACCGAACGCTCACCGGCACCTCTCAATGGCATCCCTATTGGATGTGGTCTGATTGGCTGGCACATTCCCACCTCCCAATGCTGCCCACATTCGCGACTAGGACTGAAAATCGTACAGATTATCTGAGCTCAGGAATCCTCGTAGTCACATAGTTCTAAGTAGACTTTCGTAGTTAGTCGGATGTTCTCCGTCTCCAGGTCTCTTCAGCCAACCTTACCGGCATACTTGCGCTAGAACGAATATGTTCGAATAATCGTAATAATAATTTATTCGAAGATTTATTCGACTACTTGAATATTCAATATTTCTAAATTTCCGAAATTCATTCGAATTCGAACATGGAAAGAAAACCCTATTCAAGTATTTTTCGAATTTTTTTTTTCGAAATAATTCAACTTTATTCGAAAATCGAATAATTTTATTCGAATATTCAAGCACAGAACATGATTCGAATAAATTATTCAACTATTCGAATATTCGAATAAACGAAAGATGGTGCTTATTCGATTTTTGATCATTCGAAAAAAATGACGAGGGAATAAATTCGTTCGTTCATTAGCTCGAAATGTTTCGACATCGACTTTATTCGTTCATTCGTTCGAACACGTTCGATAAAATTTCTCAAAAACACAACTCCACCTCTCTTTCTTTGTTCTTTACTCTAATAGGTTATGCGGGACATGTCGCGAAGCTGCACCGCAATGGTTTGCTGCCGCGGTTACGGTAGCGGCAACAACGCGTTCCCGCACCCCTGCGGAGCGCCTTGGCGACATGTACCGCTACAGGCTCTAGAGAATATCAGATCGATTACAGTACTACAGTACTCCTTGAGAAGGAAGGGTTTTCAGCCAACATTACGGGCAGTCCCTCATCCCTAGTGAAGAGATTCATAGGAAACGTCACTTAAGCTCGTCCGTCTCGGTTCATTAGCGACTAATCGTCTCCAGGTTGTTCTCGCTGAAGCCACATAGTCACTACGTAGTCCTAACTGCTGGCCTAATCAGCTCGTATTCGTCCTCGCATTTCCATGTCAACAGAGAGAGTTCAGGTTTTTCAGAAGCCCGTGTGAAGCGCACGTGCCGGCCTGCTTACCACGCTCATTTCCTCCATTCTTGTGCTGGCTAGAGCTGAAAGGTTCACGATGAATGATGGAGCCTCAGCTGGTGCTCCTCTTCATCTCTTCATCTCCCTCCTGCCCTTTATCGCCATCCATCGTCCGCCCGCTCCGGCGTTCTTCTTGTCAGACGAATTCCATTTAGTCGGCGACGGGTTATCCGTCTGGGACGACGCTGACGTTCTCACGCCGCTCGTTTTTCGCCGATTATTGTAGGCCTCGTCTGAGCAGCACGCAGACTTGCTGGGATTTCGACTAATGGCAGCGCTAATGTATCTTTTTCCCAGATCTCGGAGGCCTCCTGGAGTAATGGCCAGAGGTATCTCTGGCGCTGGCCGTTTCCAAAAAAAACGGTGGGCTGAGATTGGTGGGCCTATCCTTCAAGATAAGATCGCAGTTTCCACGCCCAAACGCCAAAAGTTGTCCCATTGAAACAACTGATTAAAGCCGAGCGTCGGTCGCCGAAAGTCGATATGCATCTTTTGCGCGGGCGACTCAAACGCTCATGACGCCGGCGTCGCGGACTATGAACGGGCGCTAAAGCTCGATCGACGTCAAATCCTTTTTGGGATGTACTGTCTCCATCCTACTTCTTCTGTCAATTCATTTGTGGTGACCTCAGACCTCCAGACGATTGGGTCCCACTTTCTGATCCTTGAATGCTCAATTCTCAATTTTATGTGCCATTTTCACGTTAAATTAGACACTCCTCTAAACATAGTTGATGCTTCTAAAATGAAATTGAATACCTTCCACACCAAAACGAGCTCATCCTGCTTAAGCTACCCACTCTTCAAAAAGGTAGAATATTTTCTTCAACGAAAATTTTAGTATAAGTCTCTTTGAAGCTTTAACTTTCTCCATAATTTTCTTTATTTTTCCCTCTTCTTTCCTAAATTTACCTACCAATAAGTGAACACATTGTTTGAAATTTTGCAAAATTCTTATTTTTTGAAAAAAGGATGGTTTGAAGATGCTTTTAAAGAGAAAGGCAACCATTTTTAGTGCTGATGGAAGAGACTGCGCCGTGCTCTATTCCAAGACGTGACAATTTTTATTCGATTGATCACAAAATTCAACAAAATCGAAACAAAAAAATCGGACCAGAAAGCAGTATAAGGTAAAAAGACTATAAAGAGCAGAAAGGCTTCTTGACCGGCATCATCTGGATGCAGTACTAGTACTTTTCCTCTTTACTAGGTAGATTTTTGGTGCTTGCTTTGTTTATTCCTGCTTACAATGACTTTAACTTATGTTCCTTTGCTTTGTTGTGCTTTTGCATGCTAATCCATGTACAGAGGAAATAAACAATAAAAATAGTTGTAAAGAACACTATATCCTCATTTTGATTTTTCATCTAAGCAGCATTTACACTATCAATCAAATAAATATCGCGAGTCGCTTTTCCAGTGCATGGCACGTTCTCGTCATTTAATGTACTAATGATTGCCTCCTTGTTCCGCTTTAAAACAAAGGTTAATTAATTATTTTCCAAAAATAAAATTTTCATAAAAATGATTACACCCACTCCGGAAGCTGAACTAAAAAAAAATTCGAAGAAAGCTATATGAAACATTTTTTGAAGAAAAAATTCCATTTCTAACCATCTTGGAGAGCCTGCAGTTTAACCAGCAGAAAGCTCCTTTTGATTTGGAAGACGTTCACTTTGATTTTAGAACCACCAAGTTTGTTTCGAATGGTGTCCAATTTGACATGAAAAAAGTCAATTTGACCTAAAAAACGTCCATTTTGACACCTCATGTCAATTTCGACACTTTTCGAAGCAGCCTTTTAAGCACTTCAAATAAAGCTTGACGCTTTTGAAATCGAACTGAATTTTTTTTCCAAATCAAAGCGAGCGTGTTCCAGATTAAATTAAAGACTCGGATCTATCCTAGCCGGGGGGGACACATAATCAAACATTACGCAACCGATTAGCTTGGGACTTACGGATCGCCTTATACAGAACAGAATAGGGCCCAAAAAGTAAAGAAACAAACAAAAAACGAACAAATACTCGCTGTAGTAAAGAAGTCTCGACGGGCAAGGCTTTTTAGTTTCACTGTAATTTTTTGTTGTTTTTTTTTGTGAATTTTGTTAGCTTTGGCCTTATTTGTCCTCTAGAACCCGTTCTATGGATCTCAGGTTAGTTTGTCCCCTAATTTTTACAGCCATGGTGAAATTTTTTTTGTTTTTATTGTAATTTTTTGGTTTTTTTTTTCGTGAATTTTGTTAGCTTTGGCCTTATTTGTTCTCTAGAACTCGCTCTGTGAATCTCAGGTTAATTTGTCCCCTAATTTTTAGTTATCTCTTCCCCCTCCCTCCCCCCCCCCCCAACTAGGATAGATCCTAAAGACCCTCTTAGAAGGTTAGAATAGGTTTTTATTTTCTAGGAAAAATTTTTACGACCTTCTTCAAAAATTTTTAATTCACCTTCCCCAGTAAGCGAACACACTGTCAAAAAATTTAAAATTCAAGAAAAAATAGGAAAAAAGAATAACCGTTTAACGCTTGTACTAGAAAGCAAAAAAGCAGAAATTTTCATCGTATAAGTCGCGCCGTGCACCCGTCTAGCTCCTTGCAATTTTAATTTGATTAATACTGTAAATGCTCTTTTGCCTAAAGCGGTGAAATGGCTAAATGTGTGTCCTCTATAATTGCTTTTGCCATCCCATTGGCACGAAGGTATCTCCATACAAACAATTTTTGCTGTCAATAATCATATAAAAATTGTGTACGCTCTAGATGAGTACATGGCGCAATCTTTTCTTTTAGCTTACAAAACTGCTTCTCTCTTGTTAAAACAAGCTATCAATATTTTCTTTGAAAAACTTAATGAAATGACATTGAAAGTGAATGAAAAATTAGATGAAATTCAATGAATTATGTGTTGTGTATTGTATGTGGTACTGTGTGTAATGTATTGCACTATGCCTACATCACAAATTTTCCGGGAAAGACCCTATTCTTTTCATTTTATTCTTGCTGATATCCGTCTAAGGGTAGGAACGAAACGGATATTAGTCCTTTTTGTTTATTCTTTTCAATTCTCTTTCTTTATTATGTAATATGGCTATGTATAAATTATGTATAAATTTCCAGACGTTGCCCTCAGTTATTGGAATAGGTGAATTTTAAAAATACCAAAAAAGTCATACTGAATTTCCCCCGAAAAACTATTCTGATTTCTCGAACAGTCCTTAGGCTCATCCAGAAGACGGTCGTTTTGGTTTAGGAGATGTTCAGCTCGGCTCAAAATCGTTAAGTTTGCCTAGAAAAAAGTCTAATTTTGATTTGAAAAAGGTGCCAATTTGACGGGAAAATAAGACATATTTTTTAAACTATTCAAATCTTCAGTTGTCTGTCCGATCAGTTCTAGTGATCTCTGATCGGGTTTCGGATCTGCTTCGACATTAGTGATCATTCTCGTCTGATTGATCTCGTCAAGTGGATAGCGGTCAGTAAGGGCAAATCGACCGAACGGTCAACCGGCTGTCCCGTGCACCCCGAAAGAGCTTCATGGTTCGGGTCCAGTCTATGACAACTAAATCTTCAATCTCTTCGAAGTCTGGGAATTGACTGATATCAGACGACGTTCTGATGAAGTCGAAAGCGTGGCTCACTCCACATAATGGATGACCCACGCAAACTCGTTTTTTCTTCTGAGCGCAGTCGGAGGAGGTGCCGGCTGTCGCGTGCGCCCGAGACCAGGTTCCTGCTTCGGATTTCCTGCCTACGCCAACCAAGCCTTCCACCCCTACGGAGTCGATGGATTGGTACTAGGCCGGTCTTGACTGGAAAAGGTGAAGCGTGACATCGGCTGGTCACCGCAAGTCATTGTATGGCCAAATACGCATTCAAATCGCCTCCACAACATCCCGTAGAACTGGAATGCGTGGCGCATCCCAAAAGGGATTGAGTAACGCCGTCCTTTATTCTTATCCTTATCCTATCTTTTTCTTTGAAGTGTTTGGCCAATAAGATGAGACCGTTGCTTAACTTGGACGTGAAACCGGGGGTCCAGCATTCTACCCCCTCGTCTGCCTGGCCGCCCATCCCCCCCCAACCCCTGGGCTTGCTCGAGAGTCCAGTGGCTGCCTTACGAGATAGTGAAGACGAAGGCATTTGCCACGCCTCTGTTTAGAGGGCGGGAGTAGATGCCACTCCGCCCGCGGAACCGAACCACACCTATTGTCACGCATGAGAGTGGTGACGTTTTCCACTGTGCTAGACTATACAAGTCCTTGTTTATGAGTTGCTCGAAGAACGAAGCGCCTGTTTACGAAAATGTTGATAGGCCATCCAGCCAGAATAATGGATGCATCAATTGATACCCATACAATCACTTCTGCGAGGCGAAGCAAAGTACAAGTGCATGGTGAAACCTGAATGAGGTGATATCCGAGGAGGTAGCGTTAACTATTTCCGACGACTTCAGCAATTCGGCTGTTAGTCAAATCATTGTTATACGCCCTTCTAGACATTTTCCCCGTATCATTTAGGATGCGCCATGTACGTGTGTCTTTTCAAGGCGCAGAGATGTGATTGAAAGGGCTCATCGAGTCGTGGCTGAAGTTGCCGGAACCAGTTTCTTCTGAAGAAGCAACAGTACATAGCTGGCAATCCGGCGACTTCTGCCACGATTCGATGACCCCTTTCAATCACACCTCCGCTCCTTTAAAGGACACGCGTACATGGCGCATCCTAAATGATACTGGTCTACAACGGCGTACAACAATGATTTGTTTAATACCAAAATTCCTGGAGTCGTCAGAAAGAGCTAATGTTACTTCCTCTGATCATCCCGGTTTTCATCCAGGTTGTGCCGTGCACCTGTACTTGGCCTCGAATCGCAGAAGTGATTGAATAGGTATCCCCTAGCACCACCACCATTCTGGGTGAATAGCCTAACAATATTTCCTAAAATAGCCGTTTTGTTCTGCGGACATTATGCGATCTAGCACAGTGAAAACAGGCGCCGCTCAAGCCGTATGGAATACGCTCCGAACCTCATGGTTCCGCGGACCCAAACGTAATGTTTTCGGTAGTGAACCGGATTTTCCAGCTTTTTGAATGCGTCAAAGGAATTCCTCAGTGGCTGGCTGGTCGGCAACAAACAAACGCCTCCCCCGAAAGCGCCACACAGCACCTGGTCACCACTAGATGATGGCCATATGCCACCACCGCCACGGCTCGCCTCATCCGCTCCCCCGGCCAGCCGAGCCGACTCGAGACGGCTTCCTGCGGTGGCGTAGGTAAGCAGCCGTCGGGTCTATGTGTACCTAGGCGATCTCCCCGTCTTACTATTTACCGACGGTAGAGACTCTCCTCGTCGCACGGAATCGATTCAGAGGGTCACTTAGTGAACCGGGAGGACGAGGAGGAGGCGAGAAGTCGGACGAGGTGGTACAGACAGTCGTTTGGTGCGCAGGCGCTTGACTTCTTCTCGACGACCGGTTCTTCGGCGGCGGCCAAGGGGGTCTGCCGCCCGTGCTGATGTTGAGTCATCCGTCCATCAGTCGCGCTCGACATCCCATCCTCCTTGCCTCCTTCCGTTTCCAGCACCTTCTTTAGCCTGAAGACGTTCGACGTGAGTGTGTACAGCTCGTCCAGACGACAACGACGTCGACGACGAGGACAGCTCTTCGTGTGATTCATTTGCATAATTGCATAGCAATTAGTATTCATAGAGCTGAAGAGCTCGTCGACGACTACACTCCTTCCACTTCTACCGCTCGTCGTCTTCCTCAGCTCGAGGACGTCGGAGAGCATCCACACGTAAAGTTCAAGCTCATCCGAGCTGAATTGAACTCCGTGAGGTGAAGCGCGAAGAATGAGCTTCGGTCGGATGGCTGGAGGTGGGCCCGAGATCGCATTAGCAGATTGGCTCTGCTGAAGACAGAGGAGTCTCAGGCTCATATGCCGAACCACCCTATTGGTTGCTCTGGCCTCCTTCAGCTGTCAGCTGATGAAATCTATCTAGCCGCGCGAAAATAATGGTCATTCTTCTTGAAGGCGTGGCTGTATATGGTCATTGCATTGATGCAGTGCAACGAAATACCAACGCTCGTTAGCGCAGAACGCTTTCGTGTTCGGTCTTCTTCAGCTCTTGTTCGTCGCAAAAATAATGGCCACTTCTCTGGATCTTTTATTCTCGGACTACTGTTATACCTTAGACGTTGCTTCGGCACGCCTAGTGGCAGAACTGACTACCGTGCGAAAATAATGGCCGTTTTTCTTGAAGGCATAGCCGTAGATGGTCATTGTATTGATACAGTGCAAGGAAATACCAACAGTCGTTAGCGAGGAACTGCCCTCCTCAGCTGTGTCCGGCGCGAAATTAATGGCCATTTCCCTGATCATTTTTGCCATGTTTTCGATGTTATTTCCTTCCGCCTAGCAATTGGACCCGCCACTGCGCAGGAATAATGACAGCCTTTCTTGAAGACAGGCCATAGATGGTCATTGCTTTCTTCCCGTGTCCTAGTCTGGCGCGAAAATAATGTCCGTTTTTTTTTTGAAGGCGTGGCCAGAGATGATCGCTTTTGATGCAATAAGACGAAATACCGGCATGACTTCCTTCTGCTTGAGCCTATTCATTGTTGCGAGACTTGGCTGCGAAGGATAAAACATTGATTTGTCCAACGGCTGACTACCGCGAGTTATTGTATAGGCCAGATGCGCCTTCAAATCGCCTCCACGAATCGTGCTGAAATAGAACGCATGGCGCATTCTAGTGCGGATTGAGCAGCGCTTTCATTTATTGTTTTTCCACGCCGTTATCTTCTCCTTTAATCTCTTCTTTTATCGCACTTTCTTTTCGCCTTCCTCTATATTTTTCCAGATTCTTTCTCCTCTTCTTTATGTAGTGCTGTTCTCCTCCTTTTTGGAGGGTTTTAGTTTTTTTAATTTTTTAAAGAGTTTTATCCCTTTATGCCTTTGTGTTTTCTCGATTTTATTTTTCTCCTTCTTATTCTCGTTCTACTGCTTTTGCTTCTTCTTCGTTCATCTCTTCTACCTTGTCCTCCCGTTTTCGCTATTTCCTTCCACCTCAATTCTTCCCTCTTCCTTCTTACACACATCGTTTTGTTCTCGTTTTCCTTCGTTCTTCTCCTCCCCTTGTTCGGTTTTCCTTTCTTTTTGTATCCACTGCTTTCCTTAATATTTGTGTAAATGTGATCTCTATTTCAACTGTGAAAAATAAATTTCGTCATTTTCTTATCTTCATTTCCTCTACCTCTTGTTTTAAGTTTTACACCTTACGGCTCTTGCTATTCTTCCTCTTATTCTTATTCTTTTTATCTTCTGTCTCCTCTTGCCCATTCCTTCTTACTTCTTCTTCCTCCTATTCCTTTCGTTCTGCGCTGTCTCACTCATTTCTATCCTCTTTCGTCTTCTGGCTTTCCTTCATCTTCCTCTTCTTTCATCTTCTTCTTCAACATTTTCTCCGCTTTCCTCCTAACCACCTTCGTGGTTTTCATTTCTCCTTCGTTTCCTATGTTTCAGGTTCTTGATGTATTACTGCTGTTCCTTCTAATCTTTCATTTTGCATCCTTACATATTTTCCTTTCCTATTCCTCTTCCTTTCCTTTGCCTTTAAGCCAATTTCTTCTTCTCGTTTTTCTTTGCTGCCTTTTCCATCATCCCTTGATTTTCTATTATACATATCAGCATTTTTCTTATTCCTTTATACATCTTTTTGTTCTTCTTCGCGTTTTTCTCCCTCCTCCATTTTCTAGTTTTTTCTATTCTTTCCTGTTCTTCTTGTTCTTCTTGCCTTCCTTCTTCCATACTTTCTCCTTTTTCCACCTCTTCTTTTCTGTCTCTTTTCAGATTCTTATCTTTCTTGCTCTTCGCATATTCTTCTTGCTTCCTCTTATCCCCATCATTTTCATGTTTCTCTTCTCTGTTCCTTTCCCTTCCTTTTTAACGCACTTCTGATTTTCGTTATTTTTCGACTTTTTCCTTCTTTTCATCTTCCACATATCACCTTCTTACTTACTCCATCTTACCTCTTCTTTTCTTTTCCTTCCTCTTCCTTCTCCTCTTCTTCGTATTGTTCCTTTTTCTTCCATCTTCCACATTCTTCATTCTTCACTCGTTCTTGTTTTTCACTGAAATCGCATATTTTTCTTGCTTTTCATATTTTCCTTTTCTGTTCCTCTGTTTCTCCTTCTTCCTTCAGTTCTACTTCTGTTTCGCGTTCTTGTTAAAGCATTTCTTCTTGTTTATCGTATCGTGCCAGCTTTGTAATTCCTTCCTACCTCTTTTTCCTCCTGTATCGTTTTCCCCTTGTTCCTTTACCTCTTCCTTCTCTCTTCTTCATTCTCCTCTCTACTGTTCCTTCGCTTCTCCATCTGTTCTCATCTCTTCTTCAGACACGATCAACTAGTATACTCTGTTTTTGTAGAACATTGTAGAATCAAGGTGAATAGCGCAGAGAGTTGGAAGGCGGAAGTGATCTCATTCTTGCGAAGATGTTCCGAAGCTTTGTAGGCCCAGAATGTACTTCGGTCAGACTCCTAAAGTAAGTTTCTCCAGGTTTTCTTCAGCTATATGAGTCTGCACCCCATGTATGGTTGTCCATCCCCGGCATATGCACTTCGGACGGTCATTTTCATCCAGCACACCGTACCTTCCCAGAAGTTCGTCGCAGAAGCCGGGTGGCGCTGTACAGCTAGCCGAGGACGGCCGCGTGGAGCCGTAGAGCCGCTGTTGGCCCCGTGTGTTTGTGGAAGTGACAAAGGTTCGACAAAGGTCAAGACCAATCATCCGTCCGTCTGCGCATCGGCTGAGGTCCCCCTCGCCGCATCGGTGCCATTGATCCTCGTCGTCGTCGAGCGCTACCTTACACTGCACACTAATCCGGCCGACCGGTTGCTCGACCTCCTCCTCACTCACTGTCGCGCTCTGTTCAGCTGCTCGCTCGGCTTCCACTTCCGCCTCCTGAAAGCATTCTAATGAGCGTGCGAAGACAAGGGCAGAATGCCTGTCCCTACCTCTTGCTGCCACTTTTTCTCGCGCTCCTGCTTTAGCCTGCTGAAACGGTCGGCCGTTTTAATTGGGTGAACCTCCGGGGCTGAGCTCGAACTCCATCTGTCCTTCTGCAGTAGCAGACGAGGAGCCGCTGTCCGTCACCGTTCTTCAACGCCAATCAATCTTCGTTCGAGTCGTTGTCAGTCCACTCTCTGCTGCCTGTCCTCCACCACCACCTCCTACTCCGCCGAGCCATCGCGCGTTTTTCATCGCTGCATCCGTCTCAATAACTCCGCCATCAGCAGGGTGCTACAGGAATTCCTTTGCTCCTCTTCTCCTTCCTCTTCGTCGCATCTCAGCGCCGTCAGGGTGGCTATTAGGCGTGCATTGTCGACCAATGCATCAGCCAACGATGCCGATGCTTATTACGGATGCCCCTATTGTTTTCGGCTCCGCAGCGGACGTATTTTTACGTCTTGCTTGAGCACAAGAGGTCCAAGGTCCACAATGCGGGGGAGGGGAGAGAGCAGCCATCGTGACAACCACCTTTGCCATGTGCCACATACTTTCTAGACTATTCTTCTGTAAAAGTGCTATTTTAAAATTTTTTACCGAGGACCTTATATAATTCCAGTATATGCACCACTTGCGTGTAGCGCAGTCGGAGGAGGCGCCGGCTGTCGCGTGCACCCGATACCAGGTTCCTGGTTCGGATTTCTCGCCCAGGCCAACCAAGCCTTCCATCCCTCCGGGGTCGGTGAATTGGTACCAGACTCATCTGGGAAGGATATAGGGCAGGCTTGTACATCGGCTGGCCACCGCAAGTCATTTTATGGCCAAATACGCATTCAAGTCGCCTCCACGACATCCCGTAGCAGTAGAATGCGTGGCGCATCCCAAAAGGGATTGAGTAACGCCGTCCTTTATCCTTTATCCTTTATATGCACCACTCAGCTCATATAAATCATGCCTGGAGTATATGTCAATACGTTTCTTGAAATTTTCATTTTATTTTCATTTATTTCATTATTTACCAATTGTTCAATATTTATTTATTTATTCATTCATTCATTCATTTATTGGCATGCACAATAAACCATAGACAGAGACTAAGCCCTACTTTATACTCACGTCATCATATGGCGCGACACCACGGTCACCATAGGTATTGATTTTTTGCGCCATCCGATCGATACCTATCCCGGCCATGGTGCCACGCCGCGCAGCGGCGCAATTATAAACTAGGGCTTAGCCCCTTACAACAGCACACATCGGACAGCATCGGCTTTCAGTCTGCCGTCAACAAGCGTCGAATGTCCCTTTTGCTTGTGGTTAGCGGAATAACGCTGTCATATTGGGTACGCAGGCGCCGGATATCGGGTGCACCCTTTTCCCAGGTTCCTATTCGGGTTTTTCGCTAAGGCCATTCAAGTCTTTTATCCCTCCGTGGTCGGTGAATTGGTGTCAGACTTGCCCGGAAAGAATTGAGCACTGACTTGTTCATCAGCTGGCCATCGCAAGTCACTGTAATGCCGAATATTTATTTATTTGTTGGCACGCACAAGTCATTATAGACAAAGGCTAAGGCTGGACGGCCTCCACGATGATGTGAAGGTGAAGAGTGCATGACGCACCTCATAAAAAGATTGACTAACGTCAAACATTCACTTTTGTCGTTTATTTAGTTGCTTCTTCATTTATTGTATTAGCTTATTTCTGCATTTACTTATTTGATTCAATTCATATTCTTTAAGCCTCAAAGTGGCTATCACTGAGGCTAAAAGATAAAGGATAAAGGACGGCGTTACTCAATCCCTTTTGGGATGCGCCACGCATTCTACTTCTACGGGATATCGTGGAGGCGATTTGAATGCGTATTTGGCCATACAATGACTTGCGGTGGCTAGCCGATGAACAAATCAGTGCTCTATCCTTCCCAGACAAGACTGGTATCAATTCACCGACCCCGGAGGGATGGAAGGCTTGGTTGGCCTGCGCGCGAAATCCGAGCCAGGAACCTGGTATCGAGTGCACGTGACAGTCGGCGCTTCCTCCGACTGCGCTACACGCGCCCTATCACTGAGGTTATAAGCCGTTATACCTATGTTTGGGCGTGTGTTGCGCAATCGGAGGAGGTGCCGGTTGTCGTGTGCACCCGATACCATGTTCTTGGTTCGGATTTCCTGCCCAGACTAACCAAGCCTTCCATCCTGCCGTGGTCGGTGAATTGGTACCAGACCTGTCTGGGAAGGATAGAGCGCTGACTTGCCCATCGGCTGGCCACCGCAAGTCATATGTAGTGTACGTCCAAATGCACGTTCAAATCACCCACGACATCCCTTAGAAGTGGAATGCGTGGCGCATCCCAAAAGGGATTCAGTAACGCCGTTCTTAATCTTTTTATCCTTCTATGCCGAGGTTTTGTTGCGATAGAAACTCTAGGTTCAGCAGGACTCAAATGTGCACCTTCTGCTAACCGGGCAAGATGGTCTATGCTACTACCGGCGCTGTTTGATCAAGATTTATTTATTTACTCACTTCTGTAGGTCATTATGTCAGGAAAGTCTTCAAGATTGGATCTCCACAAAATTCCGTAGAAGTAAAATGCATGGCGCACCCCGAAAGTTATCCATCAACACGTTTCTTTATCCATTTGTCATTTACTTATTTATTTGCTCGTTCGTGCGTCCACATATTTTTCTGGTACCCTGACGTAATTTTTATTTTTTAAATTTTTTTTCATCATTTTTATTTGTATTATTTGTCACACCGCTGGCTGACGAACTGCTCATGTGGATGACAGTAATCTTTGTAGTCGTCCCTGTGGTGACATGCCGAAGTGACGCAGTCTGTCCTCCTCCCTCAAAACAGTTTCCAGTGTTGTTCAGTAAGATATACCATTTCTTGAACGTTTGTGTAAAGACACTTATCAGGTTTTTGCCCAGCTATGAAGCAAGAAGCGTGGCAAAGCAGGCGCCAGCCACGTAGAGTACTGGTTTCACCAGCTAAGGGGATGTTGAATGCATGGCGTATTCCATTACACTATTTTCGCGTGCTAATTTTTCTCCTAGTTTTCCATGGATCCTATGTGAGTGTAGTCATTGAATAGTAGGTCTTCCTGTTCATTTTGTTCACATTTTTCATCGCCCTTTAATCTCGTTCAGAGAATCTATACAAGCTATTGAGTTTCACGTAACCCATAATAGGTACATCAGATATCATATCAACCCTGGTCTGCCTGCAAGGAAGATGTCGCGGAGACGGGTAGCATTGGGAGGTGGGAACGCCCCATCCAATCAGACGGCATTGAATGGGAGTGCCATTCATGGAGGGCGTGTATGTTCGGTTCCCTGATCGGCTGACGTGTGTTCGGTCAGTGCCTCTGCTTGCTTATTATTGGCTAGCGCCTCCCACCTAGCAATGCTGCTCACGTTCGCGACATGTACCCCATTTGCTTCGGGGACTTTGGAGCGACTTCCTTGGAGCATTAAAATTACAGTATTTCTTTAAACCTTTATGGCTTAACTAGTTGCAGTATATCTCACGGCGTATGCTCCCTTAGGCGGTTGGTAGCGCAGACGGAGGAGGCGCGAACTGTTGCTAGCACACCGAATCGAGATTCTCGCTTCTTGCCGGCCAAGGCTTCCATCTTTCCTGCCCAGTGAATTGGCACCGAACTGATCTGAGAAGAGCAGATCACTTACTTGTCCATCGCCTGGCTACCGCAGATCATTGCGTGGGCCATACACGTATTCCAGTCTCCACTTCGATATCGCGTAGAAGTAGAATTCGTGGCGCATCCCAAAATGGAATGACAAGCTCCGTCCTTTTTCCTTCATCCTCTTATTGTCGTGGATTCTGTCCAAAGACGGGCTCTGGGCCACAACTTGAGTCTCCTAAGCATTCCGCCCATACTGAAGCAATACTGAAGTCGACTGAAGGATGCGAAGTAACGGCAAGAAGCGCAACTTCCTCGTGTAGAAGTCGGATTGAGTTCTACTCCGCACTAAGGGCATCCAAAGGCGGGATTCATCAACGATTAAACCAGCGGAGTATAGGGGTAGAGATACCTACGATGAAGCATTCCTCTCTACTCCTTATCTCCGTATACCCGCGGGTTTAATGAATCACGCCACAGATTTTCTGATCCACTGTTCAATGGTCGGCCTTCGAAATAAAAAATATGAATGATCTCTGAAAAATTCTGAAAAAAGTGCACGTCTGCTACCTGAAGAACTTCGACATCTTTGCAGCCTGGTGTTGATCCAGCAGTCAATTCGGTAGAATGTTTTGGGTCTCCATGATTTCACGCAAAAGTATGGTGCATGGCGCAACTTGAGAGCGCAGAATCCTATCCCTTTCTTGCGTCATTTAGAGATGAAAACAAGTAAAAAGTGTTCAGAAGCAACGAAAAAGTAGAGCATGTAAAGAGGGAGCCCTTCGACAGGTCTACCCGGATATATCCTAGTCCGGCGGGGGAGGGGACACATAACTAAAAAGCATGTAATAAATCGACTTGAGACCGACCAGCTCCTGCAGAAGAAGATAGGACTTGAACGAAACAAAAAAACGAACAGTCAAACCAAAAAATAAAATCGCTGCGGTTTCACAACCGCCTCGGCGGGCAAAGAGCAACGCAATGGAGGCTTGCCGCGTGCTACCACCATCTGACATGTTATACCAGGGTCTAACATGGTGAGGAGGGCGCATGAAGCCGCATGTCGCGTGCTGGGGCCGGATTCATCAAAGTTTCTGCAGTAACTTTAACAGATAATTGTAAGCGAAAGCTCAGATAACGCGGCTTATCGCTCACTATATTGCTTGATAGGCCGCGTTATCTGAGCTTCTCCGTTAAAGTTACTGCAGTAACTTCAATGAATCCTTCCCCTGATCGCCGCCTGACATGTTATAACCAGGATCTAACATGGTGAGGAGGGCACATAACTTTGTCTGCTTACAATTGCGATGAAAACAAATGTAATTTTTCGGCTTTTTCTTCGTGAATTTTTCTAGTTTAGGTCCTATCTTGTTCTGCAGGGGTCGCTCGATAAGTCTGCAGTCGATTTATCACATACTTTGTAGTTATGGGGCCCCCTGGACTAGGATAGATCCGTCTACCCTTCAGATTACGCCATGCACTCAACTTTCATCCAGATTTGTCGACTCATCATCTACACAATGATTGAGTGGTGACGGTCGTGATTTGCTGCCGGTTCGATCTGTTGTTCACGTTGTCGACAGGGGTCGTAACAGAGCATATGGAGCAGCGACATCGAGAGGACTGGTTTGGCGGTCGGAGGGGATTTGGATTAAGTCGAAACGAAATGGCGAGGACGACGACGAGCAGCGCCGAATGCGTGTGCGGTTGGTGTCCGCGCTCAATTACGCCTTGTGCCCCGCTCTCTCCCTCTTTCGGTGCGTGTCTGAGTGAGTGTGTCGTTATTTCCAGCAGTCGTCGGCCTATTACTCTTTTACTCGCCACTGAACCGGCAAATCTTTCCGTCTACGGAAGCCGTGGCGAAGAGGTCTTGGGCAGGCGCCCGTGCACTTTGCGGCATGGATTCAGAGCACTTCTCGGAGAGAGACGAGCTTCTCCGCCGTTGGCATCGCTCGGTCTCTTCTGCTCCAGTGATGAAGCTGGAGAGCTGGAGCGTTTTAATAGTTTCCGCCCCGGGGGGACAGCCACCCACCGAGAGGGAGACGACGACAGGACGGAAGGCCACAGCCGCAAATTAAGCTCGGCGACCCCCGTCGTACCCGGCCTGGATAGGGTAATTAAAGCGACAAGTGCGTCCGCTGCTGCTACCGCTCCTGCTGCTACTGCTTTCGGTCCTTCACTCTCATCATGTACACCGGGTGCTCACAGGGTCCAGGGTCACCTTCTCAGAAGGCACTCCTGCTCGTCTACTTGACATGGATTCTTGTCACGCTTCACTGAAGCGCAAACGGCGAGGGTCCTCCTCCTCCTCTTCCTCCTTGAGGAAGAATGTGTTCAGTGACGGTAATTGCTCACTTCAAGTGCCTTCAACGTCGTCGACGACGACAACGAACATTGTCGTCGACCTTGACGCCGCGCCGCCGCCTCCTAGGGAGGAGGAGGAGGTGGTCGTTGTCTGTCAGTAGCAGCCGCCGCCACGCTACCATCGCCTCATTTCCGCCTCTTGAAAGCCTTCTTTCGACTTATCGATTCGATAGGTTCAAGGCCTTCGCGAGGATGAAGACGTTACGAGCGCTCCAGCTCGAAGTTCAATGCCTGCAATTCTCCCTGATCCTAACTGACCAGGAAAGGGTCTCAGCAAGTTGTCTTAAGCGACGAAAATGAACAACACTACGAGAATCCCCACCCTAAAATACTGGAAAAATATTCCCATTTTGATAAACAACTGAGTTAGTGTGGCCGAAAGTTTACTATGGAATCGCACAGTCTCACAATGCAATATGCTCTAAACACTGAATATAGGAAAAAGCAAAAGTACTGCTTCACAGGCGCAGGGTCACATGTTTGATTCCTTGCCTTGCCGTATTTTTGCACTTTTTCTGCATATTCAATGCTTGGAATGTATTGCCTTCTATGGCCGTACAATTCAATAGTAAATTATCACCCTAACTTGGTAGGCTCAAGAAATTTAGAAGAATTGAGCATACTCTTCCACTAATAGAAGGGTGGAAATTCTCGCTGTGGTATTTATGTATTTTCGCTTCGTTCACACATACGCCTGAGACCCCTCACTAGTAAGATTGGACTTTTAGTAGTCGGAGGTGGCTTGTCAGGAGTTAGGAACAGAGATAATGAAGAATAAATGGCGCTATCCAATCCATTAAGGTGTGTGTGCGTGGCGCAGTTGGAGGAGGCGCCGGCTGTCGCGTGCACCCGATACCAGGCTCCTGGTTCGGATTTCCCGCCCAGGCCAACCAAGCCTTCCACCCCTCAGGGGTCGTTGAATTGGTACTAGCCTTGTCTGTGAAGATGGAATGCTGCGTTGTTCATTGGTTGGTCACCGCAAGTCATTGTTGCATGGCCAAATACGCATTCAAATCACCTCCACGACATCCCGTAAAACTAGAATGCGTGGCGCATCCCAGAAGTTATTGAGTAACGCCGTCCTCTATCTTTTTTATCCTTTTATCCGAGCCTTCATGGGATGCACCACGCATTCTGTGCAGTCCACGTGCAACCTTCAATGAGGTATCGTGAAGGCAATTCGAGCCTAGACAATAATTTGCTGTGACAAGAGTGCATAACGCGATCTCTTTTTATCACTCAAAATTGACGCTATTTTCACTTTAAAATAAGTGTAAAACCATCATTTTCTCTAAAAAAGACGTCTATGATTTATGGATTAGAGCAAGTAGCCCCGATCTTAGGTGAATGAGTTGCGGTTTCGATGAATCCATTAGGCTCCTGATGTCGAAATCTTTTCGTTTCGAATGCACTATGTCACTTTTTGCCGCTAGGAAAGTCTTCAGCTGTTGAAGCCCTTCCATGCCGTCGTTCCTAGATTCCAAGTTTTTGGGAATTGCTTGTCAAGGGATTGAATAAAGGATAATGAACATCTTGTTATCCCATCCTTCATGGGATGCGCTATGCATTTTAATTCTAGAGGATGTGGTGGAAGCAATTTGAATCCGCATTTGCTCTAGACAATACGATTGGAAGAGAGCACGGCGCGATCTCACTCCTATAATACACTCAAAAACTACTGCAATTTTTCACCTTGAAGTAAGCCTAAACCCATTATTTTTTTCCTAAATATTCACTTTATGGGAAAGCGGAATTATAAAGTTCAAAGGTTATAATAATTTTTCACACAAAGATTTGCTACCTTCTTGGAGAGTGTCTGATCTGATCTCGGTCTGATTCGGAAGATGTCCAGTTCATTTTTAAAAGTGCACAATCTGCTTTGAAAGCGTGCAATTTGATGTTGTAACGATATTTGTTGCGATCAAAATTTTAGCGCCAGGCGGGACTCGAACCTGCACTCCTTCCTTAATGAGCAGAATGCTCTGCGTAATTATAGCACCGGACTTTTTTAATCGAACTTAACATCGCATCATGTACAATTTGCTTCGAAAAGTGTAGAATTTCCTTCGGAAAGTGTCGAATTGGTTTCGAAAAGGGCCCGATTGGGTTTGAAAAGCGCCTTTAAAAAGTTTGCTTTAAAAAGTCCCCAATTTCGTTCCAGAAGTTCCTAGTTGATTTCATAACTGCCCGTTTGCTTTTAAAAGCGTATAGTTTCCTTGAAAAGCGCCCAAAATATGCTTCGAAAAGCCTCCAATTTCGTTTCAGAAGTGTCCGATTTGCTGAGTGGTGTCCATTTACTTGGAAATGTGTCTAATTTGACGTGAAAATGGTACATCCCGCAGCGGGGCATATTCAGAAAAAACGGTTGGAGCTACTCGTGTCGCGGGCGTCCTGATCCGATTTCGGATTTCGGTTCGGGTCGCAACCTACTACCACATCCGACTTTCATATTGTGAATAGGACGCGTCTGGGTAGAATTCAATAATGACTTCTCCCAGACAAGTTCGACATCCTCTTCGAGCTGTTGCCCAAGATTGTTACACGGTTCATTTCGACTTACGTTTCGGCGCCTTCAGCTTCTTAAATGACTTGTCCATTTTCCAGCCTCCGTGAGTGATTGTGTAGGCCTAATATTGGACCAGGTTGTGGCCGACAATATCTCGTAGAAGTGGAACACGTGGCGCACCCCAAACACACTAATGAAGCCAACCATGGTTACCAGCACTCGACAACTAGTCAGGGAGTGGTATCTTCCTTCCTAGTCCAACCCAAAGTGTTTCTGCTGAGGTCACTTCGCGCCCTTTACGATGGCTGTAACAACAGACCGCACACAGATGTTGTCGGTAGCCGTTCTATTGTAGACGTGTCCCCCACCCGACTCGTCAGCTCCAATTTGAAATCCGTTATACACCATGTATAAAGGATAAATGGCAAATGACGGCCTTACTCAATCCTTTTTAGAATGCGCCATACATTCTATTTCTACGGGATTTCGTGGGGGGGGGGGGGGGTATTTAAATGCGTTTTAGCCTGGTGGCCTTTACAATGACATGTGGTGGCCGGCCCGTGGTTTTATCCGCTCTAGACAAGCCTGGTATGAATTCATCGGCTCCGGAAGAGTGGCAGGCTTGGTTGGCCTGGGCGGAAAATGCGAACCAGGAACCTGTTATCGGGAGCACGCCAAAGCCGGCACCTCCTCTGACAGAGGAATCTGGCCGAAATTGAAATTTCGGCCAGATTCCTCTGTTATAGTGAGGTGCTGTTCGAATTTTGCCTCATGAATACGTGCTCTGAGCTACTCCAATATTCATAGCTCGCTCAATCATCAATTTATCTCCACATAGTGCATTTCGGGCACATTTTCAAAAGGGTGGGAAATCTGGAGGAAAGGGGTCCACCTACATTTCTTCCAAACCTGACAGATTTACTTCATTTAAAACAGGCATAGATTTGGTTTCGCAGTTAAAGTGTGTAATTATTTATTCATTTATTTTATGCGCCCGGAAGACGTGCTCAAAATTCGAGGTTACTCAATCCTTTCGGAATGCGCCACGCATTCTACCTCTATGGAATGTCGCGGAGGCGAATTGAATGCGTATTTGGCCATACAATGACTTGCGGTGACCAGCCGATGAACAAGTCAGCGCTTCATCCTTCCCAAACAAGTTTGGTACCAATTCACCGATCCCGAAGGGATGTAGGGCTTGGTTAGCTTGGGCGAGACAGCGAGAAATCCGAACAAGGAATGATGTATCAGGTGCATGCGACAGCCGGCACCGCCTCCGACTGCGCTACGTGTTCTTAGATGACTCCAATTAAGACCTTTTAGGGCCGGTTTCTCGTAAAAGGCTTATTCCCAGGCTTTCTTCAACAAAGCCACCAGTTCCCAACATGAACGATTGGTGAATACACTCTCAAAGTAGCCTGGAAGTGACTGTTTAGGTCATTTTGAACTGACTGCGATAACTCTGTATACTATCAACGGTCTTCTTCCTTATGACGGGAGGTTCACAATGTACGAAATAGGCCACGCCCCTTCCAAGGGGGCATACGATCTTCCCCTCGTCCCTCTGGCTCACCCACCCCCAACCCCTAGGCTTCCTTGAGAATCTAATGGCTGCCTTAGAGACTTTAGAGACACAAAACAAATTTTCCCCGCCCCTCGTTACGCTAGGAAACTCGACTCCGCCCCTCGCCAACTCGGCCGTACATCCTTCCCCCGCCGCCTTATGACATCTCGTTGTGAAATACTGTAATTGGTGCCTCGAGGAAAAGAATACTTCCCAGTCATCTAAATCATGACAACGTTCAAGGTATATGTAACAATCTAGAAAATAGAAATGTATACCAAACGATTCAAACGATACAAGGAGGCGATATGAGCAGTGGTAACCCTAAACGACAGTTAGTCCTAACCACACCGGGATACGGTACTTGAAGGCTAATAGCTTCATTCTGGGAAGCGCCTTGTTTCTCGGAGGCCGCCGCGTAAGATTCTACTGGAGCCGCGTTCTGTGCTCATTACCGCGGCGTTTTTTGCCCCATACTGACTTCGGCCCTCTGAACTCATTACGTAGACGATCGACGTCAGTCGGCCACACTTGCCTGGTACAGAGTGTGTCTGGCAGGAACTTGCTTAGAGCTCCTAGCTACGATAATTCTCGGCCTGACACCTGAAACCTCGTTGACTTCCTTGATAACAACGTTTTCTCTGGTCCGTATCCCGGGAATCAGAGGGTTCCATTGGATCTTCTGGTCGACAAGGCTCTATGAGTTGACCATGAGCAGCATGGTCAACTCATAGAGCCAAGAATTCTTCACTTAGGTGTAATAAGCATCGGATTTCCACAGCATCGGGTTTTCACAGTTTAAGGTTATTTCGGCTATCCGAAGGTTAGCTAAAGGTGAAGAAGCCAAGGATCTTTGACCCTCTTCTCGCTCACTTTGTTTCCAGTGACCGGATTCACCAACGACTAACCCGAGGGTATAAGGGTAGAGATACCCACGATGAAGCATTCGTCTCATTCCCTTACCCTATTTCTAGCCCTAATACCCCGCATACCCTCCGGTTTAATTGTTGGTGAATCCGGCCCCAGAAGTTCAGACCTTCTAGCGTTACATGCCTAGGAGACAGGGCAACTTCACTACCATACCTCCAGACCACGACAGTACCTGGAAAGAGAAGCAACCTGGGGTAATGCTCAGAGCTCCATCGCGGCGCGATGCGACGTAGTGATAAACCGCCATATCGATTCACCGCATCGCGCAATCGATATGGGAGCTTATCATCACATCGAGATGGAGCACTGAACGTCCCATAAGAGTCATGGAATTGCACTGTAGATGTATATCAGTTTTTTGCTCACTAGGGAAAGGTCTCAGGAGTGCGTCTAAACAACGAAAAGCGGATGCTACATCAAGAATTTCTACGTTTCAAATAATAGAAAAATGTTCCATTTTTGCAAAGTCGTTGGACCTACTGGGTTGGGGACCCGAAAAATTCTGTGGAATATCACAGGCGCACCTTCCGAACATCGAATATGCCGAAAAAATACAAAAAATACTGCTGCATAGAAGCGGAGACAGATGCTCGATTTCTTGACTTCTTCCTATCAGTATTTTTGCATTTCCTTTCTGCATACACGATGATTGCAAGGTGTTGCCTTGAGTGACTATGCGACGATTGCATAGTAAGCTATCTTGGCACTTAACTCGGTAGTAGACTCAAAAACTTTGCAAAGACTGAACTATTTTTCTACTATATGAATGATGAAGATTCTCGCTGTGGTATTCATTTTCGCCGTTCAGACATACTCCGAGACATTTTTCTGCTGAATTCGCTGCTTAACCCTCTGAAGCTCCATCAGTCCAGGAGGCAGAGCCTTATGGCTAGCCGAAGCCGACGTCGCTGAGGTGATGTGGCACATCTGGAGCCAAACGGCAGTCGCTGCCGTCCATATGATCGCCAGCCACAGCAGCACAGCCACATGTACAGACAAAACGGCTCCCTCCTTCCGAGCTGCTGTCGTGTCGTCTTTCGACCCTGATTGATCCTTATCGATTTTATTGATTGATTCTGTCCAGCTATTTTGTAGAGCCTGACTTTGTCTATGATTCTGCACCTTCACCTGCAGGAGCTGTACACCATTTGAGAGGACTAGACGGTAGATATCAACACTTATCAATCCATTACTCGAATACGCCATGAACTTTACTTCAGTCCCACATCGCGTTAGTACTTTAGATGATTATTCACCGACTCTAAGCTTTTTCTGACCTTGGTAATCTAAATAAGACCTGAGGAAGAACAATCAGTTTCCATCCATCTTTTTAAATAAAATTTTACTCTGAACTGGACCCGCACATTCGCTAACCAGCCAAACACACTTTGTCCTCCCAAACTGATGGTGAGCAGGATGTTTTCGGCGTGAATCGAACAATGAACCCTATATCTGATCCGTCGCCGACCGATATGTTTGCGTCCAGCTGCTGGATGTTTTCTAAATAAAACTGCGCTACGAAGGGTGCATGGTGATTGGGATGCAGAAATCTTTCATTCCCCTTCTCTTCCCGCTTGTATAGGTCGGTGGGTTTCATTTTCATGCGTTCTCTAAAGGCTTTTCCTCTAAGCCTTTAGGCACTTCTGTGGATTGTCCTATTAATGTTGGAAGAAGTGGAAAATCAGGGGTCGGATTCATCAACAATTAAACCAATGGGTATGCGTGGCATGAGGGGTAAGGTAAGATTCAGTGATTCAGGCTTCATCGTGGTTACCTCTACAACTGTACGTTAGTGGGTTAGTCGTTGATGAATCTGGCCCCAGATGTTTCAAACGAAATTTAGAACTTTCAAATGTTGCTTATCTCAGCTAAGATGTCCGCATTTGGATTGATAAAATTATTTATTTATTCATTTTATACATTTTATTTTTTACATATTACATGATGACGTAATTTGCCTAGTAGGGGTGCGGATAGGGTAGCCGGAGAAGATGCCGGGTATCGCACGCATCTTGGTTTGAGGTTCGATGAATTGATTCCAGACCTGTCCAGAAGGGACAAAACTCTGCGTGACGAATTCCACAAAAAGATCGACTGACGCCGACCTTCATACTTTATTGTTTAATTTTTTAAAAATTTTAATTTTAGTATCAAGAGGATAAAAGGTAAAGGTCGGCGCTAGTCGATCTCTCTATGAGATGCGAATTACTATGTATCCTACCTGGTGAATTTTATTATTTATTATATCTTTTTTCTATCAGGTGATTTGTGATTTTAGATACATGTCCAGTGTTTCATTACTCGTTTTAGCGCACAATTTTGTGCAAATAAGTAAAGGATAAAAGATAAAGGACGGCGTTATTCATTCCCTCTTGGGATGCGCCTCGCATTCTACTTCAACAAGATGTCGTGGAGGCGATTTGAATGCGTATTTGGCCATACAATGACTTGCGGTGGCCAGCCGATGTACAAATTAGTGCTCTATCCTTCCCAGACAAGTCTGGTACCAATTCAACGACCCCGGGGGGATGGAAGGCTCGGTTGACCTGGGCGGGAAATCCGAGCCAGGAACCTGGTATCGGGTGCAGGCGACAGCCGGCGCCTCATCCGACTGCGCTCCACGCGCCAGTTTAAATGTAACCTGAAAAAAAATTCATTTCAAATGTAACCTGAAAAAACGTCTTCTAACTTTATTAAAGCCGCCCGCTTTCCCTTCATCCTCTTCGCAACGCGGTATAAAGGAGTGTAGCAGAATTCGAATTCAATCGAGAAATGAATTAGAATTCATGGCTCACCCCAAGGGAATTGTAGAAGCTATTTTAGCTCCATTTCATAAAAGGACAGATTTATGCTCACCTTCATCTTTTTTCTTCAAACTCGTATTCCTGTTTTAAAATTGTTTAGTATTTAGATCCCACAGGAATGCAAAACTGCAAAGAAAAGGGGAATCTTCAGCTGGGAATTGAACCTACTACGCTTCGGGAAGTGCGTTATCATAGACTAAACTTCAACTCAAAACTCAAAATTGGCTTCTAATCAAATAAATTCTAAATTAAATAAATTTAACTTTAAAAATTTAATTCAGTCTTTTTCCAGCTGATATTGCATCGCAAAAAGTTCTATCAATCACTAATAGATAAACGATGGCGTTCATTTCCTATTTAAATACGCCACGCATTCTTCGTCTATGGAATGGCGTAGAGCAATTTGTATGCATATAATGACTTCTGGTGGCCAAATGATGGAAAAGTCGGTGTTCTACCTTTCTCAAGCAAGTTTGGCAGCAATTCTCCAACTCCGTAGGGATGGAAGGCTTGGTTGACAGGGACGGGAAATCCGAACCAAGAACCTGGAATTGGGTGCACGTGACAGCCGACGCCTTCTCCGACTGCGCTACCATGCGCCATGCAATCAATAGTGATGGGGAGTACTGTAGCCAGCTGTCAGATACTGTAACTGTTCGATACTTTACTCGTGCTTGTTGTTCACCGTCATGTGTTCGAGTACCTCAACGCCCCGTCCGGCTTCCTATTTGCTCTTCCATTTCTGGCACACCGGAAGAGCCGTTAGTGTTTCCGGTCGGATGCGTGGCGCGTTCTGCATTATGCATGTCGTAATCATCTCTCGCTAATCGACCGTGGTGGCCGGAGTTTTCGCCCATTGACTCCCACTCCTCGTTGCCTCGCTTTGAACACCTTCTGCTTCTGCTTCTTCAGACAGACCGACCTCACTGTCACCGTTTCAGGGAGCCGTCGACCATCCATCATTCACACTGGCTCTCTACCTTCTCCATCAGGGTGGCGACGACGCCACGATGCGCGCACTCGGCCTCGCCCAGTGCTCGACGATGAACGGAGCACCGCCGCAGCGATGGGACGAGCAGCATGTGAGTCTCTTCTGAAGTTAGACGTGCGTCAGGTGCTCTTTCCTTGGACACCAGGAGGCCGAGTGCCCTTATGTTCCATCCGCCGATACACCTGAGAGATCCACCCTCTGGAAGTGTCTAATGTAGGTTCGTCCAACCCAGTGCCCTCAGCCGCCAGCACGCCCTACGTAGGTCCTGTTCATACATCGCTACGGGAGCGACTGGAGCGATTGGTCGACTAGGCAAATCATACGTATCGATTTTTGCTCGGCGATCGCTTGTCAAAAGTCGATACGTATCATTTGCCGGGTCGACTAATCACTCCAGTCGCTCCCGTCGCGAAGTATGAACAGACTCATAGTATCAATCGATATTGATTAGCCAGTCAATAAGGTTTATTTGCTGTAAACATCCATACGTTTACATATTCTCGTCACTTCCTGTTCAAAACTTCAACCATGAGCAACAACCAAGCAAACTATGTAGAGCACTTGTCGTTAATGTGGTCTGCACGAGAGGCGGGAACGTCACAGCCAATTACAGCCGACCAGGTGATCAACACTCCAGGCGCTCTCCCAGTGGCGAGCACGCTGTTCGATGCGTCCCCTCCCCTTCCCATGTAGGCCACATTAACGACTAATACCCAAACAATTCTCGAAACTGTCCTAGTACAGCTTAATTTTGTGCGCGTTACCCATTGTGTACTCCCATCAGATGTCTGTAGCGCTAGCGGCCAACGCAGTAGTGTAATTCCCGCTCCAAGAACACTTTTCCGGGAAAATCGATAATGTCGATCGATAACGACTGAATAATCGATATTGCTTTCTTGTTTTGAAGGCTATCCGTCCATCGTCTAACGGTACCCAGTTAAAGCGGTTAATCCTATACAGGAGTCAATAATAGTTGAACCGAAAATAATTTTATTCCACAAACCTCCAGTGGTCCTACCATGCCCTTGCGATCGATTCGATTAGATTAGCCAATCGATACTGTTTATGGTTGTAAAAAGGATCAACATATTCGCCTTTTTCTTCAAACCGTCGACCCGCATCAATCGATAATATCGATCAATACTTATTGACCAATCGATACCAATCGATGTATTCATGCCATGAATAAAGAAATAAATAAATAAGTAAATAAATACCATTCACTTATTGTGAATGTATGTCCACCAGCCATCATAACTTCCGTCATGCTCATTTAAAACGGATAATCTCGAGTGGAAATCATCTTCACCAATAGATCAGCTGATGAAATTTAAAGCGGCAGTTAATTTAGCGCGGATGCACGACGATTAGATCTTTTAAAAGACAGTAGGATATCAACTTTTCACAGAGCCTTGGCATCTAAACGTCGCCAAAGACTTCGTTGAACTTTGTACACCGGTTTTAATGCTTCCCAAATACTAACGCATGTACGTCGCTGATGCACCTAACGCTCATGATCATAACAGATGTCACTAATCAATACGTATTCCAACAACAGGTTAGGTAACCCGAATCGGTGGTTCGAAGACGAAACAGGGTATAAGTTTTCTGAAGCGCAGGTTTGACTCAGCTACGAGCTTCCCAGGATGCTATTTCCTCGGAATCAGTTACCTTTATTTATTCATTATTATTTCCTATCAATTTTGATTTATTACCTTGCCGAGACCTTGAAAATCCCGCTTTACATAAGACCCGGGTTACAGATGATATTGATAGTAGTCTCAATATCTTTCATAGGGTATTCAGCTAGCTAGAAGCCATTTGGCGCAGTTGAGAAGAGGCGCTATTCCTCAAGTGCACTCAGGATTGATTTTCAATCCGACTTTCCCGAACAAACAAAGCGTTCTACCCCTCCGGAGTCGGTTAAATGATACCATATTCAGCAATCTTTTGCTAAAGAACAACGTATGGCGCATTCCAAAGCGTGGTTGAATAAAGCTGACCTGCTACTGGTCGTTAATATGGCCTACAAAGGGATGGAGGGAGACGCACCAGAATAATCAGGCTGCGTCGAACCGTCGTGCTATCCATAGGAGCTTGCGCAGTCGGTCTCCTGATTGGCTTACAGGGTTCGGTCGGCGCTCTGACTGACTAGTGATTGACTGGTGCGTTCGCTCCTCCTCGAAATGAAGGCCACATTAACGACTAGCACCGTCAATCTCTGTCGCTTCTCTTCTGTGCGATGCTGATAATATAGCTCAAGCACTTGGAGCAATGATGTCCAACGGAACTCGAGAATACCGTGATACTACAGTAAGACACAGTAAAACACAGTCTTTTATGAACCAGTGCGACATTGAAGGTAGTACATTAACCACTCGATAGCGCAGTCGGAGGAGGCGCCGACTGTCGTAGGCATCCCGACTCATTGCTCATGGTTCGACTCCTGCCCAGGCCATCCAAGCCTCCTATCCCTCCTGGGTCGGCAAATAGCAACAGACTTCTCTGAGGAATAAAGCGCTGAGTTGTTCATCAGCTGGCGACCGCAACTCATTGTGTTGCCCAAATACGCATCCAAATCGCCTCCATGACATGCCATAGAAACAGAATACGTGGCGCATCCCGCAAAGGGATTGACAAACGTTGACCGTTACCCTTCAGTCTTTACCCTAACCAATTCAATGAGATATCATCTGCAGATTATTACCTTAATCGATTCATGTCGCGAAGGTGAACGGCACTGAGAGGTGGGATTGGGCCAGCCAATCAGGCATTCAATGAGCGTGCTACTCAGGCCCAGGCTGTTATGGTCAGTACACTGATTGGCTGATGCATTTTTGATCGGTGCTCTGCTCAACTAGGATTGGCTGGAGCGTTCCGACTTCCCAATGCTGCTCACCTTCCCTACATGGACCTCACCAATCCTATAAAAAGTCAAAGCCACCCCGTTGTGAAGGGAAATCCAATGCGTGGCGCATCAGGATAGATTGAACAATGCTGTAGAAATAGAATCACCTGTCAACTCATTGGTCATGGAGTTGCTCGAGCGGACGCCAGCAGCGTCTCCATTCGTCCCTGTCGCGTGCCAAAGTGCTCCAATGGATCGTCCTCGCTCGAGAACCCGAGGAGCGTCATAACGTTCGTCCAGGGCTTTCACAAAAAAGTCCGACCAACCCCTTGGTGGGCGTCCTGGTGTTCTCTTGACATCCCGCGGAATCTGGTCGGTGACGGATTTCGCCCAACGGGTGTCTGCGAAGCGCATTTCGTGGTCGGTCCACCTAATTTTCGACGATTTCGACCATGCAACAGCGTCTCTGATCTTCGAACGTCGGCGAAGCTCGGAACTCCGGAGGCCTTTTATCACTTATGTGAGCCGTTTCACTCCGAGTATTTTATTCTATTGGGCCATAAACCGACCATGTTGTGCAGACATGTGATGTTTCGAAGTTCATACGGTATCGATACCGTAACCAGCAACATTCCCGTCTGTTCGATTAGTTCATAGAAGGTGTCGTGAACCGCCGCTTGGCTTTGCACTTTGTGCCTCCGCACCGTGAACACCGTAATCCTCCGTCGTAAAACTCGATTTGCTCGACCTTTACCACGCTCGAAATCCCGCCACGAGATATTTGCTGGTTCTCATATGTGCGTGGTCAGCTTCAACCAAGTTTCTACCGTACTCCTGGGGTATCGCTGTATTCTGGTGTCACCTGTCATCTCGTTGATCATGTGGTTGTTCGAGCGAGCGCCAGCAGTGTCTCCATTCGTCCCTGTCGCGTGCCAGAGTGCCCCAATGGATCCTCCTCTGTCGAGGAACACGAAGAGCATCATGTCGTCCGCTCAGGGCTTTCATGAAGAAGCCTGACCAACGCTTTGGTGGACTCCTGGTGTTCTCTTGACCCCCATGGAATCCAGTCGATGATGGCTTTCGCCCAGCGGATGTCTGCGAAGCGTATTACGTGGCCCACCTAATTGTGGTTAGCGTATTCTGGTAGAGCTTAACAATAGACGCTTCATTTTGTCGTCTTATCCTATTTCTCTGAAAGCCTTCAGAGATCGATTTAGTACGCGCCATGCACTTAATTTCCGCTTCGATTTCTGGGAGCGCTTGGGTCACTCTATCTTCCCCTTCTACTCATTGTCATTTCCTCTTTCTACGCGCCACATTGAACCTAACTCACCGTGTTCGAAGCAGAGAACGTGCCGTCTGCTCTCACGTGTCGCCTTGACACTCGCCATATGCCTTCAGACAGTGTAATAGTAGCTTCTAGGGGCTTTTTCTGCCTCAACGCAAACCACCGACCGGCTCCTATCCGTCAGTTCTGCGGGAAGCCTTAGGAAGCAAGAAATGATTGAATATTCATTTCTGAGCTGAATAACTTAGGCAAACTAGTAGCGGTTGCATCGCCAATACAGCCTCTTCGGCTTCAACAACAACCTCTAGTTCACCCTTGGCTCAGTGGTATGAGGCGCAGCAGCTACGCCACAAGGTTTCGAGTCCAAATGTCGGCACTCAAGCCCTCGACGCTTCGAGTTAAGTGGGCGACATAAGAACGGGGACTTCAGTTTCGGCTAAGCATCGCATCGCGCGTAGGTTAAACAAACATTGTGAAGCCTCAAAAGAACAACGCGTTGCTAGAACAGCACGTTCTTTGGACTTAACCTTCGTCGGGCTTCTAGACCAGTAGCTGGAAGCGTTGCCGGCGAGTCAGACGGGTTCGAGTCGTCTTCAGGCTGACTAAGCCCTCCATACCTTTGGGTGGTGAAGTGACTCCAGACATGTCTTAGAAGGGTCCACTGAATTGTCCATCGGATGGCCACCGCAAGACATTGTATAGGCCTAATATGCACCCGAACCTGCCTCTACGATATTCCGTAGAAGTAGAATGCGTGGCGTATCCTTGTCTAACGGGTGTCTGCGAAGAGCATTACATGACCGATATCGATACCAATCTTGGTCCACAACTGAGAGAAACTTATGCAACACCCAATGGACAAGGATACGCCACGCAAGGAATGCCAACAATGTCAAACTCGGACGTAGGCATCACATGACCGGCCCACCTAATTTTCGATGACTTGGCCGACACGACAGCGTCTCTGATCTTCGAACATCGACGAAGCTCGGAACTCCAGAGACCATCTCTTTCTCTCCTTTTAGGATTATAGTTTCTCCTTAAGATGCTATGATGCTAAAAGACGCAGGCGACTTAAGCGCGGAGGTAGAGGGCGAGAAAACACAAGGAGCAGAGTTCTAGTCTGCACCCAGGCAGAGAAGGCTCCTGCTACAACATTCCATAAGACTGAGTGAGCTGGTTCAAGGACTACTTTGAAATAAATAAATCAATAAATATATGAAAAATATTTTTAAAGAACATATAAAATAAGATAAATCCATACGATACGGGGAGCGTGTAGCGCAGTTGGAGGAGGCGCCGGCTGTCGCGTGCACACGATACCAGGTTCCTGGTTCGGATTTCCCGCCCAGGCCAACCAAGCCATCCATCCTCCCGGGGTCGGTGAATTGATGCAGGCTTGTCTGGCAAAGATAAAGCACTGACCTGTTCATCGGCTGGCCACCGCAAGTCATTGTATGGCCAAATACGCATTCAAATCGCCTCCACGATATCCCGTAGAAGTAGAATGCGTGGCGCATCCCAATAGGGATTGAGTAACGTCGTACTTTACCCTTTTATCCTTAAATCGATATGACCACTTTATGTGGAAATTTTGGCAAGAATTTAAGCGAGAAACAATGAATCGAGTATAAAATGCAAGAATTCAGACGAGTGCATGGCGCAATGCCTACCGTTCATATGTCCATTTTCTTTGAGTTTCATATGACCTCTCAACTTCTACAGTACCTTCACTAGCAGTAAAATTATCACCTTTCAAACAGTGCTTAAGTTTTTGAACACTTTGTGCAATAAATATTATTATAAACAAATATTGGTACATGTCGCAAAGATGGGCAGCACTAGGAGGTAGTGGCGCACCAGCCAACTATGACCAAACAGATCACCGGCCGTATAGGCGCCAGCCAATCAAAGTGCCGACCGTACCCTCTATGGATGGCACGCCAGTTTGGAGCGATCTGATTCGTTGGCGCGCTCCCGCCTCTCAATGCCATTCATCTTCGCGACATATACCCAAATATAAAGATAATAAAGGGTAAAGTATGGCGTTGCTCAATCCCCTTTGGGATGCGCCACGCATTCTACTTCTACGGGATATCGTGGAGGCGATTTGAATGCGTATTTGGCCATGCAATGACTTGCGGTGGCCAGCCAATGAACAAGTCAGCGCTTTATCCTTCCCAGACAAGTCTGGTACCAATTCACCACGACCCCTGAGGGATGGAAGGCTTGGTTAGCCTATGCAGGAAATCCGAACTAGGAGCCTGGTATCGGGTGCACGCGACAGTCGGCGGCTTCTCCGACTGCGCTACACGCGCCCATATAGTATAATATAATATATTATAAGAATAAATATAAATGTCTTCTGTCCCGGCAGGAACGCCGACACTGTGTGCGCGTCGAATCGATTTAAGATTCGGGATACGCCCAGGTGACCCAAGCGATCTGTTCTACATGAATCGGTGAACTTGCACCAGGCTTGTCTATGATGGACTACGGTTATTGCATAGGTCAAACTCGCCTTGTAGGTGCTTTCATGTCCTCCACGTCTTCCCGTAGAAGTACAATACATGGCGCATTCCAAGAAAGGGCTTTATTGCAGCCACGTGCTTCATAACATTGCTACTGGAACAATACATAACGTTATGAGCGCAAGATCACTTTCAAGGCCGGGAACGGGGGTTCGAGTCCCACTTGAGACAACTTTCTCAATGCTGGAAACCTTAGCATCTTCCCTTTGAAAATGTTCCACCATTTATTCATCGACGTCTACCTGAGGACGATTCGCTTCAAGGAATTCTCCACTCAGTGAAGCGAAATAATCGAGTACTGCTGAAGAACAGGTTTTCTGTGATGGGTGGGTGGGGTGGCGACGAGAGAGAGAGAGAGGGGGACTGGTCACGTGTGGGTAACCGATAACTAACTACCCGTCTGAACACCTCCAGCTCGCTAACTTCCCGTTCCGCGTGGAGGTGTGAGTTATGCTCACTTTCAAAGTTAGATTATCATCTCCAGGTCACTTTTTGAGCTCTTAACCTATTCGTCGCAGCTACTGGAATTAACCCGTTGCGAAATAAATTACCGACTTTAAATGAGTTTGCTTTTGATTGTATGTAAGCAGTCTTGCCGTTTTCGCCACCTCTTTCGTTCCTCATTCATCTATCAGAGAATAAAGGTGTCAATCAACCCCTCGTTAGTATGCGCCACGCTTCTGCTTCTGCGATGTTAATTCGTAGAGACATTTAAAATGACGTACGGCAGTCAGTCTGTAGTTCTAACGTAAATTTGATTATGAAGAAAACTTCATATCAGGGCGCTGACTGGTAAGCTCTACTCTTCGTTGCCGATTGTGTGTTAGCGCAGTCGGAAGAGGGAGACGCAGGCTGTCGCGCAGACCCCTTTCTAGGTTCTTGGTTCGGGTTTTCCGTCCAGGCCAACCCAGCCTTCCATCCTTCTGATGTAAATGAATTGGTACTATACTTGTCTGGGTAGGGTAAAGCGATGAATTGTTCATCGGATGGTCACCGCAAGTCGTTGTACGGCGAAATACGCATTCAAATCGCCTCCACGACATCCCGTAGGAATATGATGCATGGCGCATTCCAAAAGGGATTGCATAATGCCGTCCTTTATCCAAGTCATGTCATAAGTAAAATCCTCAGGGGAAAGGCCCTTGCGACATGGAATGTAAGTGGAAGCGTGGCGCATCCTCAACGGATCGATCACCGTTGACGCCCAGAGGCTTTAGCAGCCCTCTCCGTTCGGTCGCAGACCGGTTAGGGGTCGTGGACGGGGATGCAATACGGACATCGACAGTAACAGTTCATGGGCTATTCGGTCGATTGGTTAGTATGTCTCGGCGAGTGTCGCGACGTCGTCGACGACGACGGCGATGACGACGACGACGACGACCTGTTTCTCTGCCAGAACTGGAATCGCGTCCAACGTTGGAGCTGGCAGTCAGTCAGCGGTGTAGTCAGTCGCGATGATGAGGCCGTCGCCGCTTTGTCTTCGCTGTTTGTCTCCTAATCAAGCGTTTCCCCCTTCTGACAATGGAAGCTCGTTCTTCGCTGGTTCAGCTACAGGCGAGCGAGACCGTGCTCCTGCTGGTGTAAGTGGCTGGCTGGCGGGCGGGTGAGCGGCGACACTCAGACCCGCGGGGGTTAAGCGTCGGCGGACGGTTCTCAGTCAGTCAACATTCTCAGCCCGAGAGCTCTGCGAGCTCTTGCGGCGCTGTGTAAAACACCGCCGCCGTCGCCGCCGCGTCCTCTTCGCCCTCGTCCTCCTCCTCGTCGTCCTCGTCGTCCTCATCATCAGTACAGCGTGACCGGCGCAGCCAGCGCCGTTCGAGTTTGTCTTTTCTTGCGCTACGCACGAGACACACTTTCGTCCCGACGCCGCCCCGTAGCTGATTAGGATCGACATCGTCCTCGTCCTCGTCGTCGTCGTCGCCGTCGTCGTCGTGGCCCGCCTGACTGCTTGCCTGCTGTTCAGCAGATATCGTCGCACAGTCGTGGCCATGTTGACGTTGACGTCGACGTCGTCAGCTGAAGGTCGTCGACGTCACCGCCAGCAGAGTGGTCGCCGAAGGTGATAGCCATCGGTGGTAGGGGCGCGGTGCGGGGCCAGGCTAGGCCAACTCCGTGCGTCCGATTCATCGCGTCACCTTATCCGTGTCCCCATCTCCATCTCGTCGTCCCACGTATCGCACAGCATCGCGCTCGACTCCACCGTCCGTCGACGCCACCACGTTGTCGACCATCAGCCCCCTTCTGCAGCGCATTCCTGGCGATCCTCTTCCACTGTCTGTCTGAAAGCCGCTGGTGGTACTGTTCTATTGCCCAGTTCAGTGGTTGTTTCCCTGCCTAGGTTCATCTTTCCATAGCCCTTGGCATGACATTGTTCAAGTTTTTATTTACCGAGGAAGTATCTCAGTTCTATTGGTAGAATCTCCTTCAAAAGCTAGAAAAGTATGTTCCATTTTTGCAAAGTCCTTCAACCTGCCAAGTTAGAGGTGCTGCAATTTTACTATGGAATCGTATAATCACAAGGCAGAGTACCCTCCAGAGTTCAGATTCATCAACCGTTTACCGCCCTCTAACGGTGAAAAATATCGCCAAACCTGATGCTGATGAATGTCACATCAGGGGGTTTTGGCGGTACTTTCACCGTTAGAGGGCGGTTAGCGGTTGATGAATCTGCCCCCAGGTGTCGAATGTGCAAAAAAATGCAGAAATATTTTAACACGAAGCAGTATTTTTGCACTTTCTTACATATTTCATGTCTGTAAGATATTGCCTTGTGCGATTGCGATTCCATAGTAAACTTTCAGTGTCCCTAACTTGGTAGGTTCTAGGACTTTGCAGGAGTGGAACACACTTTTCTACCACTGGAAGGGCGTAAATTCTCGTGGTGGTGTTTATTTTCGTTGAACGCCTGAGATTCTTGCTTGAGAAGTTGTAGTGTCCAAGAAGACGTGCATATCGCTAGGTATGACGGTATACTGAACTACCAATTGCTGTTGTGTTCTCTGTAGGATCTCAGCATTCACACCAGCACCAGTATTCGAGTAACAAACCGTATTGTGCTCGGTTTGTGCTGCACTTTTGCAGCACGTGCTGCTATTGTGCTGCAAGACCTTTTGTCGCTCACGGCTTCGATGCTGGTGCTCAAATGTCTGAGATGTTCAAATGTAGCCAGGTGACTTTTCATTGTAGGATCCACTCGAGCTGCGCGCAAAGTGGGGGTATAAATACCCTTGTGAAGCTTTTACGGTTAAGTTTGTGGTTGTGCTTTGTGGAAACCGGTCGAAGAATAAAGGTTAGGTAGCCTGCTCATTCTCGCAATTCCCCCGCCGAGAAAGTAGTAGTCAACACCTATTAAGTCGCTGCCGAGTAGGAAGAAGGAAGTGATCTCAGTGCGCTTCTAACTTTTAGGTCTGGATCCGAAAACTCGATCTCTTGCTCACGAGTCCTCAACACTACCCACTCAGCCAACGCGGCACTGTTGGTGGGCAAATCACATCCCGGCAATCACATGGGATTGCCTTGGGACAGTTTTTCGTCATTTTCCGACCACACCGTGCTCGTAGCAAAAACGAAAACACCTCTGTGCTCCTCGTCTCATGGCCTACAACAGCATATCGGTCTCGTTGAGAATCTTTGGTGGAAGTTCATGAGCTTCCCTTGGAAGTCGGATCTGGAGACCTTGCATCCTAGCACAGTTGACCAAGAAGGTTAACAGCTGTGTTCCGACTGATTTTTTTGCAGTTTGCTTTCTTCGGACTCTGGAGAAGCCGCTAAAGTTTTCAGCGCCGCTCTTTCAAACATCATTTCATCCTATAGAGCTTTTCCTTGAAGAAGATATAAAAAGGATCAGCGATGGAAGTTGCAAAAGGCCAAGTAACCTAGTAGAAGTTTGTTGTAGAGGGCCACCCATATCCCTCGGCTGAACGTAACGTGAGTGAATGAGCTTCAGTCTGGGCCACCCGACTTAAATATCCCTCTGAGTCAGCACTTTTTGGAGCTGTTCAGGATATACAGGGATAGTTAAATTGGGCAGTTCAAAACTGAAGCTCATTCACTCACATTACCTCCAGCTACGGGAGATCGATGGCGCTCTACCGCAGCCATCTGTAAGGCTAGTTGTTGTTTTGTAACCGATCCTGTATCTGTTTTCCTTAAGTAAAAGCCCTACAGGGCGAGTGTAGCGCAATCGAAGGGGGCGCCGACTGTCGCCCGCACTCGATACCAGGTTCCTGGTCCGGATTTTCCGCCCAGGCCAACCAAGCCTTCCATCCCTTCGGGGTCGGTGAATTGGTACCAGACTTGTCTGGGAAGGATAGAGCGCTGACTTGTTCATCGGCTGGCCAGCGCAAGTCATTGCATGGCCAGACACGCATTCAAATCGCCTCCACGACATCTCGTAGAAGTAGAATGCGTGGCGCATCCCAAGATGGATTGAGTAACGCCGTCCTTTGTCTTTATCCTTTAAAAGCCCTACAGGATGAAATGTTTGGGTTTGGAAGAGCAGCACTGATAATGTTAGCGAGTTCTCCAGACTCCAAGGGCCAGATTCATCAACCGCTCACCGCCCTCTAATGACCAAAATACCGCTAAACCCCCTGATATGACATTCATCAGCATCGGTATTTGGCGGTATTTTCACCGTTAGAGGGCGGTAAGCGGTTGATGAATCTGGCGGTAGAGCGGCAAAATTGCTGAAACGACGGCCGTACTAAAGACGTTAGCAATCGTCACACCATAGTCCTTCCTCTGATCTTGTTCGTCCCACTGTAGTCCCATGCGTAGAGGCAGAGATAGCTCGAGGCGATGCTGAACTACCAGATCCATCAATCGATCCTCCAAATGAACGTCAGCGTCAAACGGAGAAAGAGTCGAGCGACCTGGTGTTTTCCTCCGCCGGAGAGGTAGCAGCGTCAGTTGCTTCAGCCACTGCTGCCACCTCTGCTCCTGCTGCTGCTGCTGCTGCTGCTTCAGCTCAAGCTCAGCCGAACCCAGCGCTAGTCTCATGACTGACTGACTGACTGATGCTGGCGACGACGACGACGACGACGACGATGAGCGTCTCGCTCGTTCCTTCGATTTACAGCGATTTCTCTCCTCGTCTTCTGTCGTTCTTAATCAATCGGGTCGTCCCACTACAACGCGCCGCCTGCGTTTTTCCTTTCCACTTCAAGTCGTTACGTTCTTTGCTGTGGTTACGTTGACCTAATGAGCGCCAGCCCCTCTTCAGTTCGATTCACGCTCTTAGCAGCTCGTCACACTCCACCTTCGTCATAGCCAAGCTATACGTCCTAGGGAGCCGTCACCTACTTACCGTATCCCCATAATCGTGTTGCGACCTCTTCAGTTAAGTCCAGATGTTGCATGTATGCGAGATATCTGCAAACGTCGTCGCCAAGCTATTCTCCGTAGGCGCTGATACTTACAGTGATATCTACAGTATTCCTTTGATCGTGTCAGCACCCTCTCATATTACTAATGGACTTACAAAGTACATTAGATCAATTGTGTACCACCTTCACGTCAAATTAGACACTCTTCTAAGCAATCTTGACGCTTTTGAAATCCAACTGGACACCTTCCAAATCTAAATGAGCGTCATCCTGGGGCCGGATTCCTCAACGACTTACAGCAATTTAACAGAGAAAATTACAGCCGAAATCTCTGATCGCAAGCCGCGTTATTTGAGTTTTCCGCTGTGCATTCTCTGTTAAAGTTATGTAAGTCGTTGATGAATCCGACCTCAGGTTAAACTAGAGGCTCTCCATGATTGTTAGAATTATTTCTTTTCTAAGGAAAATTTCCTACAATTTTTGCTGGAATTTTTAATTCATCCGCCCCAATTGAAGAATTCGAAACGTTTGCACTATTCGAAACTTTATAAATTTGGTAATAAAGTTCTTATTTGATAATAATTTGGTAATAAAGTTTTTTTGTTTTTAAAATAAAGTTGTAATAAAGTTACTTTATAAATTTGTTAACGAAAAAATTATCTTTTCAGGAAAATAATTGTTTAGAGTTTGTTATAGAGTGCAAAAAGCAGCAATTTTTAGTTATTGAGAAAAGAGATCGCGCCATGCACTCGTCTGGCTGGCTTCGGTTTTTATTTGATTGTTATGCAGATGTTGCTTACTTGAAACAGTAGAGTAAACATCTGTGTGTTTTCTACAATTGCTTTTGTTATACCATTGATGAATGTAGCCCTATGCAAACGAAATGTTTGCTGTCAATCAAATGAAAGTCACGACGTCCTTCGACGGGTGCATGGCGCAATCTCATCTTTTGGCATTTGAAAAATTGCTTCCCTATTGCGCTTTAAAGCAGGATTTAAGCCACTACTTTTCCTCAAAAATGAAAATTTTATAGAATCTCAGACAATGTGCTCAACTATTGGGAATTGAAACTTCAAAGAAAGTCATACTAAAATTTCTTTCGAGCAAGAAATTATTCTAACATTTTTAGAGAGTATCTTGTTTAATGTGGAAGCATTGATTTGAAAGATGTTCAGTTTGATTACGAAAGCGTCAGTCCTGCTTAGAACAGTGTGCAATTTTACTTGAAAATGGAATGTATCCGAGATGTCCGCAAACGCTGTCCGCCAAGCTATTCTCCCTAGGCGCTGATACTGACCTACAGTATCCCGTTGATCGCGCCAGGACCCTCCCAAGTTACGAATGGCCCGAATCAGGCGCTATGAGCAAAACAGCAGCCCTACGCCACTTATTTTCATTTATTCACATTTTCGGCACATATTGGGTGTTTGCCCTATCGAGATAAGTCGTATCTCGAAACAGGAAGCCAAAGCAGAAGCTTACTGTTAGAGCGTTAGCAGCACATGAAGTGATGGAGCTCGTGTTGTCGATGCTTTGATTCGCTGGCACCACTCCAGTTGGCCAAACGCTCGACATGCACCTAATGTTCCTCCAGCAACTCAATAAGACCTCCTAGTCAGAGTCGTAGTGAAGTGCTACGTCGTGTAGTCGCACGCTGAGTATAACAAGAATTTTTACGAGCAGCAACTATGCTCGCCGCCTCTGCTTCTCATTAGCAGGCGGTGCTAGATGTGTATAGCCGATATTCTTCGCGGGACCATTTTAGTTGCCTGTGAATTTCTTCCTTGACTTGTATAGGAGCTATCGGTACAAGTCGCTAATGTGGCCTACATGGGCAAGCACGAATGCACCAGATCAGATCAATCAGGCGACACTGAACGGACACGCCACCTAGAAAAGGCGCGTAGTACGGTCGGTGCCCTGATTGGCCCTGATTGGCTGACGGGTTGCCGTCAACCCAGGTAGGCCATATTAACGACTTGTGCCTAATACCTTCACGACATATGGCTGTTATTCGGTAACTATTTGAGCTGCCGTAGGGTGGCTTCAGAAGGGATTCGAACCACTCTAGCATGTTATGACCACTTTTCGAACCTCATTCTTGCGCCTAAAGTATTTGGTGGATGGTTATGGCCCGAACAAGCCAGTGACCGCTTCGAGGCTGTGCTTTTCCGACTAAGAAAAACGACAGTTTTAACCTCGTTTACACCTCTCGCCAGCAAAGCAGGCGTCTGTTTCTCATTACGCGGTGCCGCTTCAGCTACCGTACTTCTTTAATAGTTCAGGACGCTTTAAAATAAGCCCTGTAACCCCCTGCACAATCGACTTTCTAACGACGGCCAGCTGAGGTGATCACTTCGATAGATCTCTCGATTCTGGTCGCGAATGTGGGCAGCATGGAGAGGCTGGAGCAGCGCGCCAGCCAATTAGGACGTATCGAATGGACATGGCCAATCAAACAGAACGTGTGCGACGCCTCATTGGCCAACGCATGCTCGGTCGGTGCTCTGATTGGTTATAATCCAGCCACCTCGCAATGCTGCCCACATTCACTACATGGACCGTTGTCTGTTTAGAACAGAGCTCAATGTTTTTTCAACAAAAGATTTAGATTTTTATGATTTTTGAGCGTTTTCCGGGGAGAAACATTGTATACAATGGCGCGCCATATGCAGGAATCTTCTCCTTGCTCCGCTTCTGTGCTTGCACGATTTATTTGCTCTGAATTGATTAACCGTTAAAGATCACATGAAATATTCCGTCGCGGAAAGAAATGGCAAGACTGGGCTCCAGCGTATTCAGTCCTTTCCCAGTATTGGTACAAGTCGTTAATGTGGCCTACATTGAGAGACGGGAATGCGTCAGCCAATCAGAGCGCCGAATGCGCACGTCTTCTCTCGAAGAGATGCTCGTTTGAAGCGGACTGAGCAGCTACTCGTACCCGCTCCTCCATGTAGGCCATATTAACGACAAGTACCTTAGATCCTACGACTTAAAAGCTACTTAAAGAGCATCACAGTAACAAAATGTTGCGTTTTCTTAAATCCTTACACTTTATTCCGTGACACCACGCGCGCTACTAATTAGCCCCGCCTAGTATCAATGGAAATTTTGGAACAATTCGCGATCTTACTAACACCTTGCATTATCGTATTCCACGAGCGGACTGCTCCTGGTGACATGGTGGTCCTGTGCGGAAAACATGCACTGCGTTTAGTAGATCATAGTGACTATCTGTATGCTAGTCTCTAACGTCGTAATACGTTAACAATTACCTTTTATGTTGTCGTTCTTGTTGTGTTCGATGATCATCTCCGTCGTCGATACATAGTGATTTGCTGGCCCATGCGGATAAACAAGGAGCCAAGCAGGAGACAGCCAATCACAGAAGGTGTGCCTCCTGTGATTGGTTGATTTGAGCTACCCGCCCAGGTCAACAAACCGCTGTGTACACCGTCATAGCCAACATCGCGTCGCCTTCTAAAACTGATATGTGTGTGGTTGGTTGTGCTAACATTGGTCTGAGCTTTTCTTGCAGAGTGTTGGCGGTGGATCGAGATCGTCACTCACACCTTCGTCGTCATCCACGGACGGCTTTTCACTTGTCGCCGCCGCTGCCGCTGCCGCTGCTGCTGCCGCCGCCGCTGCTGGTACTGCTCCATCCGGAGCGAGAACAATGACCGCCGACTCGGCTGCCACCGCTGCTGCTCTTCTGCAACACCATCAGCACCACGCTAATGGTACACACTATACTCGCTTCACTTAATCTCGATCGATTCGTTTATACTACCGACTACTTACTTACTTACTATACTACTAGTCCCTTCTGCCGCTCCCTATCATTATCACACAACACATGCACACACTAATTGCTTGCGTGGACAAAATGATCCCGTAGAGAGCTAATCACCAACAGGGCTGGGCTTCGCTCGTTCTACTGCTTCACGTCGTCGCTTCTAACACACATAGGCATCGTCTATACTCCAGTCGTCGCGCCCTATTGCAGAAGGTCTTAGGCCCCGTTTATACTTCGACGCCGAGCGACGCGACGCCACGTATGGCGGCCATATTGATTGAGCGGCGCGATCGATCAATTCGGCCACTTTACATGCCGTCGCGTCGCTCGGCGTCGGAAGTATAAAAGGGGCCTTAGTCTATACTTGCGCCGTTGTGCGGTGCCGCACCACAGTTGAAATAGATATCGGTCGGGCGGCGCCAAAAATTGATATCTATGACGACCGTGGTGCTTCGCCGCGTGACGGCGCGAGTGTAATCTTGCGCTAAAGGTCCCCACACACTTCTGCGGCAACGCCGCTCGCCCTATCCTTAACCATAGGGCAGGGACGCGCCGGCGGCGAGCTCTGCGTCCCTGCCCTATGGTTAAGGATAGGGCCGCGGCGTTGCCGCAGAAGTGTGTGGGTGCCTTTAGTCTGTAGTTGCGCCGTTTTGCGGCGCGGCACCACAGCCGAAATAGGTATCGATCGGGCGGCGCTAAAAAATCGATATCTATGACGATCGTGGTGCCGAGCCGCGTCATGGCGCGACACCAAAGTAGGGCTAAGGGAACCGACGTTATCGATTGAACAGCGCCGAGGATCGATATAGGCGGCTTTTGTAGCACCGTGCCACGTGACAATTCACTTCATTCATTCACTCAATTCAGACAGAGACTCGTGAAAATCGCACAGTCATCAGACTAGCGCCTAGCCAAACGTGGTGATAGGGCGAGTTTTTTTAGGCTTTGGAAGATTAGCCGGAGGTTTATCGTACGCGAAACCACAGATTTGACCACATTTTGGTTCGGTTCTAACATAAGTCTATATTGCTCCGTTCATACTTCCAAGAAAACAGACGCGATGAAATGTGTAGACCACTCATCGTTGCCATTTTTACGCTGAATTGGACACTTTTCAATTAAAATTGCACGCCCTAATAAGCTAGCCTAATCGCCGTTTACACTTCCGACGCCGAGCGACGCGACGGTATGTAAAGTGGCCAAATTGATCGATCGCGTCGCACAATCAATATGGCCACTATACGTGGCGTCGCATCGCTCGGCGTCGAAGTATAACCAAGACTTGAAATCAAAGCAAACTCTTCCAAATTTAAATAACCTTCAGGTAGGTTAAATTTCAGATTCAATAAGATAACTTTGGAATAGAATAATTTTAGGATAGTTTTAATTAATTTTTTAATTTGCTACAATAATTTTTAGTTCGACGAAAATTTGGTATAACATTATTTGAAATCTTTTGGCCTACCTGCCCCAATAAGTGTCATACTTTCCAGAAAATTGTATTTTAAAGAAAGAATAATAAATTGAAATTAATATTAAAGCACTGCAAAGAAGCGGGCGGGCATATAGCTCATTAAAAGTTCAGATCGCGCCATGCAGTCAAAAAGTTCGCCGAAAGATGACCACGCCTGGAGGCACGTAGCATACATCCTAGAACACTGAAGCATTCGGGTGTGCTTATAGTCCGCGACGCTAGCGAAGATGGGCGGTGCTCGTGGAAACGTATGAATTGATTAATGCCGAGCGATCGCAGTTCAAAAATCGATATTATATCTTGCCCAGACGGCAAGTCACTCCAGTCGCGGACTATAAGCAGATCCTTAGACTGTTCTGAAATGATGATGTTGGAAGTCCATATTTAGGGGCGTGTTCCTATTCCGCGACCGGAGCGACTGGTCGCTTAAACAAAATATACATATTGATTGCTGTTTGGCGATCGTACGACATTAATCGATCGTATGCTTTGCACGAGGAACTCAGTCGCTCCGGTCGGGACTATGAACCGAGCTTTAGGCCTGAAACAGAGTCTTGCGACATCGTTCATTTCGCTCCTGTGGTGGTGGTAGCTATGCCGCGGACAAGTCATCGTGATGCCGATGTGCCACGAGTGCAGCTGCGCTGTCATGCACTGCGGCACCACTCCGCTGAGGGCGTGGTCCACCTCACACCGTTCCCGCTGTGGGCTAGGACTAGGAAATCCTTTTTTCCGATTTGATGTCAATTTTTGTGTGTTCTCATTTGTCGCTTATGAAAAACGGACGACGATGATGACAACTCCTTATGAAGCGGTCCCTCTACACAGCGCCACGGACGTAGCACTGGGTATAGTAATCCCTTCGCCGCGTCAAACGCCGCCAGGTTTATCGCCGCAAAATTTTCCAGCCTTAGACGGGATCTATAGTTTTGTCGCGGAGCGACGCGGCGTCATGCTATCAATATCGATCGTCCGCCCTGACCAATCAATACGGGCAGATTTTATAAAGCTGCGCCGCCCTCCGTCTGAATTATAAATCCTACATTAGCCGATTCTACAATGAGAATGCTGACAGTCCATATAAACAATGCGTCACCACAATGTCAAAATTGGAGGCCAAACCGCGAAACTGTTGAAAAAGCGCGCATAAATCATCCTCACCGCGCGTTTTGCTGCTGTATGTTCAGACGACTGTCAAAGTCGGTGATGCGTGTGGTTATGGTGGCTTGCTGTGATGCGGCAAGCTGCATGTCGGCTTCATCTCTCCTTCTTGCCCTCATCCGTCTTCTTTTTCCTCCTTCATGCCCGCATTCCTCGGTGCTGTTCGCTAATCGCTCGCCGCGCGACATTGAGCGATTTGCACGCTCAGCCGTTGCATTCGTGACCGCAAGCGCTGTGCGCCGTCTGTTTTTCTCGCACTCTGAGTGCCGACAGTTGTTCGTTGAGTGCACTGAATAACTGTGCAGTCGGCGGCGAATTCGAGTTGATTAGGCACTTGTGCGTTAAAGAGGTCTTGATTGGAAAGACCTTGACAGTGTGCAGGTGTGTGTGTGTGCATGCCATCTCGCACGGCGACGTCGAGATAATTGATGGGATTCCCGTAAGAGATCTCCCTTTATGGGGTGTGGTGCTGACAGTGGCAGTCATGATGTGCGACACGATAACTGAACGAGTCAGAATCGGCCTTCCGACCACCGTTTCCAAAACAGGCGTCCGGAAATTGTTTTTGGTGCAGTACACACATACACACCCAATCCAGGCCGGCTCCGTGAAGGACTGTTTACCTAGCGAAAGAGAACAAACAGCCCAGGAAACCCCAATTCGGTACCTTTTTCCCAACAAAGCTCCCTTTTAAAGCCTTAAAACGCTTATCTTTGACTACGAAAATTAGGAAGGCCACGTAGGTCTCATAGCTGGGGAATCGCGTCAGTATTCAATTTCTGGTAGCCACTACCCTACTCCCTCATTCTCTACCGGGTAGAATAGCGATACATTTAAGGTGGAATATCACGGAGCAAGTAGTTTAGCTTTCGATCAACGGATTCAAGAAATAGAGGCGATTGAGAAGCTAAACACCGTCTACACACGGGCGATAAGAGCTCACCCGAGGAACGACGCAATTTTGCACAGAATTCTCTCTTCTGAATACTCTTTCTCTGGTTCTTTTCATATTTGTCCCGCCCAACTAGGAAGGTGGTGATTTGCTTCTGTTGGGCGCAGTTGATTAACACTTGAAAGGTAAAGATTCGCAGCGTTTCCCAAAGGGTCACATACCGTCATTGAACGCGCACGCATAAGAGTGTTCGTGTACCAACTGCACAAAGCACACCATTTTCCCTTACGCCTACTTTGTCTACGGTAGAGGAAAGGCTAATTTTTCTAAGCTAATCTGCCATAGTTTCTAAAACGTCTGTTTGTCAAACCTCCCAGAAAGTGTGTCAATAAATTCTAATTATTTAAGACTAAAAACAATTTAGAAATTCGATCAATAACATTGCAGCTAGTATTTTTTCTTCATGTCTACTGCAGCATGCTCTTTTTATATACGCTTATTTGGTTATGATTTGAAAAAATCGACGCTTTCCCCGCTCCACATGATGAGTTGCTTTGAAAGTGTGTAATATTACGTAAAAGTGCACTTGCCAAAAGTCTCACGGAGTACTGCACACAATCAGGCTTGTATGTCCCTCTCAACTAGGACACGTTATTAAGCTCGCCTTGAGCGGCCAAACTTCTTTCTAAGAGGTGAAGACGCTGTGGATTTCCCATCAAATTCCTGTACGCGGATGAAATTTTCTCCTTCGAGTGCGTTTGCCCTGCGTTTCATCCTGTAACGATGAAAGAATGACCGATTTCCCAGTCTAAAGTTCGTCTTTTGAGTTAGTACGAACTCTTAAGACGCTGAAAGGTCAAGGTTTCTTCAAGTACTCGCTACTAATGGCTGCTGAAGCGATAATGCGATCAAAATTCCAGCCGCCGATTAGTGTATGCGCGATCGGCTGTGCCGTGTGTCTGTGTGTTTGCACCGAGCACACTTTGCGTACACGTCTGATTTGATTACGGTGGAAGCCGGACTAATTCGCATGGTTTATAATCCGGTTAGCGTCGTCGTTTCGTTGACGTCGGATCAATCGCTCGAGCGCCCCCGCGATGTTCCGGTGTCCCGTTCAGACGCCGAGCTGCCGAGTGTGTAAAGTTTTCATTCAGTAGCGGCGGCAACACCGCCAGCAGCAGCAGCAGCAGCAGCAGCAGAAGCAGTTGAAGGGGGATGTGCTGGGCTCTCCCTCCGCTCGTGGCGGTCGGTCCGACCGTGAGATGGCAGGCAGCAGGGGCTATCTGTCTACTTGGCGGAACAGGCGCGCGCGCGCGTGCCTCGTCTAGAAGACTCGCCGCCATAGGTACAGAGAGAGCACACGGGGCACCATACCCCTCCACGGGGTGTAATAACGCGGAACGCCACCGCCAGGGGTCACACACGTCACGTCTTCAGTCCACCTGGCCGCGACTTCCATGACTGAGCAGCTCAACTCTGCTCTGCTGCTGCCATCGACCGTAGGTTCGGCGCTTCTGATGGTTGTAGCCTTCGTTACGTTGCATGCGGTATAGGGTCAAGTGCTGTTTTTGGGCTTCTAAAGTGGCATTCTCACTTTCCTAATCAGGTGGGACAACGGAGAGTGTGTGTGCAATATGGCGTGAAATTCCACCAGACCGTCTTACACCAACTGCAGATCGAGTATCATGAGACAGCAATTGTGACTCCCTGGCAAGGAAGCGACGGGGGGTATGACGTGATAATACACCCTTTACCAGGTGAAATGACGTCAACGAGATCGACGACATATTACAAAATCACCCCCCCCCCCCCCAAATAGGACTTGGTCGTCTTTTGATGAACACACTCTGCACGTTGGTAGTAAGCCTTGGACATTTCGAGTTAAATGTCGCAATTCCCACTAATTACCTATTTATTAAAGGTTTTCGAGCTAAGTGTTGCATTGGAGCGCGATAGCCACATTGGAGCGCGGTAGCTGCAAAACAGCTGTGCTCCAATTCAACACTTAGCTCGAAGGCCTAAATAGGTACTTGGTGGGAATTCCTCCACCTATTGTGTTAGCAACCAACTCCGAGATCAAGATCTGGATATACAGAAGAGATTTTAGTAAATTTTGAGGCGTTTCAATCCAGCTCGGACATGTAAATAGGTACTTATTGGGGACCCGGCCACTTCTACAAGGAACTCTTGGATCTAGGAGAAATGAGTCCTCTTGAGCTAATCAATTTTTTAGTTTAAAAGGGTTTCATGCAGCAATGTCACCAATTATCCAACGAAGCATCAGTTAACAGGAGAAATCGCTTTCCTAATTGGACGGCTTCAGCAAGGAAGTCTGCAATTTGGCGTAAAATTATTGCGGACTATCTGATCTAACGCATCCTTGTTGAAATTATCTGCATTCTGCTCAGATTTCTTACCTTGTTTAGGTATAGCGAGCCCAAACCAAACAACTCTTGCGCCTTCAGAGCGCAGTTCTCATAAAACGCCTCTAAACTGGTCTTTGAAAGGCTACAACGCTCATTTTAAGCTTTGTCCCATAGTTCATTCCAAGCACTAGTGCACAGCGATGTCATACTGTTGCATAGTGACGCTCAGAAAAAGCCTGTTCATAGTCCGCGGCGGCAGCTACGGGAGTGACAGCGCAAAGCATACATATCGATTAGTACCGAGCTATCGCTGAGAAAAATCCGACACGTATATCTTGCTCTATCGCTCTTGTCATGGAGTATGAACGGGCGCAAAGTATAAAAAACCCTTTAGCTCACCCGGAGCCGACGATTAGAGCGCCTATGGGTATGTTCGCACTTCGCGACGGGAACAGCGGGAGCGACTCGTCAGCAACGCAAATCGTACTTATCGATTTTTCCTAACAGAAATCGATACGTATGCTTTTCTCGGCCAACTAATCGCTCCCGTCGCGAAGTATGGACAGGGCCGTGTCGGCGTTTGCATTGGAACACGCCAGCGGATCTAGCAGTTACTGCACCTTCGATATAGAGCACTTAAAGAAACACTTAATGAACAAAGTGGTCTCGAACCATCTTCATTTCCTCCTTATCCTCCTCTTCATTGTTATTCTCCAGAAATTCTCCACCACACTGACCTCCTGTGGGACGTGCTTGACCCTGTATCGGCACCAGATACACTCTGTGACAGTGACAGTTGTAAAACCCGCGGACTTAATTGCTTCATTCCAGGATCGAATGTTGTCGCCGGTCAGCAATACTCCGTCGAATACCTCTCACAATTGCTCAAGGACAAGAAACAGCTCTCCGCATTCCCGAATGTCTTTCACCATTTGGAACGACTCGCTGATGAAGGTATGTGGAGTGTTTTTAAGAGAAGATGCCATTCAAATTGGGAAGGCGAATCTGTATGATGTTGAGAATATGTGGAGCAATCACATCTGGACCGATATTGCTCGCCCCACCCAATTTGAACTCCGATTCATTCGTATTACACCTTTATGACCAGTAAAATACCGCGTAGATGATACTGTACTTTCCCAATCGGTAGGGGAGGGCTGATCGTGAGCGTGTGCAACTGCAGACGTCACACGACGCCAAGTAGCATCCGCGGTTCTATTCTGTTTTAACACGCCTCATTTGCAACCTTGATCACCTCCTACGATTATACTATATGTATCAGTACTTCATGATTTCATATTAAGCGTTTTTAAACAAACCGTCAGGGTTTTAAGAAGAAAAATGACGGGTCCCCTTTTACTAGACCCGGGACCAGATTCATCAACCGCTTACCGGCCAGTAACGGTGAAAAGTACCACCAAACACTATGACATGACATTCGTCAGCACCAGGTTTGGCGGTACTTTTCACCGTTACCGGCCGGTAAGCGACTGATGAATCTGGTCCGCCACTTCTTTTTTACCGCTTCCTCCCTCTAGTAAAGTGTCTATGATAGTTCGCCTTGCAACAGATGAACTAGGCGCGTTTCATATTCCCGTCGCGTTACATCGCGGCGTCATGGAAAGTACCACTATCGATTAGGCCGCGCAGACGATCAATACTGGTAGCTTTCACTACGCCATGCCACCCTGCGACTGAAGTATAAATCCTGCCCTATAGGAACAAATAACGCCACTTGTGCGCATCTAGTATCCCAGAATTCGTGTCAGCTGCTAGAGGAATGAACCGTTCCGCACTTGTTCCTCACGAGATTTACATACTTGTGCTGTACAAACTGTGATACACTTCTTTAGGCCTGTGTAAATACTGCCTTAAACTCACTAAGCTTATAAGGATCTGCTCATGGTCCGCGAAAGCAGTTTATTGTCGCCGGAGCAGTGCCCACATATCGATTTTTCCGCCATATAACTCGGCAAAAATCGATACATATGCTCTGCGCGAACGATAAGAGACTGACGTTAGGCCCTGTTTACACTTCGGCGTCAAGCAACACGACATTGGCATGTATAGTGGCCACTTTGAATGGTATCGCATCGCCCGGCGTAGTAGTATGAACGGAGCCTGACTGCAGTTGCTTGTCGTTCGCGCAGAGCACACATATCGATTTTTGTCGAGCTATCGTGCGTAGAAGATCGATACGCGGGCTTTCCTCGGGCGGTAATGAGCAGCCTCCGCGGATAGTGAGCAGATCCTTATAAGCTTAGCGAGTTTAAAGCAGTATTTACACTTCAGTCGTCGGGCAGCACAGTGTTGCGAAAGCTACCAGTATCGAATAGGTGGCGGAGACGATATCGATATTGGTGGCTTTCATAGCGCTGCTCCGTTCGAGGATGAAGTGGAGAATTCGCTCAAGGCGGCTCCCCGACATCGCCTGGAAGCACATGGCGAGGTCCTCTTCGCTAAGCTAACTTGACCTGTTGAGCTTTTCTGGTCGCTTTTATTGGTAGGAAATTGTTTTATTACTTACTGGGGTTTGTTGTGCAGTCAGCATCCGTCATCGGAAGTTGTTTACTTTTTAATCGCATCAGTAAGCGCCGATCTGACGGTAATCGCTGGAGACGTTGTGTAATCCCCTTCCGATTAATACGAAGCACGCACGCGAGCTGAAATGGCATGATCGAGAGAAATATCGCGGCGCCATCATCGAGACCAAGAGTTTATTCCCTTGGCTGGTTGTAAGGGCCAAAGAGCAATGATCAGAATGTGCCGTTCCAACCGGATGCACAGCACCGCAGTATCGATTTTTCGCGGGTGGGATCGATATAAGTATACTTCGAGTAGCCGCGGAGTGCGATAAGTATATACACTAGATTTTCACGTTAAAATGGACACTTTTTAAATCGAATTGGACATTTGAAAATCAAATCAAACACCTCTCAAATCATTCTGGACACTCTTTTAAGCAAGCCTTACGCCTTTGAGGTCAAACTAAACGTCTTCCAAATCAAAACGAGCTTTTGACACATTAAAATAGAGACATTCTAAGAAGGTTTGAATAAGTTTCTGCTTAGGAAAAATGGTACTGAGCGGGCTTGTGCCCGCTATGTCGCGCCATCAGCCGGCGGGGCGGTCAGGCGGGCACGCCCCTCCACCAATAGCGGGCACGCCCCGCTCAAATGGATCAATCGCGCGGATGCGCGCCATACTTTGAATTCGAACGTAAGGACCAATGGGGTCAATAGCGCCGGGGGAGCACTGCTGCTATTGGTGGAGGGGCGTGCCCGCACGACCGCCCCGCCGCGATTCGGCGAATGGCGCTGCATAGCGGGCACAAGCTCGCTTAGTACCGAAAAAACTGACACCACTTCCTTTGATTTTTTTTGTTCACCTCTCAATGAATACATTGTTTGAAATTTTATAAAATTTCAATTTTTGAAGAAAAATAATTAACTAAATTTTGTTTTAAAACGAAGGAAAGCGAAAATCTTAGTGTATGGGGTATTATTAGGTTGGAAAAAAAGTCTCTTCACACTTCGAAATTTTTTTTACCCTTCCCCTTGTAAACGCACTAGCCAACGTTGATTGCTGATTTCGTAATCCTATCACACTTGTCTACCGTTCGCACGCAGACACAGGTTAAGACTCTTCTTGTAATTCGCTATCCATCCAATCTTCCGAACTCAATGCCAGATCTACCTCATGGCCGTTTTCAGCACGGCATTCTTCAAGAATTCATTAAAGAATCCACAGCACGTCGGGCAGCAGACCAAATTAACCATATATATGGCTTGGGATCTACTACTCATCGCGCCTGTTACGAGTGGTTCGGAAAGTTTTTAAAGGGAGATTATTCACTCGAAGACAAAGAAGGTCAGGAGGGCCAACTGAATTGGACGGCACTAAACTACTCCATCTTCTTCGTACCGATAGTAGGCAGACGACACGTCAACTGGCAGAGAAGCTCGAAGTGTCTCATAGGATAGTGGGAATCCATCTGAAGAATCTTGGCTTTTATGGAAATTTGGAGCTTGGATTCCACATGCCCTGTCAGACACTCAGAAAGGTCGACGGCTCTCCATCGCTGCTTCTCTTCTGTCCAGATAAGGAAGAAAATCGTTTCTTCCGCGGATTGTGACAGGCGAAGAGTCCTGGGTTCTGTGTGCCAACTTCCGAGGAAAAGGCAATGGGTACAAAAGGGAGAGAGCCCTAAGTCTGATCTCAAGCCCAATGTTCACGAAAGGAAGATTCTCATGACTGTTTGGTCGGATGTCAGAGGAGTGATTTACTGGAAAACTCTCAGAAGTGGAGAGACACTTACTGCTGTCACATACTGCGGCCAACTCCACAAAGTCGTCGCAACCTCCAAGAAAACAGGCCGGAGACGTCAAAGGTGATGATCCTGCATGACGATGCAAAGCCACATGTTGCAAGACTCACAAGAAAAACAATAAAGGAGCTTTGCTGGGAGGTATGCCACATCCACCGTATAGCCCTGAACTCGCCCTTACCGAATGCCATTTCTTCCGTGCTCTCAAGCAAGAAATTGGAAAGAAATATTTTGAAGAGGATGAAGACGTCAAAAATTGGATTCAGCAATGGTTCGACTCCAGAACTGCAGTCTTTTAAGCGAGAAGAATTGGAAAATTACCCAGTCTTTGGAGAAGTGTAGTGGAACAAAATGGAGTTTATCTCAGTTGATTTGACCTTGTAGTTGTGAAGTAATAAATCTTTGAAAAAAATGAAAAGACTTTTTTCCAACCTAATAAAAGGATAAACCGCGCCATGCACTAGACCAGAGCACCAATTTTCCTTTGATTAATAGCAGAATTTTTTTTCACGAGGAGTAATACAGATAGCGGTACAATGTAAAGATAGTAATACAGTAAGCGGTACAAAGAGGACAGTGAAAATATACACGTCGCCTCTTTAATGGGCGTATTTTACACTGTCAATCGAATACAAGTCGTCGACGTCTAGTTGATTGCGTGGCGCGATCCCTTCCTTTCATACACTAAATGACCGCTGCCTTTTTATGCCTTTAAACAATCTTTAATTCCCGTCATGATAAGATTTAGCGACAGCCAGACATGGAATAAAAGCTGATTCATTATTCTCCATTGAAAAAATTAATTTATAAAATTGGGAACAACGTTTTCACTTATTGGAGTGATTTTTTAAAAAATTCAATTCATATCAAATTTTTCTTGGACAAAATTTCCACCTGTCTCAGAGAGTCTATTTTTATGTGGAAGAAGCTCGTTTTAATTTGGAAGATGTGCAATTTGATTTCAAAACCGTCACGCTTGCTTAGAAGACTGTTCAAATTGTCTTGAAAACTGTCCATTTTGACGTGAAAATGGTATAAATGCCCTTCAAAGACATTCCGACGATTCATTTTCACCCTGTACTGATTGATTATGGGCGCGTGGAGCGCAGTCGGAGGAGGCGCCGGCTGTCGCCTGCACCCGATACCAGGTTCCTGGTTCGGATTTCCCGCCCAGGCCAAAAGCCTTCCATCCCTCCGGGATCGGTGAATTAGTAGCAGACTTGTCTGGGAAGGATAAAGCGCTGACTTGTTCATCGGCTGGCCACCGCACGTCATTTTATGGCCAAGTACGCATTCATGTCGCCTCCACGACATCCTGTAGAAGTAGAATGTGCTGGAGCATCCCAGAAGGGATTGAGTAACGCCGTCCTTTATCCTTTATCCTTAACATTTTTAGTTATGTGGCCCTCCCGGACTAGGATAGATCCAAAATTCAATTCATATAGAATTTTCCTTGGACAAAATTTCCATCCGTCTCAGAGGGTCTATTTTTATCTGGAAGAAGCTTGTTTTGATTTGGAAGATGTTCAGCTTGATTTCAAAACCATTACACCTGCTTAAAAGAGTGTCCAATTTAATTTAAAAAGTGCCCATTTTGACGTGAAAATAGTATAAACACCTGCCGAAGAGATTCTGATGATCCATTTTTCACCCGGTACTGATTTATTAACAGGACACGACCTCAACACATGACATTTCACAGGTGTCGGCCTACCGTAAGTATAAGCCTGAGGCGGCTATAACTGTCCTTCCTCAGAAAAAGCCCTCAGAAAATCCGATCCTCTAGGAATTGTAACGCGGCTGTCTCTTATTTCAGCGTGAGGGGTTTTGCTTATCCACATCTGTCAGCGGCGTTTCGCCCCGTGATCAATCAGCCCGACGACTACGACGACGATTTCGAAAGGTGTTCGTTCTTTCAGAGATCAGCAAGGTTCGAGTGGCGCTGTTCCAGTTCGAGTTCACGAAAGAAGAGATGAGCCTGCCAGAACCTGAAGGAGACGTTCAAGTCACAACCGAGAAGGTTTTCGTGCCGGCGAAAGAACATCCAGATGTAGGTGACGTGACAGTGTTTCGGCGAATCAAGTCCAATTCGCGTTGTTACGGTTTTTCACTCTTCGCTTCGCGACGTGCCTGTGAAAGCCACCGATATCGATCGTCTGCACAACACTGACTAATATATATCGAAGGTCTCACCCGGCTGAAGGTCTGTTCATAGTTCGCGACGGGAGCGATAGGAGCGACAGATCTTCCGTGCAAAGAATACCGGCACTACTGTATTGTCCGGACTCCAGAGGTCGAAGAGAGGTCGATTTTTTTCGCCTAAACTTCGCCCATGGGTTTTTAGAGTGCTGATTACGATTCCGAGATCCGTTTTGAAATTTCGGCCGATTACGGTAGATTACAGTGGGAACGGGTGACTAAGGTCATAGTCTCCGATTTTGCCCAAACTACGACTAGGGGGATGCAGATCACGAAACTGATATCGATTTTGCGTATTACGCTGGAGTAGGTAGGTTACGGTAGATATGGATGACTAAGGTCGTAATCATATTCAGTTATTCTAAAGCGTTTTTTATCCGTAGCTACCGTACCCCAGTGTAATAACAAAAACGGATGCCAGATTCGTGATTAGTACCCCATAGATGACCCCAATGGGCGAAATTTGTGGCGAACTCGGTGACCATCACCTTAGTCACCCGTACCTACCGTAACCTACCGTACTCCAGCGTAACACGAAAAACGGATGTCAGATTTATGATCAGCACTCCAAATAACCTCCTAGTCGAAGTTTGGGCGAAAAAATTTTCGACCTCTGTAGTCCTGAAAGTACAGTGGTGCCGGAATACCTATCGATTTCACCAGCCGACCGTACGACATTAATCGATACTTATGCTTTACTTGGTCGACTCAGTCGCTCTCGTCGCGAACTATGAGCAGCCTCTGAAGCGCTTCTCCATAGGGACTGAAGTATGAACGGTGCTAGCATGCAAGTCTACCCGTGGCTATAAAGTGCCGGACACTGGAGAGACTCCAGCCAATCACGTCTGGCCCCAAGCCTCGTTATTGGCTGGAGATTCCCCCATTGTCCGCCACAAGTACACGCCCAGGTCGTTTTCTCCAATAGTACCGTGTAAACTCAAATCTTCATTTTTACTCCTTTTCAGTACAACTTCGTCGGACGGATATTAGGACCGCGAGGAATGACCGCAAAACAACTGGAACAGGAGACTGGCTGTAAAATTATGGTCCGAGGGCGAGGATCTATGCGCGACAAAAAGAAGGTGGGTAATCGCTTAATTGCCGGTGTCGGTCGGTGAAAAGCTGACGGGCTGCTGCTTCAGGAGGAGCTGAACCGAGGGAAACCGAACTGGGAACACCTCTCCGAAGAACTGCACGTGTTGATACAATGCGAAGACACTCCGAATCGAGCCCGAGTGAAACTCGCTCGAGCTGTCGAAGAAGTCAAAAAGCTCCTCGTCCCTGCGGTAGGTTCTTTTTCGTCTTTTTTTTTCTTCGAGGACCGAGGTGATGGTTTTAGGAATTGTGCCGCTTACATTTCTAAGAGAGGGTCCCTCTCCCATGTCAATTACTAGGAAAACAATGGTCAAAGCGATATTTTCTCATTGAAAGCGGAAGTCAAATGGAGTGGGAGGCGAATGTTTGTGTAACATCGCCAACAAGCCAGATCCTCAGGGTAGATAGGAATGGAAAGCAGTGCATGCTTAGTCTCCTGGAGCCAGATCCATCAATGATAGCGCCGGTATCATCTCACGGCGGATTCACCGTATCGACCTATGTATGTAGTAAGTAATAGAGAGCGATACAGAGATACAGATACGATAGCCGATATACCGTTACCGGCTGGTAAGCGATTAATGAATCTGGCACCTGCTGCCGGATTCATCAACAATTAAACCCATGGGTATGCGGGGTATAAGGAGTGGAGATAAGATAGGGGTCAGATAGAGATAAGGTAAGAGTCAGAGACGCAGGTTTCATCGTGGGTATCTCTACCCCCTATACCCGCGGGTTAGTCGTTGATGAATCCGGCCCTGCATTCAAAAACACCTCAGAAGCCTTAACATTCTTAAAATCCATTTTGGTCACTAATGTTTTAAATTGAATATGGCAAAATTCTTTAGAAAGTCATGAGAATAAGGGCACGCATAGCAGTAGCTGGAAGCAGCCCCTACCAATGTGTGGTTCAGGTCCCGCCCAGGCCACCCAACCCTTACACTTCTTCGCATAATGCGAACGCTACCAAACATCTCTAGAAGGAATAAAATACTGATCTGTCCATTATCTGGCCATCACCAACCAGTTATTGAATTGGCCATGTGGGCTTTCAAGTTACCTTCACGACATCTCGTAGAAGTTAAGTGCGTGGCGCATCCCACAAAGGAATAATGACAATAACGTTGTCCTTTAGCATTTCCTTATCCTTATCCAAACTATGCTAGTTATGCACATGTCAGCGTTTTTTGTTTGTTTAAGTAAACGAAAATCTCAGTGCTATACAATTTCTTTCGGTATACGCCACGCACTCTTCCTCTGCGTTGCTTCCTAGATTCACTTTGAATCCGTTTTTAGACCAAATAATGAGTTTCGGTAGCCAACTGACGAATATTTTTTATGACAAGCCATCTACCAATTGCTGGGATTGAAAGTTTATAAGGGAGTCTGAGTGCCGAATCGATTGGCTGAGAACATAAGCTTGGCACCTTTTTCTGTGCCGTGCCGTTGATTTGCTTTACATTCAACTAAGGTTTTCGTGGTTGTCACAAGAGTGTTATTGGGCGTAAGGATAGCCAGCTACGCACAAAAACTGAGCTCGAAGGGGACTCAAACACGAATCGGGCTTTACTGCTAGAGCAGTACTGGAAATTCCATTTTAGATTATGGATGTGCTCTTTGTAAATTGTTGTCTTTGTGATACATTACATTTAATTTTTTTGCTCCGAAATTTCAATTTTTCAAAAAGGATGGCATTTAAAGCCACTCTAAACGACGTTCCATTAGCGCTATTTATGCCATATTAATATGCTGTACAGTATAAGAACTAGATACTAGATCCGATCCGATTCGGATAATTCGAATTCGTCATTTTTTCAAACCCGGCTAACTGCAAACAATGGCATTTTTGAAAGGTCACGGATCTTGGGATGATTCTGATAAGAATAGTTTAAAAAGAGGGATTTTTGGATCGTCCAAATAACTGATTTATCTCTAGATCTCACATCGGATATCCGAACTGGATAGTACATCAGGTTTTTGATCAAAATCAGTTACCTGAGTTATCCAAAAAATCCGATCTGGTGAAAATCACTCCTATCTGAATTGCCCTAAGATCCGGGCTTTTCAAAAATCCCATCTTCCTTTTAAAAAACCTTTCAACCAGGAGTCGTATTTATCAACGACTTACAGCAATTCAACAGAGAAAATACAGCCGAAACCTCTGATAGCGCAGCTTATCAAGCGATATGGTGAAACATTTCGCTGCGCTATCAGGGATTTCGGCTGTGTTTTCTCTGTAAATTGCTGTAAGTCGTTGATGAATCCCTCCCCAGGGTTTGAAAGACTGAAAAATCCGAATTATCCGAAGCGACGTCGATTCCAATGTCTAATAGAAACCATGCATGCGTGAACTTGTAAGAGTATTTAATGGAGCTTCTAGGCAGAGACGTCGTTTGAGCATGAATTGATCGTTTTCGGTTCGACTTACCTGAGATGAAGCAAGTTGACTTCTATAAGTGGCTCATAAATGTGTAGAAGTCAGGCTTGGGAAACATTAACGGGCCTTTAAAAGTTAATGGAAATGTCAAAACAAGGATAAAACATGTTCAGGAAATCCACCGTTTGTGAAAAGTGAATGGAAAACGCTGACTTTTGACCATCTTGTCGTTTATAACGACGTTAGTCGATCCCTTCTGGGATGCGCCGCGCATTTTACTTCAACGAGATGTTGCAGAGGCGATTTGAATGCGTATTTGGCCATACAATGACTTGCGGTGGCCAGCTTATGAACAAATCAGCGCATTATCATCCCATCTATCCTATCTTCCCCAGACAAGTCTGATTACAATTCACCGACCACGGAGGGTTGGAAGGCTTGGTTGGCTGGACGGGAAATCTGAACCAAGAACCTGGTACCGGGTGCACGTGACAGATGGCACCCCTCCGACTGCGCTACACGCGCCCACCTTGTTGCTTATGACTGGCATATAATCCTCAGCACACCATTATTGAACTTGATTTCAGCCCGAAGGTGAAGACGAGCTGAAACGGAAGCAACTCATGGAGCTAGCCATCATCAACGGCACATACCGTTCAGCCACCGAACAAGCGGCTGCAGCAGCCGCTACCGCTCAACTCAAACAACCGTTGGCCGCCGCGCTTCGTGAGTTTCTTCCGCCATGTCCGAGCGATTCATCACTTTTCCGCGTCGGTGTTCCTCATTTTTCACACGGCTGTTGGTTTTCCTCTTCAGAAGCAGCTGCTCTATCCGCTCAAGCACGTGGTGTGCTGCCGATGTTGGCCAGCAATCCGGCACTGGCACGATCACCGACGATGGCTGTCGCTGGTGCGCCGATAGTGATGAGCCCTGGTCGAGGAGCTGGCGCCGCTCAACAGGCACAGATGCTCGGCTTACAGTCTCAATTAGGCGGAGCCGTGGCTATCAGTAACAATGCGGCTGCTGTCGCCGCGCAACAGGCCGCAATCCTGCAGCAGCAACAACAACAAGCCGCCGAATATCAGCACCTGTTGCTCAGGTAACTGTAGCTACCGTACGCGATCAGGATCAGGCTACAAGTGGCGCTGGGAATTTCTTTTCTGGGATTATCACTTGGAATTCGTCCATTATGAACTGTGGCTGTATAGGTGGGTGGTGATAAAGGAAGGAGGTACTGGTTGTTAATGTGGCCTACATGGGAAGGAGAAACGTGTCAGCCAATCAGAGCACCGACCAAACACTCGCCAAGCAATCGAACACGCTACGTTTGACGCGGCTCGATAGTTGTTATGTGTCCCCCTCCCCACGTAGGCCACATTAGCGACTAGTATCGGAGAAGAAACTGCTCCGGGTTTATGCAAAGAATAACTCACATGAGGTACTTGCATTGTACAGCGAATCAAGAATAAAAAGGATAAAAGGACGGTGTTACTTAATACCTTTTGGGATGCGCCACGCAATCTACTTCTACTGGACGTCGTGGAAGCAATTTAAATGCATATTTCGTCATGCAATGACCTCCGGTAGCCAGCCGATGAAGAAGTCAGCGCTGTGCTTTTCGCAAACACGTCTGGTACCAACTTGCCGACCCCGGAGGGATGGAAGGCTTGGTTGGCCTGGGCGGGAAATCCGAACCAGGAGCCTGGTATCGGATGCACGCGACAGCTGCCACCTCCTCCGACTGTACTACACGCGCCTGTAAGAAGGTTTGTGTACTAGTCGTTAATGCAGCCGACTTCGGACGATGCCAGCATGCCAGTCAATCAGGACACCGACTGATAACCGTTCGATGAGCTCTGATTAGACTAGTGCAGTCCCTCTCCCAGTGTAGGCCACATTAACGACTTCTTACTCGCTCGGAAGCGTGTAGCGCAGTGGAGGAGGCGCCGGCTGTTGCGTTCATCCAATACCAGGTTCATGGTTCGGATTTCCCGCCCAGGCCGACCAAGCTTCCATCCCCTGGGGTCGGTGAATTGGTACCAGACTTCTTTGGGGAGAGTGAAGCGCTGACTTCCCATCGGCTCGCCTCCGCAACTCACTGTATGGCCAAATACGCATTCAAATCGCCTCCACGACGTCCCGTAGAAGTAGAATGCGTGGCGCATCCCAAAAGGGACTGAGGAGCTAATCATCTGCACTCCATCTACCACCCGGTTCGATTCCGCATCCGCTCCGGAAGGCGGAACTCGTACGTACTAATCTATCGTCTAATTACGTCAAGCTACCCCTTCATAGTGGCGTCATCTAATGCGTCTGGCGGTTTCCTGAAGAATTGATTTATGACGTTACTTACCCTCTACGACCCAAATACCATGCGGTCGACGGTGTTCTTATGTAATAGCACTTCTTAGTGCATACTACGTGGAGATCCCATCATTGAGCCATCATCGGTCGTGAAATATGGCGCCGGTGAGTCCTTTTAGAAGGTGTCTAGTTGTCCCGAGCGACTCGTACCTACGAGATCTTCTGTTCTTATCTACTAGGGTGACCCTGACCTCTAAAGCGGTCGCCTTTTCCTGCAACTTAATTGCACTCCAAAGGGCGTCTACGTAAGACGATGCAATGCAACTGTGGCGAGGATGATTCTGAAACTCCTAGCCGTCAACTGTGGATAGATGTAGATGACCTCAGACACTTGCAGTTGCCAAATGGAGAGACTCTTGCAGTTCAACGAGCAAATTCGTCGGCAAGTGGACAGGATTTCTCCAGAAATTCAACCAGTTTTCTGTGGCTGGAGCTAGTAGCCTATTCTAAACAGCCGCCCAAAGCGTCTAGTTCACGTGCTGAGGAATTTTCACTCAACTGCGAGCTCAATTTCACTTTCGAACTAAGAGGGTCCCTTCTGGATCACCGCTACGTCTGTGATCTCAGACGCTCGCAGCGGTAAACTGGAAGGGCAGCTAAGGTTCACCAGTGAAATTTTACCGGTAGGTGAACGGAATATCTTCAGCAAACGAACTACCCATTTTCAGCTGGAATTTGAAACTGGTTGAAACTTTCCGAAAAATAAGTATCAAACTCCCGTCGAAGAAACTGCGCTGAATTTCAGTAGAAATACTGTTCAACTACCGGTCTATTACTTCAGCGAAGTATGTATATCTGCCCTTACAGGTTGAACCGCAGCGAACCACTAATATACCTAACTGAAGAAATTGGCCAGTAGTTTAACAGCATTTCTCTTGAAATTCAACGCAATTTCTTTGATGGGTTTTCAAAATATTTTTTCTGCAGGTTTTTTTGCAAGTTTTTTTTCTGCAAGTTTTTTTTTCAAACTCCAGCTCTAAATGGTCTCAAAACTTCAACCTTTTCAGTTAACTGATGCGTCTGATCGATATGATCTACGATGACGGCATAAAGCAGGGTTTGTACTACCGTCCCGTAGTGACGCGGCGTTATGAAAGCTATCAATATCAATCGTCCGCGCCGCCCAATCGATATGGGTGGATTTTATAACATCGCACGGGCAGCGTCTGAAGTATAAATCCCGCCTAAGGTGACTCGCAATTCTTGTAACAACGTAGAAAGTTCTAACACATTTGCTTAAGCCTGGAGCGGCTGGTAGAGAGGCTATATGCTGTTACAGGGTGTTTTGTTGCGATCAAAACTCTTGCGCCAGGCGGGACTCGAACCCGCATCTTCTGCTTTCCGGGCAGCGATGTTCGCCTTACACCACCGGCGCTGTTTGACCGCACGTAGAAAGTTTCACACTGCATGCGCTATATGTGAAGCAAATTGAAAACGCACCAACTGAAAATACAGTGGAACTATCGGAGGGGTCACCAGTGGGTGTAAATTCAGTCACTCGTCGGATAGTTGTCCTTCCATTCATCGGTGGAAGTTCACAGCAAATTCACCCCTAGGGGCCGGACGCATCAACGAGGGAGTCGATAAATCGCTACCACAGATTCACCTAACTGGCTCCTTGCCAGAAACTTGCAGGCCATCGTGATTCACGATGGACGCAGTGAACAATATAACGCATGCGTCCGACTACACTTGGCAGCGCACCCCAGCTCGTTGTCACTGGGTCAGACATTAGCAGTAGAGCGCTACCGAAGCCTACCACGCCTCGCGTTGACGAATGATGTACGTGGCGGTTTCGCGGTAACTTCATTCGTTACCGGGCGGTAAATCGTTGATGAATCCGGACCTAGACATTCCGTAATTACCCCGGTACAGCTGTGCTCCATCCTGTTACATAAGCGTCATCCAAATCCCAGAGAAGCTCAAAAACGAGGCAGTTCCGCCACTGATTAGAACCGCCTCGTCATGTAGAGCGCCATGACCAGCCTGATCCTGAGCGTGGTTGGTCGGTGTGTGTAGTCGTAGACAGTTTCTAGTGTGCACAATTCAGTCTTTACAGCCAAGGACTCACGTACGAGAATCTGGCGAACGTCGCCGCCATCCAGCAGTATCAACAAGCTCAGGCTCAAGCTCAAGCTCAAGCACAGGCCCAAGCCGCTCATCAGCAGGCGGCCGCTCAACAGCAATACAACCTGCTCAGCGGACAGTACTCGGACTACGCCGGTGTCGACATAGCGGCCGCTGCTGCCGCTCAAACAGCTCCTGGTGGGTTTCTCGTACGGAAATGGGCCTAGGCCCCGCGCCGGCGGCAACTGCGGCTCTTTTGAGAGCGAAATCGCAGACGCTCAGCTGCTACTCAACTTGCCTCTATCGATTTTATTGATCTTATTTATTGATTTGTTGTTGAAATTCATTATAATAAGGCTATTACGATGTGATAAGTACCAAGTACGTGTATGAAGTGTCTTCCATTCTTTCGCATATCGGTGATGACGACGATATCTGCAATTGTACGCAATCAATCAATCACTTGTGTCTCCACACTCCCTTGATCTCATGAAATACGTTCGTTTTCATCTCATCTACAATCGCTCTTAACACAGCATACTTATATGGTAACATTTCCTGGCGCTTTCCTAATCGGGCGGGGATAGTCACACTGTACATACGCTAAAGGGCGTCTGTTGCCCTGTTTTGACTTGTTTTTGACGCTACGACGTCGACAGTGTGCCACTCCCGCCCTACCATTTAGGAAAGCGTCCATCTCTATATATGGAGCATCTTTCGCTAGTAATTACTGCATGATCGGACACACGACTAAGAGACTAAGATTTTACTCATTCCTTTCTTTCGCGCTAACGTTACGTTAACCGTCGTCAGGGTGCGCCATGCTATGCCACATTCGTTCGCTCGTTCGTCCATTTGTAAGGTGCCCATTAGCTGATTAGTTAGCTAAACAACAACGTCAGCAACCGCAAAGGATCGGAACGATACCAGGCCCAGTTGGCCCGTTGGCTGCGGGATAGTGCGCTTAGGGGCTTGTTCATAGTCTGCGACGGGAGCAAGTCGCCTGTACCTACCGTAACCTACCGTACTTAAGCGTAAAACGAAAAACGGGTGTCAGATTTGTGATTAGCTCTATAAACGGGACCCCTAGGCGAAGTTTGGGCGAAATCGGTGATTATGACCTTGGCACCCTTAACCACACGTACCTACCGTAACCTACCCTAATCAGCCGAAACTTCAAAAACGGATGTCAGATTCGTGATCAGCACCCCAAATAACCCCTCACCCTAGACGAAGTTTGCGAAATCGGTGACCATGACTTTGGCAGCCTTAATCACCCGTATCTACCGTAACTTACCGTAATCGACCGAAATTTCAAAAACGGATGTCAGATTCGTGATCAGCACCCTAAATAACACCCCTGGTTTGGAAGAAAATTTTTCCGACCTCTCCTCAACCTCTGAAGTCCTGAAAGTACAATAGTGCCGAATATGTATCACAGCGTCGTAAATTTTACGCAATTTTGCACACATTCAGTCCCCAACTAGGATAGATCCACGTATTCCGTGTGTTCTGCTGTAGCTGCGGAGTTTCAAGTTTGCCTTCGGATAAGTCCCGTTTTCGGCTCACGATGCTACTACTCGGTTAGAACCCCTGGGAGGACACAGCAGGTTCTATCGTTAGGACCTCTTAGCTTAGTGCCTGTTTATAGTCAGTGACGTGACGGCAATGACTCGTCGCCCGGGTAAATCTTACCAATCGATTAACGCTGAGCGGTTATCAATGCTGGCCGAAAATCGATATGTATATTTTGCCCAGGCGATTACGTTCCCTTCGCCGCAAACTATGAACAGACTCCGGATAAGACAGTCTAGCAGGCTATGTATTGTTCTTTGGGATTTTCGGACACTCTGAGCAGCGGCCGCACCGCAACCGCATCGCGCTCATCGCTTACAGCTTATAAGAGCCTGTTCATACTTCGCGACAGGAGCGACGTCAGAGCGAGGAATACTTATCGATCCGTGCTGGGCCGTTGTTTGGGGAATCGATAGGTATGCTTTGCTTTGTCGCTCCCGTCGAGTATGTACCCGCTCTAAATCAGCCGCAGAAGCAGCCAACTGCACCTGGTATCGTTCCTAGGTCAGAGAGTATCGAAGCGGGAATCGGCAGCATCATGCACTACCACAGTAGTTACTATGCAACAACAACAACAACAACCACAACAACAGCAACAACATAGTAACGTCGTTTAATGTCGCTAACCGTGCTAACATTCAGGTGCCATGATTAACCAACGTCGTGTTCTGGGCACGTCCCGTGACCATCCCTACAAGCAGTAGAAGGGATGTGTCGTGTGCGCCACCGACTGAGCTGAGCTGAGAGAGAGATGGCCACAACACGAGATGATGAGATGAGATCGTCGTCGCCCCGACTGCCGGTAAACGACGAGGGACGTCGTCGGATTGATTGGCTTACGTATTAAAGTCGGTTGTGCCTAACGAACGCGTTGGTTGGGGTCACACACACACGCATACATCTCACTCTGACATATACTACATGGATAACCAGTCAGTCAGTCAGTCACAGTGTAGTAGTGAAGCCGGTGCTACTTACTTACTATTTCCTTTCTATCTTCTTCTACTTATTTTCATTCGTTTCACATTTTTGTTGACATACACACACACGCCCGCTTTGCTCTCTTCTTTTATACTGTTTACTGTGCGTTCATACTCGTTCATTCGGCGCTAAGGCTTTGCACGTGATGGCGGAAGGATCACCTTCAAACACTCTTATGGCCTTCCTTCCATCATTAAACGAACTGCACCTGTACAGGCTGATCGTGTTAGGTCACGTTATTCTGTCATGAAGGCCTGTATGAACGCGTTAACATATTGATCGTCGACCTGTTTGCGCACGACAGTAGTCCAAGCGACGCCGCTCGTGATCTATCGATCTGTCATCACGACCCAGCGCGGTCGGTCCTCATTCATTTGATGCAGCTTCACTTGCCGCATGGTGCAGCATTAGCTAGTCTATTGCTTCCGTCCTCTTATGAAGTTGTACACTGTCTGCGAGTCTTCACACCACTAATAGAGAGTAGGATTGCTCTTATATTAGCTGTGCAAGTGTGTTATCCTCCTCCCGATTAGGAGTCAGCATTTTGCCGTTGATTAGCTCAGTGTAGCATCACTGCTTGTGTCTACAATCGCTTTGGTTCATGTTTTCGACATTTCTGAAAGTGTTTGAAGGTGAATACCTCCCGCGAGCCATCTAGCGCCGTTCTTAAAGTCCGACCAATGCGGTTTTGCAGGCAATTGGCTTATACTTAAGTCGCTGCTCATCTACAACATGCAGTATGGGAGTCACCGATATCGATTAGATGGCGCCCGCGTGGCTTTTCGGCAGCGCGGGAAGAGGCGCAATACTGCGTGGAACCCACTATCCTTAACCGTGTAAGGCCCATTTACACTTCTGACGCCGAGCGACGCAACGGCATGTATACTGGCCAAATTGATCGACCGCGTAACTCGATCAATGTGGCTACCATTCGTTGCGTCGCTTCGCTCGGCGTCGAAGTATAAACGGGCCCTAAGGCAGAGAACACTCTGCATCTCTGCCGTATGGCTAAGAATATGGGGTGCCACGCAGGCGCGGAAACAGGCGGAACGCTCTCTCCGGCCTGTGGTTTCCATGCTGCTGTTGACCTACGGCGACTGAAGTATGATGGGCCTATACGCTGTCATCAGCGCGCGTGTGTGTATGTGTGTGTGTTTGTTGTGTTGACAATGAGATTGAGATTGATTATTGCCTTAGTCAAAGTGTCCTCAGATGACCATATATATGATGTATATCCGTCTAGTGCCTTGCTTTTCGTCGAGTGTCTTTTTTCGCATCTTTCTGTTGTGTTATCTTCTCTCGTTCCTACTCTACATTTCTCACACCGCACTGTTTCATTGTTCGCTTTGCTCTAGCTCTATAGCAGCTTCACAGATTACTATCATTACTTACTACGGCCCAAGTCAAACATAGAAGGATCACCATGTATCACTTATGAAAGCGTTAACTCCACGATTGAAGCGATACGCAGTTTTCTTATAGGATAGGATCTGCCCCCAGCCGCTCATGGAAGAGATGCATGGTGCACCCCTCATACTTGTCTTGCACCATTACTACTTAACACCCGCCTACTTTGCATGGAGCTGCTAGATTCACCCCATAGGCTCCATAAAGCACTCTCATATCGTTCGCAAAACTTTCATGCGCCCTCCGTACAGCTCTTGCTTTGCGATCACAGCACGTACTAACTCTACGAACGTATGTATCACGTTGTTGAACAGTCTATTTGGCCATCCAGAGATGTGTACATATATATTTATATTTTGAAAATTTTGGAGAAGAAGATAAAAATTCTATTTGACTGTGTGTGTTTTTCGGTCGTCGATGGTTTCGGTGACTGTTGGCTGTTCTATGTGCCTATGTTGACAGACTGCAAGTGGCCGTACAGCATCAGCTGGCACACCGCTGCTGCTGAAGAGTTCCACAGCAGTCGCAGAACCTGACAGACGACTCTTTGCGAAGTTCTTTTTCAGCGGGTCCTCTCGTCTCGTCTCTTTACTGATTGCACGTGGAGCAGAAAAGTAGAAGGGGGTCGATGCAGAGTCTGTGTAGAAGGGGGTCGATATTGTGAGTTGGTGCTAATTCACAGGAAGTGATCGACCAGAGGCCGTATGCTCGTGTTCTGCTCGTGTTCCCCTGTTGAAGGAAATCCAATCAATATCAACATATCCCCTCAGACAATTTTGCGTTAGTAACCTCCCAGGATAAGGTTCGAAACCACGGAGCACTTGGTTACAAACGGTATCGTGGAGCTGACGTGGCGATATTGTGGCGTGGGAGAGAACGATAGGCGCACGTGATTCTATGAAATTAGGAGGAGAAAGCTTTCGTGGTGACAGGTGCGGGATAGCATGAGATAGCATGAGATTGCAAAAATCGTGCAGCTATCGTTATGCTATTGTATTCCTAAGGCTTAGGCCTACGAAGCTATCCTGGTGCTGGCGCCACGATAGGACCAGGTGCAGAATCATGTTTTGGTGCACGAAGCTATCGTGAATCATCTGTTGGTGCACGAAGCTATCGTGAATCATCGTTTGGTGCACGAAGCTATCCTGGTGCTGGCGCCACAATAGGAGCAGGATAAGCGTACACCAGAAGCAGTAGTAAGCACTCGTACTGCTAGGAGCACGAGTGCAACGTAAAGCAACGTACGGTTACAAACGGTGGGACCACAATATCTCCACGATTTGGTTAGTAGCGGAGATGCTGCGTGGTTACAAACCCTGTAATGTTAATTTGCTGCACGACAGCGTCACACGCGAACGGTTACCTAACACGATAGCATTATAAACCGAGGCAGAAGCATGATACCATCACAAACCGACAGCAGAGGGTACCGTTCAACACTTGCTACGCGTCAGCAAGTGTTGAACGGCACCCTCTGCTATTGGTTGGTGATGCTTATCGTGCTTCTGCCTTGGTTTTGTGATACATCGTGTTAGGTAGACCCGTGGCATTAGAGCGCGCCAGGCGGCAGCTCCACAATAGCATTGTGAGGGGCTAGAGCAGCACGTGCTGCTATTGTGCTGCTCGGAGAACGAAGTTATCGCCCTCCTACAAGCACCATAGCAGCACATGCTGCTATCGTGCTTCCAAATTCTGCTATTGTGCTCCTGGCCCCGCCCCTCCGCAGCACAACACCACCACGTGCTCCTAGCACCACGAAGCTATTAGCTTCTGATAGCTTCGTGGTCGTGGAGCTATTGTACCCCGGTGGTCGTTACTGCCGTTTGGAGCACAAAGCTATTGTGGAGAGTGGGCGTAACCGTCCTTTATAAACGGTTCGTGCTCCGCTCCTGGGAGAATACTAACGCAAAACTGTCTGAGTTATCACGCTCCAATCCCCCATCGGGGAAGATCCTGCTGGGGAGCGTGGCGTCAGGAGGTACACCGCTGTTCTGCGGACCGGAAACTTCTGTTCTGCGTGTCAAAGGTTTCGTAAGGCAGCCGTTAGACTCTCGGTGAAGCCTAGGGGGTTGGGGTGGGTGAGCAAGGGGGATGACGGGAAGATCGAACGCCCCCAGCAGGGGCGGGTGTACCTCCTGACCGTCCCCCAATTTCTTCGATGCGGTCGACGCATCGCGCTTTGGAAAGATGTCTTCTGAAGACGAGCCTACGTCAACAATGGCTGCTCGGTTTACGGAATTCAGGTCTAAGGGATAAGTCACGTCTGATGGACCCGCTGCAGTACATAAGAAGTCGAAACGTCGCTAGGCTGGTCACTTACTTCGACGAAATACGACAGATGGAGTCTACGACTTATCAAATGGCGGCGCAGCTAGTGGACGAGAGGGGGGGGGGGGGGTACTCCATCAGTGCTTGCATTACACGTACGTACGCGTACAATGGGGGAAATTCCACGTCACCAAACCCGACTGCTATGTTCAAGGCGGTCGAAGCCAAGGATTGCCTCCCCCGTCCACGTGTTGCACCCAAATGGCTTCCAAGAAACAAGAAGGAGCCAATTGAAAGACCGCCAACAAGATAGCCAGGCCCATTCTCGAGATCGTTCAAGGAACGCGGTCGGCTATTCGCCAGAAATCGAATGGAAGGGAAAAGTTGTGGTCCGCGCCAGGACAACACCTGCTGATGGACCATCAAAGTAAGTATCGTAAGTCCTCTATTCCCCGTGCGACACCCAGCTGCAGCCGTGGACAGTGACGGTAACCTATCGCATTCAAACTTCGCTGACATGGAGTGCCTTTCACGGAGTTTTGGATCAGTGCATCGACGAGCGCGCAGTAAACGGGTGACAAGCGGCTAAGGCCCCTTTTATACTTCCATTGCCGGGCGACGCGATCACAGCTGAGCGATGCGCCCCATCGCGTGGCGCTGTTCCGGACGACGACGATGAGCACTCCGAACGGCCGGTGAGGCGGTCACGCGATCACGGTCACAATTGCGTACTTGCACAAACGTAATTGTGCACACATTTCCGAATCCATTGCAAAGGACAAGTGGAGCAGTAACACCGCATCCCAATCCACCACGTCAATCAACCGCATCGCGTCGATTTCGAGAGCTTTCGAGAGAAACGGGGCCTAACAGTTTATTTCAAGGAAAAGTGTATTTGACGAATCGCCCCGCACAATCAACGGGTGACCAGCGGCTAAGGCCCCTTTTATACTTCCGACGCCGAGCGACGCGACGGCATGTAAAGTGGCAAAATTGATCGATCGCTCAATCAATATGGTCACTATACGTGGCGTCGCGTCGCTCGGCGTCGAAGAATAAACAAGGCCTAAGGGACTTTAAGCCCGTTTATACTTCCATCGCCGAGCGATGCGATTCGAACGGATCGATGCGTTCCATCGTGTCGCGCTGCTTCAGACGACAAAGGGCGCTCCGAACAATCGGCGACGAGGTCACGCGATTGCGCACAATTGCGTACTTGCCCACACGTAAGGCCTTGTTTAGTGTGCACGCGACGCGCAACACGATGCATGCGTAGTGGCCAAATTGATCGAGCGACGCGGTTGATCAATTCGGCCACTACACATGGCATCGCGTCGCGCGACGCGCGCACACTAAACAGGGCCTAATTGTCAGTAAATTTCAGGATCCACTGCAAAGGACAACTGAAGTAGCAATGCCGTGACCCAGACCACCGCGATCAATAGCATCGCTCTAATTTTGAGAGCAATGCGGTTGATCGTGGGTTCACGCGATTCATTCCAGCCGAGTGGCGTCGACGCTGAGCGATGCGATCAAGCAGTTTGGCCTCTACACATGCCATCGCGTCGCGCGGCGATGGAAGTATAAACGGAGCCTTGGGGGAGCGGTGGAGCAATCGCGATGATGCACTGCACACAGCGACGGGGATATAACAACCGCGAAGGCGTATGGAGTCGTGTTGGTAGCACATCGTTGGGTTGATGGTAACCAAAGGCAACGACGATGAATCGTATCAATCACTTCTAGATGTAGTCTATCGATCCCTCCATTCTAGCCCCACTTTATCAACTTCTTTATTTTGATGCGTAACGTACACTACAACGGTTCAAAGTGTACAGACGTGATTTTCCCAAGCTTTCCAGATACCCCAATAATATGCGATTTTTTATACTAAACTCAAAATGTTATCACACCATATATATGTTATAGGCCACGGTTTGCCACTAGAGATAACCCAGCCAGATCTACCCAATGGTTAAATGATGCAGCGAATTTCCGGTAAGCAGCGGCTCCATGCGGGAATTGTTACTCGTCTAGCAGGCTGCCATTCTGCCGAACGAGGAACTGGCTCCATCAGATATCGCTCGTTCACGAAGCATTTATCGCACTTCAAAGTGCCATTAAAATGCAATGGGATTAGACTGCGGCCACGCAGTCTGGAAGGATGATTGTTGCACGTGTCCAGTCGTCGTGGACCTGCTCCACTTCTACGTGTCGCCGCTGAACCACTGATGCATAACACCATCGTGGAAAGGTGTCATCTTTCAGAAACCGGCCTCGATGCGAAGAAGCTTCAGTTCCAACTGGAACTTAAAGCGGTAGAATTTGGGCTGAGGAGGGGGGCATGATCTGCAGTGTCGTCACCGTTCATTTTCTTTCCCCTTTTTGGCAAAGAAGCACGGCATTTTTGGCCAGTGCCTGGAAGACTGGATCAGATTTGAAGTTCCATTCAGGATTCCATGGCCAAATAAAATGTCTGCGGATTCAGAAGCACGAAGATATCAGAGTACAGTAGCCGATCGGTTTGAAAGCAGATTGTCCTGAAGCGTAGAAGGCTCTATGATACTCATCCGCAAAGTGAAATTTCAGACGAAAGCGAAAGAGAACTACTACTAAAAAGTGAGGCGAGAGGTGAAATTATGTGAAAATTAGAATCTACAATGAATAACAAAATTCGCTAGCAACTATCTACTACCGTTTACGGCTCAGTTATATTTTAGCTGACCAAAAAACCGCCCTAAAAAGCAGGTGAAAACCCTGGCGGTCAACACCTAGGATAAACGCTAAAAAAAGATGGCGAAGATAAGGCAACAAAGAAGAATGAAGTAGGCAATAAATAAGACAGAAGATTAGAGACATTGTTTATAGGCCTCGTTAACCCAGAAACGATCTGTCGCGCTCAGGGTCCTAAAAAACTCGATATCTTAAACTGAAGCGCAGAGCAGAAGAGGTTCGATTTTACTGGAATGCGCCCTGCCCTTTACTTTCACAGGTGTGTGTTTAATGGTTAACGATTTACCGGTTTAACGGATTTACCGGCATTTTTGAGGTCAATTCTCTTATCGAAAATTTTCGGTAAATCCCCAAATTTACCGAAAAATTTAACGAATTTTTCCATTCAAAATCATGTTTCTATCTATCGAATGGAGAAGGATACATACTACCGATCTCAGTTTAGAAGCGATTGCTTCTTTCTCCGATAACTTGCTATTAGCGTTCGTGGTCCTCAACCTCATTGAGACATCCATGTCGACATCACGAGGTGGAGATCGTGCACTCCAGTGTTAGAAACGCGCTCAACTGGGATAGTACCTCGCTCTTAGATTCCCAACACGACATGAGAAAATTTGAACTAGGAATAAAGAAGCTCTCAGAATAGACGACCGCCAGAGGAATGAGAACATACGCTCGTGTCTTTAAATTTTAAAAAAAATTGCGTTACCGAATTTACCGGAATTTACCGGCGAATTTCCGCGTTAAAAATATGCAATATGCAAATACGTTAAATATGTTAAAAATAAAAAAATTTACCCGCGGCAAGTCAGCAACACTCCTGTTTCACACGATATTTCTAAGGGACTTTGAATACGAATTTGAGCCCTTATACGAATGATCCACAGACCACAACCCGTTACAAGGATATCTGATTGCGATCAAAGCTCTCGCGTCAGACGGAACTCCAACCCCCGTCATCTCCTTTCAGGACATGATGCTACTCCATTGCACCGTCAGCATAAAACAGGTTAAGTTAAAGGTCTTACTAGAAACTAGAGGAAGCATACTTTTGCTTAGATCATATGCTCGTCTGTGCATCAGCGAACCCAACCAAAGAAAAAAATTATGCGCACAGGCGCATTCCAATACGAGTACCTTGCAACAACTTTACATCTACCTTTACGAAGTAGGGTTTCAAACTTCAGAACACCCGAAGGTTGCCACAAAAATGCACAACTGTAAAAATACAAGAAAGCAGATCCAATTTGGAAAAAAATCATCCGCACGTCATCAGGTGGCTATGGTTTAAAAAAACTAATTTTTATAGGTTATCAGCGCAGGAATTGGGTGGCATACTGAATGCATGTCATTTCAAGGACTTGGGAGTTGCAAAAAAATAGGAGAAAATGAACAGGAATGGCAAAAAGAACAATAGTCATAAAAGCGAGTAAGGTGAATAGATAAGAAAAAGGAAGAAAGGTGAAAAGAAGAACAACGAAGGAGGAGCAGAGAAAAGCAGGAGCGTGAAGAGTAAGGACCAGACGAGACGAAGAAGAAGAAGAGCAATACAAGGCAGGAAAAAGGAGGAAGGTAAAACACGGCAAGATTGGGTAGCGGAATAGAAGAACAGAAAGTCAACGACTGAATAAAAAAGAGTACAAGAAGGATAGAATGAAAATGAAAGGATGAGTCAGAAAAAAGAACGAGGCGACGGGAAAAAGAAGGGATATAAAGGAAAACACGAAATCAAAATGATAAGGAAGAACAAAAAGAGAGAAGAAAGAACAAGATGTCGATGATGTAAGAGAATAAAAAGAGAAGTTGTGATAACTAGAATAAAGGAAAAGGAGAGAGCAGGAAAGAATAACAAAGAACAAACGCGAAAAGGAGAACATAATAAGGGTGATGAAGGAAAAAATTGAGGAAGTGAAAGAAGAGGGGCAAATATGAAGATAGAAAGATGTCGGTAGGAAGTGGGCAGAAGAAATCAATAGGGAAGAAGTCAGAAGTTTGTGAGAAAAAGTGAGGAAAAATGAAGAAGAAGAAACAAGAATAGGAAAGAAAAAGCCAAAAAGAGGAAGCAAGAAGCAAGAAGAAGCAAGAAAAATAGAAGAAAACAACGAATAGGAAGCGGAACGGTTAAGTACCATGTTAAGAGTCAATTTGACAAACATTCAAGATCACATGGGTGCGTGGTAGCGCAGTCGGGAGAGGCGCTGATTGTCGCGTGCGCACCCGAACTACGGTTTTTGGATCGAGTCCCGTTGGTCAACGATGCCCTCCTTCCCTTTGAAGTCGATGAATTGATGCCAGGCTTGTATGGGAAGCAGAAAACACTGACTTGTACATCGCATGGTCATCGTAAGCCACTGCATAGGTCGAGAACACTTTCAAACTATCTCCACGAAATCTCATAGAGGTTGAGTGCGTGGCGCATCCCACAGAAGGATTGATTATCTATCCTTATCCTCGTAAATCAAGCGATAAACACAAAAAAAAACATAAAGGACTCGTCGTATTGGGTCTGAAGGAAATCCTGCACGGAAGATCGAACGCCCACGTTGTTTAACAGAGAGAGAAGCGCCAGCTGAGCTACATAATCACACGACAGGGACGCATAAAGACGCTCTTGGCGCTCCAGCGCTACGACATCGACAAACCGGTGGGTGATACTGTCCTACTATTCGTGGTGAGAGGTTTCTGGCGAGTACTTCAGTCACTGGAGAACATGTTAGGGTCTCTATCGCTTGAACTAAAGTCGTCGAAAATTAGGAGGGCCAGGTACCTAATGTGTTCCGCAATCCTGTGCTGGAAGGCAGCAGTAACCGATTTGCTTCTGCTGGTTGTCGAAGTAACACTATGACCACACCAAACTAAGAGCTCGTCTGCCTTTCAGCCTTTATTTTTTATACAAGAAGTCAGCCTCTCGGCTGCACCGACCGCTTCTTGGCGGCTTCGCCGTGGTAATAACTTCTCATCTACCTGCCACCTATGTCACGGTTTCCTCAGGGATTGGAGAAAGTTAGAAAAAGAGCGAAAAAAAGGACGACATCCACAAAAAACTACCACTCGACCAATATCGATTGAAGGCGATCGATAGTTCAAAAACGAACTCCAGATTCGTGTTCAGCGACCTCGATTACCCCAGGGATGAAGTTTCGTGCCGCTTGAACGACATCCATAGAAGATCGATAATATCGATCCATATGGATTGGTCGACTTCAGATTCGTGTTCAGAGACCTCGATTACTCCCAAGGCTAAAGTTTCGTGCCGCTTGAACGACAACCACAAAAAATCGATAATATCCATCGATATCGACTGCCTCCCCTGCTGTGAACGCCTCCCGTCGATGATCATCGACATGCCCAGGCACGGTCGGTTGCCGACATGTTTTCGGCACGTCTACGACTCGCCATGCACGGTAGCCGACGTGTCCGGCACGCCTACGGCATCGCCAGGCACTGCCGATGTTCAACAATCGTTGTCAATACGAAGTGCCCCCACTCCAGCGGTGACGGAAACACACACACACACACACACACACACACACACACACACACACACACACACACACACACACACACACACACACACACACACACACTCATGCACACACACGCACGCACGCACGCTTACTCCTTTATAAAGGATAAAAGGATAAAGGACGGCGTTACTCAATCCCTTTTGGGACGCGCCACGCTTTCTACTTCTACAGGATGTCGTGGAGGCGACATGAATGCGTATTTGGCCATACAATGACTTGCGGTGGCCAGCCGATGAACAAGTCAGTGCTCTATCCTTCCCAGACAAGTCTGGCACCAATTCACCGACCCCGGAGGGATGGAAGGCTTGGTTGGCCTGGGCGGGAAATCCGAACCAGGAACCTGGTATCGGGTGCACGCGACAGTCGCGCCTCCTCCGACTGCGCCACACGCGCCCTACTCCTTTATATATAGTAGGATTGCCGCCAAAGGGTTTGGGATAAAATATTGATGTTGTGTTATTATATTTGTTGTTATATAAGTTAATCGATTAAATGGGAGTAAAATTTCGAGCCCCATTCAAGGAAGAATACCCAGCCGGGTGTTCATTCAAGGAAGGATACCCAGGTGTTTTATCCTCCTCATAGAAAGCAGCTGTCAATTCGTGTGAAAATCCTAACTGGTCTCCTTTCCATCTGAAGTGGTTAAAACGATGAAGACTTTGAGCGAGGTATCTAGAGTGCCCGTAAAGTATAGTAAGGGTCTCCATTGAAAAAGGCATCTCTTGCCACTTGATAACGAAGGGACAGGATCGGGTCTGGGCAGTGTTTTGGACGCTAGGGGCCGGATTCATCAACGACTTGCAGCAATTTAACTGGGAAAATACAGCCGAAACCTCTGATAGTGCGGCTTATCAAACCTCTGATAGTGCGGCTTATCAAGCGAAACGGTGAAACATTTCGCCGTGCTATCAGGGATTTCGGTTGTATTTTCTCTGTTAAATTGCTGTAAGTCGTTGATGAATCTTGTCCCTAGTGTCCAAGACACCGTCCCCGACCCGGTCCTCTCCTTCCGTTATCATTAAGTGGCAAGAGATGCCTTTTTCCAATAAAGACCCCGACTGTACTTTACGGGTACTCTAGATACCTCGCTCGAAGTCTTCTATGGTTTTTACCACTTCAGATGGAAAGGAGACCAGTTAGGATTTTCACTCGAATTGACAGCAGACTTCTCCGATAAGGATAAAACACTGACTTGTTCATCGGTTGGTCACCGCGAGTCATTGTATGGCCAAATACGCATTCAAATCGCCTCCACGACATCCCGTAGAAGTAGAATACGTGGCGCGTCCCAAAAGCCTTTGAGTGGCACCGTCGTTTTTATCCTTTACCGTGTACTTCAACAATGCTAAAGAGGTTTACACAACACCAGGGGCCGGATTCATCAACGACTTACATAGCTGTAACAGAGAATTCACAGCGGAAAACTCAGATAACACGGCTTATCGCTCACCATATCGCTCGACAAGCCGCGCTATCAGGGATTTCGGCCGTAATTTTCTCTGTTAAATTGCTGTCAGTCGTTGATGAATCCGGCCCCTGAACCCTCAGTTATTCTTGAAACTACTGAGCGACCGAGCACCCTATCAGCCCAACCCGTGGCCCCCGGACACTACGCGGCGGCGAACACCGTCGTGGCTTTGTTCTCACCTTTCATCTTTCATCTGTGCTATTCATAGACTTTCATCTCAGCCCCCGGCTGACGCCATCATCTGGGTCAGAGCGTCCATCATTTGTTTCATCAGGTGAAAGTGGGATATCCGACGGGAACCGGGTCACCATCTACAGGGGACGCACACGCCATCACGCCGCCATTTGAGCCATTAATCTAAGCCTCGAGAGCTGCGGAAACGATCCGAACGCTCATCCTTCTTTCTTCGCCCACGGGGTTCACGTGATCGGCTTGGTGGTTCCTTGTTGTGATCGTTCTCTTGACAGATTCCACTCTCGATCGACTCTTGCGTTTCTGTGAACTCCAGCTATTCTTCTCACCTGATTTCAGAGCTGACTCTGCATGCTCCCAAGCTCCATTGTCCTCTTGTCTCTGTTCCTCCTGATCCGCGGTAATGAAGAGCTTCCCGGCTACTCTAACGACGTCGATCCACCACTGATGTACAACGGCGAGAGGATGAAGTTCGGCATGGGCACCGTCAAAGACTCCTATGGAGCTGCACCCTATCTACAGGTACTGTGTTCCTTCAAAAGGAAACTCCTTCCAGTACCCTGCAGTCTCCTTACAGATCCCAATGGGTGACGGCACGCGGCTTCAAGTTCCGAAGGCGTTCTACCACTACTCGGAACGAGACATGGGAGCCGAGTCAGGCTGGGGAATTCCCAGCAGCGGTCGCCTTCTCGGCCTCAACACACTGGTGAAGAACAATCGGAAAGAGATCAATGGGGTCTATCTTCCTCTGCCAAACATGCAACCTATCAATCTCCACTTCATAACTCAGAGGTATTTACTTCTGTCTGTCCAGGCTGCTCCTAGAATTCTGCGCCTGCAATATTTATGATTGCAGAACGTTCGAGAAAGGAATTGACACCTCGGCACACGACTCCTCGCCCGATGGGACTCTTCAAGCAGCAAAACGGTAAGCTTTTATAGGTCTATAAAATGAACTAGGCGCGTTGTAGTGCAGTCGGACGTGGCGCCAGCACTAAGGTGCATCCGATACCAGCTGTCAGGCTCGCCCGGGCAACCAAGCCTTCCATTCTTATGATGTCGGAAAAATGGTACCAAGCTTGTCTGCAAAGGATAGAGCACGGGCTTCTCCATTGACTGGCCACCGCAGTATATAGGCCAAATGCGCCTCCACGACAACTCGTAAAAGTAGAATGCGTGGCGCATCCCGAAAGGGATTGATTATCGCCATCCTTATAGGCGGTTAAACATGGAATAGCAATATACAACATTAGACCAACACAACATACACCGCTTTCACGAAGAATGGATACTTTTCACGTCAACTTGAGGCGTAGGTATTTAAAGGATAAGGATAAAGGACGCGTTATTCAATCCCCTTTGGGATGCACCACGCATTCTACTTCTACGGGATGTCGTGAAGGCGAGTTGAATGCGTATTTGGCCATACAATGACTTGCGGTGGCCAGCCGATGAACAAGTCAGTGCTTTATCCTTCCCAGACACGTCTGGTACCAATTCACGACCCCGGAGGGGTGGAAGGCTTGGTTGGCCTGAAAATCCGAACCAGAAACCTGGTATCGGGTGCAGGCGACAGCCGGCGCTTCCTCCGACTGCGCTCCACGCGCCCGTAGGTATTTAGGAGCGATCACGACGATGTTTTGTTGCGATCAAAACTTCTAGCGCCAGGCGGGACTCGAACCCGCACCTCCCTCTGACCGAGTGGGAATGCTCTACGCCATTACACCACCGCGCCGTTTGATCGAACGCAACATCCACACCTCGTGGGACCGATCAGCACCCACCCGTATCCGGGATGAGCTGGCCGCTGATATCAGCATGGGACCAGTTAAGCTGATGGTCTTCCCTCATCCCGGATACGGGTGGGTGCTGATCGGTCCCACGAGGTGTGGATGTTGCGTTCGATCAAACGGCGCCGGTGGTGTAATGGCGTAGAGCACTCCCGCCCGGTCAGAGGGAGGTGCGGGTTCGAGTCCCACCTGGCACTAGAAGTTTTGATCGCAACAAAACATCGTTGTGACAGCTTACAACCTCTATACCAGCCAACTGAGGCTTAAAGAAACTGATTTGAATTATTTAGGAGCGACTTTTGTTTGTTGGTTTTAGTGTTTGTTGTATTGCAGCTTTATCTTACTCCTGTCTTATACAGAGTATTCCAATAAATAAATAAATAAATTGGACACTAGCTTCTCTAAAGCTTCTGAAATCAAAGCGAGCTCCTCCAAACTTAAATGACCTTCAGACATGTTAAAATACAGACTCACGGAGATGGTAAGAATAATTTTTTGTTCAGGGAAGTTTGGTATAACTTCCTTGAATTTTTTTTCTTGTTCACCTACCCCAGTAGGTGCAATAATTCTATAAGGTTTTCTAAGGCAGACTTTTAAAATCAAAGCGACACGTCCAAATTGAAATTATTTTCAGACAGGTTCAACTACAGACTCACTGAGATAGTTCGATTAATTTTTTTTTTCAGGAAAACTTTGGTATAACTTCCTTGAATTTTTTTAGTTACCTGCTCCAGTAAGTGTAATAATTTTACAATATTTTTACTTTTTGAGAAAAAATTAGACTAAATTTTGTTTTAAAGCGCACCAAAGCAGTTATCTTTTAATGTAGTACAGGGAGAGATGCGCCACGCACTCGACTATCTCCTTGCGATTTTTATTCTATTGACAGTGTAGGTGATGCTTATATGGGGATATGTGTGTTCTTCACAATTGACTTGTTGTATTGTCTACAGGTATGTAAATCTACGTAAACAGTATTTTGTTCTTCATTTCGGGTTTCAGCTAGACACTCTTCAAACGACATTAGGCTACCCAAATGAAACTGAATGATCATGACATTAACACGTTGACGACAATATGAGCCACCGGTGGCTCATATGTGTCCGTCCGCGTGGGACAATATGAGCCACCGATGGCTCATACCTTTCGCGTTATTTTTTGTACTCCTGCCATCGGTTTTTTATAAATGTTTTCTCTGTTCCCTAATTACTGATGATAGGAGAATGTCCAACAAGAATAATCAAGAAAATTGCCTTTGCATTCATTAGATATATCGAATTAAAAAATTTTACCAGGAAGGAGACCAATTTTGCAATAAAATCAATTCAAGTCGGTATTCTTCACCCAAACTTTGCTCAAGGGGGTTATTATGATTACGAATCTGACATCCTTTTTCAAAATTTGGGCCGATTACGGTAGGTTACGTACGGAAGGTACGGGTGAGTAAGGCTGTCGGAGTCATGGTCACCGATTTCGCCCAAACTTCGCCTATGGGGGGTTATTTGGGATGCTGACCACGAATCCAACATCCGTTTTTGGTAATGCGGTGGACTAAGCTAGGTTACGGTAGGTACGGGTGACTGAGGCTGTCGGCGATTACCCGTACCTACCGTAACCTACCGTACTCCACCATAAAACCAAAAACGGATGTCAGATTCGTGATCAGCACCCTAAGTAACCCCTCTGGTCGAAGTTTGATAGAAAAAAGCGGGACATTATGAGCCACCGGTGGCTCATAGAGATGTGTTAATGTGTTAAATAAAATAGTTCAACAATGACAATCATTACAAAACAAATTCCTTGCTTACATCTCAAAACCTTTTGACAACTAACCAATAAACTACTATTTTTGATCCAAACAAATGCTTACAGTATCAATCGGATAAAAATCGCTAGTCGAGTGCCTGGCGCGATCTTCCCTCCGTACTGCATTAAATGATACCTGTTTTACTGTGCCTTAAAACAAAATTTAGCCTATATTTTTTCTAGAAAAATAAAAATGTTATAAAATTATTACACCTATTATAAAAAAATTAAAAACTATTTTAACCACCCTAGCGAGTCTGTATTAGGTTGGAAAAAAAGTCTTTTCATTTTTTTCAAAGATTTATTACTTCACAACTACAAGGTCAAATCAACTGAGATAAACTCCATTTTGTTCCACTACACTTCTCCAAAGACTGGGTGATTTTCCAATTCCTCTCGCTTAAAAGACTGCAGTTCTGGAGTCGAACCATTGCTGAATCCAATTTTTGACGTATTCATCCTCTTCAAAATATTTCTTTCCAATTTCTTGCTTGAGAGCACGGAAGAAATGGCATTCGGTAAGGGCGAGTTTAGGGCTATACGGTGGATGTGGCATACCTCCCAGCAAAGCTCCTTTATTTTTGCATCGTCTTTGCATCGTCATGCATGATCATCACCTTTGACGACTCCGGCCTGTTTTCTTGGAGAGTTGCGACGACTTTGTGGAGTTGGCAGCAGTATGTGACAGCAGCAAGTGTCTCTCCACTTCTGAGAGTTTGCCAATAAATCACTCCTCTGATATCCACCAAACACTCAAGAGAATCTTCCGTTCGTGAACATTGGGGTTGAGATCAGACTTAGGGCTCTCTCCCTTTTGTACCCATTGCCTTTTCCTCGGAAGTTGGCACACAGAACCCAGGACTCTTCGCCTGTCACAATCCGCGGAAGAAAGGATTTTCTTCCTTATCTGGACAGAAGAGAAGCAGCGATGGAGAGCCGTCGACCTTTCTGAGTGTCTGACAGGGCATGTGGAATCCAAGCTCCAAATTTCCATGAAAGCCAAGATTCTTCAGATGGATTCCCACTATCCTGTGAGACACTCCGAGCTTCTCTGCCAGTTGACGTGTCGTCTGCCTACTATCGGTACGAAGAAGATGGAGTAGTTTAGTGCCGTCCAATTCAGTTGGCCCTCCTGACCTTCTTTGCCCTCAGTGAATAATCTCCCTTTAAAGACTTTCCGAACCACTCATAACAGGCGCGATGAGTAGTAGATCCCAAGCCATATATGTGGTTAATTTGGTCTGCTGCCTGACGTGCTGTGGATTCTTTAATGAATTCTTGAAGAATGCCGTGCTGAAAACGGCCATGAGGTAGATCTGGCATTGAGTTCGGAAGATTGGATGGATAACGAATTACAAGAAGAGTCTTAACCTGTGTGCGAACGGTAGACAAGTGTGATAGGATTACGAAATCAGCAATCAACGTTGGCTAGTGCGTTTACAAGGGGAAGGGTAAAAAAAATTGTGAAGTGTGAAGAGACTTTTTTCCAACCTAATAGTTCAACTTGTCTGAAGGTCATTTTCAGTTTGGAAGAGTTCACTGTGATTTCAAAAGTCTTAGGCTTAGGCTTAAAAAATTGTTCAATTTGAAGTGAAAAGTGCCCAGTTTGATTTGGAAAGTGTCCAATTCGACGTCAAAATGGTATACATCAGATATAGCCTGTTGCTGACCATGTTCCTCAACAGTCGAATAATTGTAAGTTCCTCTAAATTTCAGAATGTGTGTAACGGCGTCAGAAGCCGAATGTGAACGAGCACTTCTACAGTATCATCGAACGAAGACGCGATCTCTTCGCCAGCAGTCGAAACCATTACATCAGCAGCTGCTGAATCTGGTAAGAGCCCACCGCCCTCTCTGTAATAGTTCACTAAGGCCTATGTTATACTTCGGCGACAGTGTTGCGTGGGAACTCCCGCTCAACACTGTCGTTGACGTCGCCGACAACAGCGTCGCCGAAGTATAACATAGGCCCAACTCTCCAATTGGCGCCCCAAACGAGCTTCTTCACCTTGGAGAAGTGGAAGAGCTACTGGGGAAGCTTTGTAGATCAGATTACATACGACTATTTGCACCAAAAAGCGTAAAGTCAGAAGTTTCAGGGTGACCTCACGTCGTACTCAACCCTGCGGGATCGAGAAGGCGGTGGCATGGGAGTAGTGGTTGGACTTCCGGGCTATGATCCGCTGTACGTCGGGGCTGCACTCGACGCCAATAAGGACAGCAATCTGGCGTTTCAGTTCTCACCACCAGAATGAGCAACGTAGCAGTAGCGAGGGCTACATAGTACATAGGCTAATAATAATAATAACGATAATAATAATAAATAGTTCCATCTATATGGCTGTGTGCGCGCGTGTAGCGCAGTAGGAGAGGTGCCTGGACTTGCTGACGTCACTGATCATGGTTCGAATCCCGTCCAGGCCAACAAAGCCCTTCATCCCTCTAGGCTTAGTGAATTGCTACCGAACAAATCTAATGGTGAGGAATGTTAAGCACTGATTTTTCCACCGCTTGGCCACTGAAGGTGATCACAGAGAGCGAATATGAGCTTAAATCTCCTCCATAATAACTCGCAGAAGTCAAATGCATGGCGCAACCCACATAAGGATTGATTAATGTCGACTACTGTCGTCCATTTAGTGCTCGTAGTTAATGTGGCTTACAAGGAGAACAGGTCAATCATGCCACATCGAATGGTCGCCCCCACCAACAAGAAGACGGGAAGGTCAGTACCTTGATTGGCTAGTAAGAATTCGATCGGGCGCTCTGATTGGTCGTGATTTGCTGCCGCACGTCCCCGTCTCCAGTGTAGGCCACATTAGTGACTAGTGCTCTGACAACCGGCCCTTTGAATTTTTGATGCCGTAGACCTCTCAACAAGTTGTAGTTGGGTCTTCGCATATTCAATGCGATTCCTCTCGTGATTCCTCCGAGGACAACTCTTAAGACTGTGTTCCCGATGGGCCATATTTCTTCCACAGCTTCCTGGCGACACGGATTTGATGTCGTCTGTTATGTCAGGTGGGGCTCACAAGTTGTCGGTGACCCTATTTCCCCAACTTGGGTAATTAAACCAGCGGCGGAGCAGTCGTAGAACGAGCGGGCTGTCGCGTGCACATCGATGTAAGATTCATGGTTCACACCTGCCCTGGCTAACCAACCCTTCCAGCTCTCCGGAGTCGGTGAATCCAGACGTCTGCGAAGGGTAGGAGCCGATAGTTATGTCATCTAGCCATCGCCACCGTTATTTGGTTGACGTAGAATAAATAAATGAGTAAATATGGCCATTGTATACACCCAACACGCATTCAAATTGCTCCAGCGACTTCCCTAGAAGTAGGATGCGTGGCGCATCCCAGAAAAGGGTTCATTGACGTCGTCTTTTACCTTTTCTTCACAATACAAGGGTGTATTGTCTGAAAGTAGCTGAATGTAATAGTCGTGCATTTAAAAATCTTCGATTCAACGGAAATGTCGGGTACATGGCCATTCCGAATACGACTGATAAGTAGGACGGATGACCACTGTTTTTGTCAATGTTTCATGGGTTTGCATGTGTTTTTTGTTGCAAAATTAACTACGTCGGAGAAACAGCATAGCATTTGATCGACTCTTTCGGTATGCGCCATGCATCTCGCTTCTACCAAGAATGGTCCGGAGATGGCAAACACGTGTTTGGGCAATAAAATGCGAAAGCTCCGCATGGAAGAACCGATGTTATATCCTTCACACTACACTTGAGAGCAACCTAGGTTAGCACTGGTTTATAGGTAAGCCGCTGCACGGCACGGCGCCGTAGTCGGAGTAGATATCGATCACGCGGCGCGAAAAATCGATATTCATGGCGATCGTGGTGCCAAGTATAAGCTACTGCTACGGCGTCGATATGAAATACACATCCGTCCAGAGTAACGAATCGAAGAACTCTTTATGCAACCCGCGCTTCCTACTCCGTCCCCCTGCGCTTCTATCCATACGTATTGAACACAATAAACGAAACATGAAAAATTCGACGACCCGAATTTACTACAGCTGGGATTTCTGACGTCTACTTTGCTCCAATGACGACAGGAATCTACGGATCACTTCAGTATACTCTGTGGGGTGGGTCTTGAAGTGCTCGACATGATCCGAGTCGACTAGGCGTAGCACATCCACGTTGTGTCCTTGCTTCTTCATGAATTCGTGGAACTCACAGATCGTCCTGAAAGAAAACAGCTGCGGTGGAGATGAACACCGCACTGGTCAACCTACTTTAGGATGCGCCATGCATTCTACCACGATACCACTTTGAATGCATATTTCGGCTTCACAGGGTCGCAAAGTCATTTTTACGCGTCAGAATCTTTTTGAAAAGCTAAGCGCAGACTTGATCCGCTGGAAAGCTGAAAGGCATGGCCGCCTGAACGAGGGATTGAACTGAACGAATCGATATGTTTTTTCGTGTATTTTTTCGACTACAACAAGAAATATTGATCAAAAAACGTTGGGGAAGTTCATTGCACTGTGTACTGTATAGTATCTCTTTCAAAACTGTGTAAATTGCTTCAAATTTTGCTCTCATTTTAGGATTTTTTTGTAAAGGTATTATTCAGTTCTGCCTCACTTATTATGTAACATTATTTTAATTTTTTTTTTAATTTGAAAATTTTAACATTTTACACCTTTCCTTACTTCTTTAAATCTCTACCTTTCCCTAACTATTATATTTTATACATTATTTCTGGCTTGCAAGGTAAAGTCCATCTTCATACTTACACATATGCACGATTTTTATGTCATATAGTAATCCCGAGAGAAATCGATACTATCGATCAATATTGACTTATGGTCGAAACTGTTCGCTTTCCGAGAGGTAACATTGGCAAAAAATCGACATTATCGATCTAAACTCACTGTTCAATCTACGTATGTCCATTTTTTGTTTTAAGAGCTCTCCGTCATTTTCGTCCCATATCGCTCTTCAACGGAATCGATCAATAATCATGAGTACTGTAAGCACCCTAAGCGGTCATTAATTTCGCGTGGATCCACAGGCGATTCCATGGAGACTTGGAGACGGGGTTCACGGGGATCGGTTCGACCAACATATTAGTGTGGTTCCTACTTTAGATAGCGAAGTGAATATAAAAGTTGATATTAACTATTGATATTTATCAGTCAATCGATATTGTAGCTGCGAAGACTGTTCATCGTGTCTGCGTCACATCCATTCATAATAAATCAATATTGAGCAGGAATTTATATTATCGATCGATACCGACCACTGCCGCTTCAAGATTCGTTGATCGGCTAAGATTTTGAAGCAATGGCCCTTAATTTTTCGCGGATGCACGGGATAACTGGTTCATATAAGCGGGGCATGAAAAGGCGGCCCCAGTAGCAAATGTGGACAGCATTGGAGCACGGGAACGCGTCAGCCAATCAGATCACATCAAATGGGCGTGAAATTTTGAGAAGGTCGCGTCCTATACGCTGTACTCAGATTGGCTGACATGTATTCGGCAGGTGATTTGATTGGCTATGATCGGCTGGCGTGCTCCCACTCCCAATGCTACCCAAATCTGCGACATGGATAGAAAAATGGTCAATCACAGATTAGAAGCTCATTTCACCGTTCTCTTCGGAGCATCAAAGCTCGATTCCCCCGTGGCAACTCACTGAAGAATGAAAGTGTGAAACGCCACCTACCTTGGCGGGCAGATGGAATCTCTGTCCGAGTAAACGAAGGACAGATTTCGTGGCATTGAAGAATGATCGCGTAAAAAGTGATATGGAGTGAAGTTCGACAAGGCCAAGCCTGCCTTTGCGCGGATGAACTGCTGAAACGAATCGACAGTAAAACCTGATGGTGAGAACAACTTTGATCACCACATTCGTTCATCACATCAAACGGTCAAAATCCCCAAAAAAATCAAAGCATCGATTGATACCATACTATCTTATTTGTGAAATCTGTTCGGCGACCGTCATACTCACTTCGTTCCCACCTTGAACGGTCAGTTCTGATTCCAAAAATCAATAATATCGATAATTGCCTATATCAATCGATAATATCTGCTGTTGTAAAATGAGAATAAGAATAAACTTGTAAAATGAACATCACCATATTCGTGTGAAAACGAAATCATCCCGAAACTCTCCCATGAAAATTAACAGTATCGATCGGTTGGCTCAATCTGATTCCGCGTTGCGAAGCCCGCCAAACGGTCATTAATTTAGCTTGGATGCAGCGAAGGACACACGAACATGGGGACAAACGAACAAATTAGCTTCTTCATATTCAGGAACAGGATAGGATATAGACCTACTGTTTAAGTTTACAGTACAAACGAGCGAAGTGATTGCACTGATAAATACAGAGGATCTCAGAATGCGTCAAGCATTCTGCTTCTTGGCTCTAGGATGGATTGTGGAGGCACTTCGATTGTCTACGTATAGTTATTGGCCATCATACTCACCACGTTCCCACCTTAAGCTTAGGTCAGCTCTAAAAATCAAGAATATCGATCGTTATCAAAATATTGATTATTACATCGGTGCATAATGTCTGCCTGTTGTTAAACTTGTTCAGAGGACGCCACGTTTGCGAAAAAAAAACCAAAATTAATAATATTATACCAATCAGTTGGTTAATTAGCGGTCATTAATTTTGCTTGGATGCACCGAAGGACACACGGACAGACGGACATTAGTGTACAGCAGCAGGATAGGATTCAGCTGCCTACTGTCTATGTTTACAATGCATACGAACAAAATGGCTCATTGCTTAATTCACAGAACTTCAGAAGACGCAACGCATTCTGAAATTTCCTCAAGGCTATGCCTTAGGTGCGACGGAGGAAAATAAGGGATCTATTTCCGATATACACTTGTTCGCTCCCTCCTCAAATGGTCAGCTTTGAAATCAGACATCAAGAATAACGGTTCCATTGTTTCATTACCCGTTTTAATGAATAATAATAAATATTTATCATGACCTCAACCGATAACGTCTGCTTGCTGCTTAGCTTATTCAGTGGACATCAAAACTGACTATAAACGAAATCACCACCACAAAACTCAACGATGAAAGCTAATGCTATCGATCGATTTGTTGATCTTCTAACTAGGGAAGGGTTTCGACCTCCCATGGAACTTCAAGTTGAGACCAGGATCATTAGAAAGAGCTCGGAATGCTGATTACGAATATGGGTGTCAAAATTGCAAAATGGAACTCCTGAGTGAGTTGTGGCTTGCCGAAATCGAGGGGCCTCATCACAGGCTGGCTGCCTGAAACTACCATACACTTTTGCAAAGCAGATTTACCGTAAGTTTTGTGCCTCTAGGGTTTCAAACTTTTCGAAATACTCATGGCATAAGGCAGAGTTTTCCCGGCTATTTAATACACGTGTCATAAGTCAGAACAAAAGGTCATTTCGAAGATAAATTATGATTCCCAAAAAAGCCGGCAGCAGCGGGAACCGAACCAACGATGCTGCGCCTAGCGAGAGGGAGCACTACCCGTGCGCCACCAACGCAGCTGGCGGCTCCTTCTTACGGAGCCCTCATGACTCTCGCGCCAGATGTGTCGTACAGCCAGCCTGTGGTGAGGCCCCTCGATTTCGGCAGGCCATAACTCGCTCAGGAGTTCCATTTTGCAATTTTGACACCCATATTCGTAATCAGCACTTCCAGCTCTTTCTAATTATCCAGGTCTCAACTTGAAATTCAATGGGAGGTCGAAACCCTTCCAAAGTAAGCATGTTGCGATATAGGTCGAGCGGTCATTAATTCTTCTCGGTTGCACCGAAGGACACACGGACAGGGGAAATTGCACGGACTAGCTCTTATTTACAGCCAAATAGAATGTAGCTGTCTATATCTATACCTACACCTGGTCACTGACCCTAAAATATCGGTAAATTTATGGTCAGCAAACCCAGCACCGACACCGAACCCGACCGAAACGCACACGTCAAGTGCTACCATCTACACATATACCGAAACCGACTAATTCTGAAGGTCTTCACGCCAATCACACTCACCTCGACGAGAAAAGAATAAATCCCCATTATGAAGTAGCCTTTCCACAGCAGAAACCTTATTGTAAGGTAGTCCCTTACAGAGCCGCCTTGCTTGTTGCTCTTCGCCAACGTATCCGCCAAGGCAGCGAAGCTCCATGGACTAGATGAATCGAACAGCACTGGGCAACTGCAACGACACGAAACTGGTCAAGAAGTCGAGGTACCATGAACGCAGAGGAACAAGTCGTTAATGTGGCCAACATGGGAGACGCGAGCATGTCAGCCAAACACAAAAACACCGATCGTAGACGAGGTGGCATGCCTGCCCGGTGCAGCCTGATTGGTCTGGTGCCGGCCACTCTCAAAATGTAGGCCAGATCAACGACTAGAACCACGTTTGTAGATAACCCGTACCTGTCAAACACTATTCCATCGCTTCTTTCAAGAATATTCAATGTGGGATACTGTAACACTAAACTGCAGAGTGTGTAGACACCGTTCATACTGAATAGATGTAACGCCAGCCGTGAGTCGGGAGGCTCGAGGACCGCGCGAAGATCATCTACAACTCCGCTGACATCTCGAGCATACTGGAAGAAGTCATTCAATAGTACCGAACCTCACAACTTGAAGGCCAGATAGGCTACTTTCAGACTCCGCCGATGACCTCTAAATGGACTGGTATATCGGAGCGTGGTGAATCTGAAAGCAAGTGATCCACCGGAGTACAAAAGCACTTTTATTCTCGTCTAAAGACCTACCCCTCGTCCTCATAGATCTTCGAGTGTTTGGCGAGGTGCTGGTCTTTCGCAGCTGCCCATCCGAACAGAACTACAGTTGTCTTGGCTGATAAAGTCGGGAAAGTAGAAGAAGTGATCGACGGTCGGACGAGCACACTGGCTGCTTTGCTTACAGCTTTCATTGCTGAATGACATATGAAGGGATCGATGGAGCTAATAGATTCTAGTCCTAAGAAATCTTGTCATTAAGGTTCAGTTCAGGTCGATTCTCCTCCCCGATGGAGACGAATACCGTCACATTCCTTGTCCAAGAACTTCCTGTTCAACTCTAACAATGATCTTGATGGACACCCAAACGTAGTGAGTTGTCAGCTGTCTTGAGGCCTCGTTTATACTTTGACGCCGAGCGACACGCCACGCATGGTGGCCACACTGATCGAACGACGCGATTGATCAATTTGGCTACTCATCGTGTCGCTCAGCGTCGGAATTATAAATGGGGCCTAACAAAATGATGCAGGTTTTCTCTGGTACCAATATGAGAGTGATTTTCGACTTCGCAATTAGATAAGACATTTCTAACGAATGAGCTTCGGAAAATTCAACCAGATACCCTACATCCAACACCGCCGTAGTATAACGATATATACAATTTTTACGTCAAATTGCACACCTTTCAAATCAAACTGGACACATCTTAAAACCAAATTGGACACTCTTCTAAGCAAGCTTGACCTTTATGAAATCTAATTGCACATCCTCCAAATTTAAGCGAGCGTTCTCCAGATCGAGAAACCGGAGACTCTCCAACACGATTAGAATAATTTTTGTTTGAGGATGGGGATCTATCCTAGTCCGGGGGACCACATAACTAAAAAGTAGGTAACAAAATGAAGTGAGACTTACCGAGTGGCTCCTAGAGAACGAGTTAGAACCTAAAAGAAACCAAAAACGAACAAAAAAATCGCCGCGGTTTGCAACCGTCTCGGCGGGCAATAAGCAACGCAATGGAGGCTTGCCGCGTGCCACCACCGTCTGACATGTTATACCCGGGTCTAACATGGTGGGGAGGGCGCACGAAGCCGCATGTCGCGTGCTGACCGCCGCCTGACATGTAATAACCAGGATCTAACATGGTGAGGAGGGCACACACTTTGCCTGCTTACAACCGCAACAAATGTATTAGGTTGTCCCATAAGTCTTCGTCGTTTTTTTTCAACGATTCACTGCAGATTTCGCCGGCGGTCTCTTGCATAGCGCTGCATAGCTTTCGAAAGAGAATGATTTGCTCTATCAGAGCATTATTGCATTTCTTTTTTCATAATGAATTTTGTCAATTTTTAGGTCGTTGAAGTGAAAAGTGAAAAAGTAGCCATTTGCGCACTTGTTTTCTTCGCTTAGGTTTGTAATTTTTTGCGCAGTTTTTTATAAAACTTGGAAGACAATGTTCTGTACTACAAGAATATGTGCTGGTCCTATTTTCTCACTTGCCCGTTACCGATTTTTAGGCCGTCAAATTGGAAATTCCGACTTTTCCGTCCGAATTTTTACCAAAACTCCGGTTCTGTGGTTGGACTTTTCTGCTTGGTGTCATATGTCGTTTGGAAGAGAATGTCTTACTCAGTAAGAATTTGTGTCGCGTTTATTGGCTCACGCTGATTTCTGTCGAATATCAACAACTGAATAAGGAGGAGTTGTTGGTGAAGACGATTTTTATCTTCTTGGCATTTTGTTGATATTCAAAAGAAATCAATAAACGCGACACATATTATTATAGAGCAAGACATTCTCTTTCAAATGACATATAACACCAATGCAAGAAGTCCAACCACAGAGCACGAGCTGTCGGCAAAAATAACCGTCCTCCTTCGGATGTCCCAATTTGATAACCTAAAAATCAATAAAGGACAAATGAGCAAATAGCACTAACACATGTTCTTGTAGTACAGAACATTGTCTTCCAAATGCTGTAAGAAACTGCGCAGAAAATTACAAACCTAAGCGGAGAGAACAAGTGCGCAAATGGCTACTTTTTCACTTTTTCACTTTTCACTTCAACGACCTAAAAATTGACAAATTTCATGATGAGAAAAGAAATGCAATACATGCTCTGATAGAGCAAATCATTCTCTTTTGAAGGCTATGCAGCGCTATGCAAGAGACCGCCGGCGAAATCTGCAGTGAATCGTTGAAAAAAAAACGGCGAAGGCTTATGGGACAACCTAATAATTTTTTCGTTTTTTTCTTTGTGAATTTTCTTGTTTAGGTCCCATGTAACAAATCGACTTGAGACTTACCGTGGCCGCACGGTAAGTCTCAAGTCGATTTGTTACATATAATACTTTTTACTTATGTGCCCCCCCCCCCCGGAATAAGATAGACAACAATCATTTAGTGCATTATTACAAGATGAGAACACTCCATGGTTGCGATTTTTATTCATTGAAAGAAAAAGTGGTGTCTCACGAATCTCGCGTAGGTGATCAACATTGGTAGATGGGAATGGGTACATATATCATTTAGAGGGGGCGTGTACAGTTGGTACACTGATATGCTGGCATGTGTTCGGTCTGTGCTCTGTTTGATTATTATTGGCTGGCACACCCATCTGCCAATGCTGCTCACCTTCGCGACATGTACCGAAAAAATTCTGTCCCTGTAGAACAACACAGGTGTAACATAACAAGAACAGCCATTAAAAAATACACTTATCCTCACATCTCCGTTACAACTAGGCAGCACTTGCGCTATCAATCGAATAAAAATCGCGACGACGTAGTGGAGTTCCCGGTACGATCTCCTCCTTTAACACACAAAATATTTGTTGCCTTTGTGCCTATTTTGTTTCAAAGTGCCTTTGTGGACTTTGAATCAAATTTAGTTCGTTATTTTCCTTAAAAAATGGCTTTTGATAAAATTTTAAGGTTTATTTATTGGGGCATATGAGCTAGAAAATTTTCAAAAAAAGAAGTTATGCTAAATTTTCCTTAAACAAAAGAATATTCTGACCGTGTTGGAGACTACAGTTTAATCTGGAAGATGCTTGTTTTGATTTAAAGATATCCAGTTTGATTTCCATAGCGTTAGGCTTGCATAGAAGAGTGTCCAAGTTGACGTGAAAATGAACTTTATATCAACCAGGATTCCTAAAACCATTAGCTTAAAGCAAGGCTGGTACTTAAATATTAGGGTGATTCATATGATCTTGCGATTTTTTAATATTTTTCAATTTTTTTTTGTTTTTTGACCAAAATAATCCTACTCATCTAAATATCGCCTATCTTTGTCGCTGACTGTCCTCCGTCGTTCCGCCACGGAATGGATACCCTTCTTCTTCTTCTTCTTCTTCTTCAGCGTTTGTCCCGCTTCATGACGGGGTCCGCTTTTCTGGTGCTATGTCGCCATCTTTCCCGATCCCGTGCTAGATCAGGGTGGACACCAGCTACTTTAAAGTCCTTGTGTAACGTATCAGCCCAGCGCTGCTTCGGGCGCCCTCTAGGCCGTTTTCCAGACACTACGAAGTTAAGGCCTATCTTACGGACGCTGTCTTCCTTTCCACGCAGAACGTGGCCGTACCATCGTAAGCGAGCTTCACGCATCTTGTCCGCTATCGGCGCGACACCGAACTTCTGCCGAATAGCCTCGTTTCGGATGCGGTCCAGGCGCGTGACTCCAGCCATCCAGCGCAGCATCTTCGTCTCCATGACGCTGAGGCGACTTTCCGTTTCCTTTGTCGCACGCCAACACTCAGCTCCGTACGTCGCTACCGGCCGGACGACGGTTTTGTAGATCTTCGACTTTAAGCGCTCTGGCATCTTCTTGTCGCAGAGTACTCCAGTCAACGAGCGCCACTTCGACCAAGCTGCACTCACGCGTGAGTTCACTTCAACCATCAGACTGCCATCAGAAGCTATTGCTGATCCCAGGTATTTAAACACCGAAGTGCGTGCAAGCTCAGTACCGTTAATCTTAATGGAGCCGGACTCATTTACGTCAGTCGTGAAATACTCGGTCTTCTTGACGTTCAATTTGAGTCCGAACATGGCCAGGCGGTCGCACCAAGCTTGCACCTCTCGCTCGAGCTCACCTTTGTCTTCGCAGGCGAGCATCACGTCATCAGCATATAGCAACGTCCAAGGGACGAGCTTCTGAAGATCTCGCGTAATGGCATCCATTACGACAACAAAGAGAAGTGGGGAAAGCGCAGATCCTTGGTGCACCCCAACAGAGATGGGAAACTCCGTCGAGGTTCCTGCTGCCGCTTGCACACGACTCTTTGGACAAGAGTATAGCATTCGCACCCACTCTACAAGTTCTTCGGGAACACCGTGCTGTCGAAGGGCGTACCATATAACCTCACGCGGTACGCGATCGAAGGCCTTCTCCAAGTCGAGAAAGGCAAGATGCACCGGCTTCTGTTTCTCGCGATGCTTCTCTACCAGAAGACGGGCGGCATGTATGGCATCGATAGTGCCACAACCAGCCACGAAGCCGCACTGATTGCTGGAAAGCTTGACGATTTCGCGAATTCGGCTATCGAGGATTCGCTCGAAGATCTTCATGCTGTGCGAGAGCAACCGAATCGGACGGTAATTTGAGCAGTCTGCAGGGCTGCCCTTCTTCTTCCAAATCGGGATCGTCGTACTTTCCTGCCAAACATCAGGCACCTTCTTCTCCGCTACAACCTGGTTGAAAAACTTGGCCAACCACTCAGCAGAGTACCAGAACTTCGACTTCCATAAGTCAGCTGGCAAGTCATCTGGACCAGCCGCCTTGCCCGGTCTCATCATCCTCAGAGCCGCGTCAGTTTCCTCCACAGTGATTTTATGGACGGGACCGTGGATAGGAGCCACAGAAGGGACGGCCGGATGAGGGAACTCTTCAGTCGAAATTCCCTCAAAATAATCGCACCATCGCTTCAAGGCCTTTTTGCGCTCTGTCAGAAGATGGCCGTTCTCATCATTGATGCCAAAGAACTTCTCTATATCCTCGGATTGGCGATGACGGTTTTTCGCAAGTCGGTATAAATACCGCTCGCCATCGCGCGACTCAAGCTTTTCGTAGACATCATTGTAATGAGTGGCTTTTGCTACGGCCACAGCCTTCTTGGCAGTTTTTTTCGCTTCGTGGTACTTTTGCCAATTATTGGTGGTCTTCTCGCCGAGAAACACATGATAAAGCGCTTTCTTCTCTCGAACCTTTTCTTTCACATCGTTCGTCCACAGCCATGCCTGCATGTCGACCTTTCGTCGTCCAGGCTTTGTAGTGCCAAGTTCTGACCTCGCAGCTTGAAGTATCGCGTCGGTCGCTTTCTTCCAAGTTTCGTCGACAGTCGTGACTGTCGGTAACCGTACGCGAGAAATCACAGCTGCTTCCTTTTCCTTCATTCGCCACCACTTGATTCTTGCAGCACCGCATCGCTCAACCTGCTGCAGCCTCGGAGGAGCGATCTTCAAAGTACAGATCAGCGGACGATGCTGTGGGGCGACCGTTTCATACGGCACGATCTTCGCGTCTGTGACGAGATTTCGGTCACGATCTCTCACAAGGACGAAGTCTATCTGCGTCTTGGTGTTCCCACTATAGAACGAGATAAGGTGGGAGTTGCGTTTGCGAAACACGGTGTTCATTATGGTGAGGTTATGCGAATCCGCATATTCAAGGATACGCTCACCATCTGTGTTACGCAACCCATAGCCGAATCCACCATGACAGCTGTACCCGTCTTTCGTAGCGCCTACGTGCCCATTGAGGTCACCAGCGACGATGATGACGTCCTTCGACGGTACCTCTGCTGTTTTCTCATCAAGCAGGCTCCAAAACTCATCCTTGGCTTGATCGGAACAGCCAGTCTGCGGAGCATACGCAGAGAAGAAGTGGAAGAGTCGCTCCTTAGCGGCGACAACGATCTTCATCAATCGATCGTCAAAGCGCTCAACGCTTACAATCGAGTCTCGGAAACGCTCGGAGACGATTATACCAACACCACTGGTGGTCCTGGGACTTCCACATAGAACGGCCTTGAAGCCACGTCCTATATCTCTTGACTTGCGGCAGGACCACCTCGTCTCCTGCACCGCACAGAAATCAACTCTTCTACGCTCCAGTGCTTCTACCAACTCGCACGAGCGGCCCGTCAACGTACCCACATTCAGCGTTGCTACGCGGGTCCTGCTTACGTTACGGGACTTTCGGACTAGCTCAGTTGCCCCCCGATGCCGTCCTCGCACCAGGGACCCTCGCATACTTCTCACACTCGCCGGGCTTTGCGAGTGCGCGTCGGCTCCCGCGGACGCCGTAGCATTATCTCGAAAAACATGAACTGACATACACCCATACGATGTGACATTGGGTTGTTCGTAGGCCGGCCTGTCACCAGGGCCTGTCGCCTGCATTCGAATGTCCGTGCTTGGCTTAGCTCGCAGAAGCGAGCAGTTTCCAGTGGCACCACGAGGAGGAACGGACATCGCCACCATGGAAATCCGGGGGTTTCGGTTCAAAAAAGTGACGAAGGTCGGACCTCGTACCTGACCAGGGGCCGGATTCATCAAGGACTTACAGCAATTTAACAGAGGAATTACAGCCGAAATTGCTGATAGCGCGGCTTATCGCTCACCATGTCACTTGATAAGCCGCGCTATCAGGGTTTTCGGCTGTAATTTTCTCTGTTAAATTGCTGTAATTCGTTAATGAATCCGGCCCCAGTACGCCACCCATGCTGATGGCTTTCTAACTTATCTCGTTCTCGCCATTTTGACTGGTTGGACTCGCTCATTGCAGGAGATGAGAAGTGGCTGCTGCATGTGTCACATAGAGCAAGGCATGCTTGGACTCCAGAAGAGGAGAAGCCACCAGCAGTTCCCCAAGGTGATATGCACTCAGGAAAGGAGATGCTGGGGGTTTTCTGGGACGTTCGAGGTGTGGTGTACTGGGAGCTTCTCTCTTCAGGTGTCGCTATTAACACTCAGGTGTTCCGCAACTGCAAGAGCTCAGCCACGCCCTTCAAAATTAACCACCCATACTCGACAAGAATTACTTCCTCCATGACAATGCAGAACCGCATACTTCAAAGATAACCCGACAAAAGCTTCGGTTATTAGGATGGGAAGTGATTCCCCACCTACACTATTCACCAGATCTTGCCTGAACTGACTAACATTTGTTCCGATTGCTCGCTCCCTTTCTGGAAGGAAAACGATACGATGATCGAGCGCCACTCGAATCCGACCTTCGTCACTTTTTCGAATCGAAACCCCAAATTTCTATCGCCACGGCGTCCATTCCGTGCTGGGACGATGGAGGACAGTCATTGACAAAATGGGCGATATCTAGATGAGTAAGGTTGCCACTACGATGTTTTGTTGCGATCAAAACTTCTAGCGCCAGGCGGGACTCGAACCAGCACCTCCCTCTGACCGGGCGGGAATGCTCTACTCCTTTACGTGTAAAGGCGCAGAGCATTCCAGCCGAGGAGGGAGGTGCGGGTTCGAGCCCGCCTGGCGCTAGAAGTTTTGATCACAACAAAACATCGTTGTGACAGCTTACAACCTCGATATCAACCACATGAGGCTTAAAGAAACTGATTTGAGTAAGGTTAGTTTGATCAAAATATATAAAAATTTGAAAAATATCAAAAAACCCCAAGAACATATGAATCACTCTAATATTAGGATTGCCATCCTCCACACTCAAACATGAATACATCAAAAGAAGTATGAGAAGCTTCACTGGCAAACAAACCCTGGTCAACAGCTAAACGATGCATATATGTACATGTAAACAACTCCATAGACTCATGCGTTTCGCTTCTACTGCTGGTAAACTACATGACATCGAACCATGTACGTAAGGAATCATGATAGACACTCGAGATGCCGCAACAGGCCTAATTCAATCGCTACGAAGATCATACCTCGGCTATTCAAAGGCTCATCGGCTACTTCAGCTATAGGGGATTGAGACACGTGGATCAATCGAATTGTAATCAACGGAAATTGATCGGATTTATACATTTGTCGCCGGCGCGGCACAGCATTATGAAAGATGGTCATATTTATTAGTACGCGTGGGTAATCGATATTGTTAGCTTTCGTAATGTCGTGCCCCAAGGCGACTGAACTATAAATCCCGAGAGTGTACAGTACAGAAGATGTCACGAACTACAACGTTCAGCACATTCTCTGTCCCAATAAAGTGAATCGACTGGCACCAAATGAAATGTGTACGACGAGTGACAGGATGACATGCTTCAGCTAGAACAACATACAACGTGAATAAGTCGACTATGCATTAAGTAAACCGTAATGAAGCACATCAAATCGCTAGCACACTGCTAAGTTCTTAATTAGTCACTGCACTATTCGGGATATCGTCATGTCATGGTAAAATCACAACCACCGAATCTGTACGGAAGAATTGCACTTCTACGTCGGCGACTTCTCTATTTTCTGCACGAATTCTACACATGCCGAGCGGTACTGCTCCGGGTGAGAGAAGAAATGTCGAACATGTTCGGTGTTCGCGAACACCACCTCGGTAACATCGCGACCGAGTTCCTTTTGATGCTCCAGGAACCGCTTCACGTACCTGGAACACAGAATGTTGTTTGAACCCGAACGTTCATTGTAATTCCCTTTAACTTAATTTGAGACTGGACTTATAACCCATTTAAAAGGAGAGAGTCGCAGAAAAAGTTAACAGCCATATATTGGGCATCCATTACGTTTGCCTATCTGGGTAATTTAGGGCCTGTTCATACTTCGCGACAGCAGCGACAAGAGCGACGAGAGCGCAGCGTGCGCGGCGGGCGCAGCGCACGGAAGTATAACAGGCGTCAACAGCCACTGGGGCGACTAGAGCGACAGTGCCGGCGCTCGAGTATGAACACTTCTCGGCGGCGCGCGCTCGGTTTTAGTCGATATGTATGTTTTGCACGGGCGACGTGTCGCTCTTGTCGCGAAGCATGAACAGGCCCTTAGGACCTGTTCATACCTCACGACGACAGCGATATGAGCGACAGCTGCAACAGGAGCCACAATAACGACTGGGACGATGGACGTAGCGTGTACGCAATTCCACCATAACGCCTATTCCTTGCCAGCTCAGCCAATCAGGCAACGCAGACACTAGCAAGCGGTCATATTACCTACATCATCAACCTGGCACTCAAAAGAAGTATAATACCACGCCTTACCTTGATCTGAAGAATGGCAGAATAGGAATAGTTTCCTTCGCACACTATGTAGTGTAACTATGGTGTAGTTACATATTCCACACTCAGAGTGTTTGATAAACTTAAAACCGGAAAAAAACCATCTGAGTTGTCCACCGTAGTTTCGAAGTGAAATTCAGGGAAATCGTTATGGGAGAGTTGTCTATCCCTCTGCTAATATCAGTCGCTGCAGCTAGTGATATTTGCTTGCATGCTTCCCCGGCGCAAATAGGGTCGGGAGGGGGGGGGGGGGGGCTTCTGATGCGCAGAAAATCTCATACAGCGTCGTAGCGTCGTTAATGTCCTTCATCCCTGGCTCCAATGTATAAAGCCTGTAGTAAGGGCGTTCCATGGCTAATAAGAACCAGGTTTGAGTCCTGCGGCTGTGAGCGTTGTACACCGGACAACTCGGACTGGTTTTTTTCGGTTGTAAGTGTATCGGCGAGTCACACTCAGTCCGTCGCCCAGTCGTTCTCATCGCTCCCGTTTCCGGCGCGAAATATAAACAGGCGACAGCAGCGAGGAGAGCGACAGGAGCGACAGCGACAGGGCTCGAGTATGAACAGATTTCGGCTTCGATCGCTTGGCTTATGCGATTTGCATGTTTTGCACAGGCGACAAGTCGCTCTCGTAGCGAAGTATGAACAGGCTCTTGTAAAGTATTTTCCCTTGGAGCAGCCTTTGAAAAATAGAGAGTAGCCGAAAAGTATAGGAAATTTTAATTTGCTCAACGCTCGCAAGAACCGGCTACGATAATCAAAACTCCATGCTGATGTTGTTGTGTAAAGTTGTATCTGATGTGAAGGTTTGGAAGAGGTTCTACTGCGGAACTCTTTTCTTCTGTCAGAGATCAGTTCTTCCAGATCAGTCCTGTCAGAAACGCGCCGCACTTAGAAGTGGGCCAAGAGCTTCTAAGCTTCTGAGTCTGCTGGCCTTAGAAGCATCGGAGAGGGAATTTCCCCGAGGCAGCTTGTAACACTTGAGTTTCTTCTTCTGTTCTGCAATGCTTTGGCCGCTGCATCAAGCAATTCCTAGGCCCCTAGCCGCCCTGTTAATGCTCAGTCCGTCACTTCGGTCGATTTTTCTTCGGATCATTCCAAGGATGCGACGAATGTCTACAATTCGAAGATTTCCACTTTCTAGGCCCTCGGAAACATTTTCATACGCCTTTAGTTCAGCTAATACGTTCTTGATAGTTGACGGTGAAACTCCAAGCCTTCTGACGACGTCGACACATCGCTTGCTCCTCTTAAGCAACATGAAGAGGGTAGATGGGATGCCTTTCTAACTTTGAGCAGATTCGAGGTTACGACAAATGCTTTCACCTGTCCCTTATTGGTCCCAGACTTTCAAAAAAAAATGAAAATATCTCTTTCTGCTCTGCAAGCAAGCCTCAAACATCACATACTTTTCGGCCACCTTGTAATCTTATATGATTCACTTCCGCCGTTCCCTTCCTTGGCAGCTATTTGGCAACAGTATGGATATTCCTGTTAGCAGCCAATTTTAACAAGCTCTAAATTAAAATAGACAACACATGAAACGTACTTGTATGAGATCAATTTGTCATCCTTTGAGTAGAGGTAAAGCTGATGATCGGGCAGATCAGGAGACTCTCTCAGGTAGTAATACATCGAGAGATGCGGTCGCAACCATGGGCACAACGCAATCATAGAATGTGCCTGTAAATTCCAAATAATGAAAATAAGAACTCGAAGCACGCATGATTCCGAAGGACAACAACTCACGAAAGCCTTCCTGATATGGAACGCCGCCATTATCATCCTGCGCCTCGTCTTTGGGCTGACCCAGTGAAGGCCTTCTATGGGCGGCGTTGAACTTACTACGGCGTACGAGTCCGGACCTGCAGATGTTCGAGCCGGTGCGCTGGAAAGCTACAAGGCTAGATCAACAACAACAACAACAAACTGGGTTCTTAAATGAAAGTTAGGGAGGTGGTTGGCTACTCTTCGCTGTGACGAATAGGCCTCTCACCTGTCAAATATGATGCCCTTAATTCTTCGACGAAGGTGTGTCATTTGTTCCGCTTCAGTCCACCGATATAGAGAAATCAGCGTACGAACGCCATTCATCGAGAATACATGGCAGATCAGAGGACTGAAGTGCGAGAATTAACGAGCTAAATTTACAAAAACAAGGCAGAAAAAGCTATTGACCTAAAACAGGTTTAAAAAGCGTTCTCGTAAAACCAATGTCGCGAACGCAATCGCTCTTCTCTGCTGTGATTCGTCAAGGCGAGCTGATTGGTCGCTGATTGGTGGCTTCTCGATGACGCGCTTCGATCGGCTGGTTGCCCTGGTTTATAATTGCGCCGCTGCACGGCGCGGCACCATAGCTGGAATTGATATCGATCAGGCGGCGCGAAGAATCGATATCTACGGCGATCGTGGTGCCGCGTCGCGTGGTGGCGTAAGTATAAACCAGGTGTGAGGCATGGGAAAATGGCTGACGTCAGCAGCCGATCGGCACAAGCTCCGCCTTTCCGACACTGCCCGTCGGCATCGATCGTCCCTGCGCTCTGGCGGCGAAGTTAGCCGCTCTTCCGTCTATACTCGCATCCTCCCGGATGTTCATCGTGGGGACCCGGTTCTGTACTTCGTTGACACTGACACTGTTCATTACGGGGTAATAACACCAAGAGAGGGCCGTGGAGTCTAGTGAGCTCTGCTCTCACCCCGACGGCCCGACCAGGAGACTATCTCAACGGTAGGTCGGAAAGGCCCAAGTGTTGTATATGGGCAGAATCTCCTCTCTCTGGGAAAAAACAAAATCTAAATATCTAGATCCCAATACAACTCTGCGCAGAGTTAGGGACGACGGAATCTGGGCCGTTGGCGGCCTTAGCCCTATGCCTACACGTGGAGGGCAACCTCAAGTTGGCTGGAAACAGCGATGCCGCCCCTTTGCCCACTGCGCCACCGTCGCTTGCTCGTATTCGCTGTTTCCAGCCAGCTTGAGCCCGCCCTCCGCGTACAGGCACAGGGCTAACGCCGCCAGCGGTCTAGCTTCCGTCGTCCCTAACCCTGCGCAGTGTTATATTAGGGTGGAGATATTTGCATTTTGTCGTTTCCAGAAAGAGACAATTCTGCCCATATACAACACCTAGGCCGTTCCGACCTACCGTTGAGATAATTTCCTGGTCAGAGAATTCCGTCCAATACGAGGATTTCTGGTCCTATTTCCTATTTCTGTCCTGTGTATGGTATTTGCTATTCGTTAAGACTCACCATTTTGCGAAGCTTTCGAAGTTTCCCGGTTTCGCGTAGATGCCCCGAAAGAGCGGCGATAAGTAGAACCCATTGCGAGCATTCGGAGTAGTGTAGTGATAACAAGGAGCGATGAAAGACACGGTTCGGTAGCTGAAATCATTGGGTTGCTTTTTGTTGACTACAGAATGTCTCCACAAGTTAAGCTATCTAGCCATTCCACTTAGCAAGATATTCGACTTTAGTACAACAAATCTTAAGTAGCGTCGATATTCTTTCACAATTCCCGAAGAAAGCATAGGCTGACAGATAAAGGTCTTCAAACAGCGTAGAAAAAGAGCGTGAAGAGCGTGCTACAATATGCATGCAGTAAGCGTTAAGAAACCACATTATACCTGGTTCACAGAGATCAGAGGCCCGATTCATGACTTTACCTACGGTTATGTGGGTGAAGGGTAGAAATTCGAGCATTACCTAACATTCACAAGAACTTGGAGGTGGGTGAACCATTCGTGAATCCTTACCGTACCAATCGCGAATCCGGAACCAGGAGGACCCTGAGCAGAGTCCTTTTCTGCGTTTCACGGGGAAAGCGCCTGCGCCGTGTTTCCGAATCGGATGGGGTCTACGCTGCCCGTGCCACGCCCTTCTTCCTCGGACCTTTCATGTTGCTGACTTTAGTTTTTCGCTCGCTATTCTATTGTGAACTTGCTTCATCTTTTTCGTCATAATAATCTCTTCTGTGTTTTTCGCGAATCCGTAGCCGTATTTTTGTACATCAGAAACGTACTTTGTCCGTGAGAACTTTGGCTGCTAAACAAATGTTTAGCACTATTTTTCTTCGAGAACCACTACGTGCGTTTAATCACATTTCCAGCCAATAAATCAGAACTAACAACATCAACTATGCTTGTCCCCGTTGTCCCCCCCCCCCCCCCACTGAGCCACTGACCCCACAGGCTTGAAGACTACTTGTATTCTTAAATTCAGCTGGCTTCCACAGCTTTCCTATTAAACGACTAAATCTGATATGCTCATTATTTTAGGCTTTCTGGCAAGCTATAGCGACGATACTTTGTGGCGACCCTCCCTACTGCCTTCAACAAGACAAACTACTCTGGGAACCCTGAGCTCGCTCTCACCAAGACCAGCCAGGCTCCTCAAATACTCACGGCAGACGTTTCGAGGAGGCCTGTAAAACGCCTGCCTATCCCATAGGCGAGCTTCGGCGCCTTTCTTTGTCCCTCTCTGTCCTTTCCATCGTGAGTTATTCTCTGTATTTCGTGACGTCGTTAAAATTGTAATTGTTTAATGTGATCCATGTTCTGCTTTTCACAGATATTCCTATCGTATACTCCGCATTCCAAACATATACCGATAAAATCACGTAAAACATATAAAACACTCGTGTTATGTCCAATATATCCACTTCCGGATCGTGTCTCTGGACACTTTTTCACCACGTTAGTAAACTGCCCCGTTAATTTACTACAACTTTCCGTAATAAGACCCTCATAGGTTCCATAATTCATTGCTGAGCGCAGAAATAAAGAACTGCAAAACTTGGATCAGTCAAAAGGTCGGAAGATGCCTTACGACTGCTTGTTTCTGAGTTACCGGAGCCCAAAGCCGTTCATTCCCGGGCAAGATTACCGGCCGGTAACGATGAAAAGTACCGTCAAAACTCTGATGTGACATTCATCAGGTTTGGCGGTACTTTTCACCGTTACCGGACGGTACGCGGTTGATTAGTCTGGGCCCTGTAGAAATGTTGTTGGGTGTAACTTCAGGGAAAATTGTGGATCACGGAAGCACAGACGTATCTGGAACTCTAGGACTGTTCACTCGCGACTTGGATAGATCCAATAATGCTAAAGTAGTAGGCGCACGCATGTTGCACAGCATTAGAAGTCCTTCTTGACAAGGGAACTGTCTCAACGGTGCGCCGGAACGGCAAGAGCGAGTACTATGGGGAGAATCTCCGTCCTCCAAATAGTAACAGAACATGTTTTGTTACTCTCTGGAGGACGGAGATTCTTCCTATAGTATTCGTTCTTGCCGTTCCGGCGTACCGTTGTAACAGTTCCCTGGTGAGGTGAATTTTACGGACAACTAGAGTTTGTTGTCCAGTTCTAGCTTCAGAAACCAAATGGAACTAAAAGCGTCTGGTAAAAACGCCAATGTACATACTTACCCCTGGTCAGTGTATATAGCGCTATACTTCGCCAGCTCTGAATGCTCGGCTCCAGCCCATCCGAGTAGCAGAATCACAGGCTTCAAAGGATCAACTTGCACAGATTTTTCTGAAAAAAAGGTGCGGAAACTGAAGTCACTCACGTTCCTTTGTACAACTGTGTCACTTACTGTCTGGCCCTTCTGGATACCTCACTAGCAGGCGAGGTTCGTAGACATGCCGAGAGAAGAACAGCCGTGACTGTTGAACAGAGCCAAGAAACGTGTCGCAGCTCCTCTTCAGCATTCGCTACATGAGATAGAAATGAAACTATACTATGATCGTAGTCAAGAGAACGGCGACTCTGGCATACTGTTTAGTCAGCGCTTATTCACCAGAATTATTCCAGGCCTTTACCTTTCTTTCAAAACAGCACTTGCAAACAACTTTTATTATGCCATCGAGAAAACTGCAAGAAAAACCCGTCAACGAAGTGCTAAGGAGGAGATGCGAAGGTAGGGCATCTTAGTAGGTACATCTCTGATGAGGTCGAAGTGGCTGGAGAACTTCTGGTACAAACAGATGAATAGCCCAATGAGATAAAACAACCCATAGATACCGGAAAGCAGGAGCTTCTAGGAACAAATAGATGCGACAATGTGAGAGGAATACCACGAAATGATACACAAAGATCCTTCGTGAGATAACACTGTGCACAGCGAATCCTTAAAAAACCTATCAAGTGGAACGCCCAGTTGCAAGTTCCAAAGGAGAAAGGACGCGCCCCCGAGATAGAGAGATGTGCAGACTAATCATCTATACAAATCACATCAATAAATTCCTCCTCTTTGCTGGTCCCTTCAACACTCCTATCCTTGTCCAAACGAGGGCGCTTGCTTGGATTTCTTTCGTCATTGGCAGGTAAGGTGGAGCCTTTAATATAGAAATTTTCAAGAAATTCCAGGGAAAGCAGTGCTCAGAAGACGTTGGCTTCAGCTGCTCACGACTATTGTTATATTTACAGGCCTATTCATCTAAACAGCGAACTTCCTAAAGTGTGAATCTGAATCACCGCTGCATAGTGATAGAGTATCTAGCAAAGCCCTATGGGTTCCTTGAAAATAGCCTCGAAATATGTTGTAGAGCATCTGTTTAGGCCTTGTGCGGCAGATAGAGAGGCTACAGGATTTGCTGGATGTTATTACAGGATGTTTTGGGCCTGCTCATAAATCGCGACGGGAGCAACGGCAGAGGCGGGAACGACTGGGCGAAGGATACGTATCGATCAGTGTCGAGCCGTTGCCTGGGAAAAATCGATAGGTGTGCTTTGCCTTGTCACTCCTGTCGCAGCTGTCGCTCCCGTCGCGGAGTATGGACAGGCCCTTCGTTGCGATCGAAACTCTTACGCCAGGCGGGACTCGAACCCGCACCTTGCGCTTTCCGGGCAGCGATGCTTACACCATACACCACCAGCGCTGTTTAACCGCACGTAACATCGGCGATAACCTCAAGGCCTGTCAGCACCCATCCGCGATATCGGGATGGGCCGGCCGCTGATATCAGCATGGAACCGGTTAAGCCGAAGATCATACTCATACAAGTAACAACGTTTCGATGATATCCCATACGTTACGCGCGGTCAAACAGCGCCACTGGTGTGAGGCGTAGCATAGTTGCCCGGAAAGCAGAAGGCGCTAGTTCGAGTCCTGCCTGGCGCAAGAGTTTTGATCACAACCAAACATCCCCTAACAACATATAGTCTCAAGATGCTTGCATTCCAAAACTTCTGAGGAAGTCAACTCCGCTCATATATACCATTTCCACGTGAAAGTGGACAGTTTTCAAATCAAGTCGGGTACTCATCTAGGCAGGCTGAAGCCCTAATTTATACTTGCGCAGCCACGCGGCGCGGCATGACGACCGCTATAGATATCGACTTTCGCGCCGCCCAGTCGATATCTATCTCAACCATCGTGCCGCGCCGCGCAGCGGTGTAAGTATAAACTAGGGCTAACGCTTTTGAAATCAAACTGAATATCTTCCAGATCAAAACTAGATTTTTCCACATTGAAATGGACTCCCGAGACAATTTGAATAGTTGTTTTCTTCAAGAAAAATTTAGCATTGCTTTCCTTGAAGTTTTTCAACTTCCCTGTCCCAATTAGTGAACACGCCACAGCTTGCAGATTTTTGTAGTTTTTATTTTCAAAGAGTAATAACGGCTAAACGCTTATTTCAAGCACAGAAGGACAGCTATCTTTAGTGTTTTAAAAGAAAAATTGCGCCATGCACTCGTGTAGCTCTTAGCGTTTTCCATTTGATTGAAGTAAAATTTCTGTTTGCGTTTAGTAACACAAATGTAAATAGTACAACAAGAACAGTTCTAAGAAAACAGTCATAATCACATCGCAGTTTCAAGAAGGCAGCATTTACACTGCTAATCATATGAATAGCGCGACGATCAGTCGAGCGCGATCTCTTGTCTTTATACATTGGATGACTGCAGCCTTTCCTCGCTTTATAATCAATTCCGGATCTATCCTAGTCCGGGGGCCACATTACTAAAAATATTATATGTAACAAATTCACTTGAGACTTAACGAGCGGCTCCTACAGAACAACATAGGACCCTAAACAAGAAAAGTCACAAACAAAAAAACGAAAAATTAATTCGTTGCAGTTGTAAGCCGGCAAAGTTGTGTGCCCTATTCACCATGTTAGATCCTGGTTATAACATGTCAGGCAGCGGTCAGCTCGCGGCATGCCTCCATTCCGTCGCTCTTTGTCCGCCGAGACGGTTGTGAACCTCAGTGATTTAAAAAAATTGTTCGTTCGTTTTTGGTTTCTTTTTGGTTCCAACTCGTTCTCTAGGAGCCACTCGGTAAGTCTCTATTCATTTTGTTACCTAATTTTTAGTTATGTGGCCCCCCGAAGTAGGATAGATCCTCAATTTCCATGCACTATTTTTTCTCGAAAAATTAATAATTTATAAAATTTCAAACAGTGAGAATTAAAAATTTCAAAGAAATATTAAATTTTACATCTATCCTAGTTGGGAGGGGCTACCTTAAAGTGTCAATTGAGTACACCGTCCCATGTCATACAGCCACATTCTCTGAATTCAAATAGAACCCTCGCACCATGGAACAGCTCCTGAAGGTCTCGCAGAAACGCAAAGTATAGATTCGGAACGCGGATCGCTATGTGCCCCATCCGATTAGAATAGATCCAAAAATTTTTCTAGAGAATTGTGTTAACCGTCTCGGACCTGTTTTATTGTGGAAGAAGCCCGTTTTTATTTGGAAGATGTTCAGCTTAATTTCAAAAGCGTCGGGGTTGACTATAATAAGAGAGCCCGATTTGATTTGAAAGACTTCCAATTTCACGTGAAAATTGTATAGATACAGTTGCAGCCTACACCAAGGCCTTCCACTCCATTGTTAGGCCTATGTTATACTTCGGCGACGCTGTGTTGCACGGGCTGCTACGCACTGCGTGACAGCCCGCGCAACATTGTCGCCGAAGTATAACGTAGGCCTTAGTCACTGGATGAACCTCAGAATAGTCATTGGGAAGGATAAAACACTGATTTTCCCAGACGCATCATATACTATGGATCGAAACGTAGTCATTAATCCTTTGGCCTTTTACTTACCATGGTGCGATGGTGCCTAAACGTGTAGCTCCAAAAGGTTTCCAGGCTTTGGAAAAGGAAATCACGCATAATGGTAGTGAACACGTCACCATGGAACCTCAAGCTACGAGAAGAATTCAAGCGAGCAATTGCGGGAAGACCAACCTGCACAGGATTTCGACGACTTAGTGACAAAGACGCCGAGGCATTCTATATCCGAATCATCGGCTGCTGAGCTCTGCTCGTCTTTGTTGACAGTACTGGTGGCCTTGGAGTCCACGTCACCTACTCCCAAAGGCTTCTTCTTCGATTCGTCCGCTTCGTCGTCTTCATGATCAGACAGCGTCTCAACAGCAACCTCTCTCGTGATCACGCCTTCCAGCCACTCCTTTAGGCGCTGTATTAGATATCACTTCACAAAAAAAGGAACACTATCAGTTCCTAAGAGGAAGCTCACCTCTTCCTTCGCCTTTGAATCTAATCCAGTAGCCACTTGCGAGATCTGGTCTATCGAAGCGGACGATTTTTCCACGCAGTTCTTTTCCTGGAAAACCATTTGCTCAGTATAAACGCCATACATAATTAGTCGACACAACTTGCCTTCTCTGATATCGTCTCCGGAAGTGGTTTCTGCTCCGTCAGATCTGCGTCTGGGAGATGTTGCAGTGTTTTAGAGAGATCATCATCAAGGCTTTCTGAAAACAGCGTAACTGTGATGAAATAAGGATCACTGAGTGCAAACACTCAGACAAAAATCGTTAGTGACTAAGCAAAAAAGTGTTTGGAACAAATTATCTGCTCGGTTTTAACCTTGTCGTGTCTCAGATACTAAGTTGGTTAGTAAGCAGCCAGAAAGGGTTTGGAGCAAAGCACGAAAGGCGGCGACGCCCTCCGCAGCATGTGTTGCTATTGCGTAGCGGAGGGCGTGGTCACCTTTTGTACTCGGTTCCATACCCTTTCATGGTCGCTTACTAACCAAATTAGTGTGTGAGACACGACAAGGTTCAAACCGAGCAGTAAATCTGTTCCGAACCCTTTCATGTTCGGTCACTAATCGATTTTTGTCTGAGCAGTACAAACCATATTGTCGTTAATGCGGCCTACATGAGGAGAGAAACGTTCCAGACCAATCGGGCCGTATCCGGACGCGCCACGCAAACCAGCGTTTAGGATCAATACCTTCTTGTTTGGTTGGGAGTGTTCGGTCCGTGCTCTGATTGCTCGATGTGTTCCTTCCTCCCATGTAGGCCACATTAACGACTAGTGCTGCATATCCTAGGGAAAACGACTAATATTCAAGCTTTGAATCAAATCTCACACTGAACCGAATACAAGGATGTGTAGCATACATCTTCAAGCTGCCCCTTACGTAGATCAATTTCGATTTTCAGCCGCAATATTTGCGAGTGAACCATCATTTCCGTTATTCCAACGTCCCTTAATTATGCTCCTGCACTCCACTGCTCCATTCGTGAATAGAAGTTGAACAGGTATTTGGCCTATCGGATAGCTTGATGACAAGCGGCTGTCTATGGAGGGACTAAGGCCTCGTTTATACATCGACACCGAGCGACCCGACGCCACGTATAGTGGCCATATTGATTGAGCGACGCGATCAATCAATTTGGCCACTTTGCATGCCGTCGCGTCGCTCGGCGTTGGAAGTAAACGGGGCCTAACGGCCTGATCATACTTCGCGACGTCAGCGACAAGAGCGGCGAGAGAGACAGCAGCGTCGAGAGCGACTGGAGCGACGGACATAGTGTGATGTACGTGATTATTACGTGATCCACATTCCGTCCGACATTCCAGTTGCTACTGTCGCTTCCGTCACCGGCGCTAAGTATCAACAGATGACAGCAGCGACGGGCGACACCGATAGCGCTCGAGTAGGAACAGATTTCGCACGGTTTTAATCAATTTGCAGGTTTTTCACGAGCGACAAGTAACCCTCGTCGCGAAGTATGAACAGATCCTAGTCCTCGATATATCCAGCATGAAGAGGCGGGAACGCTTCAGCGAATCTAAACCAATCAGAGCACCGATCGCACCCGACCCTTCTGGGTGGTACACCCGTGATTTGTCAGGCACAGTGCCGCCCTTCTATGCTGAATACATTAACGACTAGCAATGAATAACAAAGTGGAACCACCTGATGGTCTACTACTGGATCTTTGGAGATTGTTTCTCTAGCCAAACGTGCATTTTTATTAAGACTCCACGATATCGCGCCAGAATGGGAACATGGTGTAACCAAATCAGAGATGATCAAGCCATCTTACTGTGGAAGAGCTAGGGTTAACTTGACCGAGCTGAATTTTCAACAACGTCCCGTACCCCTAAACGAAACCTTACCTGGATGGATATCTTCCGGTGTCGGACATCTCAAACTCGAGTGTGAGGAGGCCTAAATAACAGCTTTTTAAATAGACTTCGGATAGCAGCAAGTGTTTTGAACTACCTACACATCAGCTTGCAAGCGAAACTTCCGCAGTTATGAACGGTTAAAAGGCGACGTTAAGCTACATTCACGCCACACCAGGAAAAGTACTGAAGAAGTGGCCCCAGGTTGAAAGTTATAAATTGGCTACTGAAGGAGTTGAAAGCTCATATTGAAGCGCAAGAAAATAGAAATTTTCTGATATAGGAGAGGTTTGGTTGCGTCACGCACTCGTCTGCCTTCTTGCACTTTACACCCCTCAACTGATTGTGTTTCGCTTGAATACCTGTCATCCTGTCATAATTTCTCCATAGTGCGGCAGTATCAATTGATTTGTGCTTCTTTTGAAGTTTAAAACTTAAAAGGACACTACAACTTGCCACAAAACGCAGGGTGTCCTAAAAATAGAGGTACTGTTAGAAAATTCTAACACTGCTGCTGGTGAAGCTTTTGAAGAAGTTTGAGACTCAGATGAAAGCAAAGGATAACAAAAATTCTGTGACGTGTAAACGGTCAAGATTGCGCCATGGACCGCTCTGAAACCTTAGATTTCAGACTCAATTGATTGTGCACAGGATGAATGCTTGTTACAATCTTATTATTAATTGACCTCATTAACCTGTGCTGTGCATCTTTTAACATTTAAAACGTGATGGTGCACTTCAACTTCGATTGTATCGTTGACATCTCCAAAACATTTAGTATAAGTAATGATAATGGTTTCATAGAGCGCTTCTAGCGTTTCTACGATACCCCGCATTTTACCACAAGTTTTTGTGTACTGAGTTCTAAATGTTGAAAGAAGCACAGCACAGCTTAATGTCGTCAATTAAGAACAAGATTGTAACCCATGCACAACCAATTGAGTCTGAAATGTAAGGTTCCAGAGAAGTGCATGGCGCGATTTTGACCAATTTACGCAACACCGAATTGTTCTGATCCTACGCTCTTGTATGAGTCTCAAACGCCTTTAGAAGCTTCACTAGCAGCAATGTTAGAACCCTTCAAACAGTACCTCTACTTCAGGACACCCTGCATTTTGCGGCAAGCTGTTGTGCGCTTCTAAATTTTAAACTTTAAAAGGAACACCAATCAATCGACACGACCACATTATAGAGAAATTACGACAGGTATTCAAGCAAAACAAATTAATTAAGTGTAAAATGCAACGATCGAAACGAGGGTATGGCGCAATCCCTACCGCCCATATGTCGGAAAATTTCGTTTTCTTTCGCTTTCATATGAGCCCTTAACTTCTTCAGTACCTTTACTGGCAACAAAATTCTCGCCTTTTCAAACGGTGATTAGACTTTTTTGGGACACCCTGTCTTCTTCGATATAAGAACCGAATTCGTTGTCTGAGTGGCTACACCATTTTTCGGAACAGTAATAGAGATTAGAGAAGAAGTTTAGAGTAATAGAGTTTCTTTGAATTATCGGAAGGAACTTAACGTCAAGGTGAGAACTTCTGAAGAAATCTAGTCCTCAACAGAAAGCGAAGAAAAAACCCCTTGGAAAAATCTTGTACCCTTATTAGTACACCCTCTCTTCAACCCTTTTTCAAGTGAAGAAACCCAAAAACCTCTCATTAAAGCTTACTTCACACAAATCATCCACATCTGTGTCTCCATCCTCCCCTTCCACGACCTCTCCCTCTTCCTCTTCCTCTTCCTCATCCTCCTCCTCATCATCAGTATCATCGCCTTCGTCAATGTCTAGTGTGGTATCAATGGCCTCCTCACAAGCTGCCAGTTCTGGGTTCTTCTGCTCCATCAACCCCGCGGCTCGGACTTCCTAAATCGTATATGGAGGAAGCGCAGAAGAATAGGCGTCATACGGCGCCAAAACCGTTTCCAATAAAGCGAACCATGTGGAATACTTCATCGGGAACTTTGCTGGACGTTATCTTTGTTGAAAACAATTCCTCCCACTCCTTGGTAAGCTGAGGAAGTGTCGCACACAGTGGGCGATCTAGAAACAGTAAGAGTAGGAAGCCAAAATACTGCGCAAATGAAGTCAGAAGCGCCGCTTACCCGGTTCGGGAACGTACTTATCGAGCTCGCCGACGAAATGCTCAGTAACGTAGTGTTTATGTGCTCGAGCCACCGCAACTGCGACATTCTCAAGGAGATCAACTAAACATGGGAAATTAAGGATAAAGGGTGATGTTAGTTAGTCTCTTCTTGGGGTGCGCCACGCATTCTACATCTACGGGAGTCGCGAAGTCAATTTGGATGCGTATTTAGCCTACACAATGATTTGCGATGACCAGTCGATAGATAAGTCAGTGTTTTACCTTTCCAAGACGAGACTGGTGTCAATTTAACAACCCAGGATGGACAGTGCGATTGGTTGGCCTGGGCGGGAAATCCGAAGCAAAAACGTTAAACCGGAGTGCACATTGACAGTCGGCACCTTCGACTACGCTACCATGCGCCATTCGAACTTTTACTAACGCATAAACACCCACAAAATTCAGCTCCGTTCGTCTCCGGATCTGGAATATTCGACGAATCGCCTTGTTCTTTTCGTACCTCCCTCATGATCTCGCTCAATTCGTCGAGAGTTGGCGTGCTGAAGGTGAACATTCGATGTAAGAATGCTATTAAAAGAAAAAGTGGGCTTACACTGCCTTCTCCTTATCAGCGATCTTCTTCGATACCAACTTCGTCAGCCTCTGATTCAGTAGCTCGTTTCCAGTGTCGACAATAGCTATTTCATCAGCAGTAGAGCTGCTGCAGCTGAAAAAAAATCTGTGATTAACGAACGAAATTGATGATCAAACGAAACAAAAATCATACACCGCTTTTGAATCCTCGTCTGCGTCTACCAGAAGACCACGTTTGTACAGCAGCTTCTCAATCTTTATGAGCGTCTCCTTTATCTAAACGAAGATGTGATTTGGAAGCTTTCTTATATGGGAGGACATACTATATAAGACTTGAGGAGTAGTTGGAAACGTTTGCAACGCCTACAATGTTCGATCAAATAGCAGAGATCACGTAGGGGTCTCGTAGCAGTATAGCTCAGCGAAGAAACTGACCGGGTTATAAACATTATCTAGATCCATTCTAGTCGGAGGGCGCACCGCAAGAAAATTGGGCGCAACTAGTGGACGAGGGGGGCAGTCCATCAGTACTCGAAAAAAGTTACGGGTTTTTACCAGCTCGACCTAGGCCCCTCTCCGTGCACCTTGCATTACAAATACGTACGCGTACAATGGGGGAAATTCCGCGTCACCAAACCCGTCTGCTATGTTCGAGGCGGTCGAAGCCAAGGACTGCCTCCCCGTCCACGTGTTGCGCCGAAAAGTGAAGCAAACGCTAACAAGATGGCGTATGTCCGGAAGGAAATTGTGTTAAAAAAAGTCCACTCGTAGACTATCTCGATGAATAGTCCCTTTCAATAAGTGTACCTTCAATCTTGCCGTCGTTGTTAAAAAGACTAACTGACGTACCCCCCCCCCCCTACTATTATAGCTCCCAGTATTTCCAGAAATTCAACGAAGTTTCACTGGCGGCCATTTGAAATTTATTTTTCGGCTTGTAGTTTCAACCCTTCTTACGACTGTATGACACGATATCGGGCCACACCCTTCAGCTGCGCAGGACCTTGTGACATGACGTCGTGTCACGGTCTTGTAGCTTGTTTTGCTAGTTGGATTGAAATCTTTCTAAGGAACTTTTTGAGCATGTGTACTTCATCTTTCAATACTGTTTAAAAAAACGTGGCCCTTGAAAACAATTTTCGGTTACTGATTTATTGAGCTTCTTGACAAATAACGGCCTCAATTATCAAACAACTCTCGATGCTGCAAAAAATCTATTGGTCCGGCGCGCCAGACACGCAAAAATCGCGCGTTCGACAACGTGTTAAACTCCCGCCAAGAGTCACTAGTTCTCTACTCATCGGCGAAATGTCATTGGTGAAGTACAGGGCACCGCTACGATTGTCTAAGCTGTTCGTAGTCCGCAATAGGAACGACTAAGTCACCAGAGCAAAATATATGAATCGATTGATGCTAGCGAATGCCCGCCAACATACGTGTTTTGCTCGACCAGCTAGCCGCTCCCGTCGCGGGCTGTGAACAGATCCTTACGTCACATGACTGGTCCCTCTATATAACTGTCTATAGTGCGACTCCTGGACAAGAAAAGCGCGGAGAAACGGAAGAAACTTGTTGGTCAACCAACCAACCCTTTGCTCCAGATTGATGAGGAACTTCTCCTTCGCTTCATCTTCGTCACAGAAGTACGCCTCACGCTGTTCCAACTCCCTCAGCCGTTTCAGTAGCTGCTGAAACCACATCAGTCACCGACAGAGATAACGTGAAAACCATTTTTTTGGACGCTTAAGTACTCTCACGAACATCATGAGAAGGCCTTCGGTTAGATTAGAAAAAGTGGTCGTTTCGATCACCAATTGGTACACTACCATTAGCTAAGAAGTAGAATGCGTAGCTCGCCTCAAAAATGATTGAGTAACACCGTTCTTTATTATTTTCTCGTTTATTCTGGCATTTAGAACGCTTAGTATGAGAGAAAGCGGGACAGACGCTGAAAAAGAAGGTATGACAGCAATACCACATGAGAAGGGGTGGAAAAGCAATGAATGAGTCTTGGAATATGCCTGGAGCGCCTCGAGTCGTCGAAGAAGCCCTTCTAGTGTTGTTCATTTAAATGGGCTGAAATTCGGCGTGGGATTGCCCGACGTTATGGTTCCTCCTGCACACTAAAACCCTACCTGAGACAAGTATGAAGCCGATAAAGGGTAAGAAAGGGTAGGGTGAGGGTTAAAAGAAATTTTTACGCTGTTTCAGCTATTGTAATAATATAGGATGTAACAATATAAGAACTTGAAGATTCTTTGCATATAGATTTGCACCTAATTCCCAATCGGTTCATGAACTCACTCTCCAAATGTACAGTGTCTTCAGATATCAAAAACAACGGCATCAAAAAACGATGTGCAGCCAAACAACCGCGAAGAACCACATCAAGCAGACGACAACAGCGAGAAACTGGAGGCCATTATCGTGACAGCTAGTGAATGTCAACAACAGGTTACGTGACCGTGGCAAGGGAGAGGAATGAGTGATTGTGCAAGAACCCGGGTATTCAGCGATAACTGGCCGTCTCATGAATTGTTTCCGAAAAAGGGAAGGCGTCACACGTATGCCTAGCAGTATGGAAGTCGTGACAACGAATTCAGGCTTAAAAAAACGGAAGGAAACCGGGATTCGTCCTAATCGGTAGGGGGAGGTGAGCGTCGTATTATGGAGAAACAGCTGAAGCACTAACCTTAAACAAGTTCGAGGACAATGAAAAGGAGAAGTAGCGGCAATATCGTGCTTTCAAGACTCCAGAGGTCGAATAAAGGGCAAAAAGAATTTCGCCTAAACTCCGCCCCTGAGGTTGCTGATCACGAATCTTAAATCAGTTTTTGAGATTTTGTCCAATTACGGTAGGACAGGTAGGTTACGGTAGGTGCGGGTGATTAAGGCTGTCGAGGTCATAATCACCGACTCTACCCAAACTTCGCCTAGAGGGGTATTAGGGGTTCTGATCACGAATCTGACATGAAAATTCGGCCGATTACGGTAAGTTATGGTGGGAATGGGTGATTACGGTCATGATCACCCATTTCGCCCAAACTTTGCCTAGATGGGTTATTTGGGGTGCTGATCTGAATCTGATCTTTAAATAAATAAATCTGAGAAATTATTTCACCTTTCTGTGGCCATGACCTTAGTTATCCGCACGTACCGTATACAGCGTAATACGAAAAACGGATGGCAGATTCGAGATCAGCACCCCAAATAATCCCTCCAGGCGAGGTTTCGGCAAAATTGATGATTATGACCTCGACAGCCTTAATCACCCGTACCTACCGTAACTTACCGTAATCCGACGTAATCTCAAAAACATATTTAAGATTCGTGATCAGCACCCCGAATAACCCCCTGGGCGGAGTTTGGGCGAAAAAATTTCGATCTAAATTCGACCTCTGGAGCCTTGAAAGTACAATAGTGCCAAAATAGCTTACGCACCGTCTACTAGGACAGATCCGAAAACGGATAGAAAAAGGGAAGAATTCAGTAATCCTTCCAATTAACCCATTCGGAAGGGATGCGCCACGCTCCCCGCTCTATAACGCAATCTGAGCGCGGCTTCAGCCTATGAAGCAACTTGTAGGGCCAGCTGAGGAAGGAATTAGAATCATAAAGCATATAATTCAGCGCTGTTCGAAGCCATTTGAATAAGTGAAGCACATAAATTCAGCAGCACGTCGTGCATTAACTTCGCTATTTCTCTCTCTCTGCTCGAGTCCAATCGATGAAAAGGACAGAAACGTATGCTACAGAAGTAGCTCTATTGCCAAATGGCAGTCTTCCGAGGGATGAAGAACTCCATTGCTTAGAACTGGGGGCCATCTTAAGGACAATTTCCATTTCAATTTCACTCTAAAAATTGGAAGCTCCAAAGAGTCATTCAGAAGAAGTCAGAACCACGATGAAGCACCTCTTTTCTCTCAAATAGTAGAGTGCAAAAATTTACTTTAAGCCTCCAAAACTGGGGGTAAACGTGCGTGACTGGGTAGCTAGAGATTACAAGCAGACCGTGGCATAATTTATAGCCGGTCGTAGACGCACGGCTGTTCCGTTCTGACGCAAGAAAAAATGGTGCATCGACGTCAAGATCATTGCTCCCATCAACGAGAAACTCATACAATGTGCTACGAGAGAAAAATTCGAGAATGGAGAAGCCAAAAAGCAGATCACAGCTCACCTTTCGCTTACGAACCAACGCCTCGAATTTTGCTGTCGATAGAGGTTTCTTGCCGCTGGACGACGGCCCTTCGCCAGCGTCAAGAGGATTTTCCATAGAGTCTCTGGAATGGACTATACAGACCTTGATATAGAACCCCAACCGTCGTACGCCGAGGAATTATGCCACACAAAAGCTGGCTGGGAAGGAAGATGAGCACTAGCAAATAAGAGGAAATTCCCATGTTTTGGAAAGCCTAAGAAAGGTTGTAGTTGTTCTACAGTTCCTTGGCTGTTGTCTTCAGACTGTTACAGAACTGTATGGGTGCCATCAGGGGCCGTATGCTCGTGTTCCCCCGTTGGTGGAGAATCAATCAATATCAACATATTATATCACGCCCCAATCCCCCATTGGGGGAGACTCGGGGTAGACAAACATACGGCCCTAGCTGTAAATTTACACGATATTTGACGACAAACAGCCAGCTAACTTCACCCGCGACTAAATCACCAAGGGTAGCGACGAGTTGTCCGTCAAGAATGTCCCACAGTACCCATGCCGTCGTTGTGGGACCTCTTCCCCGTCAACTCGTCGATCAATACTGCGCTCGGTGGTAGGACCGTGAGTGGAATCTGGAGTTTTTCACTGTTCCTTCGGTTTCAGTCGTCTTCTCGTGCTCATTTCATATTACTCTCATATATCCCTTTTTCTCACGGTAGTCTTACACACCTTTTTCTTTTGTTTCTTCACTGCTTTCGTATGTCCTTTCTCTTGAGTGACGCGGAAAAACGGTAGAAAAACACGATGAGTACAAATAGCTCGAGGAACACGAACACACGGAAAGAACACAAGGTGAACACGATAAAGCATCTTAAACTGAAAAAAAAACAAAGAAAAACTTATAATTCCACCGACGGTATCACCATTACGCGCATTCTATTGATTGTCAAGCTGACGAAGCAAGTGGTCCCGCAACGACCGCCTTGGTACTGTGAGAGAACTTTTCAAAATCTTGACGCAAGTAGGTCCTTTAGTGTGAACAATAAGAATACGACTCATTTGCATACCATAAAGAATAAAGTAAGGATAAAGGTCGGGGTCAGTCAACCCCTTTGGGGGATGCGCGACGCATTCTACTTCTGCGGGTTGTCGTCGGCGGCAACCTGAACATGCTTTCTGCCTCCACAATGATTTACTGTCGCCAGTCAATACACAAGTCAGTGTTTCATCCTTCTCAGACAAGATGAGGACCAATTTACCGACAACCAGGGAAGGAGGGTTTGGTTGGCATCAACGGAAAATCCGAACCAAGAACCTTGAGACGGAGTAGACGCGACAGCCGGTGCCTCCTCCAACTGCGCTACTGCGCGCCCTCAGCGTAGCATAAAGCAGTAGATTTAGCGGTATTCGTGACATCGCTACAAGGTGACTCTCCGGAGGCGGTTAACGCCCGGCTTCGCTAGAGTTTTACCGTTTTTTCATATTTTTCGTGTTTCTCAAGTTTCTATTACATACTTCGTATTCTCTGACGGCTCTGAGTAACGGAATTTACGACTCTTTATCATTTTCATCTCATAAACATTCAATAAGTACGATCATAACATTGAAGAATCACAGAAACTTGAAAAAGTTGAAAAGTGCGAAAAACACAAGTAAACAAAAGGGACGAAAAGCACCGCAGTAACATAAAGATTCAAAGAAAACGAGGCAAATGTGAAGAAATTGAAACAAAAACAGAACATAAAAAATAGCACCAAGAACAGCTGCTTCCCGCCGAGAAAATGTACTGAGTGTTCCAATGATCCCGCAACGATTGCCTGAGAATAGGCGAACAACTCGGCGCTGTGCTTGGAAGTTCAGTGGCCAGTGCTATCCTGAAAGCTTCGGATCCGAGGGTCCTCACGCCACGCAGGACGAGAATGCAGTGAAGAACCGCTACTTACTATGTCTCGTAATGAAACACATAACCAGGGGTCGGATTCATCAACGGCTTACATAACTTTAACAGAGAATTCACAGCGATAAACCCAGATAACGCGGCTTATCACTCACCATATCACTTGATAAGCCGCGCGATCAGGGATTTCGGCTGCAATTTCTCTGTTGAATTGCTGTAAGTCGTTGATGAATCCGGCCCCAGATCGCAACAGAATCGAGTCGAAAACAGATAAGGTTTAGCTGCAAGAAAGTGAGTCCTAGTCGGTGTTGTAGCTTTGTGGAAAGAAAGAACTACCTAGTCCCCCTCTCTATTCAATGAATACGAGTATTTGAGAGGAACTTTTAAAAAGTCTGAGTATTCATTGTCCACGCCGGCGCGCAAAAGTACACTGGAGCACACTTCTCGCCCGATTCTGGTAACGTTGTCTTCCAGTGTTCGGCGGTGCTTAATATTGTTGTTTCTTGACATATCTTTCACTATTTTATCGTTTTCTGCAGTACCTAGTCTTAGTGATCCACTACCGTTGAGCCAGTCACGGTAATTCGCTCAAATTCACACTAAATGCCTTCACTCCTTTCGTTTATTGCATAATATGTGGCGTCTTCTAGGTTTCAACTACAGTTAGATGTTTCAGAATCTCTTAGAGCGACTTCTGACTTGTTTCGTATGGTCGTGCTGATTTGAGGCACAGAAATGGTCGCGAAGAAGTTACCTAAAAAGCCGACTCCTTCAAAAAACACCAAACAAGAGGAATCGGATGAAGAGGTAGGTGACACCTTATTTTCTGGCATTCAGCTTTTGAAACAGGAACAAGAACTGCTCAGAAATTTAGGTGGCGGGTGTAGGGTTTTGGTCTGTTCAACTTATGCGCCATGCAGTAGTCCATCGAGAGCCTCTTGGTTTTCAATCAGTGATGGCACTTGTATTACCCTTGTTTTGATGATGACCGAGTTGCGCGAGCGGGCGCGAGCAGCGTTTTCATTCGCCCCTGTCGAGTGCCAGAGTGCTCCAACGGATCCTCCTCGCTCGAAGGACACGATCGACTCGCGTCTAAATTGCCACAGATAGCGACGCGTGGCTGGAGGAGTTTCGCACTGTATGCAGACGATCGTCGCGGGACCCAACAAGTGCTCTAATCATTCACCAAAAGATGGCCAAACGCTTATCAACCTTCATTTCGCTGATGGGCACTATTTGATATCATCGGCGAGCATTTCTCAACACGACAACAGAATCTTCATCAAATTCGAGTAAAAAATCGTAATCGTTTATTGATGAAGAAGGCCCTTTTCCGTTCTCACCTGCAGGATAAAAAGGAACATAAAATATGGATATATTTAAGGACGTCGGAGACTGGTTTTAGCAGAATTGTCGTCCCGCGTTTAATCCGTACTCGAAACCCTTATCTTTCCCTTAATGGAACCTAGGAATCATGGGTCCACTTGGAGTAACATCGACAGATAGGTCCTAAATTAATAAGAAGCAGCAGCAAGCACAGCGTAGGAGTGGAAGTCTGCACTTTCTTCGTTTTCAGCTTCAGAGATCATTTTATACTCTTTTTTACTCTCTGCGGCTGTTTTTGCTAAAAACTCTACTTATACACATCCTACCGCTAGTACCTAAAAGGAACTCTTACTACTTACACGCCCACCCCTGATCGAGTTACGGAACGGCTCAGGTCGACGAGGTCTTGGGGAATTGTGACCGCCTCACAGCCGGCAGCTGGTCCCGCGACGATGGCCTGCATACGCTGCGAAAACTCGTCCAACTCCGCTCCGGAAAACTCGTCGCTACCTGTGGCAATTTAGACGCGAGTCGAAGAGCGTGATATCGTTCGCTCACGGCTTTCAGGAAGAAGTCCGTCCAGCGCGTGAATTGGCGCACTGGTGTTCCTTTGGCATTCAGCGCAGTCCAGCTAGTGAGTCTTCCTCTCGCCAATACACTTACAATCGAAAAAAAAACCGTCAGAGTTTTCCGGTGTGCAACGCCCACAGTCGCGCGATTCAGACCTGGTTTTTATTGGCCATGGAACGCCTTTACTACAGGCTCTATACTTGGAGCCAGGGATGAGGGACACTAACGACGCTCTATGGGATTTTTTGCCCATGAAAGCCCCCCCGACCCTATTTGCGCCGGAGAAGCACGCAATTATCACTAGCTACAGCGACTGATTAGCAACTCGGTCCCGTAACGATTTCCCTGAATTTCACTCCGAAACTACGGTAGACAACTCCGACCGTTTTTTTTTTTGATTGTAAGTTTATCAAACTCCAGTAGGTGTCTGCGAAATACGTTAAATTACCGGCCCGCCGAATTTTCGGCATTTTGGCCCATGCGACAAAAGCTATGAGTCTCGGACGTCGACGGGGCTTATCGGCTAAACTCTTGAGGTCCTTCATTATTGGACGTGATAATGGTATAAATCTTTCCGTCGCTTCAGGACTATGAAGTGGCCGACTTGTCTGCGATTCCAGCTCCACAGGTGGAGTTCGTCATGCCAAACCTGACACCGCTTGAGTCGGGAAAGGTCAACAAAGTGAACAAGGTAAGTCCTAGATTTAGAGCTTCAGATATAAAACTGTGGATAAGAGGTAAGCGTCAGGGTTGTATCGACGGTAAGAGGTGGTGGGCAATTCCCTTTTCGTGTCAGAGTGACGTCATGGCGTTCAGAACTCAGATCCATCAATCTCTTACCGCACTCTAACGGTGAAAATACCGCCCAAACCCGATGCTATTGAATGACAGGATAGCGGTATTTTCACCGTTAGAGGGCGGTGAATGGTGGTTGATGAATCTGTCCTCAGAAGATTGACCTGTATCACAACAACAGCACTATCTGTTCAGTTGATAAATATCTGAGTTGGATTAGAGTTTTTGAGTGATAGGTATCGCTGCAGCCAGTTCAAATCCACGTTGTGACGTTTTTTTCGGCGAGCAACTATCGTTTATTCCATCTTTTATTCACGTTATTTCAATCTTTTTTGAAATTCACTGCTCATTCAACATCGTTAAACTTTGATTTTAACCAACCCTCGTCTTCTTGAACCTAATTCTACACACTTTTAGCCTAACCGAACTGCGAAGAAAAAGGCGCCCTCCCGAGAAAGCGGGGATGTATTGACGGCAAATGCGCTCAATAACGAGGTAGGTGCAAGTTCCATCTATTATACAGTTCGTAGTTATTTTTAATCTTGGCTAGTACTTTGTTCATGTAGATTGTTCGACTACGGCCAGTCGTTCAAAAAGCTCGCGGTTTTCTTACCAAACGACTAATAAGGAAGTTGAAGCGAATGGAAACCATCGTGGCCAAGAAGCCGTCAGAGCCGTTGAAGCGGAAGATACAGCGCTTTGAAGAGGAGATCCACGCTATAAAGGTGAGGTGAAAAGGCGTTTCCCTTGTTTCGAACTATTAATAACGTTGAATGTGTTCTCCTGAAACCTGAGTAGTTTATCACCTTGGAAGTAGGCCATCCCGTGTGAAGTGTGGAAAGTCAAGCAACTTTGAGTCTGATTGGTGGAATACTATCTATCCTGGGGTTGGGGTGGGAGAGATCTGATCTATCCGAATCGGGGACACATAACTAAAGTCATGTAGTAAATTGACTTGAGACTCATGGAGCGGCTTCTATAGGGCAAAATAGGACTTAAACTGACAAAATCCATCCACAAAAAATAACCATATTCGGTTTTGCCGTGGTTGCAAACAGTCAATGCTATGCGCCCCCTCACCACAAGATGTCCGGGTTAACATGTCAGGCGCCGCTCGGCTGTGTTTGAATGCGCTTTGCCCGCCGAGACGTCTTTACAGCCACGATGATTTTTTGTTTTTGTTTGTTCGTTTGTTTATTTCTCATTTGGGTCCTTTTTTGCTCTCTTCAAGCCGCTCAGTCTCAGGTCAATTGGTCGCATAGTTTTTAGCTATATGTCTTATGTGCCCCCCCCCCCCCCCACCACCCCCGCTTTCCGACTGGGATAGATCCGGTAGCATCATATGGCTTCTACGTTTTCAATTAAACAAACAAAACAAAAAATTCCAGCAAAAGAGCGTTGGAGGCCTGCAGTTTCATTGTCAGTATTATTATTATCGGGCGCGTGTAGCGCAGTCGGAGGAGGCGCGACTGCCGCGTGCACACGATACCAGGTTCCTGGTTCGGATTTCCCGCCCAGGCCAACCAAGCCTTCCATCCCTCCGGAGTCGGTGAATTGGTACCAGACTTGTCTGGGAAGGATAGAGCGCTGACTTGTTCATCGGCCGACCACCGCAAGTCATTGTACGGCCAAATACGCATTCAAATCGCCTCCACGACATCCCATAGAAGTAAAATGCGTGGCGCATCCCAAAAGGGATTGAGTAACGCTGTCCTTTATCCTTTATCCTTATCCTATTATTATTATCAACACATTGCATTATTTTGAAGCACTGTTTGATTTGCATTTTTAATATTGTAGATCATATTCTCTTGGAGGTAGAAATGAATAAACAACATAACAAGAGCGTTTGAACGTCCAATTCAGTACTAAATATTTATGTAATGCTCCCCTCGACTATGATCCGGTTACCGCACTTACCGGCTTCCGCAAGTATTGTATAAGCCAAGTGTGCATTGAAATCGCTTTCACGTTAGCCCGTAGAAACAGAATACGTGGCTCATCTCACGGAGGGGTGATTAACTTCGACCCACTCCATCTCTATCATAGCCCAGCCAGTAGGGTCATAGCCCTTTCACTCTTTTTCAGCCCTTTTTCCTTTCCTCGTGTAGCACAGTCGGAGGAGGCGTCGGCTGTTGCGTGCACCCGACCCCAGCTTCCTAGTTCGGGTTTCCCGCCCAGGCCAACCAAGCCTTCCATCGCTTCCTCCGGGGTCGGCGATTTGGTAGCAGATTTGTCTGGGAAGGATAAAGCGCTGAACGTCTTCCGGCTGGATACCGCAAGTCATTATATAGCGAAATACACATTCAATTCCTCTACGACATCTCGTAGAAGTAGAACGCGTGGCGCATTCCAAAAGGGATTGAGTAACGACGTACTTCATCCTTTTTTATCCTTTTGTTCTCCCCTCCCGTCAACGATGTCTTCCAGCCCTGGGTTTGAGACTGTTGCAGAGCCGATTGGAGACGTGAGAAACTCGGAATTGTTCATCACTAGTTCCTATCGTTTCTATTGTAGGGCAAATGTGCATTCAAAGGATCGTCTCGAACACACGAAATTGGATTAGAGTGCATTGCGCTTCACCTAGATGAAGGTTTGCGGGGAACTTTGACATTTTAGCAAAAATAAGTTTTCCCCCAATGTTTCTTCTTGAAGATTTCGAACGGTCTAGCACTCCATCTGTTTCAGTCAAAAGCGTGATTTCTTTAGAATAAAAACGATAGAGTTTGGAGTAAATTAGCCTCGGATGCGCCATGTACTCTTCTTCTACTGTTTACTGTTGTCCAGGGTCCGGATTCGTCTACTACTCACAGCAATTTAACGGAGAAAATTACAGCCGAAATCTCTAGCGAGGCCTATCAAGCGATGTGGTGAGCGATAAGCCGCGTTATCTGAGGTTTCCGCTGTGAATTCTCTGTTAAAATTATGTAAGTCGTTGATGAATCCGACCCCAGGCTGCCTGAGTGTGCAGTTGGACTCTACTGATTACTTGTGGTGAGCTGATGGAGGTTCCCAGATAAGAGTGGTACAAATTCTAATCCCAGAGGAATGGAGCTTGATTGGACAGGTAGGGGCAAAACTGGCCTGACTTGGTGCGCACGAAAGAGCTTCGCCCTATACTTGTTTGCTGGAGGGTTAACAGCAGGTAAATCCACCGTGCCATTTTTCAACAGTTTGGATCGAAAGCTGTTGGATGGATAGTGTCCAGAGTTTTCTTATAAGAATAAGGATTCGTAGCCCTAGTTTATAGTTTCGCCGCCGCGCGGCGTGGCACCACAGAGATAAAGGATAAAGGATAAAGGACGGCGTTACTCAACCCCTTCTGGGATGCGCCAGCGCATTCTACTTCTACGGGATGTCGTGGAGGCGACATGAATGCGTATTTGGCCATACAATGACTTGCGGTGGCCAGCCGATGAACAAGTCAGCGCTCTATCCTTCCCAGACAAGTCTGGTACCAATTCACCGACCGCGGAGGGATGGAAGGCTTGGTTGGCCTGGGCGGGAAATCCGAACCAGGAACCTGGTATCGGGTGCACGCGACAGTCGCGCCTCCTCCGACTGCGCTACACGCGCCCACCACAGAGATATTGATGGATATTAATCGGGCGGCGCGAAAAATCGATATCTATGGCGGTCGTGGTGCCCCACCGCGTGGCGACGGAAGTATAAACTAGGGCTTACTCAATCCTTTTTGGGATGCGCTACTCATTCCACTTCTACGGGATGTTGTCGAGGCGATTTGAACGCGTATTTGGCCATAAAATAACTTGCGATAGCCAGCCGATGATTTAGTCAACGCTTTATCTTTCCCAGACAAGTCTCGTACCAATTCCCGCCACCGATGGATCAAAGGCTTGTTTGGCCCAAAAGTGAAATCGAAGCCAGGACCCTGGTATCAGCTGCACGCGACACTCGGACCTCTTACTCTGCTCACGCAGAAGATTTTTTTTATAATTTTTATGATTATAGTGCCTCATTCCAGGATCTTTCGAAGGATGAAGTGACCAAATTCGCCCTCCTGAACAAGAAGACTTTGGATCAGCTCGGAATCACCGTAAGTGTGTGACACTAACCTTTAGGCTTTTGCCATTGTCCTAACGTCCTTCGTTAAGGACAAGACTTCTGCCAACGATCGCTGTCTCTTCAAGCTTGTCTGTGAGCCTCATCTTGTTAAGGCTGTAGAAGAATACCGGTAAGATTTTCAGGCGCCCCTTGTATCACAGTACTCGGCATCCGTACATAGGTTGTTTACAGGGCGAGGTACCCATCTTGGGAAGTGACCACAGCGTATTTGCTGCAACGACTAGGGCTGCAGTACGCTTCTATAGACAAGGCAACGGAGAAATTGCTCCATGCCTCATTGGCCCCTGACAGTGGAGAAGCTGAAGGAAACGGCAGTCAGAAGGTCGCTGCTAAGGCAACACCTACCAGCAGTAAGCTGGAAAAGGGCGCGAAAGCCAAGAAGGTGGCTGAAGTGTTGAAGAAAGCACAAGAAGAATCTGAAGAGTCTGAAGCAAGTGATGCCGAGGCATCCGATGAAGTGGGCGATATGGAAGGGTCCGGTGGATCTAGTGAAGATGATGAAGAAGGTAGCGAGGATGACAATGAGGAGGAGGAAGAGGAAGAAGAGGATGTAGAGTTTGGTTCAGATAGCAATGACGACGAGGAGCAAGCGGCGGCGAATCGCAGAAAGCTGGTAACCTCATTTTGGAAGTCTTCCTAGAATTTCGAAAACAGGTGCCATTTTCAGCTACTGGGCACAGCAGAGAAATCTCGAGTCTCTCCGAAGACAAAGAAGCGACCGAATGAAGATAAATCTGCCAAGAAAGGTTTAAAAAGATCAGCAAAGGCTGCCAAAATCGAGCCACCGCCAACCGTAAGTTTTCCTCAACCTGCTCATTTGTTGCAGGTTGTTCAGAATTTTTTAGAACTTTATGTTAATCAGTTCAAGTTAGGCCGGCTTGGTTTGAAGTGGTCCAGTTTACCGTTGGAGTTACTATGGAATAGGCGGCACAGTGTCCTCCTGAATACTGGAGGAGGTCTATTGTACGCTCGCGATGTCGCTGCCGACAACTGGCTGGGCGCATTGGGTGGTAGGGTTGTTTCATGCGAGGGAGGTCGGGGATTCGGTTCCCCTGCGTCGCGGTAGTTTTGCATTTCAACTGACTGGGTTAGGTTTGAGGGGTCCTGACGTCTACACAATTTTCAGGCGTTTTTTTGCACATTTTTCCTGTTGTATGCTGTGGAAAACAACTTTATTGCGAATTGTTTATTACCGACCGGTTCCGATCTCCAGAGGCCTTCTCTCACTTGCGTGACTCATGTCACACCGAGCATCGTCCTCTCTATTTCTCGCTGCGCGACGCTGATTGCGTGTTCATTCTGCTTTGTATGGCCGAGGTCTCTGAGGCGTATGCTAGGGCAGGAAGAGCGGTGGAGTCGAATAGGTGGGCACGGAGTCAGACGTTCTTCGTCTCCTTCACGGCTTCTTCGGCGTCTTAACAACGAGAAAATGAGAAAGATATTCAGCGTAATGGTGACCCCCTACTTCTTGGGTTTAACGACTTAGCAAATACTAAACTCATTTTTGTGCTAATCGAGGGTGTGGATATTCTTCCTATATGACTCGTTTTCCAAGTTAGGACATACGCTTCAGACTCTTCAATTGTATGAAGATTTCGGGCAGCCCTATACTTACTTAACCCTATACTTAGAGTGGAGGGAATTAGTATTAAACTGCAACTCTATACTTCCCAAGCCAAGATTTGTGTGAGGTGATCCCGTGTAATTCGACGCGCTATAAGGTAACGACAGTAAAGTGATGGCATAGATTTGAACATGGGATGGAAGTAATTTACTATACAATACAGATAGCAAAACCTCAAACAAAAGGTGAGGTTGATCCTGAGTTGATTCAGTGGTCCACTTCATCTTTCAAACGTCCTCCGTTTATTTAAATCTTATTTATAGGTTTCAGAACAGGTTTACAGGGCGATCCAGCCAATTTGAACAACATCCATGATTACGCTCTCTTAAGGTCGTGGTGAAGCAGGTGAAACTAAGCGAAGGAGGTAAGATCGAAGTGGCCAAGCCTACTGTAGCAGCTGCAAAGGTGCCTGCTAAGATACCTCAAGATGACGACGAGGAAGGTGAGGAAGAAGGACACACCAGCTTCTTCCTGCCGGCGTCCGCTGCAGTTAAACTTGATCGAGGTCGGTTCTCTTTCGTACTTTCCGAGAAACAGACATGCCATATGGTAAACGTGTTTGTACCTTATGTTTGTACCTTATGCTACATGTTTTTTTATTGGACCATTCCTCTACTTGATTAACACCTTGCTGCAATTTTTCGACGTCTCCCTCCTCGCTATAGTACTGTAAATCTTTACATCGTGGGCGTACATTTGGCATTTAGCTGCTACAGCTGAAAGCAAGGATGGAAATAATAGTGGCGAAAGTGCCCCTCCTTGGGGAACACCGCTTGAGATGGGCTAGGATCGCGATAGGCCTTCGCTTACCTTAACTTGGAAAGAGCGGTTGGATAAAAGCTTTGAATCCATCGCGCAATAGTGGGGTGAAGACTGTTTCTGTTAAACAGTCAATCAAATTTGCATATGGAAGTTTATCGGAAGCTTTTGCAAGGTCAAGGTAGATAACTGAACCTGTTTTTTGTGTTCTCTAGGCAGTGTCCAATAATTGAGCGACGCAAGAAGAGCAGTTTCCGTAGATCTTCCTGTTCAAAAACCATGCTGTGAGCTAGGGATGGTACAGTGTTCCTCAATATGCCACAGAACGTGCTTTTTAGGATTTTTTTCTTCAAATACCTTAGCAAAAATAGAGTTTGTGCTAATAGGTCTGTAATTCCTGGGCCGTCGGATGGTTTTTTGTTGTTGTAAAAAACCCTTTATTTTTGAAAAAAATTGAGCATGACTTCACCTGATCACAAGGAATATCGCTTAGGAAAGGCTTGTTTTTGAAATATAATTTAATAAATATTATCGTTTTCTAAAGCTACGTCTCAGCTCTAAACATCGTTAAGTGCAGGTAGAAAAGCCTTTATTTTTGGTGTGGCAGTAATAAACGAGTGCTTCCACCTGCTGGGAGCTTCGCCTCTAATATAGGAAAGGTTAAAAATGAATTCCAGTGGATAAGCGATATGAGAAATAATTTTTTTTTAAATGAAGGTATGGAGTCAGGCGTTACCGAGTATGAGGTGGGCCAAGAAGAGATCAGTTGAATAATGTCCCCCGGTAGAACCACACCAAAACGAAACTCTTGGGCAAGAACTTCGGATTTATCCACATAAAGTAATTATTTTAGAACGACCTGGAGCGAAAAAGAGCGATGTGGCCGGCAGGGCTTCCCCGAAACCTAAGAAGGCTAAGTTGGCGGAGGGGAAAACTGGCGAGGTGATGTTGAAGAAGAAGAAGCAGAAGAAGCTTGGAATGAAAGGCGGAAAGCTGAAGAAACACGAGAAAGGACAACCTGTCCACAGCAAGCTGAAGCCAGCTGGAGATTCTACGGGTGATTTGACGTAGTTTTGTGTTTTATCTGTGATTATTATTTGGTTTAGAATCTGGCTTTGAAGCCAACCAGATGGCCCAAGGTTGGATGAAGCACATATAATAGATGAAATGAACTTATCCACAATTTCAGGAAAGTTTCCACAGAAGACGAGCTACTCTGGCCCTAAACTCTTCCCAAAACCCAAAAAGGCTCCAATGTCGAAGAACAAAGAGAGTATTATGAGGCCGAAGAAAGTGGTTGGAAAGAACGTTGGAGAGGCGAACAAATGGGAGAAGATCTCTCTACATAAACAACCTGCCCATGTCAAATCCAAACAGCCTCAGGATTCCACAGGTAAGTCATTATGAAATTCACAAGTTGAACGACTATTTATTATTATACAAGTGCTCTGTCACGCCTATCGGCGTGCGTTGCACTTGCGCGCTTCGCGCGATGTTGCAGTGTCATTAAGATAAGGACAACACACTGAGCTAGCTGCTCTACTTGTACAGCTTTTTCCCTACCTAGGAGTACAAAAGGCTCGCAGTACGTACAGTATATAGTATGACAGGGCGATCTATTGGTTCCTCACTGCTGGTCCTCCCTTAGTGAAAAGATCCCCCATTACTCATACTGGTCCCCATCAATGATTCACCCTTAGCGGACGACGTCTTTGGCACACCTTCTGAATCCCCAGGCGCATTGGACGACGTCTTCGACACATCTACCTGAATCCCCAAACACGTTGAGCGACGTCTTTGGCACGTCTTCTGAATCCACTGGTACGTAGAAGACGTTTGAGTATTTTCCGCTGCGTTCGCGCCCGTAATTTGAGCAATGTTGATTGATGACGATCGATACTTCAAAACGAACTTAGATTCGTGCTATGCGACCTCGGCTACCCTAGGGCTAAAGTTTCCGACCGCCTAGACGACATCCACAAAAGTCGATATTTGATCAATATCGATTGATGGCGATCTATACTTCAAAGACAAACTTCAGATTTGTGCTCAGCGACCTCGATTACCCCATGGCTAAAGTTCCCAGACAGGGAGAAGACGCCTGGGTATTTTTCGTCACTTTCGCCACTTTCGTGCCGTAATTTTTCCCGATTTTCCCCCTATTTTATGAGTAATTTCTGCGGCGGCACCGATCGATAGCATGACTTTGCGCTTAGCGTGTTATTATAGAGTACATGATGTGTGAAAGAACAGGGCGCGTGTAGCGCAGTCGGAGGAGGCGCCGGCTGTCGCGTGCACCCGATACCATGTTCCTGGTTGGGGTCTCCCGCCCAGGCCAACCAAGCCTTCCATCCCTCCGGGGTCTGTGAATTGGTGCCAGGTTTGTCTGCGGAGGATGAACCGCTGATCTGTTCATCGGCTGGCCATCGCAAGTCATTTTACGGCCAAATACGCATTCAAATCGCCCCCATGACATCGCGTAGAAGAAGAATGCGTGGCGCATCCCAAATGGGATTGAGTTATGCCGTCCTTTGTCCCTTATCCTTTTATGAAAGGAAAAAGGATAAGTGTATTTCACACTTTTGTGAGATGCGCCACGCATTCTACTTTTATAGGATGTCATGGAGGCTATTTGAATGCCTTTTTGGCCTATACAATGACTTGTGGTAGCCAGTCGATTTACAAGTCGGCGTTCTATCTTTCCCAGCCAAGTCTGGTGCCAATGCGCCGATCTCGCAGAAGTGGGAGGCTTTGTTGGCTTAGATCCGAATCTAGAACTTCTTTTGAATGTTCCGATGAGCCGGTGCATCCTCCGATTGCGCTACGCTCTCGCGGGATAGGAGAATTCGATAAGGCTGTAGACAAGGGAGGGAGATGTTCACGCCGACGCTGAAGCTGTCGAAGTTGGTCATTTCTGGCCTCAAGTCGATACCTCTCTATATAAAAGTTAGGAATAGTCGGCGTTATATTTAGAAGAAGAGCAGGGTTCTGATGAGTGATCAAGGAGTATTCGTTTGAGGGAGTTTTAGGGCATTTATTCACATTTTTTTCAATAGTACGGCGCGTAGTAGCGCAGTCAGTAAAATGCACTGGCTGTTACGTGTACCACGAAGTTCTTGGTTCAAGTCCGCATTAATCAGCGAAGCCTTTCTTCCCTTGGAGATTGTGAAGTGGTTGCAGACCTCTTTGGGAGGAGTAAACCACTGAGTTGTTTACTCGCTGGCCACTGGAATGCATTGTATGGACGAATGACACTTTCAGATAGATTTCACGATGTTTCGTAAGTGCATGGCGCAACAAAGTGATTACTATCATTCCTTATACTTGTCCTCTTAAGGAAATTATTCGAATTCTTTCAAAGATATGCTATGGGGTAAAACATTCCAGATCAGCTGCATCCGTCATGGGCGGCTCGTCGATTGGCGAAAGAGAAGCAAGGCTTAGCGCCTCAAGGAAAGCGAATAGTTTTTGGAGATGACTAAGTGTATTTGTAGATGTTTAGTTGTTAGACTTACTGTTATTTGTTGTTGTTGTTGTGATGTTGTCAAGTACAGGTGATGTGAAATGCTACCGTAGCGTATAAATTTCATCGGAATGTTGGCGTATTGAAGAATCTGACTTGCAACGGCGCTCTTCGCGGTTTGTTTCTAGGTGTCCACTGCTACGGCTACTTTATCTCGATTTAAGTATAATGAAGGTGACTATATCCAGTGTTAATCTTATGTGATGTCTTTCTATCCGCTATTCATTGGATCCGAGCCCAAATCATTGGATGAAGACGTTTTTTTGGAACATGGATATCGGTATGATTCGGATAACGTCTATTTTCAAACCCTCGAATAATTGGATAATTCGGATAGGATACACCGGACTGGATTTCCGAAAACGATTAGTCGAATCCACGGTATGCTAGCGAAACACAGTCAATTGAGTGTAAAATGTAAGAAATCAGACGAGTTCGTGGCGCAATCCCTCCCTCATCTATGCCAGAAATGTTCTTTGCTTGCGTTTTCATATGAGCTCTTAACTTCTTTAGTGCCTTTACTCTCAGCAATGTTATCACTTTTCAAGCAGTGCTTACATGTTTTTTGGGACACCCAGTATTTTAGTTCAACTGCCGAAATGAGTGTAATAATTTTACAAAACAATTTTTTTGAGAAAAAAGTAAGCTGAAAATTTTTAAAGCGCAACAAGACAGGAATCATTTAGTGCATTAAAAGCCGAGATTGCGCCAAGCACTCGAATACCTCGTTGGGATTTATTTTCATGGTGCTGATGATTACATGAAGCATCGAAGTGAGGAAATATGTGTTCTTTACAATTATGTTTATTATATCGTTTACAAACTCCAAGTAGACGGAAATTTTGCTGTCAATCGAATAAAAATCGCGACGTCTCGGACGAGGGCACAGTGCGATCTCTTATTTTGACACTAAAAAATGACCGCCTTTCCGCTCTTTAAAACAAACATCAAGCCATGATTTTGGCTCCAGAAATAAGAATTTCATAATATTTTAAACAATGCATTTATTTAATGTGCAAGTGAAGTAAAACTTCAAAGGAAGTTCCGTGAACAAAAAATTATTCCAACTATCTTAGTCAGTCTGTAGTGGACTACCTGAAGCCCATTTTTGTTTGGAAAATCTTTCATTTGATTTAAAAAGCGTTGGCTTGTTTAGAAGTGTGTTCATATCGACGTGAAAAGTGTTCAAATTGTCGTGAAAATGGTATACATCCCGTCTAAAATGCCGTCATACAGTTGAACTCTACAAATCACAATTATTTGCCACGGAAAAACATTTAGGGTCTTTGACAGTTACTGTAAATTTGAAGACAATAATACTCCACCGAATATATTCGAATAATTGTTCTATAATAATAGTCGAATATTCGATATTTTTAGATTTTCGAATATTCGTTCAAATTCGAACATCGGTGGTTCTAAAAAGTGGAATTCGTCCAAATTCGAAAAGAGAGAGCCATATTCGAAAACTAATCGAAAATCGATGAATTTTATTCGAGTTTCGAATAAATTCAAATCTTCACGCACAGAACCTGATTCGAACAATTTATTCGACTATTCGAATATCATACTATATAATAATCCGTTAAGCGATGAGTCACACTATCGATCGGCGATGAGTCATAAAATAGGGGAAATTACGGGGCACAAATTAAGGCAAGAAATTAGCGGAAAAAACCCAGACGGCTTCTACGCGCCTGGCGACTCAGCAGACGAGCAGAACATGTCGTGACCGTGCTTGGCGAGCCGTAGACGTGCCGAGCAGGTCGACGACTGTGCATGGTGAGCCGAAGACGTGCCTGGGCATTTAGATGACCATCGACGGAAGGCCTTCACAGCAGGGGAGACAATCGATATTGATCGATATTATCGATTTTTTGCGGATGTCGTTCAAGCGGCACGAAACTTCAGCGCTGGGGCTAATCGAGGTCGCTGAACACGAATCGGAAGTCGACCAATCGATATCGATCAATATTATCGGTTTTCTGTGGGTGTCGTTCAAGCGGCACGAAACTTCAGCCCTGGGGCTAATCGGTGTCCTGACCGGTGGTTTTCTCCCAGATTTAACCGATCAGGGTGGAGAGGGGGGGGGGAGACACGCCGGTGGTTTTCTCCCAGTTTTAACTGATCGGGGTGGGGAGGGGTGGGAGACACGCAGGTGGTTTTCTCCCAGATTTAACCGATCGGGGTGGAGATGGGAGGTGGGACACGCGGGTATTATGGCCGAAGGAGTGCTCCACATCAGGTGGAAAGTTTCAGTGTGGAGGCCAGTATTGATCTATATTGTCGATCGCCTGACCGGTGGTTTTCTCCCAGTTTTAACCGATCGAGGTGGGGGGGGGGGGGGGTGGGAGACACGCGGGTACTATGGCCGAATTAGTGCTCCACAACAGTCTGAGGACGAACACTGATTAACGCAATTAAATTACGTTTCTGAACTGTCTGAAGATAGTGCCGACGTTGAAGAGATGTTGAGGATGGAGGGAAGGAGAGCTGGACGGCTTCATATCGAAGAACTACTCACCTGATCTTGAAGAAGGTAGTCCAAGGTTCGAAATTATTAAGGTTTTCAAATACCTCTTTTTACTGCTAAGGTGCCGAGAAGGCTGCACAAGCAGAGCAGCTGCTTGAAGTGAGTGATCTTGGCTTAGTGACTCTCTAACGTCGCTCGAAGCGGGCAAGTGCGAGACACGCCGACAGGCGTGTCGGAGCACTTGTTAGATTATAAGCGAAAAAATGGGGCTTAGTCGATTTTCGATCATTCGAAAAAAATTGATAACCGAATAAATTCGTTCATTCATTTCCTCGAAAATTTTCGACATGGCATTTATTTGTTCATAAATTACAAATATAAATTAACTGAATTAATAAAGCAATAATTATTCATATGCGTTCATTCGTTCGATAAAATTTTTCAAAAGCACAACTATAGTAGAGGCCCTCACCACTTCTGAAAAGGTGAAATATGAGCAGAACTAAGAACAGTTCAGTTTGGATGGTGAACATGGCAGAAAATTTCGATCAGGCTTACACAGAGTGCGCAACGTAGTAGACTTCGTATGGGTGCTCCTTATTCGGTTATCCTAACCAGGGAAGGGTCTCAGGCGTAGGTCTGAACGGGGGAAATGGATAGTACTGCGAGAATCTGCACCCTTCATATAGTAGAAGAACATGATTCGTTTTTGCTGAGTCCTTGAACCAAAAGAGCTACGGGCCCTCGAAGGGGGGGGGGGGGGTACAGTAGCGCACCGTCAGCACGTGCCTACGTGCATGCGTGCGCGCGCACTGTTGTATGGGACGCGGCGAAGGGCACAGCGGCAAGCGAGTCGGTGGCTCAGCGGGGTGCGGGGCTACATGCAGGTGCTAGGTCAGATGTTCGACTCCCGTGCTAGCCAGCTTTTTTGCATTTTTTCATGATTGCCGCCTTCTTTACCAGTTTGCTTCCTACACATCTCCTACGTATTTGTTTCACTCTGAATTGCCAAATAAGGATCAGATTCGTACTCAACGCGAGGTTTGGGCAAAAAACGGTGACCATGGCCTTACCATTAACCACCTTTACCTGCTGTAATTTAACATACTCCAGGGTAATGCGGAGAACGAATGCCAGATTCGTCGTCACCATCCCAAATAACCCCTCTGGGAAACTTTGGGCGAAATCGGTGGTTATAACTTCGACGGCCCAAGTCACCCGTACCAGCCGTAACCTACCGTAATCGGCCGAAAATTGAAAAGCGGATGTCAGATTCGTGATCAGCACCCCAAGTAACCTCCCTGGGCAAGGTTTGGGCGAAGTCGGTGATTATGACCTCGACATTTCTAGTCACCCGTACCTGCTGTAACCCGTGCCTGTTGAAGCTCATTGTTCAACATCCGCTGAAAAACACAAAACATTATATAAATCAGAACCTGAGAAAAGTGAGTGAAGCACAGCTCACAGAAACCTTTATTTGACAATTTAGAGTGAAATAAATGTGTAAGAGATGTGTAGAAAGTAAGCTGATTTAGACTGCCATAAGGCACGACTTTCACGACACTGCTTTCACGACTCCAGAGGTTGAGCAGAGCTTGAAAAAAAATTTTCCCCAAACCTCGCCCAGGGGGGTTATTTGGGGTGCTGATCACGAATCTGACATCCGTTTTTCAAATTTCGGTTGATTACGGTAGATTATGGTGGGTACGGGTGACGGTGCAATATTGTACCCCCAATTTCGAGGACCGTTAGCTCTTTGGGTTCAACGACTCAGCAAAAACGAAACATGTTTTTCTACTATATGAAGGGTGGAGATTCTCACAGTACTATCCATTTCCCCCATTCAGACCTACGCCTGAAACCCTTCCCTGGTAAGCCTAAAGGGTAAAGGACAGCGTTACTTCGTTCCCTTCGTTGGGGATCCGCAACGCACTCTACTTCTACGGGATGTCATGGAGGCGATTTGAATGCGTGTTTGGCCTACGAAATTACTTGCAGTGGCCAGCCGATGAACGAGTCAGCGCTTTATCGCTTCTTTATGCTCAGACTGCCGGAAGTCTGGTAGCAATTCACCGACCCCGGAAGGATAGAAGGCTTGGTTGACCTGGGCGGGAAATCCGAACCAGGAACCTGGTGTCGGGTGCACGACAGCACCTCTTCGGACTATGCTACACTCACTACATCCTCGATCTACCCTGCTCACCCTGCTCGAATCCTGCCCATCCTCCTCCTGGCTACTATATGATCTCTACTGTTACGCCCCGATCGCTATCAACGTCGTATCAGCAGATCGCCGACACGTCGTATCGATGAGAGTGGCGGTAGCGACGACGTCCGTCGTCTGCCGTCGGCTGGTCTCCGCCCAACCAACAACTCGTTGTCGTTACCTTTCCACCAAGCGGCCGACGATGGTGGTGAGTACCTACGTATTGCTTTCAGCAGCCCTTTGTCTCATCGATTTCCACCTTAACACACTCGCCGCCCCACTCACTTGCACGGAGGAGGTTCGTTCTGCACTGCACTGTTATTTGTAGTTGAGCGGCAGAATTCTGAGTGGCAGCCTCTTGGGACGCTCTTCTTGAAGACCTTCATCTTTCCATCTTTTCAAAGTTTTTTTTTTCGCAGAAACTTGCGGACGAACAGCGCAAGGAGGTTCTGAGTCCTCTATTGTCACAAGGATGGAAGATGGTCGACGGACGCGATGCCATCGAGAAGAAGTTTCAGTTCAAGGATTTCAATGAGGTTCGTGTTCGCATTTTTCTTCAGTTTGTTGTTGGTCATAGTGCAATGACCAACCTGCTGGTCATACTGCAATGATGGCGCGTGTAGCGCAGTCGGGGGAGGCGCCGGCTGTCATGTGCAGCCGATACCAGGTTCCTAGTTCGGATTTCCCGCCCAAGTCAACCAAGCCTTTCATCCCTCCGGGGTCTGTGAATTGGTACCAGACTTGTCTGGAAGGATAGAGCGCTGACTTGTTCATCGACTGCCCACCGCAAGTCATTGTAAGGCCAAATACGTATTCAAGTCGCCTCCATGACATCCCGTAGAAGTAGAATGCGTGGCCCATCCCAAAAGGGATTAAATAAGCCGTCCCTTATCCTTTTATTTATAGTGCAGTGACATAAGGCCATGCTTATACAGCTGGGGAGCAATAATAGGTTTTTGTTTGAAACTCAAAACACCAAAAGGTTCAAAACCACTCCGACTTTTCCTTCAAATATGTCACAAGCTTTTCTTCTATCGCATTTTGCATTTCTATATGCTTCGCACTGTAACGTAGCGTTAAGATGATAGAAGGGTGGCGGTTAGGTGGGCTGTTTTTTTCCTAAACGTCTAATAACCAGGGATGTGCGGAATTTCCGTTTTCGTTTTTCGAATTCCGGTTTTCGGCTGTTTTTAGTCTTTCCTTTCCGTTCGGTGTTCTTTGATCCCGAATACGGTACGGAAATGGTGACTTATCACTCGCTGATTGCTTTGCGCTGCCTTCATTCACCTCTTGAACTTAAACAAAAGACCGAAGGAAGAGATTAATATATGTCATCATTTTTTGTGATTGTGTTGCTTTCAAACCAGTGGTGCATCCTGATGTCGGAACGGTGTGATAACCAAATTGGATTCATTTTTCTTTTCTTGAAACCATGTACTACAGAATAGTATAACGCCACAAAGGTTTCATGAGTGTTTGAATCAAGAATCAAATTCCTTATCCGGAGCCTGCTTGTCTGAGCGCTGCCCCTTCCAATTAGGATAGATCCGGGATATTCAATAAGACCGGCTAAGTGATATGAGTGGTGAAATCTCTGGCATCTTACTCACCAGTTGGGTTCATTTCGTTTAAAATACGTTCTTCATATTTACAGAAAATTTTTGCATAAACTTCGATTTCTTACACTATTAGTGTTTGAAAATTTGTCTTAGTAATGATACGGATACGAGGATTTTCTATTGTTATATGTTGCCGGAAGAGTCGCATGCTGCCTTGGCCGTTTCCAAAATTTGTCAAGGCAACTTAGTTAGCTGGAAATTTAGGAAATTTTTAACCATTATGGATATATGTTTATGAAAAATTAAATGAAGTAATGAGTTAGAAGCCATTTCCGTTCCATGTTTCGTATTCCGGTTTCTGCCCATTTGAGCTCTTCCGTTCCGTATTCCGCGTTTCGCTTTTCTCAAAAAAAAATTTCCGCACATCACTGATAATAACTGTTCTAAACTTGTTTCCAATCACGAATGACATACCATAATCATGACTTCACGGCAATTCTTTTCGGTGGCTTTTGCATGAAATTTTTATAAACAATTCGACTAAGCGGTAGTAACGATAGAGAATATGGAATGCTTGTCTCTCTTTCGTTACAAGACTGTCTCGAATCTCCCTTTGTGGGCTGGAATGGAACGACTTTCGATAGTGGGACTGTGAGCTGCCTTGCCAGCACACAACCAGCAAGGGAGGGGCCCAGTATCGTTGTCGATATCATCTAAATTCGACCACCATTCCAGGCGCGTGTGACCGCGACACGCAAGCAATCCAAGGCGCTGCACTCATATGGGATTGTGCTACGGAGCCTCTACGGTATTTGCGGCAGTCCGCAGCAGGGTTCTGCGCTCGAAGAGCGAGATCAGAAGCAGGCCAGAAAACGCCGGCCAATTATGTAGACATCAAAACCCCTCAAATCTCAACCACTCAGTTGAAATGCAAAACTCACTCAACTGTGGAGAACCGAACTCCCGACCTCCCTCGCATGAAGCAACGCCACTATCCACTGCCCCGCGACCCGCTTGCCGGGGAGTGCAAGACATCGTAACTCGTGAGTGAGTGGAGCGCCTTGGGTTAGCGCTTTCTAATCGAACGTTGAGTTTGAAGGATTGGTGGTCGGAAATTAGACGACATCGTCATAATCAGGGGCTAATTTTTCAAGTTATGTATTGTTCTTGGGCGCGTGTAGCGCAGTCGGAGGAGGCGCGACTGTCGCGTGCACCCGATACCAGGTTCCTGGTTCGGATTTCCCGCCCAGCCCAACCAAGCATTCCATCTTCCATCCCTCCGGGATCGGTGAATTGGTACCAGACGTGTCTGGGAAGGATAAAGCGCTGACTTGTTCATCGGCTGGCCACCGCAAGTCATTGTATGGCCAAATACGCCTTCATGTCGCCTCCACGACATCCCGTAGAAGTAGAATGTGCTGGCGCATCCCAAAAGGGATTGAGTAACGCCGTCCTTTATCCTTTTATCCTTTATGTATTGTTCTTGCTTCTCCTCGAGATCAGGTCTGACTCCAAGCGGCAGCCCCACAATGTTAGAAAAATGAAAAAGTCGGTTAAGCATAGAGATAAGTCAAACACACCTTTGCACAGGATGATGTCTTCTGCTACGGAGCTACATCAGAACATCAGAAAATAAAGTTAAGCAGGAAGTGGCAATGCGTCGTGAGACGAGAATAAAAGTGGGCACATCTTTATAACCAGGAATGCATCAAGTCATTTCGACGCCTGTTGTCTATGGATCAAAGACCAGGTTTACGAAAATTTACAATGTACGACCCGAAATGTAAATTGTAAAAAAATTGCTAAAAATCGCCGTAATCCATGAAACCATGAATTACCTCTGTTGTATAGGCCAAGTATGGTTTCAAATGGTCTCCTCAACATCCCGCGGAGGTAGAATGCGTGGCGCATTCCAAGAGGGATTGATTAATGTCCTCCTTTTTTTGTCCCTTATCCAATCAAAAAATTTGCCAAAAATCGTCGTAGATCATGAATCGTAATCACGCGCACCCTTCTTGTATGTTGTATAGGCTAAACGTGCTTTCAAATCCCCTCTTTGACATTCCACAGAGGTAGAATGCGTGGCGCATTCCAAGAGGGATTAGTTAAAGCCCTTCATCCTTATCCTTTATCGAATCATACACCTCAACCTCTTTTTCTAGGCCTTCCAAACCTAGTAACTCTGCCGAGTGCCGATATGTAAGCCACCAGACGGTGCAGTCCCTATCGATTTTACTTCGTGGGGATTAATGAGGTGTTTCCTTTTCTGTGGCAGGCCATCGATGTTCCTTCAGAAGGCGATTTGTCTAGTGTGTCCACCAAGAAGGCTATATCTTTCAGGCGTTCGGCTTCATGAGCCGTGTGGCTCTAAAGGCCGAGAAGATGGACCACCATCCGGAGTGGTTCAACGTGTACAACAAGGTGAGGGTCACGGTAGATACAGTAGCAATTTTTTCGTCGCTACGCCAACACCCTGAATCAGGGACTGTTCATAGTCCGCGACAACGGCGCAAATGGTCCCGCGAAGAAAGCATGCATATCGATTTTTGCCGGGTCACATGGGTCTATTCATACTTCGATTTTGTCGCTCTACTCGCTCCAGTCGCTGCTGTCGCCTGTTCATACTTCCGCGCGCCGCGCTCTCGCCACCCTTGTTGCTTTTGTCGAAAAGTATGAACAGGCCCCAATCTGCGACAGCAGCGCAAATGGTCCCGCGAAGAAAGCGTGCGTATCGATTTTTGCCGGGTCACAAGGGCCTGTTCATACTTCGCGACGAGAGCGACTCGTCGCCTGAAAACATGCATATCGATTAAAGCCGAGCGCGCGCTGCCGAAAAGTGTTCATACTCGAGCGCCGGCGCTGTCGCTCCAGTCGCTCTTGTCGCCTGTTCATACTTGCCGGTTCTGCGCACGCCACGCTCGCTGCGCTCTCGTCGCCCGTGAGAAACGTGCAAATCTATTAAAACCGAATCGCACTATTCGGCGCGCCAACACTAACACTATTCGGCGCGCCGCCGAATAGTGTTCATACTCGAGCGCCGTCGCAGTCGCTCCAGTCGTTCTTGTCGCTCTAGTCGCTCTAGTCGCCTGTTCATACTTCCGCACGCTGCACGCGCTGCGCTCTCGTCGCCTTTTCGCTTTTGTCGCAAAGTATGAACAGGCCCCAATCCGCGACAGCAGCGCAAATTGTCCCGCCAAGAAAGCGTGCATATCGATTTTTTCCGGGTCACATAGGGGCTATTCATACTTCGGGATAAGAGCGACTTGTCGCCCGTGAAAACCAGCATATCGATTGAAGCCGAGCGCCGCCGCCAAAAGGTGTTCATGCTCGAGCACCGGCGCTGTCGCCCCAGTCGCCCCAGTCGCTTTTGTCGCCTGTTCATACTTGCCGGTTCTACGCACGCCACATGCGCTACTCTCGCGGCGCTCTCGTTGCCCGTTAAAAACATACAAATTGATTAAAGCCGAGAAAAGTGTTCATAATCGAGAGCCGGCGCAGCCGCTCCAGTCGCTGCTGTCGCATGTTCATACTTCCGCGTGCTGTGCACTCGCGCTGAGCGCGTTGCAGTCGTGTCGCTCTTGTCGCTGCTGTCACGAGGTATGAACAGGCCCATAGCCCTAATTTATGCTTGCGTCCCTGTACGGCGCAGCATCATGGTCAGTATAGGTCCATGCACACTTCTGCGACAGCGCGGCGCAGCCATGATGAAGCATAGGCCCGCGACGGCTGCGTCGCGACACTGCGACACGTGCCGCAGGGAGGGGGCATGCACACTATTACGACTGTCGCGGCGGCTATCGCAGGCGACGCCGGGCTGAGTGCCGCAGGCTGGAATAGCTCAAACCATTCCTCGGGACGCGGCATCCACGGGGACGTCGGTCCCGTTGCCTGAAACGGTGCTCTAAAGCGCCCGCGCCGCGACCGCCGGATTTCGCGGAGGTAGCCGTCGCCCCACTTGCCGCGCCGCGGTGTCGCAGAAGTGTGCATGGGTCTCATGGATATTGACCGCGCGCCGCGATAAATCGATATCTAGGGAACCATGATGCAGCGCCGCGCGGCGGCACAAGTGTAAACTAGGGCATAGTCGCAGCCGTCGCGGGCTATGAATGAGCTTCCCAGATGTGAAGAAGGCAAATGTGCATCGTTGACAGGTGGACATCACGCTGAGCACTCACGACTGCGGTGGACTATCGCAGAAGGATGTCACTCTAGCGAAGTTCATCGAATCGGCCAAGCCTTGAGCTTGAAGACTCCTAATAGTTTGATAATATATACGTTGTTATTTTTGCTAATAAATTCAATTAATAATAGACTCTGTTAGACATATGTTTATCAAAAGCGAATCAGTATGATTCTACTGTCTAGTTTCACGTCACTGAAAACGTTGAAATCAATTGGAGAAGATATGACGGCGGTGATGGTGGTGATAGTTCATCTCGGGGAGTTCGCAGGGATACGATGGGCAAGTGCGACTCATCACAGTAAACGAAACAGAAACCGGAAGAGAAAGAAGGACGATGTGCGGGTCTTAATCACGGGGCGAAATGCTCGAAACGCAAGTTACTAATGATGACTAGATGACAGGAGGAACAAGGAAAAAAGGGAGCGATAATGACAACAGAGGAACAGGCGCGACGTCAGCTCAGTTCTGGAATCCCTTCTGGAGGTCGAGTATCAGCTGACAGAGCACCTGCGAGTTCGTCTCGAACGGATGCGCCTGCAGTACGGTGGCCACCAACGACTCGGGGAAGATCTTGCTCAGATGGTAGTGTAGCTGGCCTCGGTCCATCGGCATCCTGAAACGTGACCGAATCAACGGTGAACTCGTGCTTTTTAGAGTGGTGAAAGCGTCATAAGGAGTGCGCCACGCACTTAACTTGACTAGAAGTCTTCGCAATGATGGTAATTTGGGACAAAAAACAAACTCAAAGGCTGCACCAAATAGAGCCCTGAACCTGCTTCCGGGCAGGCTACTCACAGTCCTTCGACTGTTGCAAAAATAATGACCGTTTCTGGAAAGTGCCAGCAAAGGCAACGCTGTGCTGTCACCTCCAGGTACCGAGGCGAGTGTGCACGCCGACGGTCTCCGGGCATCTCGCCCCCGCGACCGCAGTCTCGGCGCACGAGCCCTGCTTTGTTTCGCGTCTGGTGACTCGCCACACCCCGGAGTCCCTTCCCTAGCCCAATCTGTGCTCTCCTCCGCGACAGCGGAGGAGAGCACAGAAAAGGCCGGACTCTTCCGTCTCGAGTCTAACCTACCACGTTCGGAACCGCGCTCGCGGGGGCGAGTGGCCCCGCAACCCACGCCGACGAACGAAACGAACAGACGGGTCTTCAGTACTTTATCGGAACTAACAAGAATACGAGTATGAGAATGAGTCAGCACGCGCGGCCGGGCGCTATTTATGGACTTGCGGTTCCCGTGTTGGCGCCAAGGGTGATTTTGAACTTGAAATTGGGCGCCAAAAAGATCGATACATATCAAAAGCACATGCGGTGGTGGATGCCGGGCACCACGGATCTATCCTATTCGAGGTGGAGCACAGAACTAAAAATTATGTAACTAATTGACTGCAGCTCACGGAACCGTTTCAAAAGGGCAACGTTCGTCCAAAAAATCGCTGTGGTTGTAAAGACGTCTCGGGGAGAAAAGCTCATTCAAATACAGCTGACATGTTTTAATCCGGATCCATCATAGTGAGTGGGACACGCAACATTGGCTGTTTGCATCCGGGGTGAAACCAAATGTGATTTTTCTTTTTTTTTTGTGAATTTTGTCAGTTTAGGTCTTATTTTGTCCTCAAGAAGCCGCTCCGTGAATCCTAAGTCAATTAGTTACATAACTTTTAGCTGTATCCCTCCCGCCCCCACCGACTAGGATAGATCCATGACTCTATTAACTCGCATAAATAATACTCCATGATTTAATAATTTGCTATAAGGTATTTAAAGGTGAAAGACCAAGATTGCACGACGAAAGCTCTTACGTTCTTGTGGTGCGCCACGCATTATACTTCTACGTGACACGCCGTGCCGCAGGCATTTGCGATTTAATATTCCGTGTACTAAACTGTGCCAATTATTTATGCGTTGTGGAACTAATCACTTGCGACTTTATTACTCTGTTGTTGGTCAAGTTGTACGGCGACTTCAAGGCTCTTTTGTGCACTCTCAACACGCACTCAACACACATCCTCAAACTTGGGCAATTAAACCAAAACAAAAATTGTTAACAGAATAAAAAAGTGTTTATACTCGATTAGAGTGGGCCGGCCGTGAATCCACGTAATAGCGCAGGTAGTCGATTTGCTTCAACCTGGTACTAGATCGGCAAATAAAATGGCGACGAGACTCCCTAGTTTGCTGTAGGTGGTTAGGAAGTTTCTTTGGGATGCGCCACGCAGTCTACACCGGGAACTGCTTGCGGAATCTCATGAAAATACAATGAAGTCATTGGGAATTCCAAGGATGTGTCATTACCCTCCGATAGAGGAGTGGTTCCAAACGGTCATTGTTGTTTGGGCTACAGTATGAACCACCGATGGATCAGACTCGTATCAGTGGTCTGTTTGAGCCGATGTCTCTATTCCAGAAGCAATGTCGAACAGCACGCAAGGTGAGGAATTGTGGAGAAATGTCCATGTTGAAGAGCTTAACGCAAGCGTCAACACTGCTAGTGCGCGCCATGCACTTAACTTTTCTCCAAAGGCGCATAGCGTCTATTTTCCTACACAACGACTGAACTTGAACCTACTCCTGAGTGCTGAGTGGTCCGACGCTGAGCTCACTGTGTCCCCAGACGGCCGTCGATGGTGAGAAGAGTGTGCCCGTCTCTGTTGTCTCCGTAGGCCTAGCGTAGGAGAGAGGAACGGATGCGTTGCGACCGACGGCATTGTGCCAGGACGCAATCATGGAGAAGTCTGGGGTCTGGAAGAGACCAGATTTAAGCCAGAAGAGCCCACAAGCTGCTCGACAAGAAGAAACCTACCGGTGCAGTGTTCTCCTGAATCGATCGCGGATCGATGTTGAGCGATCGGGTTCGACCCACGTTGCGGTGGTCCGTCCGCGTGTTGTCCAGTGGCATTGAAGGGCCTGAAAGACCTACAGAATCAGATACGATGTCTCTAGAAGCTATGACGTCCAAGGACTTACGCATAGACAGAGGCCGATTCTGATTCTTCTCACGCATCAGACGATCCGTCACGCTGACGTGCATTCCATTTGGGCGCTCAGGATGGTAGTACCTTAAGAGCTGATACGGTATGATTACTGTAGAGTACTGTAGTCTGATCGCGACGTACTTGCATTTACTGCCGTAGGTGCACTTCCTGGCGTAGGGGCACAACTGTGTCGTGATCGGCGCGGAGCTGTAGGACAGAAACTGCTGCAGCCGAGGGCCGTAGCGACCCAGAGGGTCGTCTGGTGGCATGAACCTGAAGGCAACAGCGTGAGATCTAAGAGCCGTACTTCTCGTCCAGACCCTTCTACTCACTTTCCGTCGACGAAGCTGTACATGAGCAGCCGCTGCTCGACGACGCGCCGGTACTGTGGATGCTCACGGAGCAGATCTCTGGAAGGGAACGGGTGGAGATGGGTTCTGTAGCACGAGTTGGAGCTGTTGGACGCACCTGTAGCCGTCGTTCGACACTATGACCGCGTCCTTCTCCTCGGCGGTTCGCAGAATGTACAGATCGTCGTGGCACACTATGCGACGACCGTTGATACGTCTGAAGTGGAAGGATTCCGAAAGCTCAATGTCAAGTGGGAACCAGAATCTTGGAAGATCGGTACTGGTCGTGAATATGGCCTACACGGGAGTCGGTAAAAGGACAGCTAATCACACCCAATCAGAGCACCGGAAGTTCTGTGCGAGACGCCTTCATTTAATGCGGCTTAACTGGTGCAGCACGTCCGCTGGCTCTCTACCCATGTAGGCCACATTAGCGACTAGTACCCTAAGGCTTTAGACGAAAAATATCAAGTGTAAGAATAAAACCGTTTTTTCAAGGTTTAATTTTTCTCGCAGCTGCTTTAAAAGCGCCAAAAAATGCGAAATGGTACTTGTTGGGATGTTGCCCAGTGCATATACGGGAATGCTTTGGTTGGGTATACCGAGTTTTGTGTGCACGAGTTACGTTCATTGGCGTTCTTTTTGTATCAGCAACGGCGATACGTTTTGTAGTGGAAAAACCAGTACTAGTCGTCAATTTGGCCTACATGGGGAGATGAGACACGCCAGCCATTCACAAGATATCAGAGCACCAACCGAACGGGTGCCAGGCGAATCTATGCACTGACTGTATATACTCCGTCTGGGTGGCACGTTCGTTCGATGCAGTCTGATTGGCTCGACGAGAAACACTCATCATGTAGGCCACATTATCGACAAGTGCCTTAAGTTTTCTAGACGAAAGTATTAAGGACAAAAATAATACCAAAATTTTAAACGAGTTTTCTTAGTAAAAAGGGACAAAAAACGATAATTGGTACTTGTTGGGATGTTGCCCTGTGCGTACACAAAAGATGCTTTGATTTAGTCTTCGGAGCTTCTTATACGTGCATGCACGTATTCCGCTAATCGCCGTCCCATTCTTAACAGTGCTTTCGATATAGTCATCGTCGAGCACTAGTCGTCAATGTGGCCTCCATGGGTATGTGGGGACGTGCCACCAATCAAGGATACAACCCAACAAGCGGCAGCCAATAAGGACACTGGCCTACATGTCCTTCTGCGTGACACGATTGATCTGATTGCATTGGTGCGCCCTGCCCCCGCCCCTCATGTAGGCCACATTAACGACTAGTACCTAACATTTCACTTTCCGTATATGCACTCCCCGAAGCGATGCTGGATCATGGATGGACAAGACCTCAAGGAATCTAACAGGAAGTCTTCGGATGAATGTTAGAATGTGTAGAGTTTGTACTGGTTACTGTATACTTACCGTATTTGGTCGACACTTGCTCCAGTAGTGATAGATCTTAGGGCCTTTGAAATCCTAAGGTAGCCCCATGTCCTGAGAAAGTCGTACGATCCGTCGCGGATCTTCATCTTTGTACTAAGCCAGGACTTCCTATGTAGTTTATGGGGTGTGCAGGTCATGCGCAGTACTGTAAGCTTACCGTATTCGCGCAGTTTTCCTTTTATGTCCACTGTCAGCGTATTCCACTTACGTAGAGCAAGTGCAGTACAGCAACCTACTCTGATGAAACTCGTTTCCATCTACATTTGGAATTCCCCAAATCCGGACGGCTCGATGTTTTCTGAGATCAGAAGACCGCCTACCGTAATCAGATACCGTATGCCAATCACTTTTGTGTGACACACGGCCTTAATAGCGCTGAAGAAGCGCGCTGCGTCTACCTTACTCAGCTACCATACACCATGGTCTTCAGAAAGTTTAAAGCGACGTACCTAGAAGGTGTCCAGACGATGCGCCGCTCGGCATCGAGCTCATTCAGAATGTGCTGGTCGGTGATCGGACAGTCTGCTCGAGCTGTTTCTCGTCTGAAGGTGTACGTTAAAATCAGATTTAACGAGGCTACTGTGAACCCTGACGCACCTGAACTGTGGAATGAAGACCAGCACGTCGTCATGGCCCCGGTCGGTGAAGAACCTCACACAGTCACGAATGCCCGCACAGGAGAACATCTCCTTTCGTCCATGTCTGAAGTGTTGGGTATTATTTGCAGAGGTTGCACTCTGAGATAGAGGTTTGGCTCGGCTTCATTGGTATTTAGGACTGATAGAGGTACGCGAGCACAAGATTAGCCTCTGAAGCTAGCCTTTGTGATTCGGTAGGGTTAATCAACTGTGACTGTGGATTAGCAAAGTCCTTTTTTCAAGGATCTTCATTTCGCTTTCTCTTCGCGAAAGGACCTTCCGTAAAGGATAATGCGAAAGGACGGCGTTACTCAATCTCTTTGGGATGCGTATTTGGCCATACAATGACTTGCGGTGACTAGCTGATGGGTAAGTCAGCGCTTTCCCCTTCCCGGACCAGTTTGGTACCAATTCATCGATCTCAGGGGGATGAAAGACTTGGTTGGCGTGTGCAGGAACACGAACCAAGAACCTTGAATCGCACGCACCGGCGTGTCTTCCGCTTTCGCTACAGCGCGTTCAAACGTTATTATATTGGCCAAATACGCATTAGAATTGCCTCCACGATATCGCATAGTAGCTGAATGCGTGGCGTATACCACCTACTCCTTACGATTAGTCCGTCTTTGAATAGCTCGAATGCGTTCTATGGGATGGAATATCGAAATGCAGGGCACAGTTCTGTGGGAATCCACCTAGTTATATGATTGAATAAGTGCTAGCTGGTGACTTAGGATGTGCATAGCGCAGCCGGTAGGAGGCGGCGCTTACGCGTGTGAAGCGTTTTCTGGTTCATTTCCGCTCCCAGGCCTGCATACACTCTAATCCCTAGAAGATCTTCCAGGCGCTTGAAGTCAGTATTCAGATCTCCCAAGTGATTCTATTGAGAATAGGAAAGCTTCTAGATTTCTCTGTAACACCGTAGCTCTCCTCCCCCCCCCCCCACCTTCCTCATCGAAGAATGAGCTCCATGACTCATCGTTCTGGGGCAACTCCCTCCATCCAGCACCTCCTCCTCCAATTTTCCTACCGCTTCCCACCCCTGCAGTGTTCCTGGGAAGATCTCCCCAGTGTTTCGGTGTAACTCCGTGTGTTCTTCTGCGCTTTACAACATTACGGGGCAAGCATGAGGGAGGAGAAGCAGCACTAACGTCATGGCCAAGTTCGATCCGTCGATGACGATCGGTCGAAGCGACGAAGCTGTCGTCGTCGGCGTCTGAGCGGCTGTAGACGAGGAGTCCGCTCCTGGTTGCTGTACTGTGGAAGCTTCTCGTCCCATCTGCACCAGCTCGGAGAGTATCCGATCCTGAAGCGATTAAGGCTTCAACCAGGGGTAGAAAGGACAATCTGGTGAGTAGCTTACCTGGCCAGCATCGCATCCGACTCTCCTTAAGACGGTCATCAATCGCTCTTCGGAGAAGCCGAGATTTCGGGCGAACTCGGTGAGGTGTGGAGGTGCCGAGAGGGGTGTGATCGCTTCTGGAGCGTCGTCGTCTGAAACAGAATATGACTGATTTCTTCGGGGAGAAGCACGGTGTAGCAGAATTGCAGTACATGTCGCGATGAGCCATCGCGGGCGTGCGGGAACGCGCCGTTGCTTCTACCGTAACCAGCCAATCAGGCACCGTCTCACCCGCATGATTGGTAGGAGCAACATCGCGTTCCCGCACCCCTCCCCTTGAGCCTTCGCGACACAGCATGCATCGTAGGATAGTACGGCCGCCTACCCAGGTTCAACCGAGCGATGCCGAAGTCCGAGCAGATGGTGTCGGAGCTCTCGCGCGACAGCGATGGATGTGACTCCTCGGAGCACGAGCTGTAGCAACTGTCCTCCTCGTTCAGCTCCGGCCGTCGTCCCGCTGTGCCCTTCGCTCCCAGCGGCGGCCTAGCATTCTGCGACTGTGTTATTCTGGACACACGCCGTAGTGGAGGGTGCTTTCGCTCCATGGCGACGACGTCGACGCGTCGGAGGCGGCGGCGGCGGGGGAGTTCGCTGGAAACACTTCGTCTTCATTGAGAAATCGGCGAAAAAAGCGAATCGAACAGCAAACAATAAACCAGCGAGAGGAGACGAGCAGCAGCTCTGGAGCGATTCTCATCAAACACATTTCTTTAGCCCAAAGTGCTTGCGCTGTGTTCTCTCTGGAAGAAGATGAGAAGGTCCGCGAGATTCGGTGAGCTGAACCAAGTCGTCCCAACACGTCGTCACTCAGATACTTTGGAAGGGATCGAAGATACGATGAGGATCCCTAGGAATGAATAAGTCCTTGGAAGATCTAAGCCTTTTGTCAGGCCGAAGAAATAGTTCAAAGCGTTCAAGATAGGATAAAATGAAGGATAGAGGGCGGCGTTATTCAGTTCCCTTTGCCCTTTGGGATGCGCCACGCGTTCTACTTCTACATGATGTCGTGGAGGCGAATTGAATGCGTATTCGGCCATACAAAGACTTGCGGTGGCCAGCCGATGGACAAGTCAGCGCTTTAGCGTTCCCAGATAAGTCTGGTACCAATTCACCGACCCCGGAGGGATGGAGGCATTGGTTGGTCTGGGCGGGAAATCCGAACCAGGAACCTGGTATCGAGTGCAGGCGACAGCCGCGCCTCCTTCGACTGCGCTCCTAGCGCCGACAGCATTCAAGACAGCCTAAAAGAAAAGCGGGAATATGCAATTTTCACGTCAAATTGGACACTTTTGAAATCAAACTGGTTAAAATCAAACTGATAGCTCTTCCAAGCAAGGCTTACGTTTTTGGAAATCAAACTGAATGCTTTCCAAATCAAAATGAGCCCTTTCCACATTAAGGTAGAGAATCTCCGATAATAACTGTAAGGTTTGAACAATTTTTGTCTAAAGAAAAATTGGTATGACTTTCTTTGGAGTTGTTCAACTGACTTGCTCCAATAAGTAAACGAACTTTAAAAATTAAAAATTTGAAATCATATAATCAGATTAATAAAAAACACATGAAAATAGAATTGAAAGTAAATGAAAATTTAAACATCACAGAAATATAATAAAAATGAAAATTTCAAAATGTTGGTGTTTATCTTTAAAGCAAAAATAAGAATCACATTTTATTTTAAAGGGTAGAGTAGGCGCGTGCAGCGCAATCGGAGGGGATGCCGGTTACCGTGTGCACCCGATACTAGGTTTTTGGTTCGAATTCCCCGCCCAGGCCAGCAGAGCCTTTCATCCCTCCGAGGTCGGTGAATTGATACCAGACTTGTCCGGGAAGGACAAAGCGCTGACTTGTTTATCGGCTGGCCACCGCAGCCTTGTATGGCCAATACGCATTCAAATCGCCTCCACGACATCCCGTTAGAGTAGAATACGTGCCGCATCCCAAAAGGGATTGAGTAACGCCATCCTTTATCCTTCATCCTTTAAAGCGCAGGAGGGTAGGAATCAATTAGTGTGCTAAAAGAAGAGACAGCGACAGTGTCAGAAGAAGAAGAACAAGATAAGGAATGGAGGAAGGCTTAGTTGGCCTGGGCAGAAAACCCGAACCAAAAACCTGGAATCGGGTGCACGCGACAGCCGGCGCCTCCTCCTACTGCGCTACAGCCGCTCATGATACATAATGTGTACACTATGTAGCCAACTGTAATTGAATGAGCTTGCATGGCTATCAAATTATGATTCCTTGAAATAAAAAAAAATGAAGTAATAAGGAAATTGTGGTAAAGATACTTTTGGTGCAAGTCTAGAGAAGTCCATAAAGTCCTTAGTCCATAAAATCGTAGGAATTTTTTCACAAGTTATCGAAATGGAGAAGTTAGGCTTAGATTCAGGGGATGTCGTGTGATAGCGACCTCCCTGAATCTTTCACCCTTCGTATGCCGATTTGCATCGTAGAAAAACAGGTGAGCCATGAGGCTGAAGAAGTTCGGCGCCGGAGGAGCGTCTATGAGTAACTGGTTGGCAATGGGTAAACAATGCTAATCACACAAACAAAACTGATGCACACATACGACGCGAAGAAAACACAAGCCAGCTGTATCAACGAACCAACGAGACTTCTTGCTTACTAAATGAATGGAGTACGGAAATGATGAAGGGCGTTTTGAATGCGCCACGCTTCTTATGAGGTCGGATCGAATGCTTCTGCCGTTTTTTTTTCCTCGAATTTTCTCAATTTTCCATTTAAGTGTTACATTCCACGACTTGACACCAGTTTATGGCTCTATAATAGTGGGTAGGAAACAATATAAGGTTTTAAATTCTTATGAAATATACCATTTTCACGTCGAATAGGGCGTATTTCAGATCAAATTGAACACTCCTTAAAGCTAGACTAAGGTTTTAGAAATCAAAGCGAGCTCTTCCAGATCGAAATGACATTCGGGCAGGTAAAAAAATTGTTTAAAATAATTTTTGTTCAAGGAAAATTCGGTATAACGTTCTTTCATTGAAGCAAAACATCGCTATGACAGCTTGCAACTTCGATATCAGCCACCTGATGCTTAAAGAAACTGATTTGATTCGATTCATTTTTTGTTTACCTGCCCTTAAGTGTGATAATTTTGTAAAATTTTTATTTTTAGAGAAAAACTATTAAATTAACAATTGTCTTGAAGTACAGCCAAGAAGCATTTGTATAACGCATTAAAAGACCAGATATGCTATGCACTCGAAAAGCTTATCGCGACTTTTATGTGATTGATAGTATAAATGCAGCTTACATGAAGCTTCTAAATCTTGAAAAAGGGACCGCTTTTTTCCGAATGCTCGAGAGTGAACTGCAGTAAATAACGGTAAAAAAAAGATATGCAAAAAAAGATCAAAAAAGATATGCATGTTCTTTACAATTGTTTTTGTTATATCGTTTACAACTGTGAAACTCCATGCAAACAGAAATTTTGCTATGAAAATCGAAAGAATGAAAATCACGACGTCTTGGACGAGGGTGTTCTGCATGTTTTTTTCGTCTTCAAATCTTTGTTTTTCATTAAAGATAGCCGCCTTTCTGCTTTGAAACCATTATTTTTCTCAAAAATAAAATTATTGTAAAATTTCAAACAATGTATTCACTTGCTGGAAAGTGAATTAAAACTTCAAAAAAGTTTTAGCAAAATTTTCCTTGAACAAAATATCAAGCCTATCAAAAGATAAATCGGGTGCACACATCCTCTGACTACGTACTACGCAACTTCTAATAGTACTAACATCTTACAGTGACGGATTCCAAGAAGACTGTGTTGGAAACTACTCTTTTAAGTAACTTTATTGGTAGCATTTATAATACCCGTTCAAGCAGTGTTAAATTTTTGAAACGCCTATATATACCGTTTTCACGTCAAATTTGACTCTCTTCTAAGCCAACGTACGCTTTTGAAGTCAAACTGAATATCTTTTAAATCCGAGCGAGCGTCTTTCAGATTAAAGTAAGGACTATCCAGAAGTTTTGAATAATTTTTTCCAAGGAAAATTTAGTATGACTTCCGTTAAAATTTTTATTACATGCCGCAATGAGTGAATACACTGTTTGAAATTTTATAAAAATTTTATTTTTAAGGTAAAATAATGTTTGATGTTGATGATAAAAATGACATCGTAATGATAAAGTAGTGTTATGAAAACACTAACATAAATAATGTTATATTTATTGTTAATGTTAATGTTTTATGTTTCATAAGCACAAAATAATGTTTTAATGTTTACATCTGTGCTGATCCACACAAACAGAATTTTTGCTATTGATCCAGTAAAAATCGTAACGATCTAGTCGAGAGCGCGGCGCGAACTTTTCCTTCAGTACACTGAGTGCTGCCTTTCTGCGCTTTAAAGCAAGATGAAATTCATTGTTTTTACTCAATTATTTCCATAAAATTTTAGACAGTGTGTTCACTTGTTAGGACAGGTGTGAACTTAAGAAATCCAAAGGAAGTGGTACTCAACTTTCTTTGAATAAAAAATAAATTCTATTATTTTGAAATTCTGTTAGTAATTAAAATTCCATTAATAAAACTAGCGATCTCGGATTCTCTAGTTGAATCTGAAAGCAGCTCATTTTGATCTGAAAGTTGATCAGTTTGACTCCACAAGCGTCAAGCTTGCTTAGAAAAGTGTCCAATTTGATGTTATATATAAAATTCAGATATTATTAAAGATACGTAGGTAGTATAGGTATGCTCTCGAAACTTGGAGTGTATTCGAAAAACGCAATTTTCTAAATATTCCGATACGAATACATTAGAAAAACGCGATTTTTGAGCACTCGAATTCGAACACACAAACTCGAATGAAAATGCATATGTATTGGAATTGGTCACTCGAGTACAACTGTAACAGGTAGTGAAGTTGCGAATGCGAAAAGCTCAAGAAGAAATGGAAGGAGAATGGAAAGTGAGTCACTGATAGAGCTCGCGAAATTCACTAGATCTCGGAGAGGCAGGGATGGCGAGTTTCAAAAAATACACGTGTAAAACGCTCAAAACAGTTTGGCGAAGGAGAGCCATCGATGAAGTTGGAATAGACGGTCTCTAATCAAATAAATGGTTACTCGGATCTATCCTAATCGGGAGGGGGCAACCGTAGAGTGTCAGTTGTGGATGTCAGCCCATGCCTACCATATGTCAACCCCGTGGGACCCATGCGTTCGTTCAAACAGCGCCGGTGGTGTAATGGCGTAGAGCATTCCCACCCGGTCAGCAGGAGGTGCGGGTTCGAGTCCCGCCTGGCGCTAGAGTTCTGGTCGCAACAAAGCATCGTTGGTACAGCTTACGTCCTCGGTACCGGCCATTTGAGGCTTAAAGAAACTGAATTTAATCCTGTCAACCATATTTCATACCATGTTTAAGGAAAGGATTGACGCCACTATATTTTATTATTTATTTATTCATAAGCGAGTGTAGCCTAATCGGAGGAGATGCCGACTGTCGCGTGCACCCAATACCAGGTTCCTGGTTCGGATTTCCCGCCCAGACCAACCAGTCCTTCCATGCCTCCTGTGTCGATTAATTGGAAACATAGTGATCTCGTGGCGCATCCCAAAACCGAATTGAAACCATACTTGTCTGGAAAGGATGAAGCGCTGGCCGTCGGCTGGCCACGGCAAGCCATTCGGTAGGTCAGATACGCATTTGTATCGCCCCCACGACATCATTTAGAAGCAGAATGCGTGGCGTAACCCAAAAGTAATTGAATAACACCGTCCTTTACCCTTATTTATTCATGACGTATACCAAAGTCCGCCTGGTACAAAAACAACGAGAAGAGAAAGTTCAGACAGCACAGCCACAAGCAACACTGAAATGCAAAAAAAAATTAAAAAATAAAAAACAAAAAATAAAACTAGAATTACAAAGCAGGATTAAAAATTCAGGTCACTTCTGCAAGGCAATTTAACTAGACCTGCTTTTGGAAGGGTTGAATGACATGTGCAGAAAGGCCTCATTAATTAATTTACTGAGCAGCTGAACTACCATATGCTCCTCCCCCCTCCGATTAGGATAGATCCGGTTCCTCTAGGCGAGTGTAGGAGTCCTGAGCGGGTAGTTCAACTGACCATAGCGGGTACTTCAGTGTAGAAGCCGTCATAAGCAGAAGAAAACCGAAGAGCAGCTGATCACCGTCCGGACAGCTGTCCTGGCGACGGTGTTCCAGGACTTTTTCCAGCTATCCAGACGAAGCAATCGCCTTGTTTCCTGAACAAACAGCTCAAAAGCGCAAACAGTGTGGCCTGCTGACTGGTGAACAATGCGCGAAAGCAACGAGCCGGCGGCGCTTCGGGACCGTTTTTATGGCAGGGATCGCACGCTACACTAAGCCAGAACTGGGCTTGGAAAGACTGAACTGGTTAGAACGACTAGAAGAAGGTTCAGGTACCGGCAGATTACCAGTGGCTGCTCACTGACCAACTCCAACTCCAGCTTCAGCTCCAGCCGGCTCAAGTGATCCCAAGAACAGGGAAAAGTGGCAGGAAAGGGACCGGTGTGGACCGCTCGCTGCCGGTCTAATTGCAATCGCCTCGCCGAGCACATGCAGCCGCTATCGGACGTCGGAAAAATGGCCGAAGGCAAACACGAGGACGACGACGACCACAAAGCGACCAGCCCTCACAGACACACACATAAAGCAGTCGCTGAAACCGGCGCAGCTGCCTGCCAATGCATGCGATCCATAGATCTCGTTCTCCGTTGAAGGAACGGCGAAAAAGTGGTGTCGCTACTGGTTACAGAAGTCAGAAGGCTAGCTGAAGCCGCTGAGAATCCAGGAGTCTGATGAATGACCAGGGCATGCCAAAGCGGCACGAGAACCGAAGCCCAAGGCAGTAGAATGAGTTGCCGACTGCCGCCGGTTGCGGCGAGTGCATGGAGGAGGAGAAGACCGTCTACACGAAGCGACCAGGTTCCCAGCAAACACAGAGACCGGCTGGCAGCAGAGCGGCGCCAGCGCCGACCGGCGCCTGGACCCACCACCACCACTGCTGCTGCTGCTGATCCTCGACGAGCGGGAGGAAAACCGACAGGGACTCTAGGGGTCTGGACTGGCTCGTACAGACAACGGAGGGGTGGCACACTATGCGACTGAAGTGAAAAGACTACGAAAGCTCAATGAGAAGTGGAAGTCCGAACCTTGGAAAATCGGAACTGGTCGTTAATATGGCCTGCATGGCGAGGCGGTAGAGGGGCAGCTAATCACAGCCAGTCAGAGCACCGGCCATTCTCTGGGAGGCACGTGTATTGAATGCGGCCTGACTCTTCTGGTACATCGCTCCTCTCGCCCAATGTAGGCCACATTAACGACCAGTACCTTAAGATCTTTAGACGAAAAGGATTGAGGATAGGAATGAAAACCAATTTCTTTTCAAGGTTTAATTTTTCTCGTGAAAGTGTAAAAAAATGAGAATTGGTACTTGTTGGAATTTTGCCCGTGCACGCTTGAGGGATGTTTCGCATGGGGAGACGTTCATTGCCGTTCTATGTTTATCAGCACCGGCGATACGTTTGTAGTGAAAAACGGTACTAGTCGTGAATATGGTCTACATCGGTAGGTAGTACACGCCAGCCAGTTACAATCAATCAGAGCACCGACCGAACAGGCGGTCAGTACACGCAACGTACACAATGTGAACTGTTTGATCTAGTAACCCGCCTATCTCTCCCCATGTAGGTCACATTAACGACTAGTACCTTAAAATCTTCAGGCAAAAAAGGACAAAAAAGGTAGTGTATAAAGTTAAAATAAAACTAAATTTTCCTAGTCGGAAATTTTTCGCAGCTGCTTTAAAGGCGACAAAAATAAAAATAAAATGAAAATGGAATAAAATGTTTCTGCTGAGCTTTTACCCATCTTTCAGAATTTATTGGTACTTGTTGGGAAGTTGGCCTGTGCGTGCACAAGAGTTTCTGAAATTTCTTTTACACCCAGGGAACATTTCACTAATTGCTGTTCTATTTTTAGCGGCGTCCCCAATATTTTTGTAGTGGAAGAAGGCACTAGTCGTCAATGTGGCCTACATGGGAAGATGGAGACGCGCTAGCCAATCGCAACCAATCAGAACAACGAGCAGATCAGTTCAATGCGGCCTCAATGGTGTAGTACTTCGTCCATTTCTCACCATGTAGGCCAAGTTAAAGACATGTGCTTCAAAATCTCTAGGACGAAAGATACGGTGTAGGCCGTTAATCTTCGTCGCAGCGGGACGCGACGCCAGGTATAGTGACCATATTGATTGTGCGACGCGATCGATCAATTTGGCCTCATTGCGTGACCATCGCGTTTACCATCGTTTATACTTCGTCGCGTCGCGCCGCGACGAAGTATAAACGGGCCTAAAGGTAGAAATAAAACCAAATTTTCGAAGGCCAAGATTTTTCGCAGTTGTTTTAAAATCGGCAAAAAAATAGAAATTTGAATATGAATGAAAGTGATTTTGCTGAGTTTATATTCCTTATATTTTATATTTTACAAGATATTTCCGAATACTCAGTTTCTTTTCTTATTTTTCAAAATGTATTGGTACTTGTTGGGAACTTGCCCTGCCCCATGCGTGCTTAAAAGTTTCCGGAGTTGGCCAGGGCAACACCACACTAATTGCTTATCTATTTTTATCAGCGTGCCCGATTTGCTTCGTAGTGGAAAAATAACAAGGTACTAGTCGTCAATGTGGCCTACCAGGAGAGCTAAGAATGCGCCAGCCAGATTGACCGAAAATGCTTCATCCAATCAAAACGCTGAGCATACACGCCTCCTTTGGCTGGCCATCCCATTCAAAGTGGCATGATTGATCTGATACGTCCACCCTCGCCCCACGTAGGCCACATTAGCGACTACTACCTTGAAATCATTAGGCAATTATAATAGCAGATTTTTTTTAGTTCAAAATTTTTCAAAGCTGCATACATTTAGATTTAAGATTAAATTAATCAGATATCATAAATATTATTATATTATTACTCTAGGAAGACACTTAAACCTGATTTGACCAACGTAAATCTGCAGGATGTGGAAAAGATACAGCGTGGACCTTTCTCTCTAGATCTGCACCCACTTTTATGTAAAATTCAACGAACTAAAATGGTAAAAGATTAGATTTTTTGAAGTTTTTCCTACGTTTCCTAGTAAAAAGTGTCGACTATAAAATTAGAACTCCGCCAACTTCAGACGGAACTATGCCCACATCACTCATGGACATGGATAATTTAAGCACGCACGCATGAAAGAAGTCTTTAGGAAACTCTAGAAGAAGTAGTTCACCTATGCCTCACGAAGAGGAGGACCCGAGCTTCATTGAGATCGGAAGCTGCTTAACAGCCTTAACGGTTCCAAAGGGTGTCGTAAAGGCCTTGGCGATGGCCCAGCCTAAGGCCGGCAGCAGAGTCTTGCGGGTGCCGCGGAGCCGCCATAACAACGGCGAGTGGTGCGGCGCCGCGAGCGTTACTGTACGCAATACTGCGTACTTTTTGCGGGAGCGTAAAAACGAACAAAAACACTACAGTGGTGTGTCAACGAAAGACAGGGTTAACTCGTCCGCCCCGCGATTTCCACCACATTGGGTCTCACTGCGGCAGGAGCGATATTAACGAGTTCTCCGGGTGCTGCCGCAAGAGTCTGTAAAGGCCCGAAAGCTTAGGCTTGTGGAAACGGCGCCGAAATGGTGGCGGGAGAGCGGACCGTCGGCCATGGGGAGCGGCACATCCGGGACGTGCTATCAGCATGGCGGACTGCCCCAGTCGAACACGGCCTGATACCAGGCGTTGATGAGAATTCCACGCTCCCCGTCGCTGCGGTAAAGCCATTTTTAGCCGCCTTATCTACGCGGACCCGCATCGCGGCATCGAGTTACAGGAACTACGCTCTGCTCTCCGATATCACGGGGATACCGGAACCGCTGCTGTCTATTGCTCCCGCAATAGACCCAGAAAACGGTGTAGTCTATTCTGGGGTGTAGCATCGTCTTTTCTAACCCATATCAGTGGGAGGTTGTTGGGGCAAATGGCGGCATTCCTGGACCTGGAGAAGGCCTACGACAGGCTACCCCGAGCCGTACTCTGGAAAGACCTCCGAGGGAGGGGTGTCCCGGAACGGTCATAAGGGACATGTACGAAGGCTCGAAAGCGGCGATACGAACTCACACGGGGTGACAAGGAAAGTGGACATCACAGTGGGGGTACACCAAGGGTCGGTTCTGAGTCCGTTCCTCTTCCTGCTGACGCTTGACTCGGTAGTGAACCACCTTGAGGAAGGCCTACTCAGAACGATCCTCTACGCGGACGACATCGCCCTAGTAGCCGACAAGCAGGAGGAGCTGGAGGAGAAGGTGCAGCTGTGGCAGAGAACCCTCGCAGACAACGGCCTACGGCTGAACGTGAAGAAGACGAAGTTCATCAGTTCTGAGCAGTGCGCTGGATCGATCCTAGACTGCCAAGGAGAAGAGATCGAGAAGGTGGAAGAATTCCACTACTTCGAAAATGGTCTATCCAAGGAAGGAAGTGTGGACCAGGCGGTCAGAGGACAGATAAACGCAGCCTGGCTCAAGTGGAGGGAGTCCACAGGGATCCTCTGCGACGTAAATGCTCCAGGACGCTCAAAGGCAAGCTCTATAGAGCAGCTGTGAGGCCTGTCCTCCTCTACGGCAGTGAGTGCTGGGCCCTGGGTAAGGAGCAAGAGCGGGAGATGCACGCTGCGGAAATGAGGATGCTGAGGTGAGCATGTGGGTGGACCCGTCTCAAGACAGGGTGCGAAACGAGAATGTTAGGGTAGTGATGAAGACAGCCCCGATCTAGCAGAAGATGAGAGAGCAGCGCCTGAGGTGGTATGGACACGTCCTCAGAAGACCAGAGGATCACCCCACAAGGTTGGCCCTGGATTTCGAGGTATCCGGAAAGCGTCCGAGAGGAGCCCTAAGGAAAAGGTGGAAGGACGTCATCAAGAAAGATCTCACCAAAGTCGGTGCCACAGTAGATGAAGCCCTTGATAGGATGAGGTGGCGACAGATTGCAAGAACAGCGGACCCTGCGACTGCGCGGGACTAAACGCTCAGGAGAAGAAGAAGAAGAAGATCAGTGTGAGGTTGGCTCCATGGGAAAGATAGAGATCGACCTTGGCCATCGACAGGACGCTATGCAAGTCTGATTCATACCCTAAGTTTCCGGCCAAAAGCAATACGCATGGAGCATTCCAGAAAATGATAAGTTAATCACGATCGCTATGCAAGCCAGATTTGTACTCCAAGTTTCTAGACAAAACGCAACATGCATGGCGCATTCCAAAAAGGATCGGTTAACCATGACCCGTATCCAGTAAAACACTGGAAAATCGAACAAATTTGTTTTTAATAAATGATTTCTTAAGCAAAAGGTGACATTTTGTAGTCACGTAGGGATGCGCCATGCGCTCCACATTTACTCGATATCGTAGAGACATTTGGGAAACGTTCCTAGCCAAAATGTGGCCCTTTTGAAGTCAAGCGATCTACTACTGATCGTTTTGCTTTTTCCACTAATTGTTGATAAAATGCGCATGAACCTGAAGACTAGATGCGTTCTTTGCGTTGGCTGGACCTGAAGTCGAACCAGAAGCGATCGATTTGTGCTCGTGAAAACGACGAGTTTTGTCGACTGCGCTACATACTTGTCGGTTTTTTGACTGACCAACAGCAACACGGCACCCACCCATAGATTGAGTTGCTTCTTAAAAATTAAAAAAAAGATCAATTCAATTTCATTTATCCATCAATTTCAATTTATCCATTTTCTTTGAATAAGATTAGCCGTCATTAATTAAATTTCCGTACAAAAAGCTGTAAATTTATGCCTAGAAATGAGAATTACAAAGAATTTCAAATGATTTATTTATCTTATCACGCGGTCTATGATTAGCATGGGTTCTATATAAGCAATGAAATTTTGTAAAAAAAAAGTGAAAATTGGCGTCTAGAAATATGTTTTTAATGAAGTAAGGAATCTCGACTGTTCTACTCCATTTGGCTTAAAGTTTCTGATTGAAATTAGTTCTCATTAGGCAAAAAATTCAGAAAAAAATACTGACCACTTGCCTCTAAAAGTGTACATTTGAATTTATGAAGCTGGTCTTGACGAGGAATTTTGACTTTTTTAACATTGCTTAATTTTGTGCTTAGCATTGACTCTCGTTAGTTGTTAAATTTTGGTTAAAAAGTTAAAAATTTACGTTTAAAAACTCAGCTTGTGGTTTAGGCTCTTTTAAGTGAGGGTAAAGGTGTTCTTTAAGATTTAAGATTAAGAAATTATTTTCGATCTTTTTTATAGATGTTTACAATCCTTAAAAATTAAAAATCTTTTTTATAACTGTTCTAAATTTTTTATTTCAAACTCCAATATACACCCAAGATGCTGAGTAACTTTGTGGTGCGAAATACGAATTTTAAAGCGTTTTTGTAAATACAAAAAACTGAAAATAAGCGATTGAAAGTATTTAAAATTCAACACAAAAAGCCGTAACGTAAAAATCATCGTTGCATTTAGAAGAGAAGTTTAATTGAGAAAGAAACGAAAAGCATGGCGTTACCTACTGAAAAAGAGTCCGAAGTAAAAATCAACCTAATCATTTAAAATTCATGTAAAATTCGAGAGAATATGTAAATACCAGGGTTCCAGGGAGGTCATTTGTTCGCTACTGGATTAAGCCATGCGTTCTACTTCTCTTGAATTAGCGCTGGCAACCTACATGTCCAGGGTAGAGCGAGTAGTCCACCTAGTTTTCTACAGCAAAACGTGGACATATATGGTGCAAAGTCGGAATACGGTAGACAAGGTACGGTGTAAACACACACACACAGAGTTCTCAGAGCGTTACAAGTATTTTGTAGATACAATAACCATAAAGCTATGGAAGGCTAAAGGACGGTGTTACTCAATCCTGTTTTGGGATGGGCCATGCATTCTACTTCTACGGGATGTCGTGGAGGCGATTTGAATGCGTATTTGGCCATACAATCAACTGCGGTGGCCAGCCGATAAACAAGTCAGCGCATTATCTTCCCAGACAAGTCTGGTACCAACTGACCAATCCCGGAGGGATGGAAGGTTTGGTTGGCCTAGGAGGGAAATCCGAACCATGAACCTTCTATAGGATGCACGCGACAGCCGACACCTCTTCCAACTGCGCTACAGGCGTCCACAGTAACCATATTTGGAATAAAACCACATGATTTAGTTGCAGTCCTAGTTCAGAGAAGCGAGCATTTCAAAAGAACAGCCCAAGACTGGTCGATGTCTGTATGGGGCTGTTCTGCTGACTAAACACCAGTCTTATCAGCAGCGGAGCGCTGATGCGACCGGTGAACACGACTTCGTCCACGCCCTGCTCGGTCTCGTCAGACCGGAGTCAGACGAGCACTTCAGAAATTTGCACTCGTTCCCCTCGAAGAGTTCCATGAATCCATCACGCTCCTAATCCCTGGCTGGGAAAGAACACGCGAACTCGCTGCGAGCGCTGTCAAGTGTAGCCTAATCCCCTAGATTGGTTTCCAGGAAAGCGACGCTGGCAGGCAGATCGCTTAGATTCTTTGGATAAAGAACACCCAGCCGGACTAGCGGTACTTCTCGTTTCTTGACAAGCATAGGGAAGACAAAACGCCTCTTCCTGGATGAGGCTCTGGGAGAAATACCATTCTGAAGGGATGTATCACCTGTATCCATTGATCATCGAGTTGCTCGAGCAGGTCCCAACAGCGTCTCCATTCGTCCCTCTCGTGTGCCAAAATGCTCCAATGAATCCTCCTCGCTCGACGGACACGAAGAGCGTCATATCGGTGATTCAGGGATTTCACGGAGAAGTCCGCCAAAACCCGTTGCTGGGCCTCCTGGTGTTCTCTTGACATCAGCGGAATCCAGTCGGTCACGGCTGTCGTGCAGCGGTTGTCTGCGAAGTGGTTGGCCCGCCTAATTTTCGACAGCCTAGCCCATGTGACAGTGTTCTGATCTTACAGCAGCCCTGGACAACGGAACAGCTGAAAGATTGTTCTTGTTTCGCTACGACTCGATCTAACACAGGCCTTTATCATCGGCATTTCGGTCCATATGACGCAGTCGCCGAGATCCATAGCTCCCAGCCCTAGTCCTAAATCGCGTCGGGAGACCAGACATATCTAGGGAAAGGACGAGATACTCGATTGTCCAGCGCAATTCATCGTGTAGACCAAAAGCGCATTCAGATTACCTTCACGATGTCCTTCGAAGGCGTGGCGTACTGCACAAATTGAGTGACGACGACCACTTTCCTTCCCTTTTCTATGGGGCATCATACACTTGTACCATTTTCACGTCGAATTGGGTGCAATTGGACACTTCGGAAATCGAAATGGACACTCTTCTAAGCCAGCCTTAGACGTTGAAACGAAAAAACCGAAACGAGCGAACAAAAGCGAACTTTTCCAAATCGGAATGAGCTTCTTCTATATTAAACTAGACACTTCGGAAATCAAATATTAAACTATTATTCAAAATTTAAAGTCAAATGTTATATTAAACTAGAGCCCTCCAAAAAAGTTGGAAACATTTTATGCTCAAAGAAAACCAGTATAACTTTCCTTGAAGTTTTAGATCATCTACCGAATAAGTGAATACATTGTTTGAAATTTTATAAAATTTCTACTTTTGAGGAAAAATAGCGGTTCAAAGCTTGATTTAAAACGCAGGGGGTGACTATTTTTTAGTGCCAAGAAAAGAGATTGCGCCATGCCCTTGTCCAATGCGTCCCGACTTTTATTGGATTGATGGCAGAATTTCTGCTTTCATGGAGTTTGACATCCGTTAACGATACAACAAAAGTATTTTATTATAGGGAATCCTTCTACTTCTAGTTATTCTACAGGAATAATTGTAGGAATCTGACATATTTTAACTTTAGAGTTTCAATTAAGCGGCATTTACACCATCAATAAAATAAAAATTGCAGTGCTGGACAAAATTAGGCTATTTTTGTTTTATTTTATTCCTCCCAAACAAGTCTATTTAGCAATTTGTCAATCCCAAAGGGATGGAAAGCTCACTCGCTCGGGTTGGGATAAGGATAAGATCAAAGATAAAGGGCGGCGTTATTGAATCCTCTCGGGATGCGCCACGCATTCTACTTCTACGGGATGTCGTGGAGGCGATTTAAATGCGTATTTCGTCGTACAATGCGATGGTCACCCGATGAACAAGTCAGCGTTTTCCTCCTCCCATGGACAAGACTAGTACCATTTCACCGACTCCAAAGGAGTGGAGGGCTTGAGGCCTGGATCCGAACCAAGAACCTGGTATCGGGTGCACGCGACAGCCGCCATCTCCTCCGACTGCGCCAAACGCACCTTCGCTTTGATACAAAATAATAAGATAACACAAGAGGCAATATAGAACATAAGAAAAGGCAGAAATTGAAGGCGTCACAGAAAAGTGTAAAGTGTTAATATTTCAAATTATACAGAATGAAACAATGTTGCATATAAAGGATAAAGGATAAAGGACAACGTTATTCAATCCCTTTTGGGATGCGCCACGCATTCTACTTCCACGGGATATCGTGGAGGCGATTTGAATGCGTATTTGGCCATACGATGAATTGCGGTGGCCAGCCGATGAACAAGTCAGCGCTCTATCCTTCTCAGACAAGTCTGGTACCAATTCACCGCCCCCGGAGTGATGGAAGGCTTGGTTGGCCTGGGCGGGAAATCCGAACCAGGAACCTGGTATCGGATGCACGCGACAGTCGGCGACTCCTCCGACTGCGCTACACGCGCCCTACACGCTAGTGTTACATATAATATAAGGAATTTAAAAATATAAAAGGGTTCGTTTCGCCCACTGTATTCAGGCGAATCTTTGGAAGTCGGGCCGGGATGCGAACCTAGACTGCGCTCCACACGCCCAGTCAGAAATATTTTAAATTATATCTGTATATTTATACAAACAGAGCCAAGCTCACCATGAACGTGTTGCACTACAAGAAGGGTACAGAGGGTACAGTGAAATCGGCCATTGTTTTTGCGCCGACGCACACCTGAGGAATGCTGTATGGTGATAGTGTGAGGTGTCGATGAGCGGAAGAGCTTATGAACTCAAAGGCAGCGCCGAAAAGGCGTAAAAATAGCCGCGGAAGGCCGCCACTAAGTGGAGCGGAATGGAGAGCTGCCCTGAGGGCGTGACGACGACGTCGACGACACATAGCGTGAGTGCTGAGTGAGTGAGCGAGTGAGTAGGTGCAGGCAGGAGTTGGCAATGAGCGCCAGCCAGCCGGCCGGAGAGCCAGCCGAGGGCTGCAGCCATGCTTAAGTACGTCGTGCTCGCTCCACTGATGCTGCTGCTGCTGCCTGCCTGGCTGCCTGGCTGCAGCATCCAGGCAGCAGCAGCAGGAGGAGAACTGCAGCTCTCCTTCGGGCACACTTCAGCTCGTTGCCACAATCAATACGACACCGCTGTGCGGTGCTTTTTCTTCTTTAATAATTCGCTCACCCTCTCCACACCCTGTGTTTTCATACGGCGGCCGCTCATCGTCACCGCGCTTCAGAAGACCTCCCATGGAGCAGTGTTTGTTCCTTCCGTGGCTCTGTCAACAACAAGAAGAAGCACCTCGAAAGCCCTGCTGCTGACTGGCTGGCTTTGAAGCCGACAATGCATTTAGAAGCAGGACAAGGGTCTGAAGAGCTATGGATATAGGAGGCTATAAAGTCTACCGTATCCCTGAAGTAGTTCTATTTCAGAGCTGACAATCGGCATGTTATAGCGGCACCTAAAGCGTGGAAAAACTGAAATAGAGAGAGGATGGCCGTGAGGAATGAGGCACGCGATGGAATCGAAGCGAAACCTGAGGGAACGGCTGAATGGAAGAAAGACCTTCAAAAAGGCTCTCACACACTCTCACGAACCAGCGTACTATTCAGGACAAGGGAGGGCATTAATCAATCCTTCTGTGGGATGCGCCACGCATTCGAATTCTATACAATCACATGGAGGTAAATTATACCATTTTCTCGACAACTTGGATACCTTTCATGTCGAACTGGACACTTTTTTAAACAAACTTATTAGGTTGGTGCATATGTTCTCGGACATTTGGTCCCTCCTGAATTGAAAGCGCATTTTCCCGCCAAAATTTCTCACATGTATCAACGCGTAAATGATCGATCGATAGAGAAAGGAAAGGGCTACAAAACTGTTCCTAACATTTACTTCTGCGTTGTTAACGCCAGCTATTATGGCTGAGCAATTCATCCCAACTGAGACGCATATTCGGCACGTCATGTTATTCCTGCATCAATCTGGCCTCAACGCCAACGAATCGTATCGTCGCCTGAAGGATGTTTACAGCGAGAGTGCTCCTGCTCGGAGTACTGTGTACCAGTGGTTCTCGAAGTCTGCTGTTGGTGAATTCTCCGTTGAAGACAATGAACGAGAAGGGCGCCCGATGACACTGGATTTGGATGGCCTCCGAAGTAGAGTGGAAGCGGACCCATACCAAACCACTCGCGAACTATCAAGCACTCTTGGTGTTAGTCACTCAACAGTCGTTCGAGGATTGAAGTCGATTGGCAAGGTGCAAAAATTGGGTTGCTGGGTACCTCACGACTCGACACAACATGACATGGACCGCAGAGCCGATGTCGCTCTGTCTCTCCTTACCCTCAGACGTACCCACGGATGGCTGGACAACCTTGTCACCGGGGATGAGAAGTGGATACTCTACTCTAATTATCACGGGCTTGCACAGTGGGTTGACGCAACTGGAGAGGCAGAGACGTTCCGAAACCCGACCTTCACGTGAAAAAGGTGGTGCTATGCATTTGGTGGAGCGTTCTTGGCGTAGAATACTGGGAGCTGCTGGACGAAGGGATAACAGTGACGGCAGAAGTTTACATCAACCAACTGAGGACGTTGAGGGCCCACCTTCAAACCACACGAGGAGAGCAGGTGAAGGTGTATTTTCAACACGAGAACGCTAGACCGCATATTGCTAGAGCGACGGCGGCTGAGTTGGCGGACTGCGGATGGACCGTTCTTCCACATCCACCTTACTCACCAGATCTCGCTCCTTCTGATTCTCATTTGTTTTCGAGCCTTCAACGCTATTTGGACGGCCAGCAATTTAGGAACCGAGAGGATGTCAAGGAGGCACTGCTCACATTTTTCGAATCACAACCGGCTACGTTTTGGAGAAAAGGCGTCCATGACTTGCCAGCACATTGGCGAAAGACAATTGAGGTAAAGGGTGGTTACTTCAAATGATTTGATATTGTTGTTCGTATGTTGTTATAATAAAATTTCATGCCCCAAATGTCCGAGAACTTATGCATCAACCTAATAGAAGCAGTTTTATTAATCGAAATAAACAGCAATATAATCAGTACACATTTCCCAACGCGACAATAGCTTAGACGTTCCACTTTTGTAAAAATCTGAACTACGAGAATTTATGAAACATAAGAAGTCATCTTCGACATCATCTTGCATCTCCTTTACATGACGACCTAAATGCCTGAGAAAGTGATAATCGGTAGGGGACAGGATAGGACTGGGCCTCTTCGATTGACCAAAGCCGGCTGTTTTTCAGTCAACTTCTGGTGCGCACTTCATCATCACAGTGCCTTTTCGCTGTGATGGTCTCTCCAGTTTTCAAGAACTTGTAGTGGACTATACCATCCAAGGTCCACCACACGGATGTAGACTTGGTTTCGGCATCTCCTTGGGACTCTCCTTCTTCTCCAGCCATTGTGCAGAGCGACGATGATTTTCAGAAAGGATCTGCTTTTCGTCGCATGTCGTAGCCACGAAACATCTACCTGAAATTGAGGTAGCAAAATTGGCTATTTCATACATAATACGACCTGAAACGGTTCCACTGATATTTTTGGATTGAAACAATGCTAGCATCTATACATTCTGTCGAAATTCTCAACGGTTTAACGGAAACGCAGCCCTGTCTGGGAAGCTCGAAGCGTCCAATTTGACAGGATTTCGATCAGAATTTGAACACCGTAATCTAAGCCGCGAAGACGTATGGAAAGCCATGTGCTGTAGGAATCAATTCTGTAAGCAGATTTGCTTCGAGCAACGGATGAGGCGGATGAGGTGAATCCATGTGAATGATAGCAGCTTTGACGCTCTCGGAATCGCGCTAAGAAGAGCGCCGTTCTCCGGACGACAGCGAGGGTCTCTGAAGGGAGTGAAGCGCTTCAGAAGCAGGAGCAGCGGGGTTCGCGCGCTTCTTTGAGAGTACAGAAGTCTTCCTATACGTGTCCAGGCGCGCTGACGTCGTTCCCGTAGACCCACTCACCAGCGCCAAATCGATGCCACGTGCTAGCCTCCGACGGCGCCTTGATAGGAGGTTATCAGTGGCGTCTTCGGAGACGACAACGTCGGCTTCCGCTTCACAATCTTTTTCCCAAAATGCGTCGGCTGCCCATCTGGCGGAAAACGCCTAGGCATGGCATTTGCCGCAAGGACGTGGCGATGGCTAGCTTGAAGCATTGGAGGTAACCACGGAAATGGCTTTAAGGATAAGAAGATAAGGGACGACGTTACTCAATCCGATTTAGGATGCGTCACGTGTTCAACTTCTACGGGATGTCGTGGAGGCGATTTGAATGCTTATTTGGCCATACAATGACTCGCGGTGGCCAGCCGATGAACAAATCAGCGCTTTACCCTTCCCAGACAAGTCTGGTTCCAATTCACCGACCCCGTAGGGATGGAAGGCTTGGTTGGCCTGGGTGGGAAATCCGAACCAGGAACTGGTATCGGGTGCTGGGGACAGTCGGTGCCTCCTCCGCTACACGCGCCCACGAACTGTAGCTTACTTGTCGTTAATGTGTCCTACAAGGGTAGGAGGAGACGCACCAGGCCAGTCAGGCCGCATTGAGTGGGCGCGGCAATCAGGGCCGAATTCATCCACGACTTACAGCAATTTAACAGAGAAAATACAGCCGAAATCCCTGAAAGTGCGGCTTATCAATCGAGATGATGAAACATTTCGCCGCGCTATCAGGGATTTCGGTTGTATTTTCTCTGTTAAATGGCTGCAAGTTGTCGATGAATTCGTCTCCAGAGCGGGCGTGAACGATCGGTGCTCTGATTGGCCGACGAGTGTTCGGTCAGTGTTCTTACTGGTTGTGATTGGCATGCAGGCAAACTCAACAATTAGTGCCAAAGTGCGAACTAGTGTTACTAAAAGCTACTGAGCAGTCAGTCAAGAGCTTCTACACTGGAAATGACCAAAATTTACCACCTTGAATGGGATTCGAACTACTATTTCGATGCAATGCGAGCGTGAATACCAACGAATTCCTCTGCTCCCGCCCCCTTGTGATGCCATTGGACGACCGAACGTCTATTTGCATATGTCTGAATCTCATTGGTATTCTGGTAGCCGTCGTAATGAAGCATTTTGAACGAACGAGACTTTTTTCATCCACTTAGTCTTTGAACCAAGTCCATTAGCGGACCAAGGAGACTAGAGCCAGAAACCAAGTACAAATTGAAAATTGGGATCTATTCCTGCAGAGAGGGAAGACATTTTCCTCGTCTTTTTAGCAACGGCGATAATTGAAAAGACGCTGTTTTACAATGATGAATAGCTAAAGTGGCCTACAAGGAGGCTTTATTTGCGATTCCATAGCCGGCAGAGACCTCAACTATGCTTGTGTTCGTCTCGCCTTTCTAACAGTGCAGCTTACCCCTCCAACTAGGATAAATGAGAAATCGTTAATTTATTGTTTCTGGATTACCAGCAACAGTATTAGGTCTCCTTCAGGCTAATCCCCTATCCCTAGAAGCTTTGAAAATTGAGAGAACATTGCTAGATCACTATTCACGAAAGTTATCTGATCCCTGTAATGTTGCTGAACCTCGACTGACTTGGGAAGGAAGCCATGCGTCAGTGCCTTCTATGCTTGTCCCCCGGAGGCTAGCCATGCGACGAAGGACGGCGTTGATCCACCTTTCTCGGGCTACGGTAATACCGTATCCCTACGAGCTGGGACAGTTGAAAGAACCGCTCGCTAGATCACTATTAACCGAAATTGACAGGCGGGACAGGTGATGATTGTATTAGGTTGGGTCATATATTTTGCAACATTTCTGGATTTTTTTCTGGAAACCCGCTGAAGTGTTATATTCTGTTTGAAAGCTTGTTTCCTAGCGTTCATTTTGAGTTATGAATCGTGAATTTTCCTTGCGTTTTTGAAAACTTTTATTCACTCGATGACCTCTCAAAGTGGAAAGTGTGTGATTTCATTTTCAATTAGTTCAAGCTCGGTAGCAACCCACCGGCGGGGGTCATGCACATTCAGGAAGTCACCGGCAAGTTCACTTCTAACCGAATAAATTATTGGAGATGGTGTCAGAAGTTCCTCTCCGCCCAGAAGGGCGAATAAAGAGAAACCACTCTCGTGAAGACCTGCGCAAATCCATCAAGTCGAATTCTTCTCAAACCACACTAGGACTTACACCTGATCTCCACACCTCCCAGTGAACCACCGTCTGTCGGCTGTAGAGGATTGAAAAGCCGCCAAAATCGCCTTCGTCAGTGCCTCGCGCGTTGACGGAAACCCAAGTAAATCGCTATGCTTCCGACTGCCGAGAGCTCCGACACAAGTTCAAGCGAGAGGGCCTGGATCGAATCCTTACCAGCGATGAAAAGCCGGTGCTTCACTACAACTGAAGAGCCGGAAAGCAATAGCTGGAACGCAACGAGCTGGGGTTCTGACGTCAAATCCGGAACTCCATCGAAAGAAGGTCCTGCTGTGCGTTTGGTGGATGTGTGGTGGCACAATGCATCGGGAGCTACTCCACGTAGTCAAACCGTCCTCGACGCTCGCTTCTGCGTAGAACTCGACTAGAACCAGCAAAAATCGGTGGAGAAAGAAGTCGATGCGATCCACTGTTTCATCCACCTGGGCAAGGACCGACCGCTTATGGCACTTTAGACGCTAGAGAAAGTCTAGGAATTGAGCTGGACCAAAATCAAGCAACCACCATACACCTCGAACATTGCGCCGTCTGACTGCCATCTGCTTCGGTCTATGGATCACTTCCACCATGGTACGCGCTTCGCCGAAGTCGATGAGGTCCCACCGGTGGTACACGACTTCTTCATGTCGAAACCGACGAAATTCTACAGAGACGTAATCCAACCAGTGCATGAAAAGGGGAAGAAACTCATTGAGAATAACGACAAATACTTGGTTTAATTCAATCAATTTTCTTTTGTGGTATAATCCTATTTTTGCTGACAGACAAATTTTGTCGCAAAATTTATGACTCAACCTAATAGGACTATGTTAAGGCAACGTTGAACCCGGCCGTACTGATCAGTTCAGCGTGGCTGCTGGTCCTGCCAGTACTTTGCTTTTATTGAACTGCATGCGTGCATGTCAACGATATTGCTTAACCATTTCGTCTTCATCGTGAGCTCTCCTGGCAGCTTTCTTTCGCAAAAATGCACAGTGAATAACATTTTGGTTCGTTTAAGGTTTGGTCAACGGTCCGTGGCAGAAATTTGATCAGCACACCGTTATTTGCTTCTTTGCTGTCGTCTGAACTAAGAACAGAACCTTTTAGGACAAGAGGAGCCATTCTGTGAAGCAGGCGGATCTATGTACTTTGTAAATAGTCGGTTGATCGAAAAGTCTTGCAACACTTTACGCTACTGCCTGTTAAATTTGTTAAAGCTCTTACGGTATTGATCTTGTGTGGTGACGTCACAGTACATTCTCGAAGCTTCCTCAAGCATACTGTAATAAGGCCTCGTCGAGTACGAATACAGCAACAATGCCAACGATAAGCAGCAGCATCCTACGAGCTATCGTCTACTGCGAGCTTCTGCAAGGCCATTCCGCAAGGACTGCAGCCTCCACCATCTGCGCTGCATTCAAGGAGGAAGTCATTCACTATTCCACAGTGGCCCGTTGGTATCAGCGCTTCAAGGCTGGAGATATCGCTCTCGAAGGTCGACCTCGTTCCGGACGCCCCTTTGTTGTAGAAGAAGACAGCCTGCGCAAAGCCTTCAAGGTGAAGCCAAATTCAACCACTCGCGAATTGGCGGCGACACTTGGATGTACGTAAAGCACCGTCGTGGGGCAGCTGGAGATCCCTGGGTACCGCAAAGTTTTGTCGTCTTAGGTACCACATGAGCTGCAGGACTCTGACAAGGCATGCCGAATCAGTGTTGCTGAGTCGCTGCTTCTTCGCCCGCACAGAAAGGACTTTCTGAAAGACGGTGTTACTGTGATGAAAGCTGGGTTCTTGATGTCAACCACACCCACAAGAGCCAATGGTTCCCACGCGGAGAAGCGGCTCCAAGACAACCGAAACGTGGGCACCTCGAAAAGAAGGGGACACCATCACCGTACTCTCCAGACCTTGCTCCTTCTGACTACCACCTGTTCAGAGCTCTGAAGCAGCAGCTTCGAGGTAGAGAGTTCGATGACCGACGTCAACTGGAAATGGAGGTTTCTGAATTCTTTTCCCCACAGCTCTCGGAATTCTAGCGGAAAGGAATTGAAAGGCTGCCTGAAATATGGGGCAGGATCTTAGCCTTGGATGGGAAATATACCGTGGACTGAGTTTTCGTATATTGTATTATATTGTATTGTATTGTAATATTGTTGTGCTAGTGTTGCAAGACTTCTCGATCAACCCAATATCTTTCAAAGGCGAACTGTACCAAAGAAATCACTGTGATCACTGTCTGACCTGAATTCTTCATTCTACAGTTTTCAGAAACAATTATGGCAGCATAGAAGAATGTTAGACTGTAAAAGTCTAATTACCGAGCGCAAGCTTTGTAAAAAGATTTGTCACGGAAAAAGAAAGCGCTCAGAAACATTGAGTCGTGCTATGGTGCATAGTTCGAATCTTCGCAAAATCTGGACGACTTTTCACAAACTAAACGAACTAGGCATAGTCAGAAATTGGTTACATAGCATAGAAGTCTTGTCGCTACGTACTGTGTTTTTACAATCTCAATTATTTTTGGGCGAGTGTAGCGCAGTCGAAGGAGGCGCCGGTTGCCGCGTGCACACGATTCCAGCTTCTTGGTTCATATGTCCCGCCCAGGCCAACCAAGCCTTCCATCGCTTCGAGGTCGGTGAATTGGTACAGACTTGAATGGGAAGGATAAAGCGCTGACTTGTTCATCGGCTCGCCACCCCAGGTATGGCCGAATATGTATGCATTCAAACTGCCTCCACGACATAGAAGTAGAATGCGTGGCGTATCCCAAAGGAGACTGAGTAACGCCGGTCTTCACCCTTATTCTAATTGTTTTTCTCGGTTAGCAATTTTGTTGATAATAGACGGACTACTGTTATTTGTTGAAGATGAAGACAGTCATATTGACATGTCGATGGAATTGATAAAATCAATAAAGAAAAGATCTGGCTTTTTGTATACTAAAATATAGCCCTAATGCTAAGGGTAACTTAAGCCGCGTTCTTTTCAGAAGCTTAGGCTGTAATTTCTCTGTTAAGTCTCTGTATTTTGTTACAGGATGTTTTGTTGCGATCAAAACTCTTGCGCCAGGCGGGACTCGAACCCGCATCTTCTGCTTTCCGGGCAGCGATGTTTGCCTTACACCACCGGCGCTGTTTGACCGCAGGTAACATCAGCGATATCCTTGAGATCTGTCAGCACCCACCCGTGATACGGGAATGATCTCTGTAAGTCGTTAATGAATCCGGCCCCTGGTCGAGACCTAGTGTCGCGGGTAGAACCTGTTCATACTTCGCGACGGCAGCGGCAAGAGCGACGGCAGCGCCCGGAAAGTATGAACAGGGACAGCAGCGACGGGAGCGACAAGAGCGGCGGAGGCGACGAACGTAGTGCGGAGTACTCCAGTCGCTCCCGTCGCCCGCGAGGAGTACATCTGTCGCTCCAGTCGCTCCCGTCGCATGCGAGCAGTACATCCGTCGCTCCCGTCGCCCGCGAGAAATATGGACAGGCGACAGCAGCGGCGAGAGCGACGGGAGCGACAGGAGTACGAACAGATTTCGGCAGCGAGCTCTGTTTTAGTCGATTTGCATGCTTTGCACGGGCGACGACGAGTCGCTCTCGTCGTGAAGTATAAACAGACCATTAGACGGCATGTCCTTTAGAAGAGTCGTGACGAAAGTCACGATAGCTTTCACGGAAACTGAACAGCATATGAATAAGCAATAGAACTCTTCATTTGGCATACATTTCTCTATAGACCTGGAGAGGCATATTCGACATCGCCTCAAAACACATGTGGTTACAGCAGCAAGCAAATTGAAACTATAGACAAGTACAACAAAGTAATGGATCTCGAGGTTCAGTAGCAAATACTAAGGCAACGAGTGAAATAAATGGCCTCTGGGGATTGACTAGACGGCCGAGGCCTACTTTTTGGCACCTACATGAGCTACTTTGCCTTGGGAAACATTTGGCAGGGATTAGTAGTGCAGTTACGGATGAAAAAACAGCTGGGACAGATGCTGCTGCAGTTCAAGTTAGGTGGGGCATGCTGACAGCCTAAATAAATAGCGATGTAGAAGTCTGACATGCTTCATCGCGGGACATAGTGCCTACTAGAACAATACAGCACCCCACCGTAGGCGTCTTGGTAACCCTTTCAGTGACCTACAGCTGATACGGCGCACTGTACTACAGTAGAACGTACACAACGCCTGGGAAGTAACCGGCTGCTACCACAAAATGCGTAGACTCTGGGTTCTTCAGAGGTAATAGACACATCTGGAACGAAGTGCTGACTAGTATAGGCTGCTCTTCTTATGCTCAGTGATGTGTACTAGGCTGTCTGGCGTTCCAGTAGTTGGTGCTCTGCATCTCGTACAGCCGCGAGACCGTGCGATCATACGCAAACATCTCCTCTTCGCCCGAGAACAAGCTGGCCTTGGCGTCTTTCTATAACAGACGACGGCTTTTACACTAAGCAAGGCGGCTGGAATGGCTCTTGAGAACGTACCGAATATTCCTCTACTTCTAGGTGATCCATGAGCAACCTCTGCGTGTCACTCAGTCCGCTCTGCTCTCCCGGCACATCCTCGTTCAGCTGGAATAGCTTGTCCGCTGTGGCTTCAGCACTGACGACAAGGCGAACCTGAGCACAGGAGGAATCATGGATCTCATGGATAACTCCGGTATCCAGCACAGAATTCGGGCAAACGACAGCAACGACTCTACCGTGCAATGCATACAAATCGATTGATTACAAGCGACCGCTCGACCAAATTCTACGCGTATTTTTTTACCTGGGCGAATAGCCGCTGCTGACGCGAGCTATGGGCTAAATTCCTATTTATAAACCGACGCTGGGCGACGCGGTGCCATTTATAGTGGCCAAATTGATCGAGTGATCCGCTCGGTCGACTTGGCCACTATGTATTCCATCGCGACGCTGGCCGTCAGAAGTATAAACGGGCATTATGACCCGACCATTCTAACCGCGTGCACTGTCTCTTGACGTCGTCACAGATCAAGACAATGTCTACCATTTTCACGTCAAGCTGGGCATTTTTCAAACCAAACTGTACACTCTTCTAAACAACCTGACGCTTTCGAAATCAGACTGAACATCTTCCAAATCAAAACGAGCGTCTACTGGATGAAACTATGTAGAGACTATCCAAGAAGGTTAAAACATTTACTCGTCCAAGGAAAATTTTGTGCGACTTTCTTTGAGGATTTTAAAGGCACCTTCTCCTAAAGTGAACACACTCAATTCTTTTTTCAAACAAAATAATATTTGTATGTTTATTTCGAAGCGCGAAAGACAGCACTTTTCAGTGCCAAAAAGGAGATTGTGCCATGTACTCTCCAAAGTGTCTCTATTTTCTTTTGATTGATAGTGTAAGCGCTGCTTTCTTGAAACAAACACCAAATGAAAATATGTGTGGTTCAAAAAATGTTTTTGTTGTACCGTTGGCAAGTGTGTAACTCTACGTAAACATAATTTTTGCTATCAACAGTTAAAATCGGGACGAGTGGACAAGTTAATAGCGCGAGCTCTTATTCTAACACACTAAAAGATTGCTGCCTTTTTTCACTTTTGAAGTTGGCTTTAAATATTAATCTTCCTAGAAAAGTAAAAATTCTTTACAACTTCAAACAGCGTGTTCACTTATTGGCTTTAAAATTTCAAAGAAAAGCACTACATTTTCCTTGGGCAGAAAATTATTCTAATCGTCTCGGATAGCCCCTAGTTTAATCTAAAGGACGCTCGTTTCGAGTTTGATTCAAAGCCTCAAACATGCTTATATACCATTTCTTCGCCGAATTGGACACTTTTCATGTCAAATTGGACATTTTTCAAACCAAATGGGTCATTTTTTAAATCAAATTGGACATTTTTTAAGTCAAATTGGACACCCTTCTAAGCAGGCCTGTGAAATTTGAAATCAAAATGAACGTCTTCCAAATCGAGACGAGCTTCTTGCAGGTTAAACTACAGACTCTTCAACATGGTTATAATAATTTTTTGTTCAAGGAAGACTCAGAATAACTTTTTTGAAATTTTTTACTTTAGCTGCCGAATGAGTGAAATAATTGTATGAAATTTTCATTTTTTTTAGAATTTTTTTTAGAAATTAAATTTTGTGTTAAAAAGCAGCAAGACCGTAATCATGTCCTGCATCAAAAGTCTGGATCGCGCCATGCAGTCAAAAAGTTCAAGACGTTTATTGGATTGATAGAGTAAACACCGCTTACACGCTTTTTTACAATTGTTTGTGTTGCACCGCTTGCAGGTGTGAAACTGCATGCAAACAGAAATTTTGCTATCAATCGAATGAAAATCGCAAAGCTTCAGACGGGGACAAGGTGCAATCTCTGTTTTCGCAATATAAAATGGCCGCCTTCCTGTTCTTCAAAACAAACCTTAATTCATTGTTTTACCTCAAAAAATAGAATTTTTATAAAATTTCAAACTATGTGTTCTCTTATTGAGAAGTAAATTAAAACTTCAAAGAAATTTATACCAAAATTTTCCTTGAGCAAAACATTATTCTAACCATCTTGGAGAGTCTTTAGTTTAACCTATCAGAAGCTCGTTTAAATTTGGAAGACGTTTAATTGATTTCAAAGTTCAAAGGCCAGCCCAGAAGAGCGTCCAATTTCACGTGAAAAGTGTCCAATTCGACGTGAAAATGGTATAAATGCCCGATTTCAATTGGAAACTGTTCAATTTGGTGTGAAAATGGTACAAAACTGAAAACGCCATGTCACGCCACGTTTTCGTTATGACCTGCTGTCGCGCCAAGTGGTATTGCAAATGTCATTTTAATTCCTTTATTTGCTCAGCTAACAACGGTCATTCCCCAAAGTGACGTCATTTCGGCTCGAAATGCAGGAAAAATTTGGAAAACAAAACCTATTCCCATGCCAAGCGGAAAAGCAAAGAAGGAAACTGAAAGAGAATATCTCCAAGCAAGCCAGTTGGAGTTCTTAGATGTAATGCTGTAAAGCCCTGTTCATAGAGTTCTAGTCACCGAAGCAAACCAACCTTCTGATCGTAGAACGTGTCGATCATCGTGATGAACCGTCGGGTTTCGCTCAACTTTGATCTCGTCAGCACCGGAACGTGACGAAGAATAATCGTGTGGAATACTCGAGCCAGCACCAGATAATCCGCAGCGCCACACGGTCGCTCGCACCACTGTAATTAGGAGGCAGCTGTATTTAATAATCCGGATTTGCTTAGCCAAGTCCAAATACTGGCCCCAACATGGCTCTAAATTATCGATCGCAAGAAAATGTGTACTTTAGAGCTATTTAAATAATATGCTCGTAGGCAGTCCAAAGCTCATTTAAAAGTCTGCAGACAAAGGAAAAAAGGTCGAAAATGCCAAGTAGTTGGGGAAAAAAAAGGTAGAGGGGGCTGAAAATAAGGTGCAAAATAGAAAATGTTAGTGGTAGAGAAGGTTGTGACAAAATCGAAAATGTTAATAATCGAGGGGGAAAATGCCAAGAACCTCCACAAGACAATGCGAGAGTGCTGAAAATGCCACTAAGTATTCAACACAAGTCTGTTCTGTGTTGTCCAAACAGGCTCAATATTCCACTCAAGGGGGAGAAAGGTGGATTTCGCCTTAGGGCCTGTTCATACTTCGCGACGAGAGTGACTCTTCGCCCGCGCAAAACATGCAAAGCGATTAAAACCGAGAAAACGCCACCGAAATCTGTTCATACTCGAGCGCTGGCGCTGTCGCTCTTGTCGCCCGTTCATACTTCGCGCCAGCGACGGGAGCCATGGGAGCGACTGGAGGGGGGATGGAGTACGTAATTACACCATAGCGCCCTAGTGTTCGAAGAAAACGACTCCTATCCTGCCCTTCTTCAGATCAAAGCGAGGCACGCTATTATATACTTCCTTTGAGTGCCACATTGATAATGTAGGTAATATGACTGTTTACTAGTGTCTATGTTGACTGACTTACAAGAAATAGGCGTTATGGCGCAGTCACGTACATCACACTACGTCCGTCGCCTCAGTCGCTCTTGTCGCCTGTTCATACTTTTCGAGCGCTCACGTCGCTCTCTTCGCTTTTGTCGCTGTCGCGAAGTATGAACAGATGCTTACAGAACCAAATGCGAGATATGTTAGACCTTAATTTAATTTCAAATTACAATTTTCATTTCTTTTATTAAATTTGGTTACTCAAGATACTTTTATCCATTTCATGCTGTGCAGGACGGAAGTAGGCAACTCATGTCGTTTTAACGGGCTAAAGCCAATGTGCTAAACGTCAAAGGGGCCTAGAAAATAGAGATAAACGGGGAGAAAACGTTGTAGATGAGAAGAAAAATCAAGAAAATGTAGATAAATGAAGACAAATCCTGGAAGCTAGCCAAGAGTTACAAGCCAAGTCAGCCCAAGCTAAATTTTGAAAAAAAAAGCAAAATCCTACCAACTGAGTCGAAAATGTTTTTGAAAAATGAAATCCTCTCCTTGATTAGGCCCTACACGAGTTTTCAGAAGGTCTCGAAGTGTGCTAATAAGGAAGAAAACGATTTGCTTCACTTGAGCAACGCTACAGTTATAATATCTACACCAAGCCCATGAAAATTTGTTTTAAAAATCAAAAAAATAATTGGCCAAACTAACATCTACGAAGTCTATGTCCGCCACTCCACCACAACATTTCTTCACCTCGACGGTTCTTCCGAGAATGTTAAGGGTTTTCGTACGAATCCCTGAAAGCAGATCCATTTCTCTGAGAAAACTCCATCCAGTTCAAATAAAGCCCCGGAACTAGAACGTACTATCGGTCTCGTGAGCGACCAGCTCCTTAAAAACTCGGTCACACTGTGCGTCCACGTCGCAGTTCTCCGACCGGACAAAGTATGTGTCCGAGCCGGCGCTGCCAATTCGGCGATAATCGATGCCGGAATCCAACGACAGTGTGAGGCACTTCTTCTGACAACAAACACTTCACGTTCAGTTATCGCTGAAGCTAAAGGCGATTAGCTGACGGGAAAAATAGGTCAGCACTCACCTCTAAGACCTCGATAAAGGGCACAAATTGGTGCCTTTGCAGCCCATTCTTGTACAGGTCCCTCGGTGGCCGGTTCGATGTCGCCACGACGACTAAGCCTTCGTCGAATAGCAACGAGAAGAATCTTTTCAGAATCATCGCATCTGCGATGTCAGTGACCTGAAAGGCTGGCGCAGTAGCAACAGATTAGGCGAGGAGCAACGCCACATACTCTTAGACACCTCTGGTAATGCCATATGTCCCCGTTCAAGTACCTGAAACTCATCGAAGCACAGAAGCTTACATCTGCTCATGATCTCATCGACTATGAGCGGCACAGGGTCGAAGCTGCCTCGCTCGCCGGTATGGGCCATCTTCAGCGCATGCATTCCTGACAAAAAAAAAAGACCTCAACCTCGAACCAGAGATGTAGTAGAGTCGTAAGCGACTACTTACTCTTGTGTACTTCCTGCATAAAAGAGTGGAAGTGGACCCGCTCCTTTTCGTCGAACGGGCAGCAGTCGAAGAACAGGTCCATCAACGTCGTCTTGCCACAGCCGACGGTACCCCAGAGATAGATGCCTGGTGGAGCAGGAGGTGGCTGCTTCGGCTAAAGTAATAAACATTACTTTAGCCGTTCCATTTGCTGGCTATGAACTTGCTACGATCTCAACTTTGCACATTTCAAACTAGAATTTCTACATTATTCACAAAAGGGTTGAAAAACACTTAAACAGAGGATATGCCATGTACTCTGGCTTAATCTACAGCATCTATTTTTAGTATTCATAGCGCATTCGCGTGCACCCGATACCAGGTTCCTGGTTCGGATTTCCCGCCCAGGCCAACCAAGCCTTCTGTTCCTCCGGAACCGGTGAATTAGTGCCAGACTTGTCTGAAAAAAAGATATATGTTGCGAAGACGGGAACACCTCACCCAACCAGACCGCATTGAATGGGAGTGCCATTCAGAGAAGGCGTGTACAGAAGGCACCCTGATCGGCTGCCATGTGTTCGGTCTGTGCTGTGATTGGTTATTATTGGTTAGCACGTTCACAGATACCAATGCTGCTCACCTTCACGACATGTACCGAAAAGAGTGCAGGCTTGTTCATAGGCTGGCCACCGCAAGTCATTGTATACGCACTCAAATAGCCTCAACGACATCCCGTAGAAGTAGAATGCGTGGCACGTACCGAAGGGGATTGAGTAACGCCATGAAAGTGCAAGTCAGACAATGTAGTCATGTTACGCTAGGCTTTCTAGTCCGTCAGAATACCACGGATGCTCCTTCATACGGCTTTCCATAGCGTTACAAAGCAATACAATTTTAGTCTTTTACCGCAGTGACGTACTCCAACCCTAATTTGGTATGGTTGAGAAGAACGAGTACTGGTAAATTACTGAATTTTTCGTTGCCTAAAGCTCACTGAGTGTTGACGTACTCTCTTACAGCACAGCGCTCGTTTCACAAAACAAAACTTTTAAAAGCAGGTCTTCAAAAGATAGAACGCCATAAATTCGCACCTGAAACTGATTCCACAGTTCCAACAGCTTCGATCTTCGACCATTCGGGAGTCGACGCACATTATACGTTTTCAAAGAATCGAGAAGAGTGTCGAAATGCGTAATTATGGAGAGCTGAAAAGATTAGAGAATGTAACTACAGCGAGACTCTTTCTGTTATTATAATAGGTGAAGGATATACTCTCCAGAAGGAGTAAACTTCTACCATGGGAAAATTACCGCTTCAACCCGCGGCACTATATATCCGATCGTCGACCCCTTAAGAATCCGCAAAGGACATACTTCATACCAACGAAATAGTCATCGGGAGCTTTAGGGTTTTTATTCCAATACCGTCATTGACAGACACCAATATACAACGGCGGAATATTGAGGGCGCGTGTAGCGCAGTCGGAGGAGGTGCCGACTGTCAGGTGCACCTCATACCAGGTTCCTGGTTCGGATTTTGCGCCTAAGCGAACCAAGCCCTTCATCACTTCAGGGTTGGTGTATTGGTACCAGACTTGTCTAGGAAGGATATGGCACTGAATTGTTCAGCGGCTGCATACCGCAAGTCATTGTATGGCTAAATACGCATTCAAATCGCCTCCACGACATCCTAGAAGCAGAATGCGTGGCGCATCCCAAGAAGGATTGAGTATCGCCGTCTTTTATCCTTTATTTCGGAACTATTGAACTTTTATGACCCTATGGGTCGAGGAGAGCTAGGAGAAATTTCGCCGAACCTTTGCCCTAGGGGATTATTTGGGTGCTGATCACGAATCTGAAACCCATTTTTGAAATTTCGCCGATTACTATAGGTAATGGCAGACTTCACGGTGATGATCGCCGTTTTCGTCCAAATTTTGCCCAGTTGGGTACTTATTGCCAGTGTTTTATAAACTTACAACCGGAAAAAACCCGTCTGGACTGTCCACCGTAGTTTCGGAGTGAAATTCAGGGAAACCGTTACAGGATCACGCAGTTGCCAATACCTCTGCTAATCAGTCATCAGTCACTGCAGCTAGTGATATTTGCGTGCTTGTCCGGCGCAAATGGGCTCGGGAGGGGGGGGGGGGGGGCTTCTGAACTCGACGCTACACTTACAACGCTGAAATTTTCACGTACGAGTTTTCGTGGGCGGGGCGATGGACTTGGGGCGCGGAACTCACCGTGGAGCGCGCTCTTACTGATGCGACATGCATGGAACAATACATCTCGACTATTTTGTAAGTGAACAACTTGAAGATCCATAAGGAGGTGCGATCGTACTGATGATAAATGCAAATGGGGTGCCATTTCGACTAATTTCCCTGGTGATTGTTACTTTTTCATCCCGTTTTCCTGTATATAGCCGCAGGAAGGGATTTTGATGTCAGTTTTCGTTAATATTTGTCGCATTCACCTCGGTTCTGTGCTGCTGCACAACTGTGAGTTGCTGCGAAGGAGAAACTGATCGCTTGCTTTCTCAACAATTACTCGTTCCTCTCAAAGAACTAACTACTAATGATATAAGGGAATGTCATTTTGATAGTACCTTTCAGAAAGATGCAAAAGTTTTGTTATACGCTTCCATTCTCTTTTCTGTCATTTTTTTTTTGATTCGGTAGATTGACACAAACTGCTACGACGATGAAACATAACATATGTCTCGTTACAGACATTTCTAATTTTTATAACGTATTTCCTGCATATGATACGCCTTGTGTAGTTTGATAACTATAAGCATCTCTGGAGTTCGATGTGACGTAACACGGTCGGTTTAGTTTGTAGTCACGGCGAATCTGAATGAGTGAACCAACCATGACCAGCCGTTTCGTCAGAAATCAAAAGGACATGATGAAATACTCATTCCACATATGTCAACAGTCACATCCAGTATCGATGGCTTTTAGGTGCAGTATCTTTCTGCAGTCACTTACACTGCAATTCTTATCCATCTACACTCTTCCTACTTGAACACAATCTTTTGTAGCCATAGTTTTTGAACTATATCCTCAACTTACCATCACAGTTCTATTTTTGTTAGCAAATATGAAATCACAGTTAATAAACCAGGTGTTCTAGGACATGGACTCAAGTGATGTTGAGTGTGCTGTTTGGGGAAAAATGTTGCTGAAAAGGAATACTCTCGTACATCATCGCAATGTACACGGCGTCTCTCCAAAAACGATAGAAGAAATGAAAAAACAGACGGAACTAGCTGAAAAGCAGAATACGGGAAAGTCCACGCTAATCTGCGAATTATGTGGAGCAGTGTATACGTCGAAAAACGGGCTGAAAATACATATGAACTCGAAGCACTCAGACGATTTACCAACTCTGACGACTGTGCCTTGCCCTCTTTGCGACTCTGTGTTCGCGACGCATCGACACCTTAGTGAACACTGTGCCAAGAATCATTCCGATGACGAGTCTACTGGTAGACCTCAAGACTTTACATTTCACAAGGAGTTTTTCGAGAACTACAATCTATATAAGGTTTGTTTGTATAAATACGAGCCATTACACCTTAAATGTTTATGATGAATAAATATTAAACACACTGTGTTGGCTGCTAACTTATGGTTAGTACACTCGTCAAGGCTACTGCATCCAGATCTAACAATAAATTCAGCCCAGTTGAATTTCATTATGGCTGGTAATGTACAAAACAACATTCTCCTGCGAATTAGACACACGATGACAAATACGTGCCCTGAAAACCGATGTTTACCTCGTTTCCAAACCTACTTCACCGCTTTTAAAAGCGAATAGGTGAGATTTCGGCAGCATAAGAAGTTCTCGCCCACTGCAGTGGATGAATCTTGCGTCCTGCATACCATAGAAAACGATGGGGAGGTGTGTAAGATGAAATAAGCCATCCAATTCCCACCAGTTCCGGCTAGTTGCCCGAATCCCTGCACGTCGCATGAGTTAGAGCGCGCTCCACGGTAAGTTCCGCGCCCCAAGTCCATTGCCCCGCCCACGACAACTCTCCCGTGAAAATTTCAGCGTTGTAAGTGTAGCGTCGAGTGGCTTCTGATGGGCAGAAAATCCCATAGAGCGTCGTTAACGTCCCTCATCCCTGGCTCCGAAGTATAGAGCCTATAGTAAGGGCGCTCTATGGCTAATAAAACCAGGTTCGAATCGCGCGGTTGTGGGCGTTGCGCACCGGACAACTCGGACGGGTTTTTTTCGGTTGTAAGCGTATCCGCGAGCCTTATTGCCCAGGTGGCATTTTTATTTATTTATTTACTCCATCTCTGTATATTTTATTTCAGCTTTGCAAGCACCCTGTACCCGTTAGGCCTGAGTTATACTCCCGCGGGAGCATCCGCGGAAAGGCGGGAATCGCGCCGAGACTCCTCACCTGGCCAATCGCCGCGCCTCGCCACGCCCGCGTCCGCCGTGCACCACTGGTCCGCGGACGTTCCGCGGATGCTCCCGCGGGAGTATAACAGAGGCCTTAGGCCGCCAGCAAAGCAAGAACATTAAGCGGAAACGCACCTGATGCTCGTCGCGCTTCAAGACGTGGTCGTCCACCAGCTTCGCGTAGGCCTTAGCAATAGTCGAGCCATATCTTGCTTCCAAGTAGACTATGCGTCTTAAATTAGTTCCCAATGAGAGCATTAACAAGCACTAATGCGCCGTCTAGAACCCCTGATGCTGGAGCAGCACAGCCACGGGAGTGGATTTAGACGTCCGCAATAGCTCGTCAGGTCGACGTTCCGCAATGCGTACTACACGCCAATTGACGGCTGCGCTGAACTCGGCGCGCGCGCAGCTTCTCATGTGACTGTGCTTGTTGTCCAGGTAACTCACTCCTTAAACAATCAGCGATGATCTCGGGCCTGTTGTCTGCTGCCGACGCATCTTCTCGCCTTGTATTCATATCCTAACTCTGAAGCAGCTGTCTGCGAATGCACCTCTATAGCGGCTTCCATGGAGTTGGTTTTGGTGCAACATCTCGTTTTTTCTAGACTTTCTGGAAGCTTCTTTGTGTGAAAGCTAACAAGAAAATCTAGGGCGGAACTGTCGCGTGCATCCCATACCAGGATCTTGGTTCGGGTTTCTCGCCCAGGCCAACCTTTCATCCCTCCTGGGTGGGTGAATTCGAACCAGACTTGTCAGGGAAGGATAAAGCACCGACTTCTTCATCGGCTGGCCACCGCAAGTCATTGTATGGCCAAACACGCATTCATATCACCTCCCCATCTTAGGACTAGAGTGCTTTACGCATCCCAGAAGGAATTGAGCTGCGCCTTCCTTTATCCTTTATTTTTTGTTAATTATTTAAGGGTTGTGACAAGAATATTACAGTATAGGACAAGAAAATGTATTTCTTTTTGGACACTTCTAAGTAGTCGTAACGTTTTTGAATACAAACGGAACTTCTTCCAAATCAAAACGAGATCCTTCAACATTAGGGACCTTCCACAAAGATCAGAATAATTTTTTGGTCAATAAGGAGAATCTAGCGTGGCTTTCTTGGAGTTTTTTTTAAATTCATCTGCTGTAATAGATGAAAGCGTTTCAAAACTTATAAAAATTTTATTCTTGAGGGATAGTAACGTGCCGAAGATTGTTTTAAAGTGCAGAAAGGCAGCCGTTTTTAATGCCAAATGCCAAAAGAAAAGATTGCGCCTTGCCGTCCTTCGAGACTTCGAGGGTTTTATTCACCTGATAATAAAATTTCTGTTTGAACGATGTTTACATCTGTAGACACGTATCCTCATCTTGGTGTTTTGTATAAGCAGTGTTTACACTATCAATCAGGCAAAAATCTCGACGAGCTCTTCGAGCGCATGGCGCGATCTCCTCTCTTAATGTACTGAATGGTCGCTGCATTGTTGCGCTTTAAAACAAAATTTAATTCACTATTTTTCCGTAAAAATTAAAAAATTTTAAATACTTGCACAGCTGAAGTAAAAAAGGCTAAAATAATATTATACCAATTTTTCTTTGAAGAAATAATTATTCTTACCATCATGGAGAGTCTGTAGCTTATCTGTAACAATCTTGTCTCGATTTGGAAGACGTTCATTTTAGTTTCACAAACACTACGTTTGTCTAAAGAGTGTCGATTTCTACATAAAAAGTGTCCAAACTTACGAGAAAGTGCGGATCTAAATAACAGAATTCTTCGCACTAGTTAAAAGTTCCGTGTCCACCTACAAGACTTCGGTCGGAAAAATGTTTTTCGCTGAAACTTCATCTAGGGGGGTTATTTGGGTGCTGATCACGAATCTGGCATCTGTTTTTCGTTTTACGCTGGAGTACAGTAGGTCACGGAAGGTTCGGGTGACCAAGGTAATGGTCACCGATTTCGCCCAAACTCCGGCGTAAAACGAAAAACGGATGTCAGATTCGTTATCAGCACCCCAAATAACCCCGCTAGACGAAGTTTCAGCGAAAAAAAAAATTCGACCGAAGTCTTGTCGGTGGAGTCGGAACTTTTAACTAATGTCAGAATTTGATTATTTTTTCAAAAACTTAAAATTTTATAAAATTATATTGCACTCATTCGAACAGCCGAACTGAAAAGCTTCAAAAAGTTATTCTAAATTTTCCTTGAACAAAAAATTATTCTAACCATCTTGGAGAGTCTGTTGTTCACTCTGTAAAAAGCTCATTTCTATACGAACCAAACGTTCACTTCGATTTCAGAAGCATCAGATTTGCTTAGAAGAGGGTCCAAGTTGACGTGAAAAGCGTCCATTTCGACGTGCAAATTGTATTCCTTTAATGCTATATTTATTCATTTTTCTTCCCGGTCTTAAATAATCCAACACTATTCATTTAAATTTAACTTTGTAATAATGAAGCTTAACTTGATCAATCCTTTATTGACGACGTTTCGGACTTCCAGCTTCTTCAGGTCAAAAACAGTAACATTGCACATCTCTATTCATTTACTAGAAGGCGGTCGTACTGTGCCGTAATTTCCCGTTGCCTCTACATCTCAGTGCCGCTGTGTCATCCGTACGAAAACCAGGGGTAACTGATAGCCGACATCAATCGATAGCAATCGACTTCCTATGCTGTCGATCGACTGGTACGGCGACGGTGACGTCTACAGAGAGTTTCTGGTGAACGTCATAAAAGGAGTGCATCTACATACCTAAACCACTCTAATGCTGACCATAACTACTACGCAGTTCACACTATATGTCCACTATTTTTTCTAATGATGTTTATGACAGCAACAAATACAGAAATCAATATCAAACTAAAGTAAGGTTCAATAGGGGAACAATCGAAATAGGGCCGGATTCATCTACTAACCCGCGATTATAGGGATAGACATATCTACAACGAAGCCTGCGTCTCTGACTCTTGCCTTATCTCTACCCCTTATACCCCGCATACCCACGGGTTTAATTGTTGATGAATCCTCTGGACTACATAGCGATCAAGATGTTGACCACAACCAGTCCACCTGTCAAGAAAGAAGGCCAGAAAGCAGAATACCCCCATGCTCGGCCTTTTATATCCTCTGCTTGTGTGTTCATGTTTCAACGCGACCTATGTTCACGTTTGACATGTCAACTGTTCACCCGTTTCTTCGCAGACACAGTTCAACCTGATAGAACGTGGTAAGGTTTGTCAAACCGCGGATTCCACGTTAGGTTCCTTTACCGTACAGAATCCATGCCTAGAAAGCCTGAGAAGCCGAACTGTGTAGCAACAGCAGGGACGTTTTGTACTGTTCTTTTGATCACTGGCGTTTGTCACCAACACTTAGAACATTGTTTTGTTCCCGGAAATCGATCGGATCTTAAAAAAAGCCGAAAACCGATTCAGAAGTGTGTAACTGTCGAATTTCGTTCGGCGCAACACGTGGACGAGGGGGGCAGTCCTTGGCTTCGACCGCCTTGAGCATAGCATTCGGGTTTGGTGACGTGGAATTTCCCCATTGTACGCGTACGTATGTGTAATGCAAGTTGCACCGAGAGGGGCCTAGGTCAAACGGGTAAAAACCCGTAACTTTTCGAGTACTGATGGACTGCCCCCCCCCCCCCCCCCCGGTCCACTAGTTGCGTCTTTCGTTCTTTTGCAGCTTTAATCCGATGTTATTTATCTCTCTATCTACTACTAATACGTCACAAAAAATGCATTAGAGGTACTTCATCAATAAACAAGTGCGACTCGTGTAGTAATATGGAAAGAAATCTAAATAAAATTAGATTTAAGAAGCCACAAACAATTTGGTGACAATTCTTGAGAAAATTCAAAGAGGGTTGCTTTTCAGGGGATTTCTCTAGGTAGGGGCCTGTTCATACTTCGCGACAAGAGCGACTCGTCGCCCGTGCAGAACATGTATATCGACTAAGGGCCTGTTCATACTTCGCGACAGCAGCGACTAGAGCGACAACACCGGCGCTCGAGTATGAACACTTTCGGCGGCGCGCGCTTGGTTTTAGACGATATGCATATTTTGCACGGGCGACAAGAGCGACAGAAGCGACAAGAGCGACTGGAGCGACGGGTGTAGTTTGGTGTACGTAAATAATTACGCATTTCACACTATATTCGTCGCGGACTGAGTGTGGAGTACGCAATTATTTACGTACACCACACTATGTCCGTCGCCGTCGCTCTTGTCGCTTTTGGCCTATGTCATACCATCGCTCACCCCGAGCGAAGCCTTCTTATATGCTCCCATATTGACTCATCTCTTCGCGCGATCGATATGGGTGTTTATCATTAGGCATCGCTCAGGGTAAGCGGTGGTATGACATAGGCCTTTGTCGCGAAGTATGAACAGGCTCTAAGACGGAGCGCGCGTCGCCGAAAAGTGTTAAGAGACTACAGCGCCGGCGCTGTCTCTCCAGTCGCTCCAGTCTCCTGTTCATACTTCCGCGCGCTGCACAGGCCGCACACATCGCTCTTGTCGCTGCTGTCGCGAAGTATGTTCAGACCCCTAGTGCGTGCAACACAGCTATTATCCACATCAGTTGGCCATGATGTCATCACAACTGCGTAAGGAATGAAGATTCCCATAATTATTCATGCGAATTTCTGAGTTTTTTTTTCAGTTACTACCGACTTTCATCGCTTGTAGCAAAACTTGGCGTTAGTTAAAAGTTCCGAGTCCACCGACACGACTTCGGTCGAGAATTTTTTTTTCGCTGAAACTTTGTCTAGTGGGTTTATTTGGGGTGCTGATCACGAATATGGCATCCGTTTTTTACGATTCGGTCGGAGACCACCCATGCCGTTAACAAGGGTGGTCCAGGCAGGGTCACCGATTTCGCTAAAACTTTGTCTAGGGGGGGGGGGGGTTGTTTGGGGTGCTGATTACGAATCTGACATCCGACGTCCATACTCCTCAACCATTCTTGTCAAGCAGAGCTGTTCAGGACAAGCTTTTCGTACAAATCCTTCTGCAGTCACACAGCTCGGCTTGACGTCGATTCCTTTGGAGAGCATGAAGTGCCATGGGTAGCGTATTCAACGAACGCCTCGAAACAGCAGCCACTCTTTTTCTTATCTTTTTTCCGCCAATGTCGCGGATTTTCGTAACTCGATGAACCGACCACTTATCCATACAACCTCTACCTGCCGTCACCGGCAGAATTTTAATAATGTAATCCTGTGCCTTCTTATATGTATATTATGCAGTCGAATCGTGAAAAGCGTATGGTAGATTCGTGATCAGCACCCCAAATAACCCCACTAGACAAAGTTTCAGCGAAATCGGTGACCCTGCCTGGACCACCCTTGTTAACGGCATGGGTGGTTTCCGACCGAATCGTGAAAAACGGATGACATATTCGTGATCAGCACCCCAAATAAACCCCCTGGACAAAGTTTCAGCGAGATTTTTTTCCGAAGTCGTATCGGTGAACTCCGAACTTTTAACTAGTGTACAAAACTTATTGCAGTATACAAATTCACTTTCCATGCATCTTCTTCATTACAATGCTCTCTCATATCGTTCCAGGCTATGTACTCGTGATGGCAAGGTAATGACATAGAAATGTGCGTAATAAAAATCCCATTTCTAACTATCTATTTAGATATGTGTGTGCTAAATTTTCACCAAATTTATTTACTCTGCGAAAGGAACGGACAACAAACTGTCTCAACCCAGTTAGAGCTATAGTAAATGAAAGTGGATTGTTTTATGCTATGAAAAACACACGGAAATCTAAAAAAACCTAGACACGGTAAACTATAAGGAAACTTCTAACACGGTAAACAATATGGAAATTTCTAGATGTCGGTCAGCCAATTCTCTGAACAGTCAATTCATTGATTTGGGTGGTGTTCTTTCTAGAAAACTTCAAAAATCGATTGCCAGCGCAGCTGTTAGAAGAACACTGCTTTTGGTTGTCTTTTTGGTACAGGAATCTATCCTCTCTTTATCTTACACCGCTTACTCGTTTTGTTTGAGGGGGGGGGGGGGGCAGATTAGAATTCCTGGACCACGGTTACGGTTGGATGCGCAAGTTGTGAGAAAAGCCCAGGTTTCATCTGAGCGATTCGGGGCAGGCAACCCTTCATTTCTGCAGTATCAACGGATTTACAACGAATGGGCTTGGGTAATAAGTACTAGGAGGACGGGAACCAAACTACTGCTTTGTTTTTGGTTTGTTTTGGCCTTCTTAGGTTTGCTATTTGGTTCATAACATTCATCAGCCTTTCGTTCTCTTTTTAGGTTGATCGGAAAGTCTTGATAGCGTTTTCATTCTTCTTTTTTTCTTTATTCAGCAGTTATTCACCGCAGTCGTATATCTACTGGGCAGTCAGTGATCCCCTTTTTCCAGAACTGGGGAGACCAGGAGTCGGGAGTCGAAGAAGTCGGCAACCGCCGACTTAAGTCTTCAAACTTTGTGGAACTTTTCTTAGCCAAGAAAGCCTTTAGGGAGCGAAACAAGTGGTAATCTGAGGGGGGGGGCTATGTCAGGGGAATACAGCGGATGGAGTTTTGTCTCCCAGCCCAGCTCCTCGATTAATTTGGGCGTATCGCTTTGATAGATAGATCTTGGACATCAGTCGAAGGTCGGAAGTTCTAGACTTTTGAAGAAAAGCCTATCAAGACTTCCTGATCAACCTAATACATTGAAGTCTTCATGCCGTATTTGTTAATATACCATTTTCAGTTGAACGTCAACGTTTTCCAATTCAAACTCATCGTTTTTTCAAAACAATTTCAACGTTTTTCGAATCAATTTCAACGCTCTTCTGGTATCTTCCCGTACAACAAGGTTGAAATTGTTTTTGAAAAACGTTGAATTTTTTTGGAATATGTTGGATTTGATTTGAAAAATGTTGAATTTCAACTGAAAATGGTATATATTTCGACGAGGGCGGTTTTGTCCTGTCGTGAGGCCAATAATATCATGTACCCGGATTCCTGGAAGTAGGTTGGTAGGCAAGAACTTCGTTGCCGAACAAATGAAAACCTCGCTCACTATGGAGGACATCGGGCCGCGAGCAAGGTAATATTAGCAGCTATAGAATGGCTAAGGGCGCGTGTAGCACAGTCGGAGGAGGCGCGACTGTCGCGTGCACCCGATACCAGGTTCCTGGTTAGGATTTCTCGCCCAGGCCAACCAAGCCTTCCATCCCTCCGGGGTCGGTGAATTGGTACCAGACTTGTCTGGGAAGGGTAAAGCGCTGGCTTGTTCATCAACTGGCCACCGCAAGTCATTGTATGGCCAAATACGCATTCATGTCGCCTCCACGACATCCCGTAGAAGTAGAATGCGCTGGCGCATCCCAGAAGGGATTGAGTAACGCCGTTCTTTATCCTTTACCTTTATAGAATGGCTAGATGCCGACAAGCTCTCTTCCCTTCAAAAGAGGACGCGGAGTTTTTATGCGTCATTAATCTTTCTGCTTGCTTCTATCTGACAAAGGGCTGAGAACCTCTTAGTCTCAGTGGTGATGTCATTCGCTCGAGGTTTACTTCGATTGATGTCGCTGCAGCTTGTAGCCTAACGAGGTAACTACATCCACAACTGTTTCCAGTTTGATGTACTAGACGGCAGCGATGGAGCCGTTAAACGGTGAAGGTCGAGCCGAGACTTCTGTGAATTCTGCGACTGATGTAGAGCCATCGAGTTCGTCACAGCCCACCACCACACACTCCGTAGATGATTCTGACGACCATCGTAAGTTCTAATGAGTTATTGATTGCGTTCTGGTTAGTCATTATTGCACTACTATGCATCGATTTTCAGATATGTGCCGGGTGTGTCGAGGTGAAGATGGTCATTTATACTACCCATGTCTTTGTACCGGAAGTATAAAGTATGTTCACCAGGAATGTCTCACTGAGTGGTTGAAATACAGGTACATCGATTTTTTCAGGCATTTTTCTTCAGTTTTCATCCGATCACCCAGTCTCTTCCCCTTCCTTGCGAGCGAAATAGTACGAAGCAAAGACTGTAGGGATCTCAAAAGTAAAGGTCCCTTGGGAAAAGTTGAAATTATTCAGTTAGAAAGATGATTATGAGATCTTCTTGCCTAACATGAGGGGACATACGAGATGCTGCAGTCATTTTTTGTACGGGATATGTGAAGGTAGTTTGGGACCGATTTTGGGCTTAAAAATAAATTAAAGTGGGCGATTAAGGGAATGCTTATTTATGTTTGGTCCTTTGCTGACAGTCTGTTTAAGTGGCTACTGAGGGTGGAAAGGCTGGATTCCCCCGGGTGTAAAGAAATCCGAAAAACATGGGTCCCGGCAAGTGTGCTCCAGCTTCCCTCATCGGTGACTATTTTACGTGAGTTTGAAGTGGGATACTGTTCTGACTAGGGAAGGGTTTCTACCTGTCGTGGAACTTCAAGTTGAGACCAGGATCATTAGAAAGAGCCTGGAATGCTGATTACGAATGTGGGTGTCAAAATTGCAAAATGAAACTTTTGAGCGAGCTATGACCTGCCGAAGCTGGGCGGCCTGACCACAGGTTGGCTGTGCGAAGGAGCTGGCGCGAGAGCGATGAGTCACAGGGGCTCCATAAGTATGGAACACCGTGTGCGGCGATGGCGCAGAGGTATGCTCCCGCTCGTCACGTGTGACATCGTTGGTTCGGTCCCCATTGCTGCGGATTTTTTTTGCACATCATGATTTCTCTTCGAAATGACGTTTTATTCTAAATTATGACACATGTTTAATTGAGTAGCCGGGAAATCTACCTTACATGTTCGTAAAAATGGTTGAAGGCAAAAAATTGCTATGGTGACATTTATATATTTTTATTTTTATATTTTTATTTTTTATTTTGCTACGTTGTGACAGCTTACAACCTCGATACCAGCCACTTGAGGCTTAAAGAAACTGATTTGAATTGTTTCTATCAAGACCATCAGCTTCACTGGTTCCATGCTGATATCAGCGGCCAGCTCATCCCGGATACGGGTGGGTGCTGATCGGTCCCACGAGGTGTGGATGTTGCGTTCGATCAAACGGCGCCGGTGGTGTAAAGGCGTAGAGCATTCCCGCCCGGTCAGAGGGAGGTGCGGGTTCGAGTCCCGCCTGGCGCTAGAAGTTTTGACCGCAACAAAACATCGTTGTGACAGCTTACAACCTCGATACCAGCCACTTGAGGCTTAAAGAAACTGATTTGAATTGGTGACATTTATATTTACGATTTTGCACAAACAGAATCCAAATCTTATATTGAACAACTGGAGGTGTTTCTAACAGGCTTTTATTTTCATCGGGCCGAAGAAAATGTCGCCATTGCCTTCAAGCATTTTTACAAACGTGTATGATAGTTCTCCATGCTATTTAATCAAACATGTACCATAATTTAGAATTAAAGGTCATTTCGAAGAGAAATCATGATGTGCAAAAAAAATCCGCAGCAATGGGGACCGAACCAACGATGTCACACGTGACGAGCGGGAGCACTACCTCTGCGCGATCGCCGCACACGATGTTCTATACTTATGGCGCCCCTATAACTCATCGCTTTCGCGATAGCTCCTTCGCACGGCCAGCCTGTGCTCAGGCCACCCAACTCCCGCAGGCCATAGCTCGCTCAGGAGTCTCATTTTGCAATTTGACACCATATTCGTAATTAACACTCCGAGATCTTTCTAATAATCCTGGTCTCATCTTAAGTCCATGGAAGGTTGAAGCCCTTCCCTTGTGAGTTATATGAAGCGCTCTAGTGGATGGTCTAATCACAATTTTCTCGCGGGCGGATAACATCGGGATGGTGGTTTTCTTCACATTTTCAACTGTAGATGTACTAGAGACTGGCTTATTTTGATGTATAGATGTTATAGAGTCCAAATAGCGCAGTGAGGCGGTGACGCGCCACCTCCCACATGTTAGCGAGCCAGGTCTTCTTTGTGAAAGATAAATAACTTATTTGTCCATGGACGGTCACCGCAAGTTATTGTATATACTAAATGGACATTCAAATCGTCTCCTTCATGTCCAGGAAGAAGTACAATAAGCGGTCATCTCGTGCACAGATAGGGTAACGTTGAGCATGATCCTTTTCGCTTTTAGAGAATTGATACTCTTTGGCGTTTCGAGGGTTTACGATTACGGTTTAAGATTCGCGAGCTGCACGTTCCTATGAGTTATGCTCAATTCGAAGTTGTTTCCGTGAAATTCTGAGTTTTTGTCAGATATATTTTGGGAGCCTATGAAACTTTTTGTTGAAATTTACGCGATTTTTTGGGATTTATTGAAGTTACGCAGTCAAGGAGGGTGAAATATTCAAAAAAAATTGTACCAAAATCGTCTTGGTCGCCCCAATTTGTCTTTGGATAAAGTTCGGCGTTATTCAATCCTTTTACGGAATACGCCACACATTCTATTTCGACAGGATGTTGTGTAGAGCGTTGGTATGTGTATTTGGGCAATGAAGTGATCTGCGGTGGGCATGTTCTATCCTCACCAGTAAAGTTTGGTACTAATGACCGATGGACTAGAGATGGAAGGCTTAGCTGGCGTAGGCGGGCAATCCGAACAATGAGCTTGAAATGGGTGCACGCGACAGCCGGCGCCTCCTTCCACTGTGCTACCACGCCCCTAGGGAGAACAATACATGGACTTTTTCGTCGTCTACTATACATTGGATGCGGTCGAAAATCTTCGGATAACTGGATGATTCGGACAACGGCATTTTTCGCGAACCGCGGAGTTTTTGATTGATTCAGATACGAGCAATTTCATGAGCCTCGGAGTTTTTGATGATTCGGATTGGCATATCTGAATCAGGCGTCCGAAAATGATTCATTCTGATCCAGTGTATATCGTCTACTCTAAAACTTGCTGTGAAGCCCAAATACGCCTTGTGGATCCCACCGCGTGAAAGTAGAGTGAATGGCGCATCGTTGATGAGTTTATTAACAATGATCTAACAAATAGAATAGAATGAAATGGCAGCCTGGAATTGTGTACAAGGGCATGGCAAAAGGCTTTTCCTGAGGTATAGAGGCTTTATTGTGAGGTATTTCAATCCTCACATTTGCCCGGTAAAAGGCTGAAGCTTGATAGTTATCGTCGACTCCCTCGAGGGGTGCACTTCCCGACCCTGAAAATCCGAACAACCCCGGTACCAGTCCAGCAACCCCTGAGGGAATGAAAGGCTTGTTTGGTCTGGGTGGTACCTATAACCAAAAAGCACTGCTTGGTGTGTTCGAGACAGTTGGCCGAGGTCGACTTATTAGATCTCGTTGTTATCTTGCCACCCTCTTCCTTCGTCTGTCCGAACTGTGCTGTTTCAGCAAGAAAGAAGTTTGCGAGCTGTGCAACTACAAGTACTCATTTCAACCGATATATCGGCATGATATGCCCAAAGCTCTTCCACTGGTAGAAATTCTCAAAGGTACGTGCACTCAGCTCGTGACACATTCGATCCATTTAATGCAGGTTTTACAGGCGTTGCGGTTAGCGCCGGGCACATGCTGAGGACATGGCTGGTGTACACTATGGTACTGGTATCGTGGGTCGGTATAGTACCTTTGACGGCGGCCAGAATATACCATGCAGTCTTCTATCTTTCCATGCAAGAAATCCTAGTCTTACCAATCAGTATATTTCGCACGGAGCACATTCTTCCTGACGTATTCAAGGTCGGTTGTCGCTAGTCTTCGTTAAGGTGGATAAATGACAAGTGCTTGTTTTAGGGGTGCTTTTTACTTGTTATCTTTATTTGTACGTTTATTTCACTGGTATGGCTACGGGAGCAGATTATTCATGGTGGACCGCATGATTTTTTGAATGTCGTCGAAGGTTTGTTAATCTTAGTGGCCTTTCATTGCAACAAATTCGATTAAGAGTTTACGAGCTGACTTCAGAGCAAGCTGACGTGAATCAGAACGGAATGTTGGAACGAGAACGTGAAGATCATCGTGATGAGGTTGCTAATGGTGGTGAACAGGTCTGTGCTTATCTCCGTGTGCTCGACTTCTAATGGTTTAATACTGAGTGCATTCATGCTCGGGTAAAACTGAGGCTAGCAAGAGTTGATGTGAAAACCCTTTGTAATAAACCTGCCCCTCTCAGGTTTATTTACGTGTAGATCATACGGCCTCTTAGGCCTTTACATAACAAAACATAGCGATAACACGAAGGTTTTATTAACAGTGGGAACACATATGGACAGAATTGAAGTCGCAGATATAAGGCCTCAGGGGGGGGGGGGGGGGGAAAGGGAGGATCGAGGCTTAGGAGCTCCTCAAGGGCGGGGAGGCGCCGGAGCAGAAACCACACGGCCGGCGATCGGACTAGGACCAACCCCGCAGCATTCGTAGGGGTGCTTTTATATCCTTCAGCCAGTGGGATGAAACAACGGCTGTCACTGTTACAACATGTTGAAGACACTCGAGAGTTGATTCCGAATAAATGCCTACGCTCATTACATCCTACCCTATTTGGAAGTCCCTGTCCCCAGGGACTAAAAAGGTGGAGAGAATTTTGTGAATTCTGCCATACGGAGCGCACTGTAGCGAGCACTTTTCTTCCGATCACATGTTGGCATTCGTGGCAGCTTTCCATTCCAGTCTAGAGTGAGAAGACACATAATAGATACCTGTCGTAAATGTCGTTCCTCACTCGTTTGGAAGAGCTTGATGAATATCATCGTCAGGAATAGCAGATCAGTCGATGTAGTTGAGGTGAAGAAGGAATAGGTGATTATGATAATTATTATCTTCAGCCATGGAGTGAGTAGACAGGGGAGGTATGTGGAAGAGAAATGTTTCGGAGGGAGTGGGGGAAGGGGAACGGGCGGTACTATTGGTAAAAGTGTAACTTGAAGCAGTTGCCTCCAGTAGGGTGATGGTCGATCGGTAGAGCTATAGTTTGCGACCGGGGCAACTTCGTTGATTGATATGAGACTGAATATCGGGGATGGCAAAAATAGCAGAGAAAAAAATGGAGAACAGGAGCGGCTCTCTGCGAGCGCGCGCCTGTCTATTCAAAAATTTCTTATTGTAATGCTACGAGGTTGGGAGAGTGGCATTCTATTATTGGGTGCAAAGCAGTTGGCCGGTGAATAAGATTAATTGCACGTAGGGCACGATGTGGAGTTACGCAAGTATTGGGCTGTAACACGGCAATGTGGATGTTCACAGGATCTATTCCTAGGATAAAAAACTGGGCTTATGAAGGCAGCTGCCGTGTAAAAACGATTGCGAAAGACGCGCGGAAGAAGAGATATTGATAGAACATAGATTATAGCGCTATGAGGAACTAAAAGGATGATGCTGTATTTTCTCGTCAGTAATTAATTTTGAATGTGTGACATTCCTTAAAATTCTAAACTTTTCTACATTAATGCTTGAATAGAATTTGAACGTTACAGCGCTTATTTCAACACCATCATTATTCATTGAATAACTTTATTGCACGAGGTGTGGTGCGACCTGGCCAGGATTTCACTTGTTGCTCAGAAATATGTAAGAATATATGCAATTTCTGGTTGGCCTCGTGCTAGAGGGAGCAATTCATACGCTTCGACTTCGTTTAAGACGAAGGAAATAGAAGAGAAGATCAATTTGGCATATCAAAGACAGGAATGTCACAAATTTGAATTTCGCATGAAATATTGTGATTTTGCAGCATCACGAAATTATATAGGAGATTTTGATCTACAGAAATGGAGGGGGTACTATGAGAGAGCTCGTTCATTGAGGTTTTTACTAAAAACCCTAGCCGGGACCTCCATGTAATAAGCCTGCCCCTCTCAGGTTTATTCACGTGTAGATCATACGGCCTCTTAGGCCTTTACATAACAAAACATAGCGATAACACGAAGGTTTTATTAACAGTGGGAACACATATGGACAGAATTGAAGTCGCAGATATAAGGCCTCAGGGGGGGGGGGGAAGGGAGGATCGAGGCTTAGGAGCTCCTCAAGGGCGGGGAGGCGCCGGAGCAGAAACCACACGGCCGGCGATCGGACTAGGACCAACCCCGCAGCATTCGTAGGGGTGCTTTTATATCCTTCAGCCAGTGGGATGAAACAACGGCTGTCACTGTTACAACATGTTGAAGACACTCGAGAGTTGATTCCGAATAAATGCCTACGCTCATTACACCTTGAATGGTAATGAAAATTTCATCTTTTCACCTATAGTTTGCTTTTGTACAAAAGAGTGCGAGGCAGGCCAATAGGGTAACGGAGCGCTTGCTATTCGATATTGGAATAAATTTATTCTCTTTTTCCCTTTATTTTCTTTTTATGCAAGTCGGTACCCGCTAAGGAGTGTGTAACAACTCACCTGCCGGATCAGCTAGCCCTGAAAACGGATGGCGCTTGAGCGAGAAAACCTACAGCTCTTTATAGACGCAGCAGATCGAAAAGACTGAAAATACGTTCCATATCTTTGACACGTCCCTTCAGTCTTATTTATCTGATGCGTCTCCGCATTCTATGCAGGCCACATTAACAAATAGAGCCCTCTTCAATATTCACCCCGAGAAACTACACATAAACCGTTTGCAATTCTTCGGCGGTCAAGTGTTAGGAACAAGAAGTAGGCACCAGCTGCACGTTCTCGTTGCAAGAATCACGATCAGAGCTACATTTTTGACATATAGAAGGCTGCGGGAACTCAACTCTCTGCGAAAAATGAAAATCTTTCGTGCTTACCCTTGCATACTTTCAAGAAATGGCCGTTGACTAAATTCTTTTCATATCTGTTTCCGAGTCATGGTGGGTGCCTCTTATCCACGTTTGATAGCTTTATACTTTTTTGCAGAACTTGTTTCTTTTTCTCATTTATTTTACGCCTAATTATCATGCCCATGCCATAAATAAACAAAATAAAATAAAGGCCAAGACAGCGAAAATGTTCGATGATGAGATCACGTACACTGTTAACTGTAGCTGCCAAGCTCGACCCTCGATTAATCTTGGCACTGATCGATGTCCGCTTGTTTGCTGTAGTGTTGAACTCGAATCCCAAATACTACACGCTTTGTTGCTCGACTGACGTTTCACCGATGTCGCCTTCTTCAGAGTCCGAAAAGTCCAGACATATGTTGAGACTACTAGGCCAAACACGTTGCCGGAGAACTGGTCCGCTTGGCATAGTGCCGAGGCGGCGCGCGGTTTTTCGTCGTGTCGTCTCGTGCACTCCACGCCTCCCTGTTCGCCACACCCCGGAGTCCCTTCCCTAGCCCAATCTGGAGAGTCACTCTGCTCGTCTGACTCTCGCCGCTCGCGCGTGACGGAATTTTTCGGGGACCAGTTCACATGTAATCGAGGCAAAAACAGTCCAACGGTTAGGACACCCGAGACCCCACAAGGTGGAACATTCTGAAAGACGAGGCTGATGTAAGGAGTGAGCTCGCGGGTTGTATAGACGCATTCCCCTCCGATTCAAACTCTTCCCATGAGTCCAGAGCCCCTCCAGGGTTTCGCAAGCTCTACCCTTTCATCCCATCGACGTAAAGAGAGGGGTTCGGCAAGGGGATACCATATCCCCGAAGCTCTTCAGCGCCACTCTCGAAAACGTCATGCGCGAACTAGAATGGGAAGATATGGGAGTGAAGGTCGACGGCCGGCAACTACATCATCTTCGCTTCGCTGACGACATCGTGCTCATAACACCGAGCATCAGCCAGGCGGAGCGAATGCTGGCCGACTTCGATCGTGTATGTGGGAACGTTGGACTGCAGCTGAATCTTACGAAGACGATGTTCATGAGGAACGGATGGGTTTCTGATGCCCCATTCTCGCTCAACGGAACGAACATCTCCGAATGCTCCAGCTATGTGTATCTGGGTCGCGAAGTCAACATGGCCAACGACCTAGCACCAGAGCTGAGCAGGAGGAAAAGAGCGGCTTGGGGAGCTTTCAAGAGCGTCGAAGAAGTCGCGAGGAAGACGAAGAACGTCCGACTCCGTGCCCACCTATTCGACTCCACTGTTCTTCCTGCCCTAACATACGCCTCAGAGACCTGGGCTATACGAAAGCAGGATGAACACGCTATCAGCGTCGCGCAGCGTGGAATCGAGAGGACGATGCTTGGAGTGAAACGACTCACGCAAGTGAGAGAAGGCCTCCGGAGTTCCGAGCTTCGCCGACGCTCGAAGATCAGAGACGCTGTCGCGTGGGCCAAGTTGTCGAAAATTAGGTGGGCCTGCCACGTAATGCGCTTCGCAGACACCCGCGGGACGAGAGCCATCACCGACTGGATTCCGCGGGATGTCAAAAGAACACCAGGACGCTCACCAACGCGTTGGTCGGACTTCTTCGTGAAAGCCCTGAACGACCGATATGACGCTCTTCGTGTCCCTCGAGCGAGGAGGATCCATTGGACCACTCTGGCACGCGACAGGGACGAATGGAGACGCTGCTGGCACCCGCTCGAGCAATTCGATGATCAACGGGACGACAGGTGATACAGGTGATACCCTTTCATCAGTCTCGTCTTTTAGAATGTTTCACCTAAAGGGGACTCCTCGGATATTCTAGATGTTGGGCTTCTGTTGCCTTTTTCTCTCGGAAAGGTTGCTGTTCGGTGGGTCTTTAAATTTTCGCAAAGTCCGTGGCGATGTTTGGCCTAGTAGGCTCAACATAGTTTGTTTGGACTTTTCAGACTCTGAAGAAGGTTACATTGCCGAAACGTCAGTCGAGCAATAAAGCTTGTATTGTCTCAGATTTTAGTTCAACACTACAGTAAACAAGTGGACTGTTCACTGTTCTGTGGTGCTTATTATTGGAGTGGTGATCTAAATATCATTTACATGACTTTCTGCCGTACGCACGTCATGTTTCCTTTATTTTGAATCAACCGTGAGATGGATGTCCAGTGTAGCTCTCCAATGCCCTCTGGTGAACTTTATGACATTCTAGGATGATGGAGATATCGCCGACAATCAGGACTATGGAGACGAGGACGGGGAACCTATGGACGCGGATACCGATGGAGAGAATGAGCAGGTAGCACCATTTGTCTGCGTTTAAAGGCGTCGGTTACGTTTGTCACGTGTCCCATCGACTTCAGCTCATTTTCTGATATTCTAGGGACAACAGAATCATGGAGAAGAACGACATATTGGAGATGGTGTGGTTGGTGAGTTGTTTGCTTTTTGAGTGGATGCAGTTCTTATTAAAGATCGCGTTTTAAGACCATGTTGTACAACCGGCGGTTGCACAAGAGGTTCCACCGATTGAAGACAACTGGAGAGATCTAGAGAGGTGAGTCAGCTGCTTTAATACTCGCTGGTTTGCCTGTCCCTGACTATAAATGTCTGTTTAGACTTGGTGACGAGCTAACCTGGCAGCGATTACTTGGATTGGATGGTTCTCTGGTGTTTCTTGAGCGGGTCGTGTGGGTTATATCGTTGGATACACTGTTCACTATCATGTTTGGTAAGGTTTTGCTTCCTTCTTGTTTCGTATCACTTATATTTTTGTTTCTTGTGTTTATTAATTGTTCATGTATTGTTCCGCTTTTTAAAATATGTTTATTGGGGGAATTGCAGTTGTAAGGTAAAAGCCAAGAGGAAACTTTATGCAAAGCCTTCGTCAGTGAAATATGCACTTACAACTAAAACTCTAAGCAAAGGTATTACCTTCTAGGAAAGAGTTTGAGAGCGTCGCTTCCTAGTAGAGAGGATTCCTAATAGATTACTGCGTTTTTAGACTTGATTTTTCTACGCTGTTTGAAGTATTGAATCTTCTGCCATCATTCACTACGTCTTTTGTTGGTTTGTAGTTGTTTTTATTTCTCCTTACCTGCATAGTTATCGATGTACAAATAAATAAATTGTACATTCTTCAAATCAAACCTGGCATCTTCCAAACCAAACCGAGCTCGAGAAAGGTGGAATAATTTTTGCTCAAGGAAAATTTAGTATAACTTTCTTTGATTTTTCCAAAATCCACCTGTCTTAATAAGTGAACACACTTTTAGATAATTAGCTTTTGCTTTCAAGGCAGTTTCATATGTAAAGAAAAAAAGAAAATTTTATAAAATAAAAGAACAGATCGTGCCATTCACTTGACTAGACCGTCGCCACTTTTATTTGATATTGTAAACGCTGCTTACTTGAAGCAATGGTGTGAGGGTGTGTGTTTTCACCAGGCTGTCCAATAATTCTTGTCCGAAAATTTCACCATTTTTAATTTTTTTCAACTTTATTGAAAAACAAGTCTAATCAAGAAAATAATCACCACTGTTATCCACAACAGTGGCCCATCGATTGGGCAGGTCGCCGATGCCCTTCGCCCAGAACTCCGGGGACTGCGACTCGAAGAAGTCCGCGATGTCGGATTTGAGGTTGTCGTAGTTGGTGAATTTTCTTCCGGCCAAATGGTGCTTCAGCGGACGGAACAAGTGGTAGTCGGAGGGGGCGAGGTCCGGGGAATACGGCGGATGGGCAACCGTCTCCCAGCCGTGCGTCGCCAACTTCTGCTGGGTCTCCTTCGCCAGTGGGGCGCGCGATGTCGTGCAGCAGGTGTACCGAGCCCCTTCGGGGACGCTTTTCTCGGATGGCGGCGGCTAGTTTCTCGAGCTGATCGGTGTAGATGGAGGCGGTGGCCGTCCTGCCTTGCGGGAGCAGCTGGAAGTACAGCATGCCCTTGGCGTCCCACCAGCAGCAGAGGATGATCTTCAGCGGGTGTTCCCTGTCCTCGAGGCTCGTGTCGCCGCTCTCGAAACGATTAAACCAGCGCCTCACTGTGCGTTGGGACACTGCATCCTTCTTGCACGCTCTGCAGATGTTGGCGACCGCGGTGCCCGTGTCGTTGCCCAGCAGCCGCTCGTAGTACACAAACGTACGAATTCGACCTTGATCCATTTTAGCTTGTACTGGTAGCTAGACGCGGCAACCGCGCCTTATATACCCGTAGCGTGGAACTCTGGAACTCTGGAGAACCTTCTAGAAGGTTTTTACACTTGCCTGATATTATAACACTTCTAAGGAAAATTATAGAATTTTGAAAATTTTCGGACAGGAATTATTGGACAGCCTGGTATATCAGATTTTACAGTACCGTCTGCGTCTGTATTACCTCACGTAGACAGAAGTTTCGCTATCAATCAAATAAAAATCGCGACGATCTCTTGTTTTAACACAGTATTGATTGCTGGCTTACTGTGTTTTGAAACAAAATTTGGTTCATTCTTTTTCCATTAAAAATAAGTTTTATAAATTTCAAGCGTGTGCTTACTTACTGGAACAAGTGAATTTTTAAAAAATTCAAAGAAGGTTTACTGAATTATCTTTAATCAAAAAATTATTCTGACGGTGTTGAAGGGTCTACGGCTTATACTGGAAGACACTCGTTTTGATCTGGTGGAGATAATGGTGATTTCAAAAGCATCGAGCATGCTTAAAAGGGTGCCCATTTTGATTTAAAATGTCCAATTTGACGTGAAGATGCTGTAAGCACTGACTTACCCGTCGCCGCCCACCACACCTCGTTGTGTAAGCCAAAAACGAATCCAAACTACCTCCATAACATCCCTTGGAAGTCGAATGCGTGGCGCATCCGAAAACCAATTGATGAACGCCACGCTTTATTCGCCATCTTCAGAGGATTCTTCGACCATCTAACTTGTCTCCCGTTTGTTTATCCGCACACAGAGAAAGTGCTGGGGCGATTGCGAGAGGTGAATGCTCCGATTAAATAACGGCGTTCATCAATCCCTGTTCGACATGCGCCACGCATTTTACTTCAACAGTATTTATGGAGGCAATTTGAATTGGTATTTCGCCTATACACCGACTTGTTGGGACCAGTGAGCAGGGAAGTCAGCGTTTTGTTTTTCTCAGACAAGCTGATGCTGAGGAATGGATGGTTGTGACAGCACTTGAACCAAGAATCTCGACCCGAGGCGTACGTAACAGTCGGCGCCTCCTCTAACTGCGTCACCACGCGTTGCAGCCGAAGATGCATCGACAAAATTAGATTTTCATTACGGTTTTACATGGTAGAAGCCGCTGTAGCGGTTCTCAGGCTATGCAAAGGCTGTCAAGGACGTTTTTTTTTTCTAATTCTGGGAGCGAGGTTCGCTTGTAGATCTCGAAAAATGGGCATTTCTGCGATAAGATTCATGGGTTTGAATGCATGTTTATTATTGAAATCCCATAATTGTCCGAAAAGCCGCTATGAAAGGTCTTATGCTGCTTAAACTCGGCATTTTCCAGCGTATGCGCCATACAAGCTGGGCTTCTACATCCTGAGCAAATGTGGAATCCAGCAGTCCATTCACTACTTCCCGTCAATAGCAGCCATACTAATGGGCTATGTGGCAGTGACGACGATCATCTACGTTCTGCACTACTGTGTCGGTGTTCTGCGGCTCAACAGGTTCATATCTTATTGACTACCTCGAGGCTAGTGGGAATTACTGTGGTTATCTTGCAGCCTGTATCGTATTCTCGGAATATGCTTCCTAGTCCTGAAGGTCTTTCTGCTGGTTCTGGTCGAAATAGGATTCTTCCCGATAATCTGTGGTTGTTGGATGGATCTTTGTTCGCTGGTAAGGGAGGATATGATTTTTCCTTCTCATTTTGAGCCTAAAAATTCCATTCAGAAACTCTTCTCTGCATCGCTGTCTTCAAGGGCCGCGTCATTCGCGGCTTCACCAACGTCGTCGGTGTTCATCCATTGGATGATTGGAATGGTAGTAGTTCTTCTACAGCTTCCTGGCTCGAATCCCACTCGGAATTACCCTTTTCTGCAGGTCTACGTGTTCTACTTTGCCTCGTTCGTGCTTCTACTCCGTGAAGTCCTGCGTCCGGGAGTGTTGTGGTTCATGCGGAATCTGAACGATCCGGAGTTCAATCCAATCCAGGAGGTGTGCTTGGTGTTTTTCTAGGCCTGGCACTGTAGCGCCTAGTGACCTAAATCTTTTGCTTTAGATGATAGAGCTGCCAGTTACGCGTCATCTGCGTCGCCTTGTCGCATCCACGGTACGTTTTGTACTAGTCGTGAATGTGGCCTACATGGGGAGATAGGACGCATTAAACTAATCAGGCTGCATCGAATGGGCGTGTCATCCAGGGGTGTGTGCTCGGTCGCTGCACTGATTGGCAAACGCGTGCTGGTTCGGTGCTATGGTCGTCGGTTGTGATTTGCTAGCGCTTTTCAGCGTCCGGATGTAGGCCACATTAACGACCAGTACCCTTCTTTGCCAACATGTTTAACAAAAGCAGTTTTTGTCATATAGAGTCAACTTATTCCCTATCTAGGAGTAGATTATATACTATTATACTATATCCAGGAGTAGATTATATACTATTTGTACATTATATACTATTTTTACGTCAAATTGGTCACTATTAAAATCAAATTGATATTTTTTCAAATAAACACCCTTCTAAACAAGCTTGACATTTTTTAAATCAAGTTGAAATCTCCAAAATCAAAGCGAGTTTTTCCACATTGAACTGAAGATTATCCGAGAAGGTAAAATGGGTTTTGTTCAAGGTGAATTTGGTACGATTTTCTCTAAAATTTTTAATTGTGTACCAAAATAAATGAACACACTCTTTGAAATTTGATCACATTTTTTTAAAGGAAGGACTGTGTTTGTAGTTTATTTTAAAGTGCAGGAAGGCGGCAGTCTCTTTTAGTTTATTAATAGAAGAAATCGCATCAAAAAGTAGCTAGCCCCGATGTTTATTTGATTGATAGTGTACATTTTGGTTGATAGTGTAAATCAGAGACGCTGACGCATGGGCCATGTCGTCGAAAATTAGGTGGGCCGGCCACGTAATGCGATTCGCAGACACCCGCTGGGACGCCGGGAGAACACCAAGACGTCCACCAACTTCGTCGGACTTCTTCGTGAAAGCCCTGAACGATCGATATGACGCTCTTCGTGTCCCTCGAGCGAGGAGGATCCATTGGACCATTTTGGCACGCGACAGGGACGAATGGAGACTGCTGGCGCCCGCTCGAGCAAATCGATGATCAACGGGACGACGGGTGATACAGTGTCGATTCTGCTTACTTGAAAAGCGAAGTGAGGATATCGTGGATTATTTTGGAATTATTTTTGTACCATTGACTCTAGTATACCACCTGAGCAGAATTCTATCAATCAAGTGAAAATTGGGAAGAGCTGTACGAGACCATGGCGCAATCTCTTCCTTCAATACGCTAGAAATAGCTGACTTCATGGTCAAGAAATTTTTCCCAGAGAAGCACCATCAACCATGTGATGTGACATGAGTTTCCCGTACGCCGGCCAGTCGCCAGACAGTTTCCATTGGCGACACGTGAAGGAATGGACATCGCCACCGGGACGGCATCATGACTAGAAGATGTCTAGGTTGCACCCTGATCAGGCATTTCATCGGGAAAAGTGGCGCCAGTATTCCAGGAAAACGAACCCAGCAACAAAGCGGGACAAACGCTGAAGAAGAAGAAGAAGAAGAAGAAAATTCCGGCACTATTGTACTTTCACAACTCCACGGGTCGAGGAGAGGTCGAAAAAAAATCGCCCAAACTTCGTCTATGGGGTTATTTGGGGTGCTGATCACGAATCTGAGATCCGTTTTTCGTTCTACGCTGGATTACGGTAAGTTACGATAGATGCTGGTGACAAAGGCTGCCAAGGTCATGGTCACCGATTTCGTCCAAACTTCGGCTAGGGGTTTATTACCCGCAACCTACCGCACTCCAGCGTAAAACGAAAAACGGATCTCAAATTCAGCACCCCAAATAACCCCCAGCCGAAGTCTGGGGGCGAAATCGGTGACCATGACCTTGGCAGCCTTAGTCACCCGCACCTACCGTAACCTACCGTAATCGGCTGTAATTTTGAAAACGGATCTCAAATTCGTGATCAGCACCCCAAATAACCCCCTAGCCGAAGTTTGGGCGAAAAAAATTTTTCGACTTCTCAACCCTTGGAGTTGTGAAAGTGCAGTAGTGCCAAAATTCCTCGGAGAAAAAATCATATTAAACTTTTCCTGAGTTTTTAATTTAACCTGGTAAAAGCTCGTTTTGATTTGGAAGATGATCAGTCTGATTTCAAAAGCGTCAGGTTTGCTTTGATGAGTGTCCAACTTGATTCAAGAGCGTCCAATTTGGTATGGAAAGTGTCCAGTTTGACATAAAAATAGTATATACAATTAAATGGCTCTCTTAACCCATGTATAAGTGGGTTAAGAGAGCCATTTAGTTGTATATACTTCTTCTCCTCGAGTTGGGAAGCTCCAGTTTTCTTAGAAGAGTGTGTGTTTTACGTGAAAATGGCATCTAGTTTGCTAAGCGTAGTAAATTCTAAGATTCGTCAGCCCTTAACATTATTCGGAGATTTCAGTCGCTGTGCTTCACGACGATTTTCCTGATCGTCTACTTGCCTCTGTGCATAGTCCAGAAAGTCTATCCAGCGCTTCTGCCCTACAACATGAGTCTCTCCGCTGACACACCACTTAGCGAGCTATCACTAGAGCTGCTGATCCTCCAGGTTCGTCCATTGTGAATATGTTGTCCTTCATGAGTTTGTTTGAGACGTTTGCAACCCGATTTCAGGTGGTGCTACCGGCTCTGCTTGAACAAACACAGGCACGATTTGTACTGAAGGCGATAGTCATGTGGTGGTGTGTGCATATTGGTCGAGCACTGGATCTGGACAGGTAAGAGGGAGCGAGTGTTTGTAAGGTGATAACTTTGCTGTCAGTAAAGGTACTGAAGACGTTAAAGGCTCATATGAATGAAAGAGAACAGAAATCTCCTTGCGCTTCCAATTTTTTCTCCGTCATCATACAGGGTGAAGTGCCGCCCCTCTCCTCCCCTCGCTTCATTGGGATAGAACCAGCCTGCCTTCATCGTTTTCTCCTTTGTGCTTATTCTCCCTTTCTAGGTACCTCCTCCCTGATCTGCCTAACGCGGATCAAGCTGCTGATGGTGCGGGTGTGCAAGGCGCAGGAGGTCTAGCCGCAGAACATCAGGTTTGTTGCCAAGTCCGTAGCCTTCAGAAACGGTTTCCCCAGAGTCGTCTTGCTATCAGGCACTTCTACTTCTTCGGGAGCCGCAAGCGTTCCAGCCGTACGTTCGTCCGAGGTTCTTCCCTCTGCGTATACTGGTTCTACTGTGTGCTATGGCGGCCACGTGCTGCTTTACGAGTTGCGTGCTGTTTCTGGTGCCAGGTAGGCGTGGTGTACACGGAATGGCTGGGTGATAGAGCCAATTGCTGATCATCCGACGATTTAGTGATGGTTGGACGAGGGCTTATACACAACCTTACGGGCTATACGAATGTCCACGAGCTATATACGGTAGGTTTGGTGGCAAATTTTCAGCGAATAAGAACGATAAGAGCTATCTTCTAGGTTGGCGCTGGATTGTACATATGCTGGATGTGTGTCAAATTGGGTTTGGTGTCGCTCCACTGGTTTAATCTTGGCCTGCACCATCTCAAGGATGCAGTTGTTAACTCTGTGAACTTGGTGAGCTCTTCTTCGTCGCTCAGTATTCTTGAGAAGGGAGTGTCTTGCCCTCTTGGGATCAGATTCATCAACTGCTTACTGCTCTCTAACGGTGAAAATACCTCCAAACCTGATGCTAATGAAGGCCATATCAGGGGGTTTGGCGGTATTTTCACCGTTAGAGGGCGGTAAGCGGTTGGTGAATCTGGCCACTGGAGAGCGAATTTAAACTGCATTTTATTGGTAACGTCTTGAGTAGCCTTAGTCTAGCATTACCCAATCGCGTTACGGTGCATAAGGTTTTTTTAATTACTTCAAATTTTGCCAGGTTTATTAGACAGACTGTCATGGTTTGGGCCACATTTCGTCGCAGCCTGGATTTTCATAGACCAAAAAAGAACCTAATCGGGTAAAACTAGACTGAGCCATCGCCTAGTTTCCGGTGGTCTATAGGTCGATAGAGCGGCGACATCAAAGAGAATTTGTTTTGCTCCTAATCGCCCTATATTCCACTTTGTTCAGGCTATGCGACTGGCGGTGATCTGTGCTCCTATCGTGTTCGTGATTCCAATGCTGATGGGAACGTACTTCCAGCTGGTGGTTATCACTCCACTGAGGCTGTCTTTCCAACAGGTAATTTGTTGTATTGTGTTGAAATCGCATTTGATCTGCTTAGAGATTCATTTAGGTAGTTGGTTTGTCCAGGGAGAGCTTTATAACGTATCCTTCTTCATCATCCTTCCTCGTTCACCCTCCTCTTCTTTCTTATCTTCATATTCTTCATATTCTTCCTATAGTCTTCTTCATATTTTCTTCTTTTTTCTTTCTCTCCTGCTCCTTCATCTTCCTTCTCTTCTTTATCCTTCCTCCTTCTTCCTCTTGCTCCTCCTCCTCTTCTTCCCATTATTTTTGTTCTTCGTCTTCCTCTTCTTATTCTTCGTCGTCGTCTTCTTCTTCTTCTTCTTCTTATTCGTCTTCTTCTTCCTTTCTTCACTCTCTCCTTCTCCTTCTTCTTCCTTCTGTTCTTGCTCCTTCCTCCCTCTCCTTGCTCTTCTTCATCCTTTCTTCTTTTTCTTCTTTCCTCCTTGTTCTTTTCTTCATCCTCTCCTTCCTCTTCCTCTTCTTCATCCTTCCTACTTCTCCCTCCTCCTCTCCTTCGTATCTTTGTTCGTCGTCTTCGTTTTCTTCTTCTTCGCCTTATTTTCTCCCTCTTCTCTTTTCTTCATCCTTTCCTCCTTCCTCTTCCTCCTCTTTTTCTTCCTCCTCTTCTTATTCTTCCCATTAATTTTGTTCTTCTTCGTTTTCCCCTTCTTATTGGTCGTCATGTTCTTCTTTACCCTTGTCGTCTTCTTCTTCCTTTCTTCGTTTTCTCCTTCTTCTTCCTTCTGTTCTTGCTCCTTCCTCCCTCTTTGCTGCTCTTCATCCTTTCTTCTTTTTCTTCTTTCCTCCTTGTTCTTTCTTCATCCTCTCCTTCCTCTTCCTCCTCGTCTTCATCCTTCCTCCCTCTCCTTGCTGTTCTTCATCCTTTCTTCTTGTTGTTGTTATTTCCTCCTCGTTCTTTCTTCATCCACTCCTTCTTCCTCTTCCTCCTCTTCTTCATCCTTCCTACTTCTTCCTCCTCTTCGCCTTCTTTTCTCCCCCTTTTCTTTTATTCATTGTCTCCTTCTCCTTCCTCTTCCTCCTCTTCTTCCTCCTCCTCCCCTCTTCTTCTTCCCATTATTTTTGTTCTTCTTCGTCTCCCTCTTCTTATTCGTCGTCGCCGTCTTCTTCCCTTCTTCTTTCTTCATTCTCTCCTTCTCCTTCTTCTTAATTGTCTTCTTCATTTGTTTATTGTGGGTGTCAGAGCCGACACAAAAAAAAACAATCACATACCGAAAGACAAACAAGACAGTCTCCTAAATAAATCGTGGGAAGAAATAAAACTTAACTTTAAACAATAAACTTAGTAACACGTTATTAGTCGTCTTCTTCTTCGCATTCTTTTCTCGTTCTTCTCTTTTCTTCATCCTCTCCTCCTTCCTCTTCATCCTCTTCTTCATCCTCTCATTCTTCCTCCTCTTCTTCCTGCTGCGTCGTCTTCTTCTTATTTTTGTTTTCCTCGTCTTCTACTTCTTCTTCGAAAGTTTCGTAAAATAATACCACGGCAGCTACACCCCTATATTTGGCTTAGGAATGTGGACAGTCTGTGTGGTTTTGAATTAGCAATAAGTAAACAAATAGATGAACAAGTAAATTTTTGCGCAGAGGACTCTGGGATAGTTGCAACCCGAATTTCATGGCAGACCTGAAATAAAAGGGCAGCGTTATATAAATGCAGAATGCTCTTTCGGAGCTATGTGACCCATGGGTGGGTCGTGCATCTGATGGTATGTTGCTGAACCACGTCATGCAGCACCAAAAACTTGAGAGAGGAAGAGTTGAGTTACGCGGAGACGGCAACCATCTTTGTGATCCATTGACGGGTCATATTGTTGTCGGTGCATAACCGACGGCTTTTACAGACGCCTTTGATGTTCCTCTGGCAGGACTGGGCGATGGGAGTGCTGCATATGAAGATCGTGTGCGGGGCGGTTATGATGGGACCAGACTGGTGGATGCGACAGGTGTTCGATCAGGTATGTGGAGCTTAGGCCGTTTGGAAGCTCTTTCAGCTTCTACATGGCCCCTTCAGATCTACCAAGACGGCCTGCGCAATCTACGGGCGCGGTACATTCTCTCTCAGCTGGTACTGCCCGTGGTGCTGTTCCTCAGCTCGCTGTTGGCGTTCCCATACCTTATCGCTCGGCTCTACATCTATGTCTCCAGTGAGTTCACCCCTCCGTTTGAGCGCTACAGGACATTAAGCGTTCGATTTCAGGTGCTCCTCTCGAAGAGAGCGTGCTGGTGCTGCGATACTGCTTCCCAAGCAGCCTGATTATACTCGTAGTCGTCAGCTTCATACGGTGGCAGCTGAGCAAAATCAAAGGCCTGGCGGAGAACATTCGTAATGAGAAGTGAGTCGAAAGGCGACGGCAACTGCCGGCTTCTGCCTGATTGATGATCCGTTTTGCAGGTATCTCGTTGGAACCCGGCTTGTTAACTACGAACGCAATGGCGCGTCTCCAGCAACGAAAGAGACGCCGATTTCCTCGTAGAATTGCTAGTTATTGAAGTCAATTTAATAAATTTTTATTTGCGGACTTGTGCCTGGTTACTGTGGCAATTGTCGACACCAAGAGATGCCTTACACTTATAGTTCTTTCTTGAAGTACATTCCGTACTAGTCGTCAATGTGGCCTACATACAGAGATGAGTATGCAGCTGACCAATCATGCCGCCAGAGGTGACGTGTGCGATCTATGCCCGGATTGAGTGGCACGCTTTCTAGTCTTCCATGTATGTAGGCCACATTAATGACCTGTGCCGTGTTCTCCTTTTTGGTTAAAAGGGATCATGAAAGCAAGTGTTCTCCCAAGGGATTCTGCGCTTCAACCCTTGAACTGTCCTAATACTAGCGCTAGGCATAGTGGTGCTGGAATGCGCCATGCATTTGATTCAAATTTGCAAATATAGGGAGTTCGTATGGTGCCTTGTTCGTTTTGGGAGCTTGTTCATCAAAGAATAGCGGATCATTGTCCGAATCGAAGTCTGCCGAAGGGATGGGAGAGGTTTTTAGATCGATGTTATAGAATTCACCCTTCATGGATGAGCCACGCATTCGGTTTCATCTTGATATTGTGGAGACACTTTAAATGAACTAAGTAGGTGACAATAGTTTCATCTGATCTGTCTTTTCGAGTGAGTAGAGTGAGGCAGACCGTAAAAAAAATCATCCACTTCAAGCGATTCAAAAGGCTGATAGTGTGTCCTAATCTATTGAGAGCTAATAGATTGTCCCATAAGTCCCGCCGTTTTTTTTTTCAACGATTCATTGCGGATTTCGCCGGCGGTCTCTTGCATACCGCTATACAGATTTCGAAATGGAATGATTTCCTCTATCAAAGCATGTATTGCATTTCTTTTTTCATCCTCAATTTTGTCAATTTTTAGGTCGTCAAAGTGAAAAGTGAAAAAGTGGCCATCTGCGCAGTTGCTTCTCTGCTTCTTGCTCCTCTCCGCTTAGGTTTGGAATTTTTTGCGCAGCTTTTCATAGCATTTGGAAGACAATGTTCTGTACTACAAGAACACGTGTGTTTCCTATTTCCTTATTTGTTCTTTATTGATTTGTAGGTCATCAAGTTGGGACGTCCGACTTTTCCGTCCAAAATTTTACCGACAGCTTGGTTCTGTGGTTGGACTTTTTGCTTGGTGTTAAATGCCGCTCGAAAGAGGATGCCTTGCTCAATAAGAATCTCTGTCGCGTTTATTGGCTCATACTGATTTCTGTCGAATATCAACAACTGAACAAGGAGGAGTTGTTGGTGAAGATGATTTTTCTATTTTTGGAATTTTGTTGATATTCGACAGAAATCAGAATGAGCCAATAAACGCGACACAAATTCTTATAGAGCAAGACATCTTCCGAACGACAACACCAAGCAAAAAAGTCCAACCACAGAGCAAGAGTTGTCGATAAAAACAAATCTTCTTCGGACGTCCAAATTTGATGACCTAAAAATCAATAAAGGACAAATGAGCAAATAGGACCAACACGTATTCTTGCAGAACAGAAAACTGTCTTCCAAATGCTATGAAAAGCTGCGCAAAAAATTCGAAACCTAAGAGGAGAGAAGCAACTGCCGCAGATGGCCACTTTCACTTTTCACTTTAATTACCTAAAATTTGACAAAATTAAGGATAAAAAGAAATGCAATACATGCTCTGATAGAGCAAATCATTCTCTTTCGAAAGCTGCATAGCGCGATGCAAGAGACCGCCGGCGAAACCCGCAATGAATAGGTGAAAAGCCTAATAGGGGCAACCTAATAAAAAGAAGCAGCTAATAAAATAAAGATCTTTGAAATGTTTTAATGATTTTTAAGAAATGCCAAACCGTACCAAACTTTTTGTAAAATTACTATATCATTTTTGGCTGAATAAAAAATACGTTTTTATATTTGTATTTTTACTTTTTTCAAACATGCTCATTCTCCATATTTGTTCTGAAGCCTGTTAAAAACACAAGTGGGAAGTATTGACGTCAACCAACTCCATATGCACCTCCAGCAACTCCAACATAGGATGCGCCACGCGTTTCACTTCTATTGGATATCATGAAGGTGGTTCAAGTACGCACTTGGACTACAGAATGAGTACTGAAAATCAATCGATAGACGAGCTAGGGCGCTATTCTTCACAGGCGAGTGTAGAGGATAAAGGACAGCGATAATCAAACCTTGTTTGGAGTGTACGATCTATTTCTACGGGATGCATTAGATACAATCAGAATACGTATCTGACTTATGGTTTCCAGGCGATTGAGAAACCTTTTATCCTTACCCGGGAAGTTTGCTACAAATTCACCGATACTGAAGAGATAGAAGGCTTAGTTGGTTTGAGCGCGACTCGAACCAGGAACCTCGATTCAGGTCGCAGTCTCTTCTACTCTACCATGCGTTGGCACACTCACGGAACCACTTAGCTGATCCTAAACGCGTAGAAGGCTCGACTGCAGCAGGTGCGAGCTGAACCTATCGATAGCTGATGCCGCAAGTCCGGCGACTGCTGCCAACTGCGCTACACCTGCCATTTATTCCCTAACAGCTGAAAGAGCTTAAACTCAAACAGGTTGCCTGCTGGAGGCTATACATTGGATACAAATGAATCATATTTTGGATATTTGGTTTGGATATCCCGACCCGAATCATCCAAAGATTCGAGGTTTGCGAAATCAGTGCTATCTGAATCATCCAAATATCCAAAGATTTTCGATCGAATAATCCAATGTATCGAATAAATCACTACTCATCAATACACTGCTGAGTGGTTGGCCAAGTTTTTCAACCAGGTTGTAGCGGAGAAGAAGGTGCTTGATGTTTGGCAGGAAAATACGACGATCCCGATTAGGAAGAAGAAGGGCAGTCCTGCAGACTGCTCAAATTACCGTCCGATTCGGTTGCTGTTGCTGTTTGCTTGTCCAAAGAGTCGTGTGCAAGCGGCAGCAGGAACCTCGGCGGAGTTCCTTATCCTGTTGGGGTGCACCAAGGTGGTTGAAGTGAACTCACGCGTGAATGAAGCTTGGTCCAAGTGGCACTCGATGACTGGAGTACTCTGCGACAAGAAGATGCCAGAACGCTTAAAGTCAAAGATCTATAAAACCGTCGTCCGGCCAGTAGCGATGTACGGCGCTGAGTGTTGGCCTGCGACCAAGGAAGTTGAATCGCGCCTCAGCGTCATGGAGACGAAGATGCTGCGCTGGACGGCAGGAGTCACGCGCATGGACCGCATCCGAAACGATGCTATTCGGCAGAAGTTCGGTGTCGCGCCGATAGCGGACAAGATGCGTGAAGCTCGCTTACGATGGTACGGCCACGTTCTGCGTGGAAAGGAAGACAGCGTCCGTAAGATAGGTCTTAACTTCGTAGTGTCTGGAAAGCGGCCTTGAGGGCCCCGAAGCAGCGCTGGGCTGATACGTTACACAAGGACTTTAAAATAGCTGGTGTCCACCCTGATCTAGCACGGGATCGGGAAAGATGGCGACATGGCACCAGAAAAGCGGACCTCTCCATGAAGCGGGACAAACGCTGAAGAAGAAGAAGGAGAAGAAGAAGAATCGAATGAATCATCTTCGGATATCTTTTATTCGATTCGTATATCCCAATCTGAATCAGCGATGGTCGGAATTTCCGTTTTCTGATTTTCTGGCCATCATGGGCGTTTTTTCTGTTTTCTGGGAAAATGGACGAAACTAGAAAACAAACCAGCATGGCATTTTGCCATAGGTATCCGACCGTCAGAATTTAATCTGTATCACAACGTCGCAGCCTCTACAGCAAAAAAAAATTCTTACAAGGAAAGTTTCCCAACTCATGGTAAATTCATAATGTTCAACCGTTAGGTATGCGTAATTGTGTGCAGTTACGGTATCATTGGTGATGTGGAATTCTATGGTGATGGATACGGATACGTACCGCTGAAAAACTAACACAGATGAAGGCGCAAATAAAATTCCTTGGTTTGTTGTAGCCTTGATGGTCTAAAATTGACTCCTGTGATCATGAAAAAGCGTAATAACAACAAAACCAATATGTGCAGAAAAACCGGCAGTACGCGGACTCGAACTCATGAGCCCCCCGCCGGTGTGCTACGAGGCGGCACTCCTACCGACTGCATCACCGAGGCACATCTCACGAGGTGTCATAGGAGTTGATGATTGTTGCCACAGTTTTCACACCTTTTTCAGGTCTATAAAAAAGCGTTCAACGAAAACTAGTTGTAATTCTGGGCTCTGCTCACACGGCCCTGCATCCTGTAAAAATCGCATCGCAAAAGCTCACCATGAGTTGGGAACCTTTCCTTGTTAGGCTATTCCAAATTCGAAAAAAAGCTGTTTGCTTCCATTAGAAATCGCGCCATGCACTCGCCTCTGATTCGTTTGATGATGGTGTAAGCGGTACTATCACGCTGTTCCTCCTTAGCAGATTTCACATCTTTTACAAAAGGATTTATTAAAACTCTAGCTTAAATACGTGACAGAAATATTAGGTCGTTACCTAAGTTCTGTCGTTTTTGGACCTCTAACTTCAAATGTAAGTATCTCGGCTCAAACATAACTTTACTTGGCGAAATAAGAACCATTACAATCTGCACATCTTTGCCAACGAGACCCTAGTTTACTTATCCCAGTAGCATAGAACTCCGGAGATCTAGAAGCCATGAATTCTTCGAGAGCTTATTCTGCATCATGTCGGTTCCTGAAGTATTTTCCTCGAAGGAAACCGTCGAGATGTTTGAAGAAATAGTACTCTGTAGACGATAGGTCGGGCGAATACGGTGGATGGTCGAGTGTTTCATATCCCAAGGAATGGAGCTTCTGCCTGCTGCTCATTGATATGTGTAGCCTAGCGTTGTCGCGCAAAAGTACCGGTCCCCTTCTGTAGATCAGCGCTGGGTAGATTTGCTGGAGCTTCTTGTGCACCTCGTCCAGCTTCTGACAGTACTTTTCCGCCGTGATTGTTTCACCAGGTTAAAGTACGCTACAGTGGATTAATCCGATGGCACACCACCAAACGGTCACCATCACCTTCTCCTGGTGCATACTGGGCTTTGGACAGTGTTTAGGTGCTTCGTCAATATCCAACCATTGAGCACTTCGTCGTCGATTGTCCTGGACAATTCTTTTTTTGTCACAAGTCACAATTAACTCCAGAATCGGGTCGCCTTTGTTACGTAGAAGGAGCGCTGACGATAATTGCAAACGGCGAGCTCGAAGGGCGAATCTGCTCTCGAAGAATTCATGGCTTCTAGATCTCCGGAGTTCTATGCTACTGGGATAAATAAACTAGTACCTCGTTGGCAAAGATGTGTAGATTGTAATGGTTCTTATTTCGCCAAGTAAAGTTATGTTTGAGCCGAGATACTTACATTTGAAGTTAGAGGTCCAAAAACGACAGAACTTAGGTAACGACCTAATAGATATTAATTAACAATACTTGCTCCCCTAAGATGGCGGCTTTCTCTTGTAGACCACGATTCTATCTATACGTGTCATCTTCATGTCAAATTGTCGTCATCCTACACAACATGGTGGACTTTTCGAAATCAGCCGGGAACTTTTGAAATCAAACTGACTATCTTCCAAAGCAAGGCGATCGCGTTCCACATTAAACAGGCACCTAATAAGATCAAAATTTCCGTCTCGGGGTAATTCACTATCACTTTCCTGGAAAATTTATAATTCACCTTTCTCAAAACGGCGATCACGGTGTCTGAACTTTATTAAATTTTTATTTTGATAACATAAGAATAAGATCACAATTTATTTTAAAATATAGAAAAACAGCAAATGTGCCACATTTTTATTTATTTATTTTTATTTTGATATGATAAAAACGTTACCAGAATATATCATAAAGTACAAAACAGCAAATATTCAGTGCGTTTAAGAAATAGATGGTCGCCCCATGCACTCGTCCCCAATCTGGATTTTTCTTTGATTGTTAGCAAAGATTTTACTTGTGTATGGTTACGTCCTTGCAGACGGCACAAAGTTGTAGAAAATGCCCTTATTCCTTTTTTTTCCGTTCCATGCCTAGCGGCCTTTACACTGTCAATTAAAGAAAAATCGTGACGTTCTGGGATCTCTTATCTTTATACGCTCAAAAATTACTGTTTTACACGTTGAAATAATATTTGATTCGTTATTTTAACTGCAAAAATCAAAATTTCACTGCACACTCGAGCTATTGTAAGTGAATTATAAGTCTTTCAAAAAAGAGACGATCTGCTTTAATCACATGGCCCATCGCCTTCGAGGTGTTCAGTTTCAGTCATTTCAAAACTTTCCAGCTTACGTCGATAAGTGTTCAGTTTGAATTGAAATGGTGTAAAATTGTTGGTTATTGGTAAAATGCGTATCTAGATGCAACAGACAGCTAAAGAGATGATTTCGAAATTTTTTGCTATTTTTTGTTTCCTGGCGTTTTTGGCCTTTCTGTTTTCTAAAAAAAAAATTCAAAAATTTCCGCCTGTCCGTGATCGGAATCGTACAAAGATCCGGCGTCCGCAAAATCGCCCTTATCCAAATCATTCAGTTATATCCGAAGGTTTTCGATCAGATCCAGTGTACACTGTACACTTATGCTCTCGCAAAAGTTTCGAATATTCGATTGGTTTCGAATACCGAAAATTTTCGAGCATACGAATTCAAATATTCAAGAAAACGTGATTTTTCCGAATATTCGAATCCGAATACATTCGAAAAACGCGATTTTTTGAATATTCGAATTCGAATGAAAATCACTCGAATGGGTCATTCGAGCTTAAGTATAGTACACTGGAGACTCAGCTACCTTCAGGACAACCTTTTCAAACCCCCTTCCCAACGAACTGCAGGTGACACAACCAGCTTCTATATAACGATAAAGGTTAGAACATCAAGTTTTTTTTGTGATATAGTATTACATAGCAGTAATTGACCCGACCTAGCGATAGCAAATCGGTCAGCCTAACTACGAGATTTCGCGCCAGTCCCGACCGGGCTCATTTGTCTCCTGCAGCGACGCTATCGGTCCAGGCCGACATATCATAGGTAAAATAGGTGAACGGGCATGGTATTATAGGTCTACAGTACCTAAACCTAACATGCGAGTTCAAGAAATGAGGATCGGAACTAGGAGAGAAGTAGGAGGGGGAAAATTCTGCTCTGTTTTGCGGTTGGCTTTACGCAGCCTTACGAGGAAAGGTTCCAATTCATGGTGAGCTTTTGCGATGCTATTTTGAAAGGATGTAGGGCCTTGTGAGCGGAGTCCAGAACCACAGTCAGTTTTTGCTGAACGCTTTTTTAACACTTGAAAAAGAGGCGTGAAGACGTGTGCACAACACTCATCAAGCTCTACGAAACCCCACCAGATGTACCTCTGCGGCGCAGTCGGTAGGAGTGCCGCTTTGTAGGAACACACTGGCGGGGTTTTCAGCTGGAGTCCGAGTGCTGTCAGTGCTTTTGCACGGATTAGTTTGTTGTTATTACATTTCCTTATGATCACAGGAGTCAATTTTAGACCACCAGTGCTTACAACAAACTAAGGCTGTCTATTTGAGCCTTCATATGTGCTAGTTTGTCAACTATTCATATCTGTACCACCGAATTGAAGAAGTGGTCATTCCTTCCCAGGGAGAAGATTGTTCCTCACTGGCTTTTGTAAGATGCTGCTGGTTTGACAAGCGCTTGTTCTTTACTTGTTTCATACTTTTGTGCCATGGTTGTTGACTAAAAGGGAAATAATAAATATAAGATTTTCAATCTAATAATATATAAGACTTTTTATTTCCAGAGGAATGATTGCAGATCTGAACAGTTAAAAAACTAGCACAGATGAAGGCGCAAATAAACAGCCTTGGTTTGTTGTAAGCATTCATTTTCTAAAACACTTCTGCGATCATGAGAAAGCGTAATAACAAAGAACTAATACGTGCAAAAGTATTGGCAGCACTCGAACTCGAACTGAAAAGCCTGCCGGTGTGCTCTTACGAGACGGCACTCCTACCGAATGCGCCACCGAGGTACATCTCGTAGGGTGTCATAAGGGTTGATGAGTGTTGCGCACACGTTTTGACACCTCTTTTCAAGTCTTTAAAAATAGAGTTCAGCAAAAACTGAATGTGATTCTGGACTCCGCTCACAGGGCCCTACATTCTGTCGAAATAGTATCGCAAAAGGTCACCATGAGTTGGGAACCTTTCCTTGTTAGCTACGAATGGATGCAAGGTTGAAAACATGTGGTTTTTTACCTGTTTCGCCTCCCCCCTCCCCGCTTCTCTCGCAAAAGGTATCTATCTGCTCACGGTGTCATCTGGGTTCAATCCTAATAAGAGGGGTGAACCTTATACACACACATCTAAATAATAGTTGAGATGGAAACACATGCGACATGGTTAAGGTGGACCCCACCCCCCTCCTCCGCCGCCCCCACCCCCCCCCCCCCCCCCCCCGCCCATCGTTGGGATTGCACCGTTATCTGTAGCATCGAGACTTCTGAATCCAGCAATGAGATACAGGTATGACGACTTCGCCCATCCAATTGACCACAACAGGTAGGCCAAGAGGCGGGGTGACGTGGGTGGTGGGGTGACCCAGCCAGGTCGGTCAGGGCGCATCATTGTCATTGATTCGGATAATTTCCCGCCATGTCCTGTCGTCCTCCTCCCCATCTGTCCCCTGCCTGTGTTTTCTTTCGCGTAACAAAACTTCTCTAAGGGGGAGTAAAGAAGCCGTTGAGCCCTGAGCAGTTCCCTAGAAGCTGCTGGATGCCCATTCTTCTTTGGTGGTCGGGTTTCTTGCCAGTAGTTGCTCTACAGGTCCAGTCATGCCAAGCCTGCTTCTATTGCAACGACATCCATCGACTATCTGTTTTGTACCCGAAAAAGTTCCCAACTTCCAATTAAACTTCTCCATGAGTCCAAGCATAGACTTTGATTCGGCCTGGCGCTATCCCAGTTGGGTGGTTGCGGAGAATTTCAGTGGTCCACCTAAAATGTGATAGAGCGCATTTTATATGGAACTGAAATGCAAAAATGAGATTCGGAAAACATTCTCGTTTTAGGTCCACCTAGAATGCGCTCTTTCATCCAATGTAGACATAGCGAAATCTCTACACCCATCAACTGGGATAGCGCCTTCAGCTCTTTACCTCCCCTCCGATGTCGTGCTAGGTACAAGTTCTCATAGCATTCAAGCTTGGGCTACACTCTGGAATCTACGATGGTTTCTACAATCCATCCCTGTCAGGACCTATTCAGGGCGCGTGGTAGCGCAGTCGGAGAAGGTGCTTACTGTCGCTTGTTCGTTGTAGTGTTCAAGATTCCTGGTTTGAATTTCCCGTCCAGGCCAACGAAGCCCTCCATTGCTCTGGAATCATTGAACTGAGATCAGACTCGTCTAAAAGTGTAAAGAATACCGTCTTCACGTGAAATTGGACACTTTCGTCAAATTGGACACTTTTCAAATCAAATGCGACACTTTTCAAACCAAATTGGACACTCTTTTAAGCAAGGCTAAGGCTTTTGAGATCAAAGTGAACTCTTCCAAATAGAAATGAGCTTCTGTAATAAACTAGAGGCTCTCCAAAATTGTTCGAATAATTTTTTTGTTCAAGGAAAATTTTAGCATAAGTTTCCTTGAAGTTTTAATTTCCTCCCTAACAAGAGAACACATAGTTGGAAAATTTGTGAAAAAAAAATAATTTTTCGCGTATAACAAAAATATGACATATGACTTGAAGCTTGTTTTGAAGATCAGGAAGGCAGCCATGTTATATTGCCAAAACAGATTGCGCCACGCACCCGTCCGAAACTTCGCGACTTTCACTCGATTGGTGGCAAATTTCTGTTTGCATGCAGTTTCACACCTGCAAGCGATGCAACATAAACAATCGTAAAAAAACACATGTCCTCACTTTTGATGCTTCATGAAAGCGTTTATACTATCAATCAAAAAAATATTCCCTTCCCCTGCCTAAATCTGTGCTCTCCTCCACAGAACAGAGCTATAGCATTGCTTGGTTGTTTTCTTTACTATCAGTGTGTTACCGTTTGTTTTTTCGTGTCTGTGACACTTTTTGCAAAGTCAACCCCCCCCCCCAACTACCATAGCGCCGACTTGCTTTTCAAGTGCATGGCGCGGTCCAGTCTTTTAGGGCACTATTTGATTGCTGCCTTGCTGCTTTAAAACAAAATTTAATTGATATTTTTTCTCGAAAAATAAAATTTTCATAAAATTATTACACTTGCTGGGAAAGCTAAAAAATTTCAAAGAATGTTTTAATTTTTCTCGAACAAAAAATTATGCTAAGTATCTTAGTGATTCTGTAATTTAACCTCCCTAAAGCTCATTTCGATTTGGAAAAGCTCGCTTTGATTCAAAAGTCTTACGATTAAGGCCCTCACACACTTCTGCGGCAACGCCGCTCGCCGCTATGGTTAAAGGTAGGGCAGGGACGCCGCTGGCGGCGAGCTCTGCGTCCCTGCCCTATGATTAAGGATAGGGCAGCGGCAACGCCGCATAAGTGTGCGGAGACCTTTAGACTAGCTTACCAGAGTGTTCATTTTGACGTGAAAAGTGTCCTATTTGATTTGAAAAATGGCCAATTTGGTTTGGAATGTGTCCAATAAAACGTGAAAATGGCATATTAACTTATCCCTCAACATATCCTGTGGAAGTGTAAGGTGCGGCGCCTCCCAGGAGGGACTGATTAACGCCGTTCTTTAATCTTTTAATTTCTTATCCATGTCAGGAAGAGACATAGCGTGTTCTTACTCGTTATCCTAAATATTCTCTGGGCTTGCTCTAGGACTCTAGATGCCATCGCATGATAAGAAAGCTCTCAGAGAAATGCAATAAAGCGGCGGCTAAACTGCTACTTCGTTGATGACCCTCTCGAGTAGGAAAGGTCCAATCCGGGCAGAAGGATGGGTATTACGGTCGATTTGTTAGGGCTACCGTAATTCTTCACTCGAAACACTTTGCCGCTGGTGCAATCACGGACACCACTTCCGAAATGACGCCTAATGTTGAATTATTGGCTGGACACATTGGTTAGACGCATTTGTAGAACTCAACGCAACGCAGGTGGTGATAAGTCGGATTTTTTTCAGGTCTCTTTAAGCATAGATCTAAATATCTAACCAGAACCTTAGACGACCGACTTGGAATTGTGTAGGTCGGGTTACGGTAGCTCAGGGTGATTTGTGCAGTAGGTCTGCACACAATGTTCTCTAGCTGACGCGCCGTTTCTTTTTTATTTTGTTTACGAGCTCGACGTTACGTTCGCAATTCGCTTGTTGTTTCTTTACCTTCTTCCCGAGAATGATGCTACTTCTTCATAAAGCTCTCTTTGCGCATCTATTTCCCACAGTGTTCGTCGTATGTCGATCGCGAAATGTTTAGCCGTTGTTTCTGTTGTATTTTTCGAATATTTCAAGGCTTCTCAACAATGGGTGTACCAGCATTCTTCCGTTGGCTGACTAAAAAATATCCATCAATTATCGTCAATGCCAACGAGGAACGTCAGAGGAATGCCGACGGTACTAAAATACCAATCGATTCCACAAAACCTAATCCCAACTTTCAGGTAGGTGCAGATTCTGCTCACCTATTTTCCTGATGATTTTCGTGGCTCACATGTCATTTAGGAGTTTGATAATTTGTATCTTGACATGAATGGCATCATCCATCCCTGTACTCATCCTGAAGATCGTCCTGCTCCTTCGAATGAGGATGAGATGTTTGTGAGTGATCTAGAAGGGTCATTGATCTGGAGTTATATATTCCACGCAAAGCGAAATCTCTCCTTTTTTAGGCGCTTATTTTCGAGTATATCGATAGAATCTTCTCGATCGTCAGGCCAAGAAAACTGCTTTATATGGCGATCGATGGAGTGGCTCCTAGAGCCAAGGTAAGAGTTGCCGTGACAACACTGCTTTCGACGCTGATGCTCGTCTGTTTTAGATGAATCAGCAGCGCAGTCGACGTTTCAGAGCGTCAAAGGAAGCTTGGGAGAAGCAGGAGTCAATTGAAGAGGTACTACTAATCTGACAAACACAAGATATTGTATTTCCACGGCACGAGGTGCCGGAAAAGGAGATACGATCACGAAAATTTGGTTAAGCGGTTCACTTAAAGTTCTGGCCACGAATTTGAGGTCTGGATTTGACAGTAGGGTGGAGTACGACAGATTAGGCACTATTGTACTTTCAAGACTCCAGGAGTCGAGGAGAGGTCGAAAAAATTCACCCAAACTTCGCCTAGATGGTTATTTGGGGTGCTGATCACGAATCTCACATACGTTTTTTGTTTTACGATGGAGTACGGTAGATTACGGTAGGTACCGGTGACTAAGGCTGTCGAGGTCATAATCACCGATTTCGCCCAAACTTCGCCTATGGGGGTTATTTGGGGTGCTGGTCACGAATCTGACATCCTTTTTTTCGTTTTACGCTGTAGTAGCGAGATTATCTTAGTCCCTCCCCTCTTAGTATCTTAGTCACCGGTACATACCGTAATCTACCGTGCTCCAGCGTAAAACGAAAATCGAACGTCAGTTTCGTGATCAGCACCCCAAATAACTCCCATATGCGAAGTTGGGCGAAATCGGTGATTATGACCTCGACAGCCCTAATTACCGGTGCATACCGTAATTGGCCGAAATTTCAAAAAACGGATGTCAGATTCGTGATCAACACCCCAAATACCTCCCCCCCAGGCGAAGTTTGGGCGAATTTTCTTTTCGACGACCTCGGCGAATTTTCTTTTCGACGACGACTCTTTCCTCGACCTCTGGAGTCCCGAAAATACAATAGTGCCGCAGATTAAGGTAGGCTAAATATTGGGCTATGAGGGCTTGCTAAGAAGCCCATTCCTCTATACCAAATCCTGAAACCACTGTCACTGCATTGAGCTTCTCGAAGATTCCCCTAGGCCCCGTTTATACTTCCAGCGCCGAGCGACGCGACAGCATGTAAAGTGGCGAAATTGATCGCTCGCATCGCTCAATCAATATGGCCACCATACGTGACGTCGCGTCGCGCGGCGTCGTAGTATAAACGCGGCGCTAGGCTTGATTTGCTCCTCTTCTTTTGTGGTAGTGTCTAGAGCAATGTGCTGAATACATTGTTAATAGATAAGGACGAAAGGCGGTAGCGCAGTGGTAGGAGGCGCTGGCTGTCGCATGCACCCAACTTCCAGTTCTGGGTTCGAATTTCCCGCCCAGATCAAGTAAGCCTTCCACCCCTCCGAGGGCGGTGAATAGGTACCAAACTCGTCCGAGAAGAATAAAGCGATGAATTGTCGATTGTCTGACCACCACGGCATTGTATGGCCAAATACGCATTCAAATCGCCTCCATAATATCCCATAGAAGTAGAATGCATGATGAATTCCAGAGAGGATTGATTAATTAAACTGACCGTAATTTATCCTTTATAAATTAGGACAAGGACTAATGAACGGCGTTAGTGAATGTTAGTGAATCCCTGTTTGGGGCACCGCTACGGTGCTACCTCTACGGATGTCGTGGGGGTAATTTGGATGCGAATTTGTCCTATACAGCGACTAACGATGGCCACCCGGTAAACAAGTCAGTGGTTGATTTTTCCCAGAATAGTCTGGTACTAATGCACCGTTCCTGGAGAGATGAAGGGCTTGGTTGTGCTGGGTGTGATCTGAAGCGAGAACCTCGATTTGGGATGCAGATGACCGCCGGCACCTTCTACGACTGCACCACCAGTTGATCATCGTTGATAAATTGACATTAAAAATCGAAATGATCGTACTACTACATCCCAGCATAGCCTACCATATTACCAACAAGGGTAAGATATCGGTGAGGAGCAATTCGGCCATCACGGCACACATCTAAGCGAAGCCTGGATGCGGATTTCATGGTCTTCACTGACTCCCAACGCGGTAATAACTCACCGTACCGTAAGCTACCGTAATTCCAAAAGTTGGCATGAGATTCATGGCAACTGTCCTAGTCTTCTTCAAGTTTCTCCAGGAAAGATACGACATTAGGGGGCGCCGAAAGAAAGCCCAGAGAGCCGTACCCAAAGAAATGCGCAAAAGAGATGCGAATAGCAGGACTTGCATGGCAAGCTGTGCTCAAATGTCTCTCCTGCAGCGGTCTCTTCGAAGGGTTCACCAATAAGAAGAGGATATTGGGAACATCCTGGACACAGTGCTTTCGACAGCATGATAGTTCTCAATGTCTCCTTTTAATTGGCAAACCCTTTGAAAAGACTACTGCAAGAGAGACATTTTAACACAGCTTGTCGTGCAAGTCGCCTTCTTCGCATTCCTTTTGCGTATTTCTTTGGGTATGGCTCTCTGTGGCTTTCCTTCGGTGCCCTTTCCCGTCGTTATTCTTCCGGAAGAAACTTGGTAGAAGACAGCCTGATGATGGCGCTCCGATTTGAAGAGTGGGTTCACACGACGACAAGTGCGTGTTTTAGCAACGTCGTCGCCTCGAAGAGGAAGGACTGCCTCTGCCACCGAGAAAAGAAGAGCAAGCTCACTTCGACAGTAACTGTATCACACCTGGAACGCCGTTCATGGCGAGGTTCGAACCTTATAAATCATGCGAAGCCTTAGGCGATTTCCTAAACTGAGCTTGATTCCAGGTTGGCAGATGCTCTGCGGTACTATATTCACGACAGAATCACAACTGATCCAGCATGGGCTAAAATTCAGGTAGGTGACCTTCAAAGGATCTTCAGATGTTTTTAAAGGGTCGACTAGGCCAGCTTTTATTCCAGGTAATTCTGTCCGACGCCAACGCTCCTGGTGAAGGTGAGCACAAGATCATGGACTTCATTCGTCGACAGCGCTCGAATCCGGCTCATAATCCGGACACTGTGCACTGTCTATGCGGGGCTGATGCCGATCTCATTATGTTGGGCCTAGCCACTCACGAAGCCAACTTCAACATCATACGGTGAGACCTGAATTCAATGTGGTTTAAACAACGGCTTCATGATTCTGTTTAGAGAGGAGTTCATTCCAAATCAACAGAGACCATGCGACCTGTGTGGACAGTATGGACACGAGCTGAAGGAATGTAGAGGGTGAGTGATGGGGCGATGATTTTCTTCACAGAATCTCCCTGTGGAAACCGCAGTGAAATTCTATGGATGTACCATTGTCAAGAGAGCCCGGACAGGCAGTAAACGGCATTAAACCCGGTTCACTTTAATCCAAACCAAATCCATTTGAAATCAAAGTGATCCAGTTCAAGTTGGAGGAAATCGATATGAAGTTCAAGCTTTTTGCAACAAACCCTGATCGCTTCGTTAGGCATTTATTTATTCAAGGCATATACGACTGTCTAGCATGAAAAGTGTGGGAAAACATCAAAGAAAACAACACTCAATGAAGAGCACTTGAGCATTAGCCAAGTAAGCAACAAATCCCCAGAAATATTTCCGTCAAGAAGTGATCTTGTGTCGAGTTCTGTGTGTTGTAGTAGAGATGTTCCATGCCTAGTATTGATTGCCGGTACCTGTTGTCCTTCGCACTTTCGAATTTCTAGAGGTCCTCGCGCGAAAGTTTCGCGCGCTACCGTAACCTGAAACCTATGTAAGGCGAGTTCCCAGTAATGAGTCATTCATTCAACGTCTGTCTTGGCCCCGAGCGGCCGGAAATAAACTCGTCTTCCAAGCGAACGTGTTGTCCGGCCATCCCAGCGCGTCGACAACGTTGACTTTTTGGAACATCGTTTGTCAAACGTGGCTCATATGGGCAGGGTAGGTATATTCCATTCATTTGAACCATGTCCACGTGAAGTGTACAACAAGATCAAAATCCTCAACAAACAAGTCAGTCCTACTCTAAGTAATGACTTTCTTTGCAATGCCAATCCAAAAACTAAACTTATTGTACTGCCTTCCTGCCACATATAAAATACAATGCAAGTGATAACATCAAACAGCAAGAAAAAGTCATTATATAGACATGGATTATAAAGATGCCATCTTTGACCGTATTACCATAATTCACACCACATGCAGTTCCACCGTCGAGAAAGTTGGTAACAACATGAGTAGGTGCTACAGAATTTCACAAGATCAAGTGAACCAGTTGAGCAATTTTTTACTACGGAGTACAGAAATAAAACCATTGCTTAGCCATGACGGCATTCGTTGAGTGCACCTTGGGTCAAATGGCGCTCTCTGACGGGAGTGCCCTGCGACGAGAAGATATCAAGAGCGCCTAAAGTCGAAGTTCTACAAAGCAGTCGTCCGACCTATAGCGGAGCTAAGTGCTGGCCCGTTAGCAAGGAAACTGAAGGGCGCCTCAGCGTAATGGAAAGGAAGATGCTGCGGTGGACGGCCGGAGTTACGCGTTTGGATCGAGTACGCAACGACTCCATACGGCAAAGGTTCGCTGTCACCCCGATATTCGAGAAGATGCGCGAAGCTCGTCTGCGATGTCACGTCCTTCGTGCAAATAATGACACTGTCCGAAAGACTGGTCTTAATCTCGAGGTGCCCGAAAAGCGGCCACGAGGGAGACCAAAGCAGCGCTGGCTTGATACACTGCGTCAGGACTTGAGATGGCTAGGTTGCACCCTGATCAGGCATTTGATCGGGAAACGTGGCACCAGTATTCCAGGAAAGGGGACCCTGCAACAAAGAGGGGCAAACGCTGAAGAAGAAGAAGCCATGACAGCATTCGCGGTAAAGTTCATATACCGTACCAACTATAAAGAGATTAGATGGTGTGCCCACTAGATGAAGCAAACAACAGCAGTATTATTTGCAAAAAAAAACTTCCTGCTCAACCTTATTAGAGAGATAGGAATTACATATGGTAACGAAAACGATCAGAGACGCTGTCGCGTGAGCCAAGTTGTCGAAAATTAGGTGGGCGGCCATGTAATGCGCTTCGCAGACACCCGCTGGACGAGAGCCGTCACCGACTGGATTCCGCGGGATGTCAAGAGAACACCAGGACGCCCACCAACGCGTTGGTCGGGCTTCTTCGTGAAAGACCTGAACGACCGATATGACGCTCTTCGTGTCCCTCGAGCGAGGAGGATCTATTGGACCACTCTGGCACGCGACAGGGACGAATGGAGACGCTGCTGGCGCCCGCTCAAGCAAGTCGATGTTCAACGGGACGACAGGTGATACAGGTGAACGAAAACGAGGTCTTTAACAACAGTGAAACGATTAACATATTTGTAAATTTGAACGTTTCTAATAAGCAGCCCATACCAGAAAACATGAATATTTTCAAATAAAAAAACAAGCTAGGAACAGATGAATGTGGAGATTTACCAATTGTTTATTCGCTACCTAAACTCCATAAAGGCCCAAATAAGCCCTATTACCGGGGCATATAATAGAGTGTCAAACCCATTGCTCTACAGCTTTGTTGGATATTTACTTTTCTAAATTTTTTAAAATTAATTACGCCAACATTGTGGCTAGAAATACAATGTCAACTAAGGCGTATTGGGCTATCGAATTTTAACAACATAACAACTCACAAGAATTTATGGTGATGATGTTAAATTGTATTCATGTGATTTTACAAATATGTTCACAAGCATGCCTCACAATGTTATAATGGAGAAAATGAAAATCTTTGCTATACTGTGCTACAAAAATTTCATAGCATGCAAATGGTTCAAAACTTTTCTTACACAGTTATTTAAACTTTAACTGATAAATACAGATATTACAATTTCTAGTATAAAGATGCAATCCTAAGTAAAGACCACTTAAAGCTTAAACCGTTCAGATACATGGACGACGTACTCACAACTACGCAGAAATTTATATTGATTACATACTTCCTTTAGTTTGCAAAAATACACTGGAAGTAAGAAAGACGAGGATGATCACGAAAGTAACCATCTAGACATAAGCTTTAAGGTCATAAATAATAAAATTGAAAGCAATTTATACAACAAAACAGATTCTTTCAGCATTAAAGCAATAGGTTTCCACCCGCAGATTTACAAGTCTTTCACACAGAAACACTTAGAATAGCTACTTTCTGCCCAACATTTCAATATTTTTGTCTGAAGAACAAGAACTTCACGGAATACTTACTCGAAATTTGTTTAATACAGAATCCAACGTTGGAAATTGCCTGAACAAAAACATACAAATCGTATGTAAATATGGCATGTTAGATGACTATAATAAAGCAGTAAGCTGTGTGGAAACGCTCATGTAGTTGAAAGTCTTTGTTTAAACTTATTCTACTTACACGCAAATAGGCGTAAGTCTTGTGGAAATTGGTAGAGGGAATATGGAAACAGAAGTTGAATTGTGGTATAAAGGTTAATACGGGTTCCAGTGAAAGTGCACCAAATTGGGCCAAAGTACCGTTTATTTATTTATTCAATTCGTGCACGATAAGTGCGACCGTTAGACACATAAACACAGCAATGAAATAGTTACAATCGAAGCGCAACATCAAAACACAAAGGCAAAAAAGTAAAAACATAATCTAATGATGTCAGAACTGCCATCAAAAATCGCACAACGCACCTTACTTAACGAGCAATCCAGTGCTGAGAGAATATAAAGTAGACAGTTTGATCCTAATCCTCGTAACTCAGCGACTTTTAAAATGACCGCTTAAGCTGCTCTAGAGAAAAAGGTTTGCACGCACTTCATCGCCCCAAGATAGGCTGCCGTATGAGGAAAGAGCCCTATCTTCGACCTGCTCCTAAGGCAGGAAATGAAAATCTTCCCTGCTCTCGCTTAGTGTGAGAAACTCGCATTGCAAAGAACTTGGATTCCCTATAACGCTGTGGAGTAACTTATAGACCATGCAAATATCAATCTAGGGTGAAAGGAATACCGTAATGATGACATGTCGTAATACATATCCGTATTGATATCGTATAATAGAGCACGGTATGGATACTTCACAATGGGAAAGCGGCTAAGAGCGTTAGCACAAGAAACAATAGCAGTAACAGCAGTAACAAAAAACAGAAACAGTTTCACAATTCTTTCTCCGTATTATTCAAGTAATGGGCCAGTGTAGCGCAGTCGGAGGAGACGCGACTGTCGCGTGCACCCGATACCAGGTTCCTGGTTCGGATTTCCCGCCCAGGCCAACCAAGCCCTCCATCCCTCCGGGGTCGGTGAATTGGAACCAGACGTGTCTGGGAAGGATAAAGCGCTGACTTGTTCATCGGCTGGCCAACGCAAGTCATTGTATGGCCAAATACGCATTCATGTCGCCTCCACGACATCCCGTAGAAGTAGAATGCGCTGGCGCATCCCAGAAGGGATTGAGTAACGCCCCCCCCCCTTTATCCTTATCCTTATTATTCAAGTATATCACTACACCAAGAGTTGAAGGGTGAAAGGAATACCGTAATGATGACATATGTCGTAATACATATCCGTATTAATATCGTGTAATAGAGCACGGTATGGATACTTCATAATGGGAAAGCGGCTAAGAGCGTTAGCACAGGAAGCAATAACAGTAACAGTAACAATAACAACAGTAACAAAAAACAGAAACAGTTTTACTATTCTTTCTCCATATTATTCAAGTATATTTGAAAACTGTTCAGCTTGAGCTCAAAGCGGTGCAGTTGTGGAAGTGATTAGGATTAGACATGATTCCCTCTTAGCGTGTGACTACCTTGTATTGACCTAATGAGATGAGTTTTATGAGCTATCACATTATTCATCCCCAGAACCAAGGATTCGTGGCCAATTGCTCCAATGCTTTATTTATTTATTTATTTATTTATTTATTTGTTCAAAGCATGAATATGATTCACGCATAGAAATACAAAGCAAACAAAAACCAAAAATAAAACGCTATCACACATAAGTCAACTTCATTCACATTTGAAAACTTCAACAAGCTATAGCTCTACTCCAAACATGTGTAAACGTTGTAATATCGTCCTGTCTACAGAGAATCACGTTTAGCCCCCCCCCCCCCCCCCGCCCGTTCTATATGTTAAGAAATCTGCTCTAAGGCTCGACTTTTTGCAACTGGTACACGTAGTTTGAGTTTTCTCCTTACGGATCTCGTCAGCTCCCGTCCAATAATTCCCGCCCGTTCTATATGTTAAGAAATCTGCTCTAAGCCTCGACTTTTTGCAACTGGTACACGTAGTTTGAGTTTTCTCCTTACGGATCTCGTCAGCTCCCGTCCAATAATTCTTCTTTGTCATTTTAAGCTTCTTGGTGTTTTAACATCAGTATAAGATCTGCTCTCTTTATGCGCCTTTTTATGAGGTCTATGTTGCTGATGTTTTTGATACTATCTTTACATGCTGTTTCAGGCTAGAAAATGAGGAGAAAGGCCCTGAGCACGCTGATCCCATATCGAAAGAGAAGAACTTCATATTCCTTCGTATTCCTGTTCTAAGAGAATATCTTGAGAGAGAACTTGCTATGCAAAATCTGCCTTTCAAATATGACTTCGAGCGGGTTATAGATGATTGGGTAGGTGTTTGACGTTTCAGTAGTTGAGGCTCTTAAGGCACCTTTTTTCCAGGTTTTCCTTTGTTTCTTCGTGGGAAACGACTTCTTGCCTCATTTACCGTCCCTGGAGATTCGAGAAGGCGCTATAGATCGACTTATCAAGCTGTACAAAGACATGGTGTACAGTATGAAAGGGTAGGTTTTCACGACCAACTCGATTTTTAGCGATTTTTTGGACACCTATATGTTTACAGATATCTCACCAAAGACGGGAATGTCTATATGGACAGAGTGGAGAGGATTATGCTGGGCCTTGGTGAAGTAGAGGATGAGATTTTCAAGCGTAGACAGGTTGGTTACTCTATGCATGTCCTATGGATCTGCCGATTAATTGACCGTTCTCTTTGCAGCAAGACGAAGAGCGCTTCAAGGCCATCCAGAAGGCAAAGAAGGCACGAATGAGTGGAGGGAGACCTCAGGCACCGTCATGGGTGCCTCGAGGCGGCTCTCTGATCGCTCCGCTAGCCAAAGCGACACCATTGTCGGGTGAAGCGACGCGGACCCTAGCAGCTTCGGCGCGAAAGGAGGTTAGCTCCTTCATGAGCTTGTTAGAGGATAGATAAAGCTATGGTTCGGAGGTGGGATGGGCCATGCACTCCAGTTCCTCACACTATCGTATAACTATCGATATTCAAATTGCTGAGCCGATCAGTAGGAAAAAATTTGTTCAAGATGGAAGGAGTGCTTGGCTTTCCTAAGCGTTAAATCGAGCCCGTGAAAATCTAAGCGCGCAAGTGACGAGGAAAAGATGTGTTTGAATTCAAGGCGATGGACTTTGCCGAGAAGGAGGAGGCTGCTCAGCGTATGAAGCTACTACTAAAAGAAGAAGGAACTGCTGTGAAAGCGGACGATGCTCAGCAAAGTAGGAAGAGAAAGGCAGATGTGAGTATCTTCACAGTCAGCTATGTTCTTCTCATTTACCAGAGGATCATCTTCGACGTCGGTTTCACCATAGACGATACTAACATCATCATCACGAGCGCGCAGGAGGCTACTGATATGCGCATGTTTGACAGAGTAGCAGCTGGATAAGAACATATGACCTCTAATGTCGCAGAATAAATAGCTGACTTGCGGCCGTATCGGGCGCTTATTCTGCTGCTGTGGCAGTTAGCAGTTTACCTTTTATCAAAAGGAGCAGGAAAGAGCGAAGATGTTCTTAAAGCGAAAGAAAGGCTAAAGAAAGAGCATTTTCTTTAATAAAAATAAGAAGGAAATGCTGTTATAACGATGTTTTGTTGCGATCAAAACTTTAGCACCAGGCGGGACTCGAACCTGCACTCTCTGCTTACCAGGGGGATGCTAGACCGTTAAACCATAATCGCTGTTTGGTCAATGCAACGTATAAACCTCGTAGGACTAATCAGCACTCATCCGGGTATCGGGAAGAGCCGGCCGCTAAGATCAGCATGAAAGCATTTCCATGAAAATTAACTGCTTTCATGCTGATGTCAGCGAGAGGCTCACCCTACACGGGTGGCAAGTGATTGTTCCTACAAGGTGAGAGTTGCGTTTCATCAAACAGCGGCGGTGGTGTAATGGCATAATGTCCTCGCGGTTAGAAGGTTGCGCGGGTTCGAGTTCCACCTGGCGCCATTGTTTTGCTCGCAACTAAAAATCGTTACGAGAGCTTACAACCACAGTGGCATCCACTTGAGGCTGAAAAAAAATGAAGAGTCGAAGTACTTTTTTAAAATCTCGAAATGAAATATTCGATTAAGAGGTTTGCTTTGCCTGCAATTTTGCAGTAATGAAGCTCGACTTGATCAATCCTCTATTAGAAACGTTTTGAGCTTTAAGCGCTTTTTGGGGTCTAAAACGTTCAATATTACCTGTCTTAACAACATCAGCATACATATACATGATGAACGCTTGTCTGTCCATAAAAATTCACTGTGTAAATGTATTTATATTATTGTTGTAAAGACGAGCAGTATTGCTGATTTTGGACAAGAAGGGCTAAGGCTCCAAGGGCTGTCAATAAAGGATTGACCAAGAGGCGTTTCATTATAGCAGGGGTCGTATGCTCGTCTACCCCGAGTCTCCCCAATGGGGGATTGGGGCGTGATATGATATGTTGATATGGATTGATTTTCCCCCAAGCGGGGAACACGAGCATAAGGCCCCAGTTGTAGAGAATTTGCCCTAATAAAGAAAATGAAAATGAAATAGGCACGCCAACATAAGTCGTGAAAGTCACCAATGCTGCGGTTGAATAAAGTTCTCAGAAATAAAGAAGTGCAGTGTGGACTATCATTCTATACTTCTGGTATCATTTTATCAATTTAGCTTCATGAAACGGTTTAGGATAGTTTTAAAATTTAGAAAAGCGGGCATCTCTTTTGGTGTGTCATACGAGAAGGCTACGCCATGCACTCACCTGCTCGTTGTAGTCGCTGATGGTTGCCTGCTTTTCACGATTATTTTTCTATGGTATAAATGTCTACGCAACTTGAAGCGAAAGGCGCTTGTCATATCAGTCAAGTACACATTATCGTTGTGCTCGAACTAATAATTTCGAATAGATTCAAATCCAGTTCAACCTTTATCGACGAAGCGAATGGGACGAAACATCAATGACCAATAGATTCGAAGAATACTGTGAATAGAAGCCTTCTTTAAGCCTCAAGTGGCTGGTATCGAGGTAGTAAGCTGTCAAAACTTCTAGCGCCAGGCGGGACTCGAACCCGCACCTCCCTCTGACCGGAAGGGGACGCTCTACGCCTTTACACCACCCCGGTTGAGCGCTGATCGGTCCCACGAGGTTTGGATGTTGCGTTCGATCAAACGGCGCCGGTGGTGTAAAGGCGTAGAGCATTTCCGCTCGGTCAGAGGGAGGTGCGAGTTTGAGTCCCGCATGGCGCTAGAAGTTTTGATCACAACAAAACATCGTTGCGACAATTTCGAATAATTTCTCGAATAATTTGTTCGAATTATTCAAATAGACGAATATTCGATATTTCCAAAATTTCAAATAATCGTTCAAATTCGAACATGATGGTTCTGAAAAAGTCGAATATTCGTTCGAATTTGAATATCGAAAGGGAACCATATTCGAATATTATTCGAAAGTCGAATATTTCAACTTTGTTCGAAAATTGAACGATGTTATTCTCATTCTCAGTAAACTCCAAACTTCAAGCGCAGATCCTGATTCGAACAAATTATTCGTCTATTCGAATATTCGGATAAACGAAAAATAGAGCTTATTCGATTTTCGATCATTCGAAAAAAATAGTGAGGGAATAAATTCGTTCATTCATTCGTTCGATAAGATTTCTTAAAAGTATAAATATAGTGGGGCGTGTAGCGCAGTCGGAGGAGGCGCCGGCTGTCGCGTGCACCCGATACCAGGTTCCTTGTTAGGATTTCCCGTTCAGGCCAACCAATCTATCCCTCCGGGGTCGGTGAAATGGTACCAGACTCGTCTGGGAAGGATAAAGCGCTGTCTTGTACATCGACTGGCCACCGCAAGTCATTGTATGGCCAAATACGCATTTAAATCGCCTCCACGACTGCCCGTAAAGTAGAATGCGTGGCGCATCCCAAAAGCCTTTGAATAACGCCGTCCTATCCTTTATAGCTGTAGTACACATCGTCACGTATTGTACGAATGCTTGTTTTCATGAGCATTAAGGGTGTCGCCATTTTCGGGAGTAGATGTTTAAATAAGTTTATCAAATAATTATTTTGACTTTCTCCGGATGTTTCCAATATGATTTCTAAACACTTTGGGTATAAACTGAGAATACTACTTTGACCGCAAGCCCAATAAGAGCAGCATTTCATTGAAATCTGAAGTCAAATCAATGATCTATGGGCATGTTTTATAGACCACGATGGTCCTTGTTCATCGTTAGAAAAGGGCATGTAGTTCTGCCAACAGAAGAAGATGATAGTTGCCTACCTGATTAGTTCTGCATTTCTAGGGTCCGCTGAATATGGATGAGGAAGAAGAACCTCAGGACACCGTACGTTTGTTCGAAGCGGGATGGAAGGATCGCTATTATAGGCAACGTCGTTTTCCTCCCACATCTTCTGATTACGGTATTCCACTGCGGTTATTTCAGAGCCAAGTTCGACGTAGGTGAGGATGATGTCGAGTTCAGAAGGAAGGTTGCATGGGCCTACGTCGAGGGGCTATGCTGGGTGCTGAAGTACTACTATCAGGTAAGTGAAGGACAATGTAATCCTCCACCTTCTTCTGCTATGTCGCTGTTTTCAGGGCTGCGTCAGTTGGGATTGGTACTTCCCCTATCACTACGCTCCGTTTGCAAGCGATTTCGACACGATCGCCCAGTTCACGCCGGACTTCTCGCGGCCGACGAGGCCGTTCAAGCCGCTGGAACAGCTGATGAGTGTGTTCCCGGCAGCCAGCAGGTACTTTCAGCGACTTGACGTGCGATGATGTTCGGGACCAAACATGAATCTCTACAGACAGCATCTCCCCGAGCCATGGCAGAAGCTGATGGTCGACGAGAACTCGCCGATCATCGATCTCTATCCGACTGACTTCCGCATCGATCTCAACGGGAAGAAGTACGCCTGGCAGGGTGTCGCTCTGCTGCCTTTCGTCGACGAAGTTCGCCTACTTAAAACCCTTGAATCGGTAGGTTTCTAGATTTTTTTTCAGATTTTTTAGGGCAGACAGATTTGAGCTTCGTTTAGGTCCAAGACCAGCTGACCGATGAGGAAAGGGCGCGGAATATGACCGGCCCTGATCGGATATTCATCGGCAGGAATCATCCGGCATTCGATTTCTTCAAGGAACTTTACGGTGAGAAGGGTGGAGGTCAGTGTTTAGTGGACCACTGAGACAAAAAAAGAATTCGGTTGGGGTTTTGATGATGATGGGTACCTTCAAGGGGAGTAGTGTTTCACCTAAACGAAGGCGGGTTTGTAAGGTGTGGTCCTAGATCTACATTTTTGGAAAATGTTTGTATTTCTCTGTCCTTCCGCTTATTTGTCGTTGTTTCGATCGGTAAACCAGCTGATGGTGATTTTTTTTGAAATTCGCTGAGAAATTCACCCCAAATGGTGGCTTTTTCTGGAAAATCCTGGGGATTCGTCTACTGAGTAAGTGACCATATACTACAAATAGGCTCGAAAATGGAATTCTTGAGAAAAATCGGAAACGTCAGGCGATTAAGCTGACTTGCTTATCTGTACTTGCACGTTAATGGATGTATTACAGAGGCAAAATCCGTTGATATCGATCCAGCGTTCACATACGGCGTTACCGGTAAGATAACCGCCGATGAGAAGGCGGTAGCAATTGATGAACCGTTCCCCTCGCCGGTTAAAGACAAGACGTGTCCAGACTTGAAGGTTAGTTGGAGGTTTGAGCTCCTTTTCGAAGTTTTTAATCAACTCAAACTACCGCTCAAGGTGAATGGATGTATTATGGTCATCTACAAAGACCCAGAGTACCCCGAGGGCTTCATCTTCCCTGCAAAGCGCCTAGAAAACGCCAAGGAGATACCTCGTGCACTTCGCGATAATAATGACCGCAGGGTAAGTTGAACTTTCTAGAAGGGGAATCGCTTCGTAGAAGAGATTGGTGATGTTCTGGTGTAATTGCAGAGCGGCTCGGACTACCGTCCACAGATAGGATTCAGCAGAGATGTGCCAAGAGCCAACCTGGACAACTCTGCCCATCGTTTCGTCCAGAGGAATGCTAGACCGGACAACAGGAGTTATGGTAAGCATACCTGCCTTTGGAAAGTGTGGTTTCTGTCTGTTTAGAAGGCCTAGAAGGCTACTTAGAGGACGTTTCGTTGGCATACAGGGTTGTTACTCGGCGATTAGCTTACCACTCAGAAGATCTTGCAAGGGATAAGCTGACCTGCATCCGTTTTATACGGCTAACTGAGCACTTTGATGGGCCAGGCGGGGCTTTCAAACCATACGGAACACTACTGGTGTTAAAAGGAAAAGATTTCATTCATGCTGTACCACATTGATGTAGGAAGGTTAAAATATTGGACACTTTTTTAGCAAGCTTGACAGTTTTGAAATCAAAACTGAACTTTTTCCCAATCAAAACGAGCTTCCTCTACGTTAAAATAGAGACCCCAAAACGGTTGGAATAATGGTTTGTCCGAGAAGAATTAGGGTGTGTTTTAGTGGAGGCACTTCATTTCATCTAACAACGACGGCAAAATTAAAACCAACTACTTTACAAAGATGACCAACTGATATGGTGCTTTGTTCGCAGCTTCCTAGCTGGAATGTCCACTAGTTGGTGTTTGTAACACTTTTGTAGCTCCACCCTCCGACTCCAAAAATTGGTATAACTTTGGGTTTTTAAAATTCGCCTACCACGCTAAGTGATCGCACGTTTTGAATTATATAAATTCTTTATTTTTCAAGGAGAAATAATGAATTAAATTTTGTTTTAAAGCACAGGTAGACGGCAACATTTTAGTGAGTTAAAAGAGGAGATCGTTCCATACACTAGACTAGCTCGTTGCGATTTTTATTTGATTGATGGCAGGAAATTCTGCTTACGTCGAGTAATACTTCATCTGTCTCAGTAAGCAGCATTTATACTCAAATAGAAATCGCGACGATCTAGTCTAGTGCTAAGCGCGATCCCTCCTTTTGCTAAATTGTTGCCGTCTTCCTCTGCCTTGAAACCAATTTTGATTTATTATTTTTCCTTGAAAAATAGAGTCTTTATGAGATTTTAAATAGTGTGTCTGTTCATCTACTTGGGAGAGAGAATTAAACATTTCTAAGAAAGCCATTCTAAATTTTCCTTCAAGAAAAGTTTTTCTAAAGGTCTCGGAGACTATGATATGTGAAAGAAGCTCGTTCTAATTTGGGGGATGTTTTGTATGACTTGGGCGCGTGTAGCGCAGTCGGAGGAGGCGCCGACTGTCGCGTGCACCCTATACTAGGTTCCTGGTTCGGATTTCCCGCCCAGACCAACCAAGCCTTCCATCCCTCCGGGGTCGGCGAATTGGTACCAGACTTGTCTGGGAAGGATAAAGCGCTGACTTGTTCATCGTCTCGCCACCGCAAGTCATTGTATGGCAAAATATGCATTCAAATCGCCTCCACGACATGCCGTAGAAGTAGAATGCGTGGCGCATCCCAAAAGGGATTGAATAACGCCATCCTTTGTCCTTTTTATCCTTTTTGTTTGACTTCATAGGCGTAAAGTTTGGTTAGAATAGTGTCGAATTTGATTTGAAAAATGTCTAGTTTGGCTTGAAAATCGTAGAAGCGGTCGACCTGGGCAAGAAAAGCTATTGGACTTTCCTTGAGGGTTTGTTCCTAGTTTTTATTCTATTTTCATTATTCATTTATTTAGTTTTATCACTCTTCTACACGTGTAGTCTTTTAAAGTGAATGCAATGTTTGTATGTTCGCAAAATTATTAGGTTGTAACGAAATAAATGGCACTGAACCACTGTAAATTTAAACAGTTAATATCTCGGCTTGTAGGCAAGTTTATTAATCGAAATAAAAACCTTCTGATTCTACACATCTTTGCCAACGTGACACAAGCTTTTTTATCCCAGTAGCATAAAAATCAGAAGTTCTGGAATTGACGAAATCTTCGAAGGCACTTTCGGGCATCCTGTTGGTATTTGAATATTTTCCCTACCAAGAAGTCGCCAAGATGCTTGAAGAAATGGTAGTCTGTTGGGGAGAGGTCGGGAGAAAACGGAGGATGTGGTAGAGTTTCAATGCTCAGCTCATTCGATTTCTGCAACGTCATTCGTGCTACATGGGGGCGAGCATTGTCGTGCAGAAGGAGAACTCGCCTTCGGTTTACCAAGGCCGGCCGGATATCCTTCAACTTTTTCATCATTTCTTCAATTTCAATGCAGTACTTCTCTGCCGTGATGGATTCACCGGGAGGGAGGAAGCTGTGGTGAATAATCCCCAGCGGACACCACCATACTGTCACCATTACTTTCTTTTGGTGCAATTCCGGCTTCGCAAAAACTTTGGGGCTCTCATCGCTGTCCACCCACTGTGCCGATCGTCGCCTGCTGTCGTACATTATCCATTTCTCGTCACAGGTTACGATGCGATCAAGGAATGGGTCCGTCTCGTTCCGCAGAAGCAGTGCGGACGAGATCTCATATCGTCGGTTTCTTTGCTCCTCAGACAGCTCGTGAGGCACCCATCTTTCCAGCTTTTTGGTCTTTCCAATTTCCTTCAGATGCCGGGCAGCTGTGTTGTGACTGACGCCAAGAACCTTCGCTATCTCCCTGGTACCTTTGTGTGGATCCTCCTCTACCACATCTCTCAGCTTGTCCTCATCAACATCACTATGCCTCCCACGACCTTCACTATGCCCAGAGCAAAGTTTGCGCTTCTAAATGATATGCCACATGTTACGGTTTGTTCTTGATCAAACGCGTAAAGACGCGCCAAAAAATGGCGCGAGCCAGTGCCATTTAATTCGTTACCACCTAATACTATTATTAATATTTACTAATCGGTGAAAAAATGTAGAAAAGTTGCAGTACGTCATAAGAAGAAATTTCGCCGCGCTTTGTTCCAGTACAATCAATTTTTGTTTGATTGTTGGTGAAACTTTTGTATGCCCAAAGTTGCATGTAAATAAAAAATCAGTATCCGTTGTGGCGATACCCTTCTTAAGCATCATTTATGGTATCAATTAGAGAAACATAGTTAAAAGTGACAAAAGGTAACAACGATGTAATATTTAAGCTATGTATTGACATTTTTGGCACCCGGAAAAGTTGTTTTGATGTTGCTAAAGTCAAGTTGGGCTTGGATGACGTCCGTTTAGTTTTGGAAAACGGTCCCCTTGATTCGAGGCTATGATTAGATACTGTTCATAGCTACAGTCCTGCGTGAAACTGCTTACGGATCTGGTGTTCAGTACCAACTTGTAGTAGTAGTGTCACGTCTCTTTACTTCATTGAGGCGTAAGGCTTTTGAAGAGTATCTTATACCCTGTCGAGCCGCTCTTGTTGCCCGCATTCATGCATACCGCTGTTACCTAGTACAGCTCTTCCTTTAGACAACGACCGCAACGGTCACAGTGGCAACCGAGGAGGATATGATGGCGGAGGACGAGGTGGAGGTGGAGGCGGAGGAAACGGCTACAGAGGTAAGCAAGCCATTTGACACCCCTAACCTCGTCCATCTGTGCAGCGGTCTCATGACGGACTGGTTCAGGCGGCGGCTACAGTCGCGGCGGTGGCGGCTACGACAGTCGAGATCGTGGCAGCGGCATCGGTAGCGCCTACAGCAGCCACGGTCGAGGCGGCGGAGGCGGCTACGAGAGCCGCGACCGCGGAGCAGGCGGTGGTGGCGGTGGTGGCGGCTACCGTGGTCGCTCCTATGACCAGGACAGAGGCTACGATAACCCGAGAGGCTTCTCGAATGGTGGTGGCGGAGGAGGCGGCTATGGTGGACAGCGTGGCTTCAGCGGCGGCGGCGGTGGTGGAGGAGGATACGGTGCCCCAAGAGCACGAGGCGGAGGTGGAGGCGGTGGATATGGTGGCGGAAGAGGTCGTGGAGACCAGCAGTCGTCATGGCGTTAGTCACACCAGCTGCAAGCCGCATTGTTCTTTCTCTTCCATTTTCGTGATTTTGGGCGCTCAGGATCATCACTCCGGCTGCCGATTGTGCATTTCACGTTCCTCTCCTCTCTGTACAGCTACTCTTTAGTTCCTATGAATTCAACTCGTTTTGTGGTGTGGTTTGATCACCAGAAGAAGGCTGTTGTTGCTTCACTAGACGACCGTGTGACTATATAGCTAGTTGATGGGAAGATTTTAGGGCTTCTAAAGCTGACATTAGGGTCTTATCTACTGCCGAATCCCCGGTATTCCAGCGCGGTCAGGCTCTAGATGCGTTCGAATGTTGACTGACATCATCTAAACTTTGAAAGGTGTCCGAAGTAAGGATTCTTATGTAGATTACCTTCTGAAATAAGGAAAGTCTTAGAAAATAAATTGGAAGTCATTTCACAGCGATTTCCCCTATCTAGGAGGATTGCTACTAGAGTTTGCTGTCAGTACCAGCTTTCCTCCTAGATAGGAAAGATCGGCGCAAAAAGGGCGCTTTCCATTCATTTCCGAAGATTTTCTTTATTTTGTTCCAGTGGATGTGTTGTTGTTGTTGTTGTCTTTGTCTACCGTGTGGTATTCCTCTTCAGATAATCGGATCATTGAGCTGGAATTGCAGCTGTAGTAGTTCACCAATGGAATTTCACCGGTAGGTGAACGGACTAGGCGATTGGGGCGGGAGTTTGAATCGCGGTGGAAGCTGTCGAACACTGCTTCAAATTCCCAGCCCAGTAGTTTCGATAAGACGCGGAGAAGGCTGTCGTCCATCTGCCGGCGAGGTTCTGTCGTTGAACTATAGGTGCTGCTTTCCAGTTGACGTTTGCGAGTGTCTGATCCGCTGATCCTCCCATGTCGTGACGTAATTATTTGAATTCTATTTGTAATGCTTGGTTCGGCCTCGATGTAATCTCGATTCGTTGTTGTGATGAGAAAAAAAGTATTTATTTGTGACCTTTTGTGTACGAGCAGTCGTGTTGAATCCTGGACACACCAGAATGAAAGTCTCAGGTGACCTAGAGGTGCGAAAAATCCTCCTGTCGGTCACTCAGTAGTCACCTAAAAGTCACCCAGTGGTTCACTGATAGCCACCTAGAAATTACCCAGAAATCACCTGGAGGTCACCTAAAGGTGGTCTGGGAGTCATCTAGAAGTGACCCGGAAATTACCCAGAGATCCCCTAAAGGTCACCTAATGGTCAACTGGTGGTCACCTACAAACTACCCAGAATTCGTCTGGGAGTCACCTAGAACTGATCTAGAAACCACCCAGAAATCATCTGGAAGTCACCTATTGATGATCTGGTAGTGACCTAAATGTCACCTAGAAGTGACTGAAATTTACCCAGATATCCCCTAAAGGTCAACTGGTGGTCACCTAGAAAAACCCAGAAATCACCTGGAAGTGACCGAAGGCTAATCTGGTGGTCACTTAGCAGTGACTTGAGGATTACCCAGAAATCAACTGGAAGTCACCTATTGGTGATCTGGTGATCACCTAGAAGTCAACTAGAACTTACCTAGAGGCCACCTAGGTCCAACAGCAGTCACCTAGAAGTGACCTGGAAATTACCCAGAGATCCCCTAAAGGTCACCTAATGGTCAACTGGTGGTCACCTACAAACTACCCAGAATTCGTCTGGGAGTCACCTAGAACTGATCTAGAAACCACCCAGAAATCATCTGGAAGTCACCTATTGATGATCTGGTAGTGACCTAAATGTCACCTAGAAGTGACTGAAATTTACCCAGATATCCTCTAAAGGTCAACTGGTGGTCACCTAGAAAAACCCAGAAATCACCTGGAAGTGACCGAAAGCTAATCTGGTGGTCACTTAGCAGTGACTTGAGGATTACCCAGAAATCAACTGGAAGTCACCTATTGGTGATCTGGTGATCACCTAGAAGTCAACTAGAACTTACCTAGAGGCCACCTAGGTCCAACAGCAGTCACCTAGAAGTGACCTGGAAATTACCCAAATCCCCTAAAGGTCACCTAATGGTCAACTGGTGGTCAAACTAACCAGAAATCACCTGGAAGTCACCTATTGGTGATCTGGTGGTGACCTAGATGTCACCTAGCAGTCACCTAGAAGTGACTGGAAATTACCCAGAAATCCCCTAAAGGTCAACTGGTGGTCACCTAGAAACTACCCAGAAACGACCTGGACGTCATCGAAAGCGGATATGGTGGTCACCTAGCAGTCACCTATAAGTGACTGGAACAGACCTGAGAATTACCCAGAAATCATCTGGAATTCACCTATTGGTGATCTGGTGGTCACCTAGAAGTCAACTAGAACCTACCTAGAGGTCACCCAGTAATGGCCTAGAAATTACTCAGAAATCATCTGGAGGTCATCTAGAAATTACTTATAGGTCACCTAATGCTGACCTAGAAGTGAACTGAGGCTCAGGGATCCCCTGCTGTCCACCTACAAGTCACTTAATGATCAACTATTACCCACCTAGAAGTCGCCCAGAAATTAGAAATCCCCTAAAGGTCACCTATTTGTCATCTAGAAGCTCACCTTCCCTTCAGAGGAGTCCTTTCGAACTCACCTATTGGTCAACAATATTGTATTAGTGGTCACCTAATAGTCACCTAGTGATCACCGCCCACCTAGAAGTGCTCTGATAGTCTTCCAGTAGCCATCTAATAGCCTAAAGCCACTTTAGCCCCAATGACTAATAGTGTACTGGTGTCACCTAGCGCCTCTTAGTCACCTAGTCTTCACCTCTTATTCTCCAAGTAGTCCTCAAGTAACACGGTGATCTCCTAATAGACACAAGTAGTACTCAAGTAGTCTCCAATAGTTCACACATCTACTGTCACTCCAGACGGGTAGGTCTACCGGGAATCGACGGCTGTTCACCGTGGGCCGGTAGACGTGCCGTATTTTTGAATGAATATTTCGATCGATCAATATGATCGATTTCTGGCAAAAAGAATATTTATGTACATTGTGTATATTAACAACTATATATAGTTACAACTTGCAACAACAAGATGGGGCGAACTGTGACTGTGCGTGAATCAGTAAGTGCGTCTCAGATGAGGAGATCCTTCGAGTCTATGGGACTGCGCTGCACACGCGCACACGATGAACACGACGACGCTAAGCATCCGGGGTCGGCGTTACGTTAGACGAGGCGCGACTAGACGCCATCTACGTGGTCCGTTTGGTGGCTACGACGACGGGGCGTCCCATACCCCGTGGCGGGGTTAGCGGTCAGGTACGGTAGTAGTAGTAGTAGTAGTGGTAGCATTAGTAGTGTAGGGTTAAAGCTGCAAAGTTTTGAGGTTCTCGCGTGTTGCCCCGTCGGAGAAACGGGGGCGCGGCTAGCAGGTCGTGTCCTCGGCGGGGATCCGCTCCTTGACCTGCATCGGTTGCGCCTCTTCGACTTCCTCCTCGACGTAGGTGTATCGGATCGCTGAAAGAGACGACAATGACGACGGATTCAGATGGGAACCAGAAGGCTGTCGAGCACAGTGGTAACTCACCTAAGAAGATGAATATTCCCATGGTGAGCACCATCAGGAGCGCGTAGAAGAAGAACTCGGTCGCCGGCTCCGGAATGATGTGAGTGCCGCTGATGCCCATGTCGATCACGTTGCCCATGAACACCGTCAGCAGCCATAGGGCCTGTAATCGAAGTGAATAAGGGCACCTAGCGCGTCTACGGTACCCAAATGTCAGTTGTTTGGCACAAATTGGCACCCTTTACGAAATCGACATCATCCCAATATAGTATGGCCACCCTAAAAAATTCCCATAAGGCATTGTCGCGGGCCAAAACAAGATAAAACAGGAACGGCCGTGCTTATTATCTTGGCTGAACCCCTAACGGATGCATCTGAAAGTGCCGTTGACTACTAGACGGGGCTTTGCCCAAGAAGTCAGTGAGACTGATCTATACTTTCTACTTGTCGTAGAGTGCGCAGGCAGAAAATCAAATTCACGTGATTGCCATCTCGAATGCCTTATCTTGAGCACAGATCAATAACATCTAGAGATCATCTAGCGGCCATTAATCTTGCGCCGACATACTGACGGACACACGGACGAATTACGATTCCACCCACAAACTTCGACAAAACTGTAAGCTCCACCAATTTCGTAAAATAGAAATGGAAAAAAGTTTTCAAAGTCATCCCAATATGATATGGCCACCTAGCGAAAAAGTGAAATTCTACGACGCCACTCCCAAAAGGCATCGTCACGAGTCAAAACATGATAAAACAGGAGGCGCCACGCTTTATTACTTCGCCTAAAAAACCCTGATGGAATCAAGAAGTGCCGTTGACTACTGGCTGGGGCTTTGCCCAAGACGGAGTATAAAACCGATCTACATTGTCGCGCAGCGTCTACACAGGACATAAATTCGCATAATTTCCACCCTAAACGACGGCTAAGGAAAGCTCGTGGGGCGGGGCAATGTGGTGAAGGACGCTCGCGCGGCACAGTATCAATAAATGCCGCATCGTCGCTCGGAATGATGTTGGGCGAAACTCTCATCGGCTGCTAGGATGAATGAAATACTAAATAGAGCCATAAAAATTAACTACGACAGCAGCAAGCCCACTCTCAAAGGCATATCACTTTCGTAGAACGTCGTTCCAGACGACGTGGCGTTCGGTAATACCACGCCGTGCCGCGCTATCGCTCCACCCCGCGTTGCTCCACCCCTGCAGGCTTCCCCCTATGAACCTTTTCTGGTTGAGAAATCCTAAAAAGCTCAAAAAATTGATGAAAGTCTGCTCATATTTGGGTCACACGGAGGGGAGACTGCAGCTCAATTTGGGTGGGCCGAACTTGTATGAACCTGCATTACCCTAGTTGAACGACTACTTGGACACACTCCTAGGCTACAGGTTACACTGATTTTGCCCGTCCAACCTAAAGCTTCATCTTATTGTTTTTAGTTTTCAGATTTGAGAGCTTTCCACACTCGGGCGGCGGAACGAAAGTCATATGCGCGTAAAGTACCTGTAGGACACTCTTCATATTCGGCGCCGACTGCGAGTACGCGAACTCCAGGCCCGTCACCGAGAGCAAGACCTCACCGAGGGTGATCACAATGTACTGCGGCAGCACCCAAGCGATAGAGACCGTGTTTGGCCGCACCTGAAAGTAACGGGTTATTCTCCTGTGTCACCTTAAGAGCCAGTTGACCCGACAATGGACTAGCAGCCTACCAGCTGATGATAGTCGCCTTCCATAGAGTTGTCGCTCACGTGCAGCACCGTTGCCGAGCCCATTCTGGCCTGAAAAGCAACAAATAACGCAGTTTTACAGTGGCGGTTCTGCGAGAGTAATGGACAGCCGTTACAGGTTAGTCTTTAACAAGGCCACCAGTACCCTTCAGAAGTATAGGTAGCGTAGGTTCGTGTCTTCCAGAAGCTGTATAGCCCAGGAGGCATGAGATCTTCTCATAGCTAAGAAGCTATGACATCAAAGGCCTCAAGAACAAAGCTGGGTAAGTCCGGATCAGTTGTATACAGATCAAGGCCTAGACACTGTAATGGAAACTTACCTACCTAATGGGGATTCTCCCCGAGCTAATAGGTCAAGACGAAGATGTAGGTGCACAACATCGTCGAGGACGGGTGCCGGAGGTACCCGATGCCACCCTTCCCGTTGTCGATCGGCGGTCAGTCGATCGCTGTGGTCAATCCGCCTGGGTGGGCCTCTGCAGAGCGCCCCTTTCAGAACGATAAAGAACGTCTTCGAGCAGCTTGGAGAGACAGAGAGAGGCTCAGGCAGCGTTATGAACATCTCACCATAAGACGGGTGCGGATTGCCTTAAATGAAGACTGAACGACACCCGACCACAGAGGTCTACCCTTCTCTCTTCCACACTGACCACACCGATCGACTGCCCGCCGATCGAGCGGGAGAAGTGCAACACCGGCACTCGCCTCCACCACGCTAGTGGACCAGCTGGTCGTCTGTGCCAGTAAACGGAATCAGCTCAGGAACCGAAGCAATGGGGATTGAACTCGCAGTCCACTGAGCAAGGGAACTCTCCTCATCGCTTGTTCCATATTCCGCTCTTCTGGATCCTCTCTAGCTTCTGGTTAGGAACCTTTCAGTGTTCCTTCTCCCTACCGTTGGGTAAGGGTCAAGGATAGAATGACAAAGGAGTACGTTACTAAATCCCTTCTGGGATGCGCCACACATTCTACTTTTACGCGACGTCGTGGGAGCGGTTTGAATGCGCATTTTGGCCATACAATGACTTGCGGTGGCAAGGCGATGAAGAAGTCAGCGCTTTACTCTTCCCAGATAGGCGTGGTACCAATTCACCGACCCCGGAGGAATGGAAGACTTGGTTGGCCTTGGCGAGAAATCCGAACCAGGAGCCTGGTTTCGGGTGCAAGCGACAGCCAGCATCTTTTTCGACTGCACTACACGCGCTCTTGGTAGGGGAAGACCTAAAATGACTGAAGAAGTGGGCGTCGTCCTGGGCTACGCTGCGAATAGTACGAATGGCATTAATCAGCCAATCAATATTGATAAGAAATATCGATTTCTGAGCAACCTTCGAGGCATGTCAGCCCTTGGGACCGCTGAGTAAGCTCAGATGCTCGCCGAAGAGCCAGAAGATCGTTGCAGTCCTGTAGAGGGCGACTTCCTAGTCGGACTTCCTAGGGAGACATACAGTGCTAATCTGGGCACATGTCGCGAAAGTGGGCAGCATTGGGAGGTGCGAACGCATCAGCCAGCCACAACCAAGCAGGGCGCCGACCAAACACTCCAGCCAATCAGGCTGTCGATCATACACTTCTTCTCTGAACGGCACGTTCATTCTATGCGGCCTGATTGCCTGAAGCGACTCCATACCACAGTGCTGACCACTTTCGCAACATGTACACAAATCTGCGTTTTGTGCAAATTTAGCGTGGGCACACCGTATGACTCACTTATGGGTCAATCACAAAGCATCCTATACACATAAGACAGCCAATCCGTCCGTCTCTCCGTGCGTCGCCACAAAATTAGTGATACTCGTACTTTGGTTAGTACTATCCAATCAATATCAATCGATTTCATCGCTGTTTGTCCGAAAATGGCCGTTGAAGTCGACATCAAGGTGGACAGGCCCCAGTACTCTATTTCGCTGAGAAGCTAGAGCATTCCGTCTCTCATTCTGAGAACGTGCAGAAGCATCACCTTACCGTTGACCCCAAGAGACACCTCTAAGCGCTACATCGTGGTACATAAGGCCTAGAAAGCCTAGAAGACAAGGATCGTCCACTATGATCTCCTTAGTCGGGGTTTATTGTACGTCTGGTCGCTGGTTCGCGCGGCGTTATGAAAACTACCACTATCGATCGCCTGCGCTGGCTAATCGATATTGGTCGTTTTCACGGACTCGTGCCGAGCGGAGAGAAACGTATAAATTCCGCCTTGGGTTAGTCCACTGGAGCTTTGAGGACCTAACTCCTCTTCTCCAGGTCACCTAGACCTGGTCAACCGCTGCGTGAACCCACCATGAACGGCAGTTTCCTCGGGCATGTGGTGCCTTCACAGTCCTTCCCGTAGTAGAGCAGATACTCGGCGTTGTCGAAGAAGCCCGGTCGAATGTCGATGAAGTTGCCGGTGCTCAGATTCTGCGAAGCAATCACCTCGTTCCTGGAATCAGGTGTTGAAGACGAAGCTCTCAGAGGCCTTGAATTTGCCTTAGAGCTCATCTTACTTGTGGTTGACGACGTAGACTCGTCCAGCGTCGCCCTGTGGCACCATGAAGTACACCCTTGCGGCGCCATTATCCGTCTTCTCCGTGGCGTACATGAACGTGTTGACCTGCGAGCTGAAATGTCGGACCTTAAGGTGCTAGGGATTGTAGGGGAGCTTAAATTTTCACTTAAGAGGCGGTTGGTAGGACAATGAAGCAGAGAGTGTGGCGACGACAATTCTGAAACCTTGCGGTCAACTGTTGGTAAACGTGCGGTGAAATAGAAGGAGAATGATTTTGTCTTAACAGATTCGCCGACAGGTGACCGGATGAATTGGACAGGTGACCGACCGGACTATGAAACCCCCTAGCGGTCAACTGCAGGTGAACGTGTGGTAAAATGGTAGGGAACCACTTATTGTGGGAAATTCACCTACAGGTGACCGAATGATTTGGATAGGTGACCGACCGGACTATGAAACCCCTAGCGGTCAACTGCACGTGAACATGCGTTGAAATGAGAGGGGAACTATTTCGTCTTGTGAAATTCATCTTCAAGTGACTGGATGAATTCGGCAGGTGACCGACCGGATTCTGAAACCACTAGCGGTTAACTGTAGGTGAGCGTGTGGTAAAATGGTAGACGAACCACTTATCGTGGGAAATTCACCTACAGGTGACCGAATGAATTGGACAGGTGACCGACCGGACTATGAAACCCCTAGCCGTCTGCAGGTGAACATGCGGTAAAATGGAAGGGAAACTATTTCGTCTTATGGAATTCACCGACAAGTGATCGGATGAATCCAACAGGTGACCGACCAGATTCTGAAACCACTAGCGGCTAACAGTGGTGAACGTGTGGTAAAATGGTAGACGAACCACTTATCGTGGGAAATTCACCGACAGATGACCGGTTGAATTCGACAGGTGATCGACCGGATCATGAAACCCCTAGCGATCAACTGCAGGTGAACATGCGTTGTAATGGAAGAGAACTATTTCGTTTTATGAAATTCACCGAGAGGCGACCGGATTTTCGATCACCGGTCACAGATTTTCCTCCGGTAGTTCTCCTAGGTGTTAAACGACTGCGTTCGAATTCTGCTTCGCTTGCAATGTGGTACTTTTACGCGATTAAGACGGATTTGTACTTACGTCGCAGAGTTGCACGGCGTTATGAGTGCCATCATTATCGATTGTCTGCGCCGCCCAATCGATGCGTAAGCATTTCATAACACCGTGCCGCCCGGCGTCTGAAGTATAAATCCCGCCTTAGCCCTAGTTTATATTTGCGCCAGCACGCGGCACGGCACCACGATCGCCATAGATATCGATTTTTCGCGCCGCCCTGTCGATATCTATCCCGACCATCGTGCCGCGCCGCACAGCGGCGTAAGTATAAACTAGGGCTAAGGCGTAATTTACACTTCAGCCGCCGCGCAGCGCAGCCCGACGCTATTAGAACTATCAATATCGACCGGGTTTTGCTTGGAATGATTGTCCAGCTGAGTCAAGATTGTTACAGATCGTTATTGCGGCAACGTTTAGGCTTCGTCGTGCGATCCTCGAAGCCTCAAACATGGGTAATTAAACCACCAAACAATATCGATCACATCGCGCGTACGATCGATATCAGCCATTGTTATTGTGCCGTGCTGTGCCGCGACTTGAGTATAAACCCTGCTTTACGCAATTTAAGTGTCACCCTATAGCGTCATCTTAAGCGATCTCAGACAATCGTAGCGGTCAACTGGAGGAGCAACAATGGATCAGCGAAGAAACTAACCGGCAAATGAACAGCATTACACCTGAAAATCAATAAAATTTCTATGGCGGGAATTTGAAACGTATTTTTCGGCAAGCTTTAACTCATTTCAAACACCCACCCAAATTGGTTAATTGCAGTTCTGATAGCTACCTAGTTCATTGGTGAAATTTCACCAAGAAACTTCATCAGCAATGGAACCAGCCGTTCTGAGCGGGAACTTTGGTTGATTCTCAGGTGTAATACTGTCCATTTGCCGATCATTCTTTTCAACTTTCAACCACAGTTGCCGTTGCAGTTGACCACTAGGAGTGTCTGAGATCATCCGTATTCACCTGCTGTTGACCTCTACGCGTCATTCTCTCCACAACTGTGCTCCATCGTCCTAAATACGCCGTATTTAAGGTCTCTTCAGAACAGCTCACCTCGTATCGTTGCCATCATAGAGGCCGACCACATATCCTTTACCAGGAACCGTCAGATTCAACGTATGTACCTGAATTGGAGCCATGGATCGTTGCCCATCTCTTGATGACTCTGGACTTGACCCATATGTTGGCAAGGATAGAGCCACTGACCTGGTCTCCGGCCTCAATACTGTACATTCCCGCGTCGAGCTCTGTCCTTCCAGTCGGTAGGTCACCTGGAAGAAAGATTCTTCACACCTTAACAGAACTAACGCTAAGAAGGACGGCTGCTTTTAGCGCAGCTGGTAGTGGAGATCGATTTCTCGAGTTCGGCTCCGCACCCAGGCAAAGAAAGCCATTCATTCTTTCGCTTTGCCTACATGGAACCCGTGTTCTCCAGTGGAGACTCAGGGATGAATAGCTAGCTAACCGCTTTTCCATGTCATCACGAGTTCAAGACGGAGCAGAACGCATGGCGCGTTCCCAGAGTAATTAGAAATTTCGGCACTGGTCGTTAATGTGGTCAGCATGGTGATGCGACAACGGCCCAGCCAATCACAAAAGACGCCTATGCACCCCGTGAGTTTCACGCCCATTTGGCTCGGCCTTATAGGTCTGGTGCGTCGCCGGCACCCTATGTAGGCCATATTAACGACAAGCACATGTAGCCCAAAATGCAAGCCGTGTTCCCAGAGTAATTGGAAACATCGGTACTAGTCGCCAATTCGAGCAGCATGGGGAAAAAACGAGCCAATCAGAGCCGGCCAAAACATTACACACGCCCCTGTGAGTGCACGCCCCTGTGAGTGGCACGCCCTGATTGAATGACTGCGTCGTCCGCTCCCTATGTAGGCCACATTAACGACTAGTACTGATGGTAAGTGAAGGCTCGGAAGTCGACCACATCCTGATTCAAAGGTCTGCCCTGAAAACAGTCCGAGATGTGAAGGTCATTCCGGGAGAAGACGTGGTATCACAGCATAGACCCTTGGTAGCCGACCTTAACATACCTCTACCCACCAAACCCAAAATGAGGAGAGAACCCAGGATCCGATGGTGGAGACTGCGGGGTTCAGAGCGGAACGAGCTATGAAGGGCAGTGCTCGAAGCAGGCCTTCCAGATCCAGCTGGTCCCGTGAATTAGACCTGGAGGAGGGTAGCCCAAACAATCCTGAGATGTGCCAAGGAAAGCCTGGGAAAAACAAAGGAAGGAACCAGAGGGGATAAATCGGCATGGTTCTGAAACGAAGAGGTGCAGGCTGCGGTGAAAAGGAAGAAGGAGGCCTACAAGCTGTGGCAGAAGACAAGGGCACCCGAGCATCTCACAGCCTACAGGAAGCTGAAGAGGCTGGCAAAAACAGCTGTAGCGAAGGCAAAGAACGCGGAAATGGATGCCCTGTACGAGAAACTAGACGGGCCAGAGGGAGAGAAGTAGCCATCCGCCTGGCCAAGGCGCGTCATAGAGCTAGCCTCGACATTCGAGTAGTGAAGACTGTGAAGAGTGCTGACGGTAGGGTGTTACGGAAGCCGGTCGAGGTCAGAGAGAGATGGGAGGAGTACTTCAAGGAACTCCTGAACGAGCAGTTCCCTCGTCGGGAGGCCGAGGAATAACAACCAACGGAAGGACCCATCCCACCCTGGACGCAAGAAGAGGTTCGCAAGGCCATAGGGAAGATGAAACTCGGAAAGGCAGCAGGCCTGAGGGTGTGCCAGTAGAGGCTTGGAAGGTGCTCGGGGGACCTGGGAATCAACTGGCTCACGCAATTCCTCAACAGAATCACGAAAGAAGGTAAGATGCCGGATGACTGGAGGAACAGCACCATAAGCCTCATCTTCAAGCAGAAGGGAGACGCTTCCGAATGCTCCAACTACCGAGGGATCAAACTGATCTCACACACGATGAAGATCTACGAACGACTGGTCGACACGAGGCTGAGGGAGATGGTACCCATCTCCCAGGTGCTGTGGGGCTTCATGCTCGAGAGGTCCACCACAGACGCCATCTTCATCGCTCGTCAGGTGATGGAGAAATATCGGGAGAAACGAAAACCCTGCTACATGGCATTCCTGGACCTGGAGAAGGCCTACGACAGGCTAGCTCGGGCCGTAATCTGGAACGCCCTTCGAGGGAGGGGTGTCCCGGAACGTCTGATCACGGTCATAAGGGACATGTACGAGGGCTCGAAAGCGGCGATACGAACTCCACACGGGGTGACAAGGAAAGTGGACATCACAGTGGGGGTACACCAAGGGTCGGCTCTGAGCCCGTTCCTCTTCCTGCTGACACTGGACTCTATAGTGAACCACCTCGAGGAAGGCCCTCTCAGAACGATCCTCTACGCGGACGACATCGCCCTAGTAGCCGACAACCAGGAGGAGCTGGAGGAGAAGGTGCAGCTGTGGCAGAGAGCCCTCGCAGACAACGGCCTACGGCTGAACGTGAAGAAGACAAAGTTCATCAGCTCTGAGCGGTGCGCTGGATCGATCCTAGACTGCCAAGGGGAAACGATCGAGAAGGTGGAAGAATTCCGCTACCTCGGAAGTGACCTATCCGAGGAAGGAAGTGTGGACCAGGCGGTCAGGGAACGGTTAAACGTAGCCTGGCTCAAGTGGAGGGAGTCCACAGGGATCTTTTGCGACCGCAGATGCTCCAGGATGCTTAAAGGCAAGCTCTATAGAACAGTTGTGAGACCTGTCCTCCTCTACGGCAGTGAGTGATGGGCCCTGGGTAAGGCGCAGGAGCGGCAACTGCACGCGGCGGAGATGAGGATGCTGAGGTGGGCATGTGGATGGACCCGTCGGGACAGGGTGCGAAACAAGGATGTTAGGGCAGCGATGAAGACAGCCCCGATCCAGCTGAAGATGAGAGAGCAGCGCCTGAGGTGGTATGGACACGTCCTCAGAAAACCAGAGGATCACCCCACAAGGTTGGCCCTAGATTTCGAGGCACCCGGAAAGCGTCCGAGAGGAGCCCCAAGGAAAAGATGGAAGGACGTTATCAAGAGAGATTTCGCCGAAGTCGGCGCCACGGCAGATGACGCCCTTGATAGGATGAGGTGGTGACAGATCACAAGAACAGCGGACCCTGCGACTGCGCGGGACTAAACGCTCAGGAGAAGAAGAAGAAGAAGAAGTAAGTAAAGGCTCACCGATGGTAGTCATAGAATCTCCTAGCAGCTTGAACGAGTGCACATGTGAGGCGTTTCCGATTCGCTGTAGGAAGATTCGACCGGGCGCTGGTGGCGACTCCATCGTCTTGTTCACCTCCAGCTGAAACGGATAGCATGAAATTCAGCTAAAAATTGATTTTGGCTTTTTTAAGAGACACTGCGGCACCAGTCTATAATGAGACCTACATGATGAGGTGGAGACGTATCACAAGCAATCAGAGCGCCAACCGAACAGGCGCCAGCCAACTAGGAGTCCGATACACGGCCCACTGCCTGTCACGCCAGTTCTATGCGCCTTGATTGCTGTGGTGCATTCCTCCTTCCCATGTAGGCCGAATTAGCGACTAGTACCTCGTCTTAAGTGGACATATTGACCGTCCAAAGCTATCACTAGTTCTTTTCAATAGCTGGTCTACAATGTTGAGACGGTCTCAAAGCACACGCAAAAAAGCTCGCAAGCTGCAAAAAAAAACCGAACCTACATTCTGGGGCTATCGTTAGCCAGAATACGAACGAGAAGACTGGAGAGGAAGGGGGGGGGGTTTAACTGGTAAGGCCTCGTGCATACTTCCCGTCGCCGCGATTGAATGGCGGCGATGAGTTTTGCAGAGCGACGCGAAAGAATTTGAATTTATCTGTGCTCGACGCATCGCCCATCGCTCTGCAAGGAAGCGCGACGGCGATCCGTCCAGGATCAACGCTAAACACCGCGCGCGGCGCGAAAAAGTATGCCATGCCCGCGATGGGCGCGGGAAGCCATCTCGCATGCCGACCGCCACTGTTGCGGCGGCCGCGGCGAGGTTTTCTTTGACTATTCGGCCGCGTGCGGCGGAATGGCCATGAACTAAGCGCCGCGATGGCATCGCGGCGATGGAAGTATGCCCCCGGCCTAAGACAAATGATATGAAAGCCTAACAAATCTAATTTTCACGAAATCGGATTTCAAAAAAAAACCATTTTCACGTCGAACTGGACACTTTTCAAATCAAATTCGACACTTTTCTAAGCCTAATCCTAAGACCTTTGAAATAAAAACGAGCTCTTCCAAATCGAAGTGAGCTTGTTTTACATTAAATTGGAGACTCTCCAAAAAGGATAGGGTAATTTTTTGTCCAAGGAAAATGTTAGTATTAAAACTTCAAAGAAAGTAATATATTCACTTCCCAATAAGTGAGCACTTTGTTTGAAATAAAAAAAAATTGAGGAGAAATAATGGTAGAAAGCTTAATTCGGAGAGCAGGACGGCAGATGTTTTTTAGTGCCAAAAAAAGACTCAAAAGATTTTTATTCGACTAATAACAAAATTTCTTCAGCGCTTCGAAGCTCTTCAGCGCCACCCTCGAAAACGTCATGCGCGAACTAGAATGGGAGGACATGGGAGTGATGGTCGACGACCGGCAGCTGCACCATCTTCGCTTCACTGACGACATCGTGCTCATAACACCGAGCATCAGTCAGGCGGAACGAATGCTGGCCGACTTCGATCGTGTATGTGGGAACGTTGGACTGCAGCTGAATCTTACGAAGACGATGTTCATGAGGAACGGATGAGTTTCTGATGCCCCATTCCGCTCAACGGAACGAACATCTCCGAATGCTCCAGCTACGCGTATCTGGGTCGCGAAGTCAACATGGCCAACGACCTAGCACCAGAGCTGAGCAGGAGGAAAAGAGCGGCTTGGGGAGCTTTCAAGAGCGTCGAAGAAGTCGCGAAGAAGAGGAAGAACGTCCGACTCCGTGCCCACCTATTCGACTCCACTGTTCTTCCTGCCCTAACATACGCCTCAGAGACCTGAGCTATACGAAAGCAGGATGAACACGCGATCAGTGTCGCGCAGCGTGGAATCGAGAGAACGATGCTCGGAGTGACACGACTCACGCAAGTGAGAGGAGGCCTCCGGAGTTCCGAGCTTCGCCGACGTTCGAAGATCAGAGACGCTGTCGCGTGGGTCAAGTTGTCGAAAATTAGGGGGCCGGCCACGTAATGCGCTTCGCAGACATCCGCTGGACGAGAGCCGTCACCGACTGGATTCCGCGGGATGTCAAGAGAACACCAGGACGCCCACCAACGCGTTGGTCGGACTTCTTCGTGAAAGCCCTGAACGACCGATATGACGCTCTTCGTGTCCCTCGAGCGAGGAGGATCCATTGGAGCACTCTGGCACGCGACAGGGACGAATGGAGACGCTGCTGGCGCCCGCTCGAGCAAGTCGATGATCAACGGGACGACAGGTGATACAGGTGAATAACAAAATTTCTGCCTAATGGAATTTCACACCTGTAAAAATGTAACAAAAACAATTATAGAGAACATACATGTCCTCATTCAGAGGTATCGAATGGTCATGTAAGTCTTCTAATCTAACCATAAGGACAATACTGAGTGGTCGACAAACATGAAAAGTTTCCAGCATAAATCTTCTTCGTCTTATAACTCAAGTATAGCTCCGGTGGAGGGCATCATAACAAGTAAGCAGCAAGTAATCGGCCAGTAAATATCGATCGATGCTATCGATTTCTGTAGGGGTTAACAGTGGACAACAAACAAATGATGTCGACCGGCTACTATCGGTTTCGTAATCTATAGATAAGCCTGATAGAAAGCACTACAGTGAGCAACCAAACCAAGATGGGTTAGACGCAGCATAGGGATGTTTTGAACCAGCGACACCTTGACCGTATAAAGAGAAAAGGACGGCGTTACTCAAATCCATTTTGGGATGTGCCACGCATACTCCACGCATTCCACTTCTACGGAATGTCGTGGAGTCTATTTGGCCGTACAATGACTTGCTGTGGCCAGACGATGAACAAGCCACAGCTCCTTCTCCTTCCTATGGACAAGTCTGGTACCAATTCACCGACCGCGGAGGGATGGAAGGCTTGGTTGGCCTGGCCGGAAAATCCAAACCAGTATCTCTTCCGATTGCGCTACACGCACCCATCTTGACGACATTACCTTTCAGATCACCTAACCAACCCTTGCCGAAAGGTTCCCGCCTTCATGGTTTAGATATGAAAGAGTAGGAATGAAGTGGTCGGAATGACTGCTTCACGGTTTCCTTCTTACCTGAAGTAGACCGGCCATGATGAAAGCTGTCGCTGTGAGGAGCCCACCGACGGCCATCTTCCGCAGCGGTGTCACGTGGAACAGCTGAAATCAACGGGATTCTCCTGGGATTTGGTCTGATTTTCCTGTGTCATACAGCCTCCAGGTGATCGTGGAGCCGCTAGAAAATGTAGGCCTGACATGGCTTTCTACAGGGAATTGTTTCTTCGACTAGGGGAAGCTCTTCGGACGGAAATGCAGTAGAAGTCTATGTATACCATAAAGGAGCGAAGCGGTTCAAACGATCAACTGAATAAAGTCCAATAAAGCCTTCAGAGGACGTTAATCTCTGTCAAAGCCCTTTTTAGCCACCTTCCGTGCACACGGGTAGATGATTCCTTCGAATATCGGCACCATGATGAGGACAATCAGTGGATTGAGGATGTTGATCTGCTCGGGGAGCACGGTGATCCATCCGATGCGTCCGTCGAGTCGTCGGGCTTGAAGAACCCACGTGGAACCCTGCAAGCATGACCTGAGACGGCTGGAGAGGCTCGGATAGAAGTCGGTCTCCCACCTGCTGATCGAACAGCGCCCAGAAGAACACCAACGGGCCGAAGATGACGGCCACGTTGATGAACGAGCGTACCGCCTGAATCATCTCAGGCGAATGCTCCGGCGCGGCACGGTCCAGCCAGTGGGTCACCGGCTTCCTCGTGGAGTGGCTGGAAAACTGCTGTTTGAGGAGCTTTTTCTGCTAGAAAGGCAACTTGAAAATATAGATATCGATTGATTCAACAGGGTAAATGTCTAACTAAGGGGTCGCCCAAACATACCCAAACAGCGATCGTTTTCCAGCCGTCCAAAGGCATCGAACCACAGCGCCAGCGATATTCTCACGGCTCGGTGGGTATTTCTTGTAGAGACTCCAACCGCTCAGGAAGAACAATAGCGCGACCACCATCAGCACACCGGGAACGCCTGGAAAATCCGTCGATTTTTGAGTTTTTTGAAGTCGTCAGGATCTAGCCCCGGGTCCTCATTGCCTTAGTCATGATCTGGTGAAAATTTGATGAGGTGTTCTGCGGACACAGCAAACAGCACTCATTGTCCGGTGCAGAGGACGTCATAACACAGTTGTTGAGAAGAACAGGAACAAAACACTTGTCCAGCTACAGATCCGCGATCTTAGCTCTCACGAGTTGGTACACAAACAGTATTGGAGCTAGCTCAGAGAAGGTATTTTCGGAAATGTAATCAGTGAAGGGTACGTGCAGCGCAGTCGGAGGTGTCGGCTGTCGTCTGTGTTCGATACCAGGTTCTTGGCTCGGATTCCCCGCCCAGGCCAACGAAGCCTTTCTTCCCTATGGGGAGCGGTGAATTGGTACCAGACTTGTCTGGGAAGGATAAAGCACTGACTTGTACATCGGATGGCCACCGCACGTCATTGTATGGTTAAATACTCATTCAAACCACCTCCACGACATTCAGCAGAAGTAGAATGCGTAACGCATCCCAAAAGAGATGGAATAACGCCGTCATTTACCCTCATTTTTTAATCAGTAAAAGTCCTGTGGTATATGTCTAAACGACGAAAATGGGTACCGCTTCCAGAATCTCCACCCTTCAAGTAGTAAAGTCTTTGAAGCTACCAAGTAAGGGGCCCTGAAAATTTGCTAGGTAACCGCACAGCCGCACAAGCCGCACAATACCTTCCAAACACCGATTATGCAAAATTAATGCAAAAATACTGCTTATAGACACGAGGTCAGAGGTTGGCTCCTTGACCTTCCAGCGTTTTTGCATTCTGCAAATCCGGTGTTTGGGAGGTATTATCGCGTGCGATGGTGAATAAACAGTAATAGTGAATTATCGGAGCCCCTAAAGGACCGTTCAGAGCAACATCGCGGCGCGACGCGACAAAATGATAGGGGCCTATATCGATTGTGCAGCGCGAATAATCGATACCGATAGATTATCATTACGTCGCGTCGCGCCACGATGGAGCTCTGAACGCGCCCTAAGTCGGTAGCTTCGAGGAAATTGCAAAAATGGAACCTACATTCCTAATATAGTGTGTCTAAAAAAATGAAAGCACTGTTTGAAAGGTGTTAACTTTGCTCACAGTAAAGGTATTGAACAAGTTAAGAGCTCTTATGAAAGCATAAGAAAATAGAAATTTCGTGACGTATGAGCGGTTTGGAATGCGCCATGCACTCGTCTAAAATTTTGAATTTTACACTCGATTGATTGTGTTTCGCTTGAATACATGTTACAATTTCTTCACAAAGTGGATGTTTCGCTAGATTTGTACTTCTTTTAAAGTTTAGAACTTAAAAACACACTATGCCTTTCGAAAAATGCAGTTTCATCTAAAAAATGCAGGTACTATTTGAAAAGTTTTAACATTGCTGCTAGTGAAGCATTTGAAGATGTTTGAGACTCACATGAAAGCGCAGAGTAACGAGATTACTGTGACGTGCAAACAAATAGGATTGCGCCATGCTCCAACCCAAAACCTTGCATTTCAGACTCAATTGATTGTGCATGGACTGAATGTCCGTTATAATCTTGTTACTAGTGGGTGGCGATGCCCGTTCCTCCACGTGGTGCTACTGGAAACTACTCGCTCTGCGAGTTAAGCCGAACACGGACACTCGATTGCAGGCGACAGGCCCTTGTGACAGGCCGGCCTACGAAGACCCATGTCACATCACATGGTGTATGACAGCTCAAGTGTTTCGAGATAGTGCTACGGCGTCCGCGAGAGCCGACGCGCACTCGCAGAGCCCGGCGAGTGTGAGAAGTATGCGAGGGTCCCTGATGCGAGGACGGCATCGGGGGGCAACTGAGCTAGTCCGAAAGTCCCGTAACGTAAGCAGGAGCCGCGTGGCAACGCTGAATGTGGGTACGTTGACGGGTTGCTCGTGCGAGTTGGTTGAAGTACTGGAGCGTAGAAGAGTTGATTTCTGTGCGGTGCAGGAGACGAGGTGGTCCTGCCGCAAGTCAAGGGACGTAGGACGTGGCTTCAAGGCCGTTCTATGTGGAAGTCCCAGGACCACCAGTGGTGTCGGAATAGTCGTCTCCGAAAGATTTCGTGACTCGATTGTAAGCGTCGAGCGCTTTGACGATCGATTGATGAAGATCGTTGTCGCCGCGAAGGAGCGACTCTATCACTTCTTCTCTGCGTATGCTCCGCAGACTGGCTGCTCGGATCAAGCCAAGGAAGAGTTTTGGAGCCTGCTTGATGAGAAGACAGCAGAGGTACCGTCGAAAGATGTCATCATAGTCGCTGGTGACCTCAACGGGCACGTCGGCGCGACGAAAGACGGGTACGGCTGTCATGGTGGGTTCGGTTACGGATCGCGTAACGCAGATGGTGAGCGTATCCTTGAATATGCGGAATCGCACAACCTCACCATAGTGAACACCGTATTTCGCAAACGCGATTCCCACCTCATCTCGTTCTATAGCGGGAACACCAGGACTCAGATAGACTTTGTCCTTGTGAAGGATCGAGACCGAAGTCTTGTCACAGACGCGAAGGTCGTGCCGTATGAGTCGGTCGCCCCACAGCATCGACCGCTGATCTGTACTTTAAAGATCGCCCCTCCGAGGCTGAAGCAGGTCGAGCGATGCGGTGCACCAAGAATCAAGTGGTGGCGAATGAAAGAGAAGGAAGCAGCTGTGATTTCTCGCGTGCGGTTACCGACAGTGACAACTGTCGACGAAACTTGGGAGAAGGCCACCGACGCGATTCGTCACGCTGCACGGTCGGAGCTCGGCACCACGAAGCCTGGACGACGGAAGGTCGACAAGCAGGCCTGGCTGTGGACAGATGACGTGAAAGCCAAGTTCGAGAGAAGAAGACGCTATATCACGTGTTTCTCGGCGAAAAGACAGCCGATAACTGGCGGAAGTACCAAGAAGCGAAGAAAGCTGCAAAGAAGGCCGTGGCTGTTGCAAAAGCCACTCATTATGGAGATGAAAACGAGAAGCTCGAGTCGCGCGATGGTGAGCGGTATCTGTACCGACTCGCAAAGAATCGCCATCGCCAGACCGAGGACATCGAGAAGTTCTTCGGCATCAATGATGAGAACGGCCGTCTTCTTATGGACCGCAAGAAGGCATTGAAGCGATGGCGCGATTACTTTGAGGAAATCTCTACAGTAGAATTTCCTCATCCAGCCATCCCCTCAACGGCTCCAACCCACGGCCCCGTTCAGAAGATCACCGTGGAGGAGATTGAAGCGGCTTTGAAGAAGATGAGGCTAGGCAAAGCGACTGGGCCCGACGACGTGGCAGCAGAACTGTGGAAGTCGAAGTTTTGGTACCCTGCTGAGTGGTTGGCGAAGTTCTTTAATCAGGTTGTGGCGGAGAAAAAAGTGCCTGAGTGTTGGCGCCAAAGTACGACGATCCCGATTTGGAAGAAGAAGGGCAGTCCTGCAGACTGCTCCAATTACCGTCCGATTCGCTTGCTTTCGCACAGCATGAAGATCTTTGAGCGAATTGTCGATGGACGAATCCGGGACATCGTCCAGCTGTCCAGCAATCAGTGCGGCTTCGTGGCTGGCTGTGGCACCGTTGATGCCATACACGCCGCCCGCCTCCTGATAGAGAAGCATCGCGGGAAACAGAAGGCAGTGCATATCGCCTTCCTCGACTTGGAGAAGGCCTTTGACCGCGTACCGCGTGAAGTGATATGGTACGCCTTGCGACATCATTGAGTTCCCGAAGAGCTCATAGAGTGGGTGCGAATTCTCTACTCTTGTCCAAAGAGTCGAGTGCAAGCTGCAGCTGGAACCTCGATGGAGTTCCCCATCTCTGTCGGGGTACACCAGGGTTCTGCGCTTTCCCCACTCCTCCTTGTTGTCGTCATGGATGCCATCACACGAGATCTTCAGAAGCCCGTCCCTTGGACGTTGCTTTATGCCGATGACGTGATGCTCGCTAGCGAAGATAAAGGTGAACTCGAGCGAGAGGTGCAAGCTTGGTGTGATCGCTTGGAGCGGTTTGGACTCAGATTGAACGTGAAGAAGACCGAGTATTTAACGACGGACGTTACCGAGTCCGGCTCCATCAAGGTTAACGGCATCGAGCTTCCACGCACTGCGGTCTTTAAGTACCTGGGATCAGCAGTCGCGTCTGACGGCAAACTGATGGTCGAAGTGAATTCACGCGTGAGTGCAGCTTGGTCCAAGTGGCGCTCGTTGACTGGGGTGCTCTGCGATAGGAAGATACCGGAGCGCTTTAAGTCAAAGATCTACAGGGCAGTCATCCGGCCAGTAGCGATGTACGGCGCTGAGTGTTGGCCTGCGACCAAGGAAGTTGAAGCGCGCCTCAGCGTCATGGAGACGAAGATGCTGCGCTGGACGGCAGGAGTCACGCGCGTGGACCGCATCCGAAACGATGCTATTCGGCAGAAGTTCGGTGTCGCGCCGATAACTGACAAGATGCGCGAAGCTCGCTTACGATGGTACGGCCACGTTCTGCGCGGAGAAGAAGACAGCGTCCGCAAGATAGGCCTTAAGTTCGAGGTGGTAGGAAAGCGGCCTAGAGGGCGCCCGAAGCAGCGCTGGGCTGATACGTTACATACGGACTTGAAAGCGGCTGGCGTCCACCCTGATCTAGCGCTGGATCGGGAAAGGTGGCTTCATGACACCAGATAGCGGACCCCGCTACGAAGCGGGACAGACGCTGAAGAAGAAGAAGAAGAAGAAGAATCTTGTTACTAGTGGCCAGATTGACTCGTGATGTGCTTCTTTTAACGTTTTCCGACGTTCAGTAGCTACGGTTATGCCGATTAACCTCTCCATTCACCTGAGAAATGGGGCTCGTGCTCACATTTAAATCGTGCAATCAATAAACTCGCATGTCACGGTCTTGCACGTGATTTTCAAGTTCTATGGTTAAAAGAAGCACAGTGCAGGTTAATCCGGCCAAGTAGTAACACGACTGTAACAGACATTCAACACATGCATAATCAATCGCGTCTAAAATGCAAGCTTTTGGGCGGGAGCATGGCGCAATCATGACTATTTACACGCCACAGAATTTTCGTTATTCTTTGCTTTCACATGAGTCTCACCTGTATCACCTGTATCACCTGTCGTCCCGTTGATCATCGACTTGCTCGAGCGGGCGCCAGCAGCGTCTCCATTCGTCCCTGTCGCGTGCCAGAGTGGTCCAATGGATCCTCCTCGCTCGAGGGACACGAAGAGCGTCATATCGGTCGTTCAGGGCTTTCACGAAGAAGTCCGACCAACGCGTTGGTGGGCGTCCTGGTGTTCTTTTGACATCCCGCGGAATCCAATCTGTGACGGCTCTCGTCCAGCGGGTGTCTGCGAATCGCATTACGTGGCCGGCCCACCTAATTTTCGACGACTTGGCCCATGCGACAGCGTCTCTGATCTTCGAACGTCGGCGAAGCTCGGAACTCCGGAGACCTTCTCTCACTTGCGTGAGTCGTGTCACTCCGAGCATCGTCCTCTCGATTCCACGCTGCGCGACGCTGATCGCGTGTTCATCCTGCTTTCGTATAGCCCAGGTCTCTGAGGCGTATGTTAGGGCAGGAAGAACAGTGGAGTCGAATAGGTGGGCACGGAGTCGGACGTTCTTCGTTTTCTTCACGACTTCTTCAACGCTCTTGAAAGCTCCCCAAGCCGCTCGTTTCCTTCTGCTCAGCTCTGGTGCTAGGTCGTTGGTCATGTTGACTTCGCGACCCAGATACACATAGCTGGAGCATTCGGAGATGTTCGTTCCGTTGAGCGAGAATGGGGCATCAGAAACCCATCCGTTCTTCATGAACATCGTCTTCGTAAGATTCAGCTGCAGTCCAACGCTTCCACATACACGATCGAAGTCGGCCAGCATTCGTTCCGCCTGACTGATGCTCGGGGTTATGAGCACGATGTCGTCAGCGAAGCGAAGATGGTGCAGTTGCCGGCCGTCGACCTTCACTCCCATGTCTTCCCATTCTAGTTCGCGCATGACGTTTACGAGGGTGGCGCTGAAGAGCTTCGGGGATATGGTATCCCCTTGTCGAACCCCTCTCTTCACGTCAATGACGACGTCGTTGTAGAATGGTGAGATCTTGGTCGTGAATCCACTGTACAACTCTCGAAGCACTCTGATGTACTGAGTAGGAACGCCCTGGGTGAGCAGGGCTTCCACGACCGCTTCAGTCTCGACGGAGTCGAATGCCTTCTTCAGGTCAATGAACGTAAGGCACAGCGGCAGCTTGTACTCTCGCGACACTTCGATGAGCTTCGTAATGGTGTGTATGTGGTCGATCGTGCTGAATTCTCTTCGAAATCCTGCTTGCTCGCATGGCTGTCCTTCGTCCAGCGTTCTGCTGATCCTATTCAGGATGACTCGAGTGAACAGCTTGTAGACTACGGACAGCAGGCAGATCGGGCGATAGTTGCCAATGTCGAGCACGTCTCCCTTCTTGTACAGCAAGACGGTCCTGCTGGTCTTCCACTGAGATGGAACCTTGCACTCCGACAGGTAACGTGTGAAGAGCCGCGCCAGGGTGTTGATGAGCGCTGGCGGGAGGTTCTTCAGGTATTCGGGTCTGATCCTGTCGGGACCGGGTGCTGTACGTTTCTTCACCGACGAGATGGCGTGTCGGATCTCGGAAGGGAGAACAGAGGGGACGACGTATCCATCCTGCGGAAGATGGCATGGGGGCAGGTGGACGTGGCTATCGAAGAGATCGGAGTAGAAATTGTGGATGAAATTCTCCATGGTCCTTCTGGAAGAGGTGACGGTTCCGTCGGGACGTCGGAGAGCGGTCATCTTGGTCTTGAAGTTGGCGAAGTCTCGGCGGGCATTGCGTATGCTCAACCCTGCCTCTGCAGCTTCGGCCAACACTTCCGCCCTTCTCTCCTTGAGATCTTCCTTTATCGCCGCTCTGCATAGCTTTGCAAGCTCGGACGTCAGTTGGTAGTTGCCTGACGCTCGTGCTGCTCCACGCTGGCGTATCAGCTCGAGAGTTTCCGGAGACAGGCGTCTCTTGGTGGTCTTCAAGCTCTCGGCTCCCTTAGCACTATCGTGGAGATGGTGCACGAAGCGATCGTATTCCTCGTCGACGTTGTCCATGACGGCATCTTCCCAAAGGCCGACAAGAGAGGTGTAAAGGTCCCAGTTGATGGTCGTTCTGGGATTCCTCTTCTTGAACTTCGCGGCCTTCTCTCCTTGACGCGAAAAGCGGAACCTCGCGCGAAGGAGGCGGTGGTCCGATCCCGTGTAAAACTTGGGGACAACGGAGACATCGGTCAGGCAATACTTGCGATTGAAGATGATGTGGTCGATCTCGTTGTGGAACTGGCCACCGGGGGATTCCCAGGTCCATCGTAGGGAGGGAGGCTTCTGGAACTGCGAGTTTCCATGGATGGTCTTGGTCGACATGATAAACTCAGACAGCCTTTCACCTTGCTCGTTCCACTCCAAACCGTGGGTTCCGATGTGAAGTTCTTCCGGCGACCTTCGTGGCCCGATCTTGGCGTTGAAGTCGCCGACGATCACCTTGTAGAAGGTGTGATCTTCCTTATAGAACTTCTCCAGCTCCACGTAGAAGGCCTCGACGTCTTCGTCGTCGTAGTCGGATGTTGGGGCATACGCGACGAACACAGTCAAGGCTGGCACGGAGCCACATCGCTTCAGTCGCAGACGTCCGATTCGGCTTGTCAGAGACTCGTACGAATCGATGTTCATGGCCAAGTGCGTGTTGACGAGGACACCAACGCCGCCTACTCCCCTGCTGTCGCATGTTCCGAGGAACAGTTCTTCTCCGGAGTCGTAGGCGGCGTGTAGGGGGTGGTGTCTTCTCGTCTCGGTCAGTCCGATGACGTCGTACTTGATCTTCCTGGCTTGCATCATCAGGTCCTCGACGGATGCTTCGGACGCAAGCGTGCGGGCGTTGTAAGTACAGATCGTCATCCTAGTCCTTCTCAGTTTGCGCAGCCTGGTTAGGCCCTGAGATTTTAGCAGCCTCTCCGTACTCGTCCTTCCCATCGCTGCAGAAATGGGGGCTCTTTCGGGGTCAGGGGAATGAGGCCCTTTAGTGCTGCTGTGTTTGACTGGAATACAACACGGGTAGCTAGTCAGGCTCTGTCGTGCGGGCGGGGTACTCCGGGCAGCCAGCCAGACTGCCCGAAGGGACGGGGCGAGACTTAAGGCGGCCTCGAATCGCCTTACATGTACTCCCAGTCTACCGAGTGCAAGCTTTTGGCCGAGCCGACACAGTTACAATCCGCACAGTCACGGACACATCCACGCACACTGTGCACGAACATGCCGCTCCCACGCACAAGGAACGCATCGACCCGACACAGCAGGAGCAAGGAGTCCATCCCCTGCATCCCACCTGCGTCTCTGGGCAGTACACGGTCGCATTTGGTTCGCGTTTAATTCCCCTATCCACCACCCGGGGACGCGCCACGTGGCCCTGCGACAAGCGGCCCGAGATCCCTCTTAACAAGAGAGCCCGAAGGCTCTCTATCGAGGGAGATCCGTGGACATGAGTCTCAAACTTCTTCAAAAGCTTCACTAGCAGCAATGTTAGTACCTTTTCAAATACTACCTCATTTCTTAAGTGAAACTGCATTTTTCGCAAGGCGTAGTGCGTTTTCAAGGTCTAAACCTTAAAAGAAGCACAAATCAATCGAAACAGCCACTTTGTGAAGAAATTATGCCAAGCCAAACACAATCAATCGAGTGTAAAATGGAAAATTTCAGACGAGTGAATGGCGCATTCTAAACGCTCATATGTCAGAAAATTTCTCTTTTCTTGAGCTTTCATAGGAGTCCTTAACTTCTTCAATACCTTTACTGTGAGCAAAGTTAACACCTTTCAAACAGTGTATACATTTTTTTTGAGACACCCTGTATATTAAGGGTGAAGTTCCTCGCAGTTTTCAACGTTCAGACATACGCCTGAGACCTTCCCTGGTAAAATAGGTTTCGCTTCGGGTGAATAGAATGGTGTTCTTTAAATTAGGCCGTGTAGAGCAGTTGGAGGGGGCGCCATCCCTTCACATCGATTCTGCTTCGTCTTCTGACCTGGTCAAACAAGGCTTCCATCAATGGCTTGTCGATCGGCTGACCAATGTGATTCATTCGGTTTGCCGTCCAGGGGCCGGATTCACCAAAGTTACTGCAGTAACTTTGACGGAGAATTGTAAGCAAATAGCTCAGATAACGCGGCTTATCAAGCGATATGGTGAGCGATAAGCCACGTTATCTGAGCTTTCGTTTACGGTTCTCCGTTAAAGTTACTGTAGTAACTTTGATGAATCCGGCCCCAGGGATCCCATAAAATTAGTGTCTTGGGTATTCCATTGGAAGTCTCATTAACGTGGATCTTTATTTTTATCCATTACTGCAAGCTCATTCAGTTTCCAGACATGAACCATGAAGTCAACTAATCTTAGCTGAACTTCAAAGTTTGAGTTCCAGATGAAAACTAGCGTCTTCCAGATAAAACCAGAGACTCTCCGAGATGGTTAAAAGAATTTCTTGTTCAAGGAGGATCTATTCAGTATGGCTTTCTTAGAAATTATTAAATTCACCTGCCCCATTAAGTGAACACACTGTCTGAAATTTTGTAAAATACTTACTTTTCAAGGAAAATAACGGTTTAGAGCGTGTTTTGAAGTGCATGAAGGCGAAATTTTCATAATGCAAAAAAAAAGAAGTTGCGCCACGCACCCGGTTACGACGATTTTTGTTTGATTGGTAGCGAAAATTCTGTTTGCATGGAGAAACACACTTATCAACGATACTTGTAAACACTTTTAGAAAACACATATAGACCTTTTCATGTTAAATTAGACACTCTTCTAAGCTAACTTAAGGCATTTGAAATCAAAGCGAATTCTTTCAAATCGAAATGACCTTTAAGCAGTTTAAACTACAAACTCACTACAATGGTTTGAATAATTTTTTGTTCAAGAAAAAATATAGTGCAATTTTCTTTGAAGTTTTAAGTTATCTGCCCTATAAGTGAACATACTGCTTGAAATTTCATAAAATTTTTAATTATTGAGAAAAAATGATTTAGAACTTGTTTTGAAGAGCAGAAAGGCGGGCATTTTTTAGTGCCAAAAAAGAGATTGCGCCGTGCACTCTTCAAAGAGGTTGCGATTTCTATTTTATTTATAGCAGATTTCTGTTTGCATGGGGTAGGACTCGCCCTCGTAGACGGCAATCAGTACTGCGGATTTGGCCTTGGCCGCGAAGAATCCGCTCTTGTCCTTCTTGCCAAAGATCAGATTCTCTTCCGTGCGGGGTACAATGTAGTGAACGTCTTCCAGATCGACACCTTGCGCCGGGACATCGTTCAGGTTGTCGAACAGCGCGACGAACTTCTTCAGCTCGGCGTCGGTGGCCGCGAACGTGTTCGCGTCCTGCGTGCGAGCCCAAATCGAGCCATCGGCGCTGCCGACGATCGCGGCTCGCTTGATCGCCGGTGACGCCTCTGTCATCGTGTTGATGTACGCGTCCCAGCCAGACATTTTCTCAAACTTAGGTAATTAAACCTACTGCGCTACACGGACTGAGGCGCGTGTAGCGCAGTCGGAGGAGGCGCGACTGTCGCGTGCACCCGATACCATGGTTAGGATTTCCCGCCCAGGCCAACAAAGCCTTCCATCCCTCCGGGGTCGGTGAATTGGTACCAGACTTGTCTGGGAAGGATAGAGCGCTGACTTGTTCATCGGCTGGCCACCGCAAGTCATTGTATCGCCAAATACGCATTCAAATTGCCTTAAAGACGCCCCGTAGAAGTAGAATGCGCGGCGCATCCCAAAAGGGATTGAGTAACGCCGTCCTTTATCCTTTATCCTTTATGGGATAGGACACCTGATAACGATACAACAAAGACAACTGTAAAGAATACACATACCATCGCTCTGATGGGTGATGTCAGTGACATTTACACTATCAATCAAATAAAAGTTGCGGGGAACTTTTTCACTACATGGCGCGATCCGATCTTTTAATGCGCTATAGGCTTGCTTCTTTGCTGTGCTTTAAGACAATTTTTAATTCATTATTTCTCTCTAAAAATAAAAAAATTCCAAATTATTGCGCTTACTGGGACAAGAAAATAAAGAATTAAAAAAAGTTCTACCAAATTTCTCTTGAAACTTTACCCTTTATTACACTTATTAGGGCATAAAGGATAAAGGATAAAGGACAGCGTTACTCAATCCCTTTTAGGATGCGCCACGCATTCTACTTCTACGGGATGTCGTGGAGGCGACATGAATGCGTATTTGGCCATACAATGACTTGCGGTGGCCAGCCGATGAACAAGTCAGCGCTTTATCCTTCCCAGACGACTCTGGTACCAATTCACCGACCCCGGAGGGATGGAAGGCTTGGTTGGCCTGGGCGGGAAATCCGAACCAGGAACCTGGTATCGGGTGCACGCGACAGTCGCGCCTCCTCCAACTGCGCCACACGCGCCCTATTAGGGCATATAAACTAAAAAAAATATCAAATAAAATTATGCCAAATTTTCCTTGAACAAAAAGTTATTCTAATCATCTCATTGAGTCTGTAGTTTAACCTGCCTGAAGGTCATTCTAGTTTGAAAGAGTTCGCCTTGGTTTCAAAAGTCTTAAAGTTCTCAAAAGAGCGTTCAGTCTGATTTGAAAAGTATTCAATTTGATTTGAAAAGTGTCCAATTCGACGTGAAAATGATATACAAAAAGAATCAGCCACGCCGAGGTTAACAGAGAGTTCGAACATCGTTAATCAGTCACTTCACGGAATGCGCCATGCGTTCAGTTTCCACGCATTATCGTCGATGGCACTTAAAGAGTATTTGGCTATACTGGTCAGATGATCTCTTCACTATATCCATCCCATGCAAGACAATGGTACCAATTCACCGACTCCGACAAGATGAGCGGCAGGATTGGTCTTTTTCCGCTGGTACCGTTTCAGTTTGTAAACACAGTTCGAGCGCTAATTCAGAGACAGAAAAGAGCACTGCTACGAAGGTGAACTGGTTTCTCGACTAATTCAATTAGACCGCTTGCTATGTGGTTGCGGTCCGCACATAACTGACGAACTCAATTAGATTGGGGAATTCCGACAAATTACCTTAAACGAAGGCTGTTCTGTAGCGACGAAAGAAAACACACTGCAGATGGGCTCTGGCGCAGTTGTTCAGGACTGCGCCATGCATTCGACTCACACATGATGTCTTAAAAGCCTATAGACTGATCTGGAGAAGACCCGGAGTCATTCAATCCATAGGCTCTATAGACATCATGCATGAATAGAATGCATGGCGCAGCCCCGATCGATTGCTAAGAGCCCACCTACTTCATCGTTTCTTTTGCTCCCCCAGAAAGCTGAGGTCCTAACCCCCTGAAGCTAGAAACGTTCATAAGAATAAACAGTACAAGTCGTTAATGTGGCCTACATGGGGAGACGAGAACCAATCAATCTGGCCGCGTTGAGCGGTCGTGCTATCAGGAGTGGAGATGAGGCGATTGGTACCGTAATTGTTAGAGAATACTCGGCCTGGTTGTGATTGGTGCGACGAGTTCCCGGGGCTCTTCATGTAGGCCACATTAACGACCAGTACCAAAAATGACGAAAGAAAGTAAAATAATAGAAATCATGGCTCAGAATGACAGTACTGACCAAAAGCCAGCGGGAAGCAGAACTGTGATCCGAGACAGCTGACACGTCCACGAAGTATCGGCGTCAGAATGATAGCGAACAGCGAGCCACCGTTGATGGCGAAGTAGAAGAAGCTGAAGAACTGCGCTCGTAGGTCCTGTTGCTCTTCGGTGAACTGGAATCAGATGCGCATTACCGTTGGATGAAGGTAAACTAGAAGAGCCAAAATCAGAAGGTTGAAAGTAGGTTGTTAGGCCGCGCAACTCTTAGCTCTGAGAAACTGAGTCGAAATAAAGTGCATGGCTCATTCTCAAACGACCAGCGCCGACAGAGCCACCAGAAGACGCAAGGACGTGAATAAAATCGACATTCTGAAGCTCAACAGAGCAAAGCTGAGGCTTGGATCTTCCCCAGGCACTTTTTTGAGGGGCCTAAAGAGGGCCTAGGCACCAAGCAGTGCCAAAACCCCTCACCTGGTCAGCAGCAAACGCCGAAACGCAGGGTTTGATGGCTCCGGTCGCCAAGGCTATCACGAAGAGGCCACCGAAGTCGAACAGGGACCGCACTTCTGAAAACAATCACCTCCTGATAGGCTTCTCTAGCCAAAATAGGCCCATCCCAGTACGTACCTAAACTCATGGTAGGCACCGCGCCAAAAGACAGCAACACATGTCCTAGCACGTAGATCGACGAGCCGTAGAGGATCACCTTGAACCGGCCCAGATAGGAGTCGGCCAGCAGTGATCCGACCAGTGGCGACAGATAGGCGAGGCAGGTGAACGCGTGGTAGATGAACGTGGCGAAGCTGAAAATCACTCAGTGACCTTCCTGGTTCAAGCACTTTATGTCGACTTTTTTAGAGTAGTGGTTAGCTTCTACCTACCGTAGTCACCGCTTGATTCAGGGAAAATCAGGTTTCATCACCCATCCCACTTCTTTTGGCCACTAACTGCCCCTCAACCATTTTCTGAACGATTTTGCGTTCTTCAATTAGGTATTGCAACTGCAGGTTTCGGGAAAGTGGACCAGTTCTCTCCACCTTTTTTGGAGCGATGAAGGGCTCACTCCAATGGGCAAGGTTCATTGCACAGAAAGGCAAAAATTCATTGGTGACTTGAAATGGAGTACAGGCACTAGTCGCTAATGTGGCCTACACATAGGAAGGGAAGTGAACGCAGTAGATCAATCAGACTATATCGATGGTGTGTGGTATTATACCGATATAGACCTCATGAGGTAGATCACAAACTCGTAGTGAAAAAAATGGTACGAGTTTGACGTATCCAGATCTCCGCCTACTTTCTCCGTAGTCCCGCCCAGCTGTGAGGCACACAATCTATTCTTTCATGCAATTCCATTTTAAGTCACTCTTGTAGTTGCGCTACAAATTGAAATGATAACTAGGCACTTGTCGTTAACATGGCCTACACGAGAAGGCGGGAACGCGCCTACTAATGATGACCAATCTGAGCACGAGCCGATAAATCGCGATCGGGAGCCGTGATTAGCCGGCTCGTGCTCTGTGATTGGCCACCATTGGTAGGCGCGTTCCACCACCTCGTGTAGGCCACGTTATGAACTATTCCTAGCTACAACATCAAATTGAAGAGCAACTGCAAGAGTGATCTAAAATGGAATCGCATGAAGGATTACGCTGCGTTCCTCCCAACTGGGCGGGACTACGGAGGAAGTAGGCGGAGCTCTGGAGACGCCAAACTCGCACCGTTTCTTTCACCTCAAACTTGTTGTCTATGCTTCGGAAGCCCGTGAGATCTACGTTTATCTCACCCTTGTTTTTTTTTCTGAAAATAAGAGATGAGGGAAGCGCTTTCATACTGTCATCGTTACGCAGGGATATTGAGAACGGATTTGATCTAGTAGGAAGGAAAAGGCACTGCTGGTGGTGAGATCAAACCCATCCATGATTAAACCCTGGGTATGCGGGAAAGAAGCATGCATCCGACATATACCTTACCCACCCATTCGCGGATATACTGCTTGGTGATGGACAGTTGACGAACTTCGTGGCTGTATCCGCATACCCACGAGGGTTTCTTTACCTTGACCCCAAGACTGACGAATACCCCTGAATACCTGTCCCTGAATTGCCAACGCGGGAATGGTCTCACAAGGATACTATCTCAACGGTAGGTCGGAACGGCGCAAGTGTTGTATATGGGCAGAACCGCCTCTCTCTAGGTAGTAGCAGACGGCAGGTATCTCGACCCCAATACAACTCTGCGAGGAGTTAGGGGCGACGGGAGTCGTGTGTTGGCGCCATGTTGATTCACGTGCTTCACAGCTGACGGGCGCGCGCGGGATGAGGGCTCGTATCGCGACTAAGCGCAGTGCATAGGTGGCGTAGTAGGGAAGAGCTCGGACTCGTGAACGAGGGCTCGGGGGTTTGGATCCCGCAGGCTGCACTTTTGCAAAATCCATGTTTATCATATAGGTAATCCACATCGTTGCCGGAGAACTGGTCCATGGGCAAGGTGCCAACGCGGCGCGCGGGTTTTCTGCAGCCATGTCTCGCACCCTCTCGCGCCTCACATGCATCCCGCTCGTGTCTTTAGCGTCTGCCGCTTCTCACACCCAACATGTACCTCGACTTCTGGCTAACCGACAGGTCTCTCACCCATGAGCGCACTCTCTACAACTCTCCCGTTGAGGCCACGTGTGTGCAAGTTGGGTACGAGAATACCAGTAGTAGAGATGATTCAAAGACGGAATGAGCATAGTCAAATAGCGGCCACAGCGGAGATACCAAGGCGCCCAGTTAATAGATCTTATAAGCAATGGACCGATTGATCTAATCAGCATAAACAGCTGTAGTAAACATTGAGGACATTAATGTAGCTGCAGATCTTCAGAGCCCCATTACACCTCTGTTGAGGCTACAGTGAGATCAATTGAATGGAAATTAGTGCACAGTTTTAACACAGCGTCACTGCGCTCTCAAGGGAAGTACGACAGGCACTTCGACCTTGCAGTTACATGCTACAAAACGACCAAGCAGGGTGAAATTGCTAATCCAAGCTGCGTTTTGGAATCAACTCCGCTATTTCACCACATCCCTACGAGACGAATGTTGTGTGTGAGGTCAGTCAAGTCCAGCTGATTGCTAAATCATGGCGCACACCATCTTATAGTATTAGGATTAGGCATAAAACTTCGTCAAGGTGAAGTTGCACCACGGCACATCAGGACTGATGAGCAACAACCACAAGTGGAAGCGCTCACCGATCTCTGGAGGTTCCTCCTATTTCTGAGAAGCGCAGGCCGACCGCCTACTAGAAGAGAATGCAAGGACTACCTCGACGTGCTTGCCGCTAGCTTAGCACATTGGTGATATTTGTTTTGTTTTTATTTTCCTGCTTATGGTATTATTGGTATTACTATTTTGACGTTGAAGATAAACTTTACGTGATAAGTGGGTCACTGCATGCCTAAAATTAGGAGAAACCAAGCGCGTACCACGCGCAAGCCACACCAAATCACTTCAATTCTCTTTTTTCTTTCACATATCAATAAAACAGTTGTAATACAACCAATACTCGTTAAATTGTCGACTCGTTGCGACACCAACTCTCCCTACGGTTCCGACCGTCTTCACGTTCTATTCACGTGAGTCTGCTGTTCGAGGAGACGGCGGATGACGGGGCGCTCGCAAGGAGACAAGACGCAGGGGCCCACTCTTCCTATCTGACTCACGCCGCACGCGCGTGGCGGAATGAGTCATGGACCAGTTCTCATGTAATCAATCCACATAGGGGTATTATAGTGTGTTAGAGCATGTTTACATATAACATACCACTCATGGTTCAAGCAGGGTCACCGATTTCGCTGAAATTTCGTCTAGGGGGGGGGGGGGTTATTTGGGGTGTTGATCACATCCGTTTTTCACAATTCTGTCTCTACCTGCCGTTACCGGCAGAAACTTTAAGAATGTAATCCTGTGCCTTCATGTATCTATATTATCCAGCCGAATGTGAAGACCGGATATCAGATTCGTGATCAGCACTCCAAACAACCCCCTAGAAAAAGTTTCAGCGAAATCGGTGACCCTGCTTGAACCATGAGTGGTATGTTATATGTAAACATGCTCTAACACACTATAATACCCCTATGTGGATTACCTATATGATAAACATGGATTTTGCAAAAGTGCAGCCTGCGGGATCCAAACCCCCGAGTCCTCGTTCACGAGCCCGAGCTCTTCCCTACTCGCCATCTGTGCACTGCGACGATTCGCGATACGAGCCTTCATCTCGCGGGCGCCCATCAACTGTGGATCACGTGAATCAACAGGGCGCCAACACACGACTCCCGTCGCCCCTAACTCTGTGCAGAGTTGTATTGGGGTCGAGATACCTGCAGTTTGTTACTTCCCAGGGAGAGGCCGTTGTGCCCATATACAACATTTCCGCCGTTCCGACCTACCGTTGAGATAGTATCCTGGTCAGGCGTACGTCTGAACGGGCAAAATAAATCTCATCGTGAGAAGTTCCACCCTCCAAATAGTAGAAAAGTGTGATCCATTTCTGCGCAAAGTTCTTAAACTTACCGAGGGACTCTGAAGCCTCACACTATGGAATCGCACAGTCGCACAAGGCAACACCCTCCAAACATAGAATGTGCAGAAAAAGTGCAGAGCTGCTGCATAATTGTGCTTCTTGCAGTATTTCTGAATTTTTCTGCATATTCTGTTTGAAAGGTATTGTCCTGTGCGACTGTGCGATTCCATAGCGAAATTTCAAGCTCCCTAACTCGGAAGGCTCAAGAACTTAGCAAAAATGGAATGCAATTTTTTACTGTTTGAAGGGCGGATATTCTCGAAGCGGTATTCATTTTTTCCTTTCAGAAATACGCCTTAGACCCTTTCCTGGTGAGTTTTCCGCCCCAGGTGTTTGCTCAAATGGTCATGCGGTCAAACGTCGCGGTATACGCATTACAGCATCAGCAGCAAGGTCCAGGTGACCAGGTAAGGAATCAAGAGGACGGTCGAGCGGTCAAGCGGTCAAGAAGAGAGGGCATGTTTCACGACACGGTGTGCGAAAGAATAAGGATGGTACATAAAACAGTGATTTTGAGATCAGAATTATTCTACCGAAGTAGAAAATCGGATCTATCCTAGTCCGGGGAGGCCACATAACTAAAAATAGGTAACAAAATAAATTGAAACTTACCGAGCGGCTCCTAGAGGACGAAATGGAACTTAAAAGGGACTAAAAAGCGAACGAACAAACATAAAAGTAAAAAATCGCCCCGGCTTACAACCGTCTCGGCGGGCAAAGAGCGACGGAATGGAGGCATGCCGCGTGCTGACCGCCGGCTGACATGTCATAACCAGGATCTAACCTGGTGAGGAGGGCGCATAAAGCCGCATGCCGCGTGCTGACCGCCGCGTGACATGTTATAACCAGGTAAACATGGTAAGGAGGGCACACAACTTTGCCTGCTTACAACCGCAACAAATGCAATTTTTTCGTTTTTTTCTTTGCGACTTTTCTTGTTTAGGTTTAGATGTTGTTCTGTAGGAGCCAAATGGATTCGTTACATATAATACTTTTTATTCATGTGGCCCCCCGGACTAGGATAGATCCAGAAAATCCTCGACCGAATTGTTGTTTTCCGTAATCCAACTGGTCAAACGGTCACGAAGATTAGGCAAGTTTCAGTGGTTCAGTTCACGTCCGGGTCCTTCACACACAACATATCCACAAAGCGTTGTTGACTTTTTACCTCAAACTTGGGTAACTAAACCCAGAGTATCCATACATCTCATCTCATCCTATCTTATCATCTTATCATCATATGATCAGAGCGACTTAAATTCATTATATGAGAAGGTAACATGAGAAATAAATAAAAAGGGCAATGAGATGAATAAAATATGGATTTCCCAGATCACTGTCTTTTATAATTCGCCTACCGCGACAATCTGATAATGCTCGAAGCTAATTTTTTTGCACTCTCCCACGAATCGTCTAATAATCGCGAGAAAGCCACGATACGGTCAAGGGCTATGACAGAGGTTTAAAGAAACCATAAAGGATAAAAGAGTACAGGACGGCGCTACTCACTCGCTTCTGGGATGCGCCACCCATTCTACCTCTACGGCATGTTGTGGAGGCGATTCGAGTGCGTATTTGGCCATACAATGACTTGCGCTGGCCAGCTGATGAACAAGTCAGCGCCTTTTCCTTCCCATACAAGTCTGGGACCACTGAGGGATGGAAGGCTTGGTTGTCCTGGACGGGAAATCCGAACCAAAAACCTGGTATCGGGTGCGCGCGACAGCCAGCACCCCCTCCAACTGCGCTACGCATGCTCTTAAGAACATTGATTGGAACAATACACATCGTAATGCCGTGGTTTACATGTTGGAGTTGTTCTATCAAAGGAAATGTTCCTCTTCTGAACTACCGTTTTCCGTAATCGATGTGATCAAACTTCAAGGAAGTGTCGCCATCTTTTATCGTTTAGCACTTTGACCTACATAGCCTTCACTATGTAACTGCTAAATCTAAGCCTCTGTACCTGCGAAATTTCTGAAACAGGCGGTGGAAACGTGATGCGCAGTCGGAGGAAATTGTGGCCTTCGCGTGCACTTCGAATCGATTCAGAGTTCGGTTCCCGTCCAGGTCAACTACACAGTCTACGGACCGTAAATCTGGTGTCGGTGGATTCGAAGGGCTTCGAACTGGCTCTGAATCACTCTCACAATACCGACTATCCGACTCTCGTCAGACGTCCGATCGACAAAAAAGTCGTCTGCAGAGGAGCTGCACCAGTTTTCTCTCAATTTTCAGGCGGAATCCTCTTGCAAACTTGCAGAGGGCATCGTTTTCGTAAGAGTTGATAAAACGATTATCTAGTGAATTCCAAGACAACCTTTCATAGGCGCCTTTTTCTCTTCTAGTTTCTTTAATTTCTTTCAAAGCTATAGCGAAACGCTGGCTTCAAGTCCTTAGAACCAGAGAGAAATTTCTCATCCCGACCAGCATCATTCGCTGCATTAGAGGAGAGAACCTATTTTTACCGTACCTCTCAGTATAGCCATGCTCGTAGATGAAGTAGAGCGTGAGAATGGCTTTCATGCCGTAGAACGAGAACCGCTCGCAGAACTCATTGCCGAGCATGAGAAACACGGCCGGCGGATACCTGGAGGCTAAGCTTAAATGAACGCCTCCAGAAAACCTCCACGAACGAATTCGACTCACGACCGCAGCTTGGAGACGAGACTCCGCTCCTTGGTCACCATGATGTTGTTGCGGTGCCGTCTGCGCGTTTGCTGCTCCTGCTGTGGCTGCTGCTGCTGCGGCTGTTGCTGCTGCTGCTGAAGGAACGGCTGGCGTTGAGATGAGCTGTCTGAAACGGACAAAGTGACTCTAGGCGACATCGCGCGACACGAGGCGACAAACAAAAACGCTGCGCTGGACTGGACTGGAGGATGTGGTCGCGAAAAGGGCGCGGCGACCGGCAGAAGGTGTGCACCACAGTGATGACACCTTCTAGCCGATTGCGTCACACTACTACTGGCGGCAACCAGTTTTTCGGCGCTGGACTACCTGTGCTTGCTAAATGCATTCGGACCGACCCGCGCTGTCCAAAGCTGCCTTTTGAACTTCGCCAGAGGGTCTTACGGTCAGGTATCAATTCACTAGCACCCCACTGTCTTATCATTAAGACTATTTTCTTAATATCGTTAGTTCTTTGAGCTTCAATCTTTGCCTAATCTTCTTCTGAGAAGTGGTTTCGAATTAGCAAAGTTTTTTGACGTTTCGGGCTTTGAGCTCTTCTTCATTTCTAAAATAACTCTGAAGCCTCTACAAATAATACTAATAATAATAAACTAATAATTGTGAAAGCACCAGAGTTACTTAGGCCTGAAGAAGGGCTTAAGGCCCGAAACGTTGTCAATGAATATTTTGTTACTTCGGGCTTCACTCCTAAGAAGAAGAATATTACATTTATTTATTCTTGTATATATTTCTGCACGTAAGGCATACATGATTTACAGGGCTTCTTCTTCTCCTCCTCCTGAGCGTTTAGTCCCGCGCAGTCGCATGGTCCGCTGTTCTTGTGATCTGTCGCCACTCATCCTATCAAGGGTGTCATCTACCGCGGCGCCGACTTCGGCGAGATCTCTCTTGATGACGTCCTTCCATCTTTTCCTTGGGGCTCTTCTCGGACGCTTTCCGGGTGCCTCGAAATCTATGGCCAACTTTGTGATCCTCTGGTCTTCTGAGGACGTGTCCATACCACCTCAGGCGCTGCTCTCTCATCTTCAGCTGGATCGGGGCTGTCTTCATCACTGCCCTAACATCCTCGTTTCGCACCCTGCCCCAACGGGTCCATCCACATGCCCACCTCAGCATCCTCATCTCCGCCGCGTGCAGTTGCCGCTCCTGCGCCTTACCCAAGGCCCAGCACTCAATGCTGTAGAGGGCAGGTCTCACAAGTGTTCTATAGAGCTTGCCTTTGAGCGTCCTTGAGCATCTACGGTCGCAGAGGATCCCTGTGGACTCCCTCCACTTGAGCCAGGCTGCGTTTATCCGTCCCCTGACCGCCTGGTCCACACTTCCTTCCTCGGATAGGTCACTTCCGAGGCAGCGGAATTCTTCCACCTTCTCGATCGTTTCCCCATGGCAGTCTAGGATCGATCCAGCGCACTGCTCAGAGCTTATGAACTTCGTGTTCTTCACGTTCAGCCGTAGGCCGTTGTCTGCGAGGGCTCTCTGCCACAGCTGCACCTTCTACTCCAGCTCCTCCTGGTTGTCGGCTACTAGGGGGATGTCGTCCGCGTAGAAGATCGTTTTGAGAGGGCCTTCCTCAAGGTGGTTCACTATAGAGTCAAGCGTCAGCAGGAAGAGAAACGGGCTCAGAGCCGACCCTTGGTGTACCCCCACTGTGATGTCCACTTTCCTTGTCACCCCGTGTGGAGTTCGTGCATGATTTACAGGGTGTCTCAAAGAAATGGATGCATTGTTTGAAAGGTGATAACTTTGCTCGCGGGAGAAGTATTGAAGAATTCAAAAGCTCATATGAAAGCTTTCAAAAATAGAAATTTTCTGACATATGAGCGGTATGGATTGCGCCGTACACTCGTTTGAACTCTTGCATTTTACACTCGATTGATTGTTTTTTACGCTTGAGCCTTTGTCATAGTTTCTCCACTAAATGGCCGTACCAGAGGATTAAAACTTAAAAACACACTACGGCTTGCGAAAATGGAGAGTATCCTAAAAAAGGGGCAACTATTTGAAAGGTTCTAACATTGTTGCTAGTGAAGCTTTTGAAAAAATTTGGGGCTCATATGAAAGCACATGATAGCGAAAACTCTGAGACGTGTAAACAGTCAAGTTTACGCCATACCCCTGCCGGAAACCTTACATTTCTGACTCGAATGATTGTGCATGGGCTGAAAAGTTGTTACAATCTCGTTACTACTTGGCCAAATTAACTTTTACTGTGCTTCATCTGACGTTTAGAACTTGACAATCATGCGAAAGACATGCGAGTTTATTGATTGCACAATTTAAATGTGAGTATAGAGGAACCCTCTACGTTTTACCTGTATTTTACCCGCATTTTACCTTATCTCATGTTCTAATCCTTTAACACACGCTATCCATGTTCTATCCAATGACTCATTTGTAAGTTTCAGTTTCGTTATCTGCTGGCTGATCGAGCTGTACTTGCTTGTTCAATATCACTTATCGGTAGCTTCATCAAATGGCAGCCTGCTCCACCCTCCCCGGCTCGGCATAAATACCGTGCTCACAGTGCAAGGGCAGTCAGTCGGGGCCTTCACTCCTGGCATACTCCCCTCCTCCCCTCCTCCTCCTTTTCGACTCTATTTTTATAATTACTATTGTAATGCATTTAATTGGCTTATTAATTGCGGTTTAATTGCCCAAGTTTGAGGTAAAACTCGACTGTGGCTCGTGTTCGAACAGAAGACCCGCGTGGCACTTAAGCACAAGTTACTGAGCATTCATAGTGAGTAGGAGCTCCATTTTCCAAGCGGAATTCTGTGGACTGATGAGGCAACATTCAAACTGAACGGAGAGATTAATCGGCATAATTGTAACTACTAGGCGAAGCAAAACGTTAAAAGAAGCGCTGCACAGGTCAATGTGGCCAAGTAGTTACAAGATTGTAGCAAGCGTTCAGCCCATGCACAATCAATCGAGTCTGTAATGCAAGATTTCAGACGATGCATGGCGCAATCTTTACTATTTTACCGTCACAGAAATATCGTTACCCTACGCTTTCACAAGAGTCGCACTAGCAGCAATGTAAGAACGGTCATAAGGATGTTTTGTTGCGATCAGAACTTCTAGCGCCAGGCGGGACTCGAACCCGCACCTCCCTCTGACCGGGCGGGAATGCTCTACGCCTTTACACCACCGGCGCCATTTGATCGAGCGCAACATCCACACCTCGTGGGACCGATCAGTACTCACCCGTATATCGGGATGAGCCGGCCGCTGGTATCAGCACGGAACCAGTAAAGCTGATGGCCGTGATAGAAACAATTCAAACGTTAATGGAATGCTAGAACCTTTTTTAGGATACTCTGCTTTTTTGCAAGCCGTAGTGTGTTTTAAGTTTTAAACCTCAAAAGAGCCATTTTCTGGAGAAATCATGATAAGTATCCAAGCGATAAGCAATCCATCGAGTGTAAAATGCAGGTGTTCAGACGAGTGCACGGCTTAATCCTACAGCTCATATCTCAGAAAATTGCTATTTTCTTATGCTTTCATACGAGTCCTTGACTTCTTCAGTGCCTTTACTGTGAGCAAAGTTATCACCTTTCAAACAGTGTAAAAAAATTTTTGAGACACTCTGTAAGATGCAGTACAATAAGAAACTGTTACCTATAGAGGAACAGGGAAATATCAACACTTGAAATCTAGAAACGAAAAAGTTTGCTTCTAGCCATGTACCTAAGATAAAGATAAGATCAAGATGAAGGACGGCGTTATTCAATCTCCTTTGGGATGCGCCATGCTTTCTACTTCTACGGGATGTCGTGGAGGCGAGCTGAATGCGTATTTGGCCATACAATGACTTGCGGTGGCCAGCCGATGAACAAGTCAGCGCTCTATCTTTCCCAGACAAGTCTGGTACCAATTCACCGACCCCGAAGGGGTGGAAGGCTTGGTTCGCCTGGGCGGGAAATCCGAACCAGGAACCCGGAATCGGGTGCACACGACAGTCGCGCCTCCTCCGACTGCGCTCCACGCGCCCTACCTAAACATGTACCTAAACAGCGGTAATGCGCCAACGACCGAGGGACGCATGAACTCAGAGAGAGGGAGAGATGAAGCTTGAATCTGCTGTTCATGCAAAACTACATTATCTGGTCCTCGTTTTGGATACACCGATGACACTTTCCTAAGCTACCCCCAGTTCTGCATAGAAGTTTGAAGCATCCACATCAACTAGACCAGACAAGAAATTGAAAACCGCACACAGACGACGGGAGACTAATGAACGCAGGTTATATTGGCTATTCTCTAATTAAAGGACGAGAAATTCGTACTAATATATTATTACATACCATAAAAATACTTTGTAAGTGAAATGTAATGAATATTGAATATGCGCACGCTACCCAAGAGTGGCGATCCTCATAATTTGTCGAAAAATGCACCAACAACTGTCGTTAGAAGAAACACCAGGAGCCGGCCGGTAATGTAGAAGAGGATCATTTCAATTTGGAAGAGTTTGCTTTGATTTCAAAAGCCGTAGGTTAGCTTAGAAGAATAAAGAAATGAGGAAATGTCCAATTTGATTTGAAAACTGTCCAATTCGACGTGAAAATGGTACATGTGAATGGAATGACACATGAATGACACAGTGAACATACTAAAAACGAAATTAAACTTCGAAAATTCCTATAAAATCAAGGCGGATCACAACCTGGGGCCGGATTCATCAACGACTTACAGCAATTTAACAGAGAAAATACAGCCAAAATCCATGATAGAGCGGCTTATCAAGGGACATGATGAACATTTCGGAGCGCTATCATGGATTTCGGCTGTATTTTTTCTGTTAAATTGCTGTAAGTCATTGACGAGTCCGGCCCTAGGGTGTGATCCGCCTTGTTTTTATAGGAATTTTTGACGCTTAATTTCGTTTTTAATATGTTCATTGTGTCATTCATGTGCCATTCATATGTACCATTTTATTGATTTATTGATTCACTGAAATTCGGAAAAAAGAAAATGAAAGAGAAAAAGAAAAGAAAAGAATTTGAATTTATTGAAATTTTCACGTCGAAATGGACACTTTTCAAATCAAATTGGACATCTCTTCATTTCTTTGTTCTTCTAAGCCAACCTAGGACCTTTGAAATCAAAGCGAACTCTTTCAAATTGAAAATGAGCTTCTTCTTCATTAAACTAGATACTCCAAAAAAGTAAGAAATGCTTTGTTCAAGAATAATTTTAGCATAACTTTCTTTGAAATTTTAAATCACTTCACAGTAATTACACGCATTGTTTAAAAGTTTATAATTCTTTTATTTTTTGAACAAAAATAATGCTTTGTTTTAAAGAGCAAGCAGCCGGCCATTTTTTTATCGCCAAAAAAGACTGCGCCATTCCCTCGTGCAAGACTTTGCGATTTTTATTCGGTTGATATCAGAATTTCTGTTCGCAGGGAGTCTGACACCTGCGAACGATACAACAAAAAGAATTGTAAAGAACACACACACTCCCTCACTTGATGTTTCATGTAAGTGGCCTTTACACTATCAATCAAATAAAAGTTGAGACGAACCTTTGAGTGCATGGCGCGATCTGAGAATTTAACGCGCTATATGCTTGCTTCCTTGCTATGCTTTAAGTCAAATTTCTATTTTCTCTTTTATTTTTTCTTCAAAAACAATTTTTTTTACAAATTATCCTACTATCACAGGTAAGCTAGAAGAGAAAGTTATACAAAATTTTCCTTGGACAAATAAATATATTTTCACCACCTTATTGAGTCTGTGGTTTAACATGCCTGAAGGTCATTTCGATTTGGACGCTCTCGCTTTGACTTCGAAGTTTTAAATCTGGCTTAGAAGAGTGCAAATCAATTTGAAATATGTCCAATTCAACGTGAAAATGGTACATATTCTTACCTTAGGAAGTTCAGTTCATTTAGGAATGCGTTCACTCATTTTACTTGTCGTGGAGGCGATTTGAATGTAAATTCGGTCATACAACGACCTCCGGCGCCCAGACGATGAACAAGTCAGCGTTTTACTCTTCCCAGACAAGTCTGGTGCCAATTCACTGACCCTGAGGGATAGCAGGCTTTGTTGGCCTGGGCGGGAAAGTCAAAAAAGACACTACAGGGTGTCTCAAAAAATGTATACACTGTTTGAAAGGTGATAACTTTGCTTACAGTAGGCACTGAAGAAGTTAAGGACTCTTATGAAAGCTTAAGAAAATAGAAATTTTCTGACATATAAGCGGTGTGGAATGCGCCATGCGTTGGCCTGAAATTTCGCATTATACACTCGGCTGATTACTAATAATTTTATAAAATTTTTATTTGCTATGAAAATAATAAATAAAATTTTGTGTTAACGAACAGCAAGGTCGTAATCATGTCCTGCATCAAAAGTCTGGATCGCGCCGTGCACTCAAAAAGTTCAACGCAACGTTTATTTGATTGATAGTGTAAATCTGCTTGCATGCCGCAGAAAGTTATGACATATGGGTTTTTTTTACAATTGTTTGTGTTACATCGCTTATATGTGTGAAACTGCATGCAAACAGAAATTTTGCTATCCATCGAATGGAAATCGCGAAGTTTGAGACGGGGGCATGGCATAATTACTGTTTGGCAATATAAAATGCCCGCCTTCCTGCTCTTCAAAACAAGCTTTAATTCATTGTTTTCCTCAAAGAATAAAATTTTTATAAAATTTCAAACTATGTGTTCTCTTATTGAGGAGCAAAATAAAACCTCAAAGAAAGTTATACCAAATGTTTCTTGAACAAAAAACTTCTAACTCGTTTGGAGAGTCTCTAGTTTAGCCTGTAAGAAGCTCATTTCGATTTGGAAGAGTTCGTTTTGATTTCAAAAGTCTTAGATTAGCTTAGAAGAGTGTCCAATCTGACGTGAAAATGGTTTAAATGACCAATTTGATTTGAAAACTGTCCAATTCGAGGTGAAAATGGCATATCATAAAGACAATTTGAATGCGCTTTTAGGCTATAAAATGACTTGTGGGAGCCCCAGCCGTTGGACAAGTTGATGGTTCATCCTTCACATACATACAAGTCTGGTACCAGCTATTCGGCCCTGAGGGAGTGGAGGGCTTGGTTGCCCTAGGCGGGGCCCAAACCAAGAAGTACCAAGTGGTGTATACGCGACAAATGACGCTTTATTCGGCTGCACTACCACGCGTCCAAGAACGATAGATAGGACAAAGGGCAAAAGACAAAGGATGGCGTTATTCAATCCCCTTTGGGATGCGCCACGCACTCCACTTCTACGGGATGTCGTGGAGGCGAGTTGAATGCGTATTTGGCCATACAATGACTTGCGGTGGCCAGCCGATGAACAAGTCAGCGCTTTATCCTTCCCAGACAAGTCTGGTACCAATTCACCGACCCCGGAGGGATGGAAGGCTTGGTTGGCCTGGGCGGGAAATCCGAACCAGAAACCTGGTATCGGGTGCATGCGACAGTCGCGCCTCCTCCGACTGCGCTCCATGCGCCAAAAAAAACGATAGATAACGATATTTATGTAAGGGTAGAACACTGCTAACCTTCTGGAATGCGTCACAGTTTCTGAAGCTCCGCTATATGATAGGATAGAATGAAGTATGGATCGCAGAAAATACAGGTGAAATCCCTAACAATAATACAAATTTATAAAAAAATATAAAAAATAAATATAAACGGCAGGAATATGGAGTTGTAAGACATTGGAGGTCTACCTAGTAAGAACCAAGTTTTAACCAAGAAAGTCTATCATGTCAGATTTCAGTTAATTTTCTTGCCTACTGCCTGTATACACGGGCATAGACTGAACCACCTAGTCTTCATTTATTCCATCTAGCCTATCTGCATACTTTTGCGAAGATCGGCCCAAACTTGTACAAGATTTCGTACTGGTCGTTAATGCGGCCTGCACAGAGAGATCGGAGTGCGCCAGCTGTTCACAACCAATCTGGGAACACCAGCAGCGCAATTCTCCCCTGGGTGGCACGTTGATGAGCCTGACTGGCCCACCTTTCCTTGTAGGCCAAATTGACGACCAGTACAGGATAGAAGATATAGGACATGTCAGCGAAGAGCCTTGAAAAGAACAGAAACGAGGTGGAACGTGAAGAAGCAAGGAGGCCAAACCGATGTTCAGAGGATTACTGTAAGCTTAGGACTGAATACTGTAGCAAAAGACCTGCACTGGAAGCCTAAGCCACTCCAGTGCCCGGCGATCAGCGCTATTTCCACTGGAAATTAGGGGCAGATGTGTGACTGGGGAGGCGGTGTGACCATCGTCGTCGCCGTCGCCGGCTGTGGTGGAACAGACGGAGCGGGTGTGGTGGGCATGCAAGGCGGTTCTGGTCGACCATCGTCGGATCGTCGCACCACAGCCAGCCAGTCAGCCGGCTAGCCAGCCACATATAGATAATCTTCGCTCACTTGGACGGGCTTTTCTGGCAATCGCTTTCGATTCGGGCTTGTGAGAAGTTCTGGAGCTGTTGGTGGACTGGGTGACGTCCTGGGAGGGAACGATAGCTCTTTCCGACAGGCCTCCTGGCCATCGCTTTCGATTCAGACTTCTGAGAAGTGCTGGAGCTGCTGCTGGAGGACTCTGTAACATCCTGGAGAGGAACGATCCGCTTTTTTCGACAGACAGGCTCGCAATCGCTTTCGATTAGGGGGGAGGGGGGGGGGGTGCAAGACTAGGTAACATCCTCGAGGAGGAACGTCTACTAGAGAATCTCCTGGAACGGGAGCTGGAGAACAGACCTGGGAAGGTGCCTGAAACCACCCGAGCGCCTAAATATGCCCCGGTTGCCGCTGTGCAGCCTTCAGAGCGGAGAAGAACTCAAAGGGGCCGCACCTAGGTTCCACACGCCACAGACGACGAGGATGGAAGAAGTGTAAATCGAAAAAATGACCAACAACGATGAGTGATTCCACGTTTTTCAGCGAACGACATGACACACTCGTATGGAATGCGTCAGCAAAGTATTCAATGTCGCTCTGCAGAAGGCATGCAAGTACGACGACCATTTACCAGCCAGTAAAGGAGAGAAACCGCACATCAACATCACAACGCGCCACTGCACACGGTCGAGGAGGAGAATACTAATGGCCGTCGGTCCGCTGGAGTAGCCCACGACGCCTTTGAAATGGGAGAAGAAATCAGTTTCGATCGGTGGAGGTTTTCCGAACACAACCGATAGATAATAGCCGTATCGATACCCAAATTGGCGAGCGAGTGAGAGCGACGCGACTCAACGGTCGGCTGCGAGTAGTTGCTTTCGGAATGTCAAGGTTGGCGACATGGACGAAGGTTTTGCGACAACTTCTGCAGGTTATTAGCCCTAACTTGCTTACTTGTAGCTTCCGAGGAACGTCTCAGTTTCAGATAGGGGAGACGTGGGCTGAAACACCACTTCTACCCACAACTAGGTTTGCACTCGAAGCTCGGGTCACGTTCGAGTGGCAGTTTACCTACCTGTGGTTTATCTATTAGGTTGTAAGGAAAGTATCCCACCACCTGTGCAATTTTTTCAAATTTATTTTGCTCGCTCCATACATTCAACAACTAACGAACATATGTAAAAAAAGGAAGAACAAAACAAGGCATGCAAATAAATGGAAAAGGAAAGAGATAGTTTGGTTTTCGTTTCGCACGGGCCCTTATACGAAAACCAAACTGAGAAGTATCCGTCCCCCTGTGCATATGTACCATTAATATCTACAACATATCGCTATTTGTCAGGTAATTTGTAGATCCCGCGGCGATAGAATTCCTGGGGTTTTCACGAAAAAAAAAAACTCAAGGAGGCACGTTTCAAGTTCCTCCCTGTCATCAGATTGGTTCTCCTGCAGATTGTTCGACATCGAAAGAAACAGATCACAGTCCGCTGGACCAAGGTCCGATGGACACGGTGGGTGGGCCAGGACATGCCGTCCAAAACACTGGAGTCTTTTCCGAGTCTCCCTTGCGACGTATGGACGCCCGCTGCCGTGAAAAGAGAAGATCATGCCTTGCTTCACACGAAGAGCTGCTTCAACGCGACCCAAATGCCTGCAGTAGACGTCGTTAATGACAGCAGTGTCTGCAGGTAGCAGCTCCTAGTGAGTGACTCCTTTGCAACTCCACCCAACACTGAGCATCACGTTCTTTGGGTGAAGTTACAGTCCTGGCGCGGGAATTCCTGCTTCGCCGCGATTGAGCCACTGACGCTTTCGCGGGTGGTTAACGTATACTACCCACTTTCGTCGCCATTGACCAGCTTCTCGATCCAAGAAAAATTCCGCCGTAAAGTCAAGAAGTTCATGGTGGTCCTGTAGCCGGTGATCGCTGAGTTCATGCGCACCACATCTACATGTCTTCCCAAGGCCACGCAGGTGTTGAGCTATGGACTGGACTGCACTCGAGCTCCTCTGCCAAGTCTCGGATGCAACACCGGAGATCCTCCTGAACCAGCTCCAGAAGACGCTCCTCATTCACTGCGTTCCTTCCAGAAGACGCTCCTCATTCCTTGTTGGTCCTCAAGCAAGAGTCTCCCTTCTTGAACTTCCGGAACAGCACTTTCACTGTGTTGTAGGACACAGTGGTGGGCCCATCGTTCCACATATGTCATCCATCGCGACCCATACACTGCTCTGCTTTCTGAACTCGTAAAGCAGAAGCACTCGAATTTGCTTGCAGTCGAAGAGAACGATTTTCTCCACCATGATCGTAACGGAATATGACGACATTAGTGGTAAATGTAGGTCATAGGTGAGCCTCTATATGCGTTCCTGGGAGAAGGTACCAGAACACTTTTCAAAAACTTGGCGGGACGCCAAAGTGAGCGATGGGAAGATTTCCCTACAACATAACACCTCACTTCAAAGCAGTCAACGAACAAAAATACGCTGCTTCGGTTATCTGCGTGTGACTCGAAAGCACCGGAGAAGACCCGATATACTGTGCTATAAAAAGGCCAATTGAAACGGGAAAATTTAATGCGCTGCGCTCGGCAGGCATAGCGTAGCCGACTGGAGGCGGCGCGAAGGACAGCATGAGTAGATCACGCTCGTACTTGCGCGTCCGCCTTCCAGTTCACTGGTAGCAAGCTTGTTCGGCAAGTGTAGAACACTAAGCTGTTCCACAGGATGCTACACAAAAGTCCACGACCCACAAGCACGACAAGAGCCTACTATCTTAGTTGAAAAAGAGTTCATGCCGCATAGCAAAGGAATCAGTTAATTTCTATTTCTTTCCCCTGTAGCGCAGTTAGCCGCTCTAGTCTATCTTATATTCGGGTTGATCGCTGTTCAGAGAGACAGCCTGCATTTTATTATATGTTATTTCATTAAAAAACAACTGAGCGCGTGGTACCGCAGTCGGAGGGGGCGCCAGCTGCTGTGTGCACCTCGAATAGATTCCTGGTTCGGATCCGTCAAGGCCAACCAAGCTCTCCATCCCTCCGGTTTCGGAGAATTGGTACATTTTCTGAGAAAAATGAACCGCGATTTACCATAGGCTGGACACCTCATAGGCCAAATAAAAAGGATAAAGATAAAGGACCGTTACTCAATCTACTTCTACGGGATCTCGTGGAGGCGAGTTGAATGCGTATCTGGCCATACAATGACTTGCGGTGGCCAGCCGATGTCAGCGCCCTTTCCTTTCCAGACAAGTCTGGTACCAATTCATCTACCCCGGAGGGATGGAAGGCTTGGTTGGCCTGGGCGGGAAATCCGAACCAGAAACCTGGTATCGGGTGCAGGCGACAGTCGGCGCCTCCTCCGACTGCGCTACATGCGCCCACTATCGTGGAGGCGATTTGAATGCGACATAGGCCAAATACGCACACAAACTGCCTCCATGATAACACCTGGATGTAGAATGCGTGACCCATCTCACAAAGAAATTGTCTGACGCTGAACATTATCCTTACCCTCAATTCTTGCCACTTTTCAGTTTCAAAAGATTTACAAACGTGAAATGAGCTTATACTCACTGAACGAGCAATTTAATTAAACGAAAAACCAAGACACAACAGGATAAAAAATGATAGTAGTCATGAAAAATAGACTTGAAGAGCGAAACACTCAAACAAAGTACCTTCTCAGTAGCGCCGTCCAAAAATCATTTAATTATTTAACAAATAAACCCTGCCATAGATTGTAGCGCTTCACTGGATTGTGTAAATTTATATTCTTTAATTGATAAGCAATAAGTGCTCTGGAAAAAAATAGAGCTAGAGGAAACCCAGACTCTGACTAGTGCAGCAATGAGCTCGAATTGGAGTCCCGCTTAGGCTAAGCAAACTTTCGTCCTTCCAGAAAAATAACTGTAAAAACCATCTCAGCCGGTGAATCGGCACCAGGCAGACCAGTTTGAAAAAAAGAAACTGCGTTGCCAATCGGCTGGTCGCCAGAAGTCATTTTACAGCCATGGTAGAGACTGAGTAGACACGATATTTCAAAGAAGTTGAATGTGTGGCGCACCACTTAAAGATATTGATTAACGCCGGCTTTTATTGTTCCCTTATATGAAGGATAAAAGGATAAAGAACAGCGTCACACAATCATTTCTGGGATGCGCCACGACTTCTACTTCTACGGGATGTCGTGAAGGCGATTTGCATGTGTATTTCGCCACTGTGTGGATTTATGACTTGCGGTGGCCAGCCGATGAACAAGTTAGCGCTTTATCCTTCACAGGCAAGTCTGCTACCAATTCAACGACCCCGGAGGGATGGAAGGCTTGGTTGGCCTTGGCGGGAGATCCGAACCGGGAACCTGGAATTGGGTGCACACGACAGCCGGCACCTCCTCCGACTGGGCTACACGTGCTCATTCCTTCACACATGCCTAAGTACCACAATGAAAATTTCGGTGCTAGTGGTTAATGAGGCCTACATAGGGAAGACCAGAACGCGCCAACCAGTTATATCAGCGACCGAACACGCGTCAACCAATCAGGGCACCGATCGTGACCGTACGTGCTCCTCTTGGCGGACGCCCATTTGATGCGACCTGATTGTTTCGGTGCATTCTTCTCCCCATGTAGTCCACTTTAACTACAAGTATTTCACTAAAACTCATTTACTATCAAGCACTATACTATTGAACAACGTTAAATTTCTAGGTAATGAAAATAATACATTTTAAATATTATTCACGGTTCATGTCGTGAAGATGGCCAGCACTGGGAGGTGGTGGCGCGCCATCTAATCGCAATCAAGCAGCACACCGACCGAAAGCACGTCAGCCAATTAGAACGGTGAACCTACACATCCTCTCTGAACTGCATTCTAATGCGATTCGATTGGATGGCGCGCTCCCATCTCCGAAAGCTGCCCATGTTCGCGACATGTACCTTATTCACTACTAGCGGTCACCATAACGCTTGAATGTCCAACTCTTCTATGCACGCCATGCGCTTGACATTTTAACTAAATGTATAGGGCGCGTGTGGCGCAGATGGAGGAGGTGCCGACTGTCGCCTGCACCCGATACCAAGTTATTGGTTCGGATTCCCCGCGCAGGCCAACCAAGCCTACCATCCCTCTGGGGTCGGTGAACTGGTACCAGACTTGTCTGGGAAGGATGAAGTGCTGACTTGTTCATCGGCTGCCAGCGCAAGTCATTGTATGGCCAAATACGCATTCAAATCGCCTCCACGACATCCCGTAGAAGTAGAATGCGTGGCGCATCGCAAAATGGATTGAGTAATGCCGTACTTTATCCTTTATCCTTTTATAAGGCGTTTGAGTGTACTCTATAATCCCTTTGGCCCCAAGGATCGAGAAAAGGCTGCGGCTGGTGATGAGCAGAACAAGGTTCGGATTCCTGAGGTGGACAGTAATGAGCGTTCGACTCTCGCCAGCCACACCCGTCTCGGTCGTTATGAAAGACGAATAGCACGCCATTCAATGGAAATTGAATTCGGGTAGGCCTATCATTCTACCTGTGAACGTGTTTCCGGAAGGGATAGTTAGGCGCAAGAACTTGAGAGATCACCTAATTCCAGGCGAGCAGGCTTCGACAGCGAACATGCAACCTATCTACCCTACCTATAGGCATTGTAAGCTCGTCAGGAGCCAGATTCATCAACGCTCATACCCGCGGGTGTTTGGGTATAGGGAGTAGACGTACCCACGATGAAGCACTCATGATAAACCTTACCCGCCCCATCGTGGGCATATCAGTGGGTAGAGAGTATCCGTCGATCGTCATGGGTATTTCCGCACACCCGCGAGAATTCCGCGCTCCACTGACAAAATGGCGCTCCAGTGAGATCAGCTGTTCTCGCGAAGGCTAACTGCTGCCATACCCCTAATTCCTTTCACGAATACGAATCGTGCCCGCTACCCACTGCGGATGGTGGGTAGGATTACCTTACGGTATCTCTACCTATACCCACTGCTTGATGAATCCGGCCAGAAGACGTAAGCTGTTAGATAGACATGAACCGCTAATCCTTGCCATGGGCTCCGCTGTGCGTCCTTGAAAAAGCGCTGAAGGTATCTGGCGCACGGCACGGAAGGCTGGTCTGGCTGATGCGAAGATCAGATGCATGCACGATTACGTTCCTCACTTCTGTATGGAGCGCCAGAAATTTCCCCCATTGGGCGAAATGATATGCTATTGAAAGGAATCCATTAGAATTCGGAGCACACAAAATCGACGTCGGACGCATACGATCATCAGCAGCCGCTTTTCTGGGCAATTTCTGTACGAAATAGCGACGAGCAGCTGAAGAGGGGTTTTGCGACACCAGGAGATGGGGTCTAAAAACAGCTATAAAAACATTTTAGTAAAGCTGAATGAGGGTAGGCGCCAGCTATCTCAGTCGACCTGATTCGACTCGAAATCAAAGCACCGTAATGGTTAGCTAAGTCTCCTTCCAGAAGAAGAAGAAGGGCAAGTAGGCCAGCCGATGGGGCCTGGGAGTGGTATAGGCCACATGCGGATTCACATCGTCTACATGACATCCTTTAGAAGTAGAATGCATGTCGCATTCCACAAAAGGATTGCATGAGGACGAAAGCATCAGGCACGGCGTTACTCAGTCCCTTTTGGGATGCGTCACGCATTCTACCTTTACGGGATGTCGTGGAGGTGACTTTAATGCGTATCTGACCAATAGGGCGCGTGTACCGCAGTCGGAGGAGGCGCGACTGCCGCGTGCACCCGATACCAGGTTCCTGGTTCGGATTTTCCGCCCAGGCCAACCAAGCCTTCCATCCCTACGGGGTCGGTGAATTGGTACCAGACCTGTCTGGGAAGGATAAAGCGCTGACTTGTTCATCGGCTGGCCACTGCAAGTCATTGTATGGCCAAATAAGCATTCATGTCGCCTCCACGACATCCCGTGGAAGTAGAATACGCTGACGCATCCCAAAAGGGATTGAGTAACGCCGTCCTTTATCCTTTTTATCCTTTATCTGACCAATAATGACTTGCGGTGACCAGCCGATGAACAAGTCAGCACCTTTTCCTTCCCAGGCAGGTCTGGTACCTATTGAACGACCCCGGAGGGATTGAAGACATGGTTGGCCTGGGTGGGAAATCCGAACCAGGGACCTGGAATCGAGTGTACGCTACGGCCTGTACCTCCTCCACCTGGGCTACACATGCTTATTCCTTTACACATGCCTAAATCCCCCAATTAAAATTTCAGTACTAGTAGTTAATGAGGCCTAAATGGGGAAGAACAGAACGCGCCAACCAGTTATATCAGCGACGAAACTCGCGTCAACCAATCAGAGCACCGATCGTGAGCGTACACTCCGTGTACGCTTGATGCGTCCTGATTGTTTCGGTGCATTCTGCTCTCCGTGAAGGCCACATTAACTAGAAGTACTTCACCAAACACATTTACTATCAATCATAATTGCTCAGATTTCTAGTTAATAAAAATAGTAAATCTTAATTGTAATTCACTGTTCATGTCGCGAAGATGGGCAGCATTAGGTGGTGGCGCGCCATCCAATCACAATCAAGCAGCGCACCGACCGAAGGCACGCCAGCCAATTAGAATGGCGAACCTACACATCCTCTCTGGTGCACCACCTAAGGATATTGATTAACGCATGGCTTTATTGTCCCTTTACCCCTTGGGATGCATCACGACTTCTACTTCTACGGGATGTTGTAAAGGCGATTTGAATGCGTATTTGACCATAGAATGACTTGCGGAGGCCTGCCGATGGAAAAGTCAGCGCCTCATCCTCCGTAGACAATTCTAGTACCAATTCTACGACACCAGAGTGATGAAGGACTCGGTTGGCCTGGGCTGGAAATCCGAACCAGAGACCTGGAATCGGGTGCACGCGACAACCGGCACCTTCTCCGACTGCGCTACACTCGCCTCAAAAGTAGTAGTAGCATAGCACCTCTTTTATCCTTATCCTTAAATGTGGCCCTCATGGAGAGGAGGGCACTTGAAACCGGTCAGGTTGGGCCACCAAAAGGAGGCGTGTGTTGTCAGTGCTCTGATTGGCCCGCGCGTGCTCGGTCCGTGCTATGATCGGTTGGCGTGTTCTCACCTTCCTCATGTAGGTCAGATTAACTACTATTGAGGAAATTTTTATTACGCCATCTTCGTTACTTAGGCATCGAATGCAAAGAAATAATGAAGACCGCCGTTAATCAACTCTTTGAGGGATACGCCATGCATTCGGCTTCTACAGAATTCCTGAACTTGAAGTGACAAGCCGTTGGACAACTTGGAGCTTCATCTTTCTCAAACTAGTTTGGCTGGTCGCTGTTTGCTGACACCGGAGGGATAAAGGCCTGGGCAAGACTTGAACTACGAATCGACTCGGAGTTCACCGGCGCTTCTTCCTACTGCGCATCACCCACGCCTATTAGAGCCTTAATTAATTAATAAGGGATAAATATAAATCAATACAATCAAGGGATACATTCAAGTGAGTTTCATTAAGCCCAAGTGACTCGTATCGAGGTTGCAAGCTGTTACTGTGATGTTTGGTTGCGATCAAAACTTCTAGCGCCAGGTAAGATTTGAACCCGCTCCTCCTGCTGACTGGACGGGAATGCTCTACGCCAGTCAACCACCAGCGCTGTTCGATCGAACGCAATATCCACACCTCGTGGAACCCATCAGCACTCAATCATATATCAAAAAGCGCCGGTAGTGTAATGGCGTAGAGCAATCCCAACCGGTCAATAGCAGGTGCGGGTTCGAGTCCCGCCTGGCGCTAAAGTTTTGATCGCCACTAAACATCGTTATAACAGCAAGTGATACATTGTTAAGCAGTTTTTGACATACTCGATATACTTGAACCTTTTTCGATACTGGGGAGGAATTTCGAATGAGTGCTTTTCTTGAGTAACCTCTTTTTATCGACAACTCTTATGTATTTTGTTTTATTCTGTTAAGTTTAAATTATTTTTACTACACAAATAATTGGCCTGCTTGGAGAAATTACGTCAAACGGCAGACTTCTACTTCCATACTTTAATTTAAGCGAGCGTAAAGACTGTATAAAGAATGTAAAACACTACAAATATCCTATAATAAAAATAAAAGCAAATACCTCCAAATGGGTCTTGGAAAGGAAGGCTGTAAGTAACCATGGCAGCAGTCTTTAATCTTGCACGATCAGGAGCTTTTTTGAGGCGTTCCAGAACTCGAGAGAAGAGCGATCCACTTGACGATAAGAGCAACACTCTACAAGCACCTACACCGCTGCCCTTGCTGCGAACCACACACCAGGGGCCAGATTCACCAACCGCTTATCGCCCTCTAACAAAGAAAATACCGCCAAATCTGATGCTGATGAATGTTATATCAGGGGGCTTGGGGGTATTTTCACTGTTGGAGAGCGGTAAGCTGCTCGTGAATCTGGCCTCAGGTATAAGTAGCGTAGCTCTGCCGATTTTTACATTTCTTCTCGCTCTACGAACACATTCCTTCGTCAGAGCGGCGATTCCGTTGATCAGCACTGAATGGAGACGCCGTAATGTGGAGGAGAGACTCGACAGTCAACACTCATACTCATGACGACCAGCGGTGGACACCATCATCGCCGCGATGTGTTCTCTGAACAACGACTAGCCGACCGACTTCGAAAACACATAGTGTAGAAAGAGCTATTATACTTGAAAATTAGGCGTCGCTTTTATGTATTAGGTTGTGAAAAAGTCTTTTCATTTTTTCAAAGATTTATTACTTCACAACTACAAAGTCAAATCGATTGAGATAATCTCCATTTTGTTCCACAACACTTCTCCAAAGACTGGGTAATTTCCTAGTTCCTCTCGCGTAATAGACTGCAGTTCTGGAGTCGAACCATTGCTGAATCCAATTTTTGAGGTCTTCATTCGTTTCAAAATATTTCTCTCCAACTTCTTGCTTGAGAGCACAGAAGAGATGGTAGTCAGTAGGGACGAGGTCAGGGCTATATGATGGATGTGGCATTACCTCTCAGCCCAGCTCCTTTATTGTTTCTCTTGTGAGTCTTGCAACATGTGGTTTTGCACTGTCGTGCAGGATCATCTCTTTTTTCTTTTCTTGAAGAGCTGCGGCGACTTTGTGGAGTTGCCACCGTATGTGGCAGCAGTAAGTGTCTCTGCACTTTTGAGAGTTTCCCAGTAAATCACTCCTCTGATATCCCACCAAACACTCAAGAGAATCTTCCTTTCGTGAACATTGGGCTTGAGATCAAGCTTGAGGGTCTCTCCTTTTTGTACCCATTGCCATTTTCTCCGGAAGTTGGCATACAAAACCCAGGACTCTTCGCCTGTCACAATCCGCGGAAGAAACGATTTTCTTCCTTATCTGGACAGAAGAGAAGCAGCAATGGAGAGCCGTTGACCTTTCTGAGTGTCTGACATGGCATGTGGAATCCGAGCTCCAAATTTCCAAGCAAAGCCAAGATTCTTCAGATGGATTACCGCTATCCTATGAGACACTTCGAGCTCCTCTGCCAGTCGGTGTGTCGTCGCCTACAATCGGTGCGAAGAAGATGGAGTAGTTCAGTGTTGTCCAATTCAGTTGGCCTTCCTGACCTCGCTTTGTCCTTGAATGAATAATCCCCCTTTAAAAACTTTCCGAACCACTCAAAACAGGCGCGATGAGTAGTCGATCCCAAGCCATATACATATATGGTTAATTTGGTCGGCTGCCTGACGTGCTGTAGATCCTTTAATGAATTCATGAAGAATGACGTGCCGAAAATGGCCATGAGGTAGATCTGGCATTGAGTCCGGAGGATAGGATAGATAACGAAGTACAAGAAGGGTTTTGACCTATGTCCGCGTGCGAACGGTAGACAAGTGTGATAGGATTACGAAATCAGCCATCAATATTGGCTTTGCAAGGAGAACGGTAAAAAAACTTTTCGAAGTGTGGAGAGACTTTTTTCAATTCAACCTAATACAACAAGCAAAAGAAGAAAAAGGCTTGTGCACGTACAGCGGGCGCGTGGAGCGCAGCAGGAGGAGGCGCCGGCTTTCGTCTGCACCCAATACCAGGTTCCTGGTTCGGATTTCCCGCCCAGGCCAACCAAGCCTTCCATCCCTCCGGGGTCGGTGAATTGGTACCAGACTTGTCTGGGAAGGAGAAGGATAGAGCGCTGACTTGCTCATCGGCTGGCCACCGCAAGTCATTGTTTGGCCATATACTCATTCATGTCGCCTCCAAGACATCCCGTAGAAGTAGAATGCGTGGCGCATCCCAAAGGGGATTGAATAACGCCGTCCTTTATCCTTTTATTACACGTACAGCCTCAGTAGACCATCGTATGGCATACGCCATTAACTCTACCTCAAATGGAATTGGGGACAACTGTGTGAGAAAGTCGTTACCTCACCTATTTCCTATACCTTTCTTTGAACTTTTAAGGAAACAGACACCTTCAGGAGGCGATCTTCTATCTAAAATGCGCCATACACTCCACTTCCGCCGCACGTGCCCTTCCATTGAGTCTGACAGCGTCTTTAGCCACTTCCTCTGGGAGGTATAACAGGCACATAGAGGGACCCGATTTTGCGATTCGCAAAAATAATGGCCGAATTTAAAGAAAGCGCACTGAATCAGCAAAATAGGTGAATGCCAGAGCTAGCCGATGCTCTTGTGTGGGATGCGCCATGCGCTCCACCTCTACGGAATGCAGTGGAGACAGTGGGACGTGCTTGGTCTTCAAAACGCCTTGCATTGGCCAACCGATGGACAAGAATTGCCTTATTCCTTGTAGAGAACCTTGATTGGCCTAATCAGGACTTTAAAACAGATCGATCTGCGGAATAGGCGAGAGCCTAGTTCACTTCCAACTGCACTAAGCACAGTACGCGCTGAAGTAATGGCTAAAAATGAATAAATTTGCTTCGGCTACTACTATGTCGCGAATGTGAGCAGCACTATGAAGTGGGAGCATGCCGGCCAATCACAATTAGCCAGAGCACTGACCGAACATACGACAGCCAATTAGGGTACCGATAGTACATGTCCTCCTGACTAGCACGTGCATTTGTTGCGACCTAATTGACATGCGGGTTCCCACCCCCTAGTGCCGTCCACATTCGCGACACATTGAAACTCATGATTTGAACCACGTTTTCAAGAACAATAAAACATAATACATCATGTAAAAAATAAAAACAAAAATATTTAGTAAAAATGAAAATAAAATATATAAAATATTAAAATCGATCATAAAATATAAAAATAAAATGAAATATTAAAACAGGGTCCATGTCGCCGAGGTGAGCAGCACTGGTGATGCGCCAACCGATCATAGCCGATCAGAGCAATGACCGAACGCACGACAGCCAATCAGGCAGTCGATGGCATGCCCATTCTTTGCGGCCTGATCGGCTGACACGCCCCCACTTTCCAATGCTGCCCACATTCACGACCAGAGCTAAAGTCATGACTTGAACTAAGTATTCAAAAAAGTTAAAAAAAATATAAAATTATAAAGCATAAAGAAATAGCTTAGAAAAATAATAAAATAGATAAAATATAAAGCTTTAAAACATTACGAAGTAATATAAAATACAAAATAAATAAATATAATAATACAATAAATGTACTAAAAAGACGGAATACCATAGTCAATTTTGATGTGTTACAATAGTGAAACTGGCTGAAAAGTGTGAAGAAAAAATAAAGCTTTTAGAAATATTTTATACGATTGTTTTTGCATGAAATATGAATACGAGAAAAAACATTTTTTAACAAAAATACAAATGGCATTTTGATAGTACTAAGCATAAACTACAATAACATGATCCAATAGTAGACCAAAACGAAGTCGATATGTCCTTTCGGCAACGGACCATAGCCAACTATCCTATGAAGAATCGGTCATTATTTTTGCAACGGGCCACCCTGCACAGCAGCCCCAAACCCTAAGGGATTGAAGGCACCAACAACCTTGTCTAAGAGCCCAAGAGACTTCACGGAAGGAGGAAAACGAGCGGCCGGGGCCGAAGACGAGTCTCGGCTTCCTGACTGACCAGCCGCCAACCGCAGAAGAAGCTGGACAGGTTGCCGGCCGCTCGGCCAGCTAGCGGCTTTGGCCGAAAAAATGATTCGTCAAGCGGAACTGGTTTCCGCGGGACGGCGGCCGTCGGCGTCAGTCAGCTTGTGTGTCGTCGGCCGATTCACGCAGACCACCCAATCCGATCAGTTTCCACGCACATTTCACTGATCACTTCGGGTCTTCTCAACTGGTATGTGGCTGGCTAATTCCTGAGACCAATGCCATAGGCAGTAGAAAGCCAGAAAGGTGGCAGAAATTCGATATCAGTGGACGATCGGGTTACCGCTTCGGTTGGTCCTTCACCACATCAACACCTCGATAGCATCAGGAGAGCCATGTCGCGCTCTAGAATGGCGCCGCGATAACAAAAACGCACGAAAAACACACCACGTGGACGGACGGAGAGGATGAGGAGCAGCAGCAGCAGGAGGTGAGGTGGTGGTAGACGAGCGAGCACGAACTACAGCGATACTCGAGAGTTGAGTGCGAGCAGCACGACCGCCACACGCAGACCGACGGTCAGACCGTAGGAGCCTCTAGAGGAATGGACCTCGTAGTCCACGCAACAATTCTGGAACACCCTGGACCTTCTGATGTGGCGTAAGAAAAGGACAAAGGAAAGCACGGTGTTACTCAACTCTTGTTTGGGATGCGCCGTGCATTGCGTCCCTTCGGGATAATTTAATAAGAAAGTTTGTATACTTACTATACATTTACGGGCGCGTGTAGCGCAGTCGAAGCAGGCGCCGGCTGTCGCGTGCACCCGATACCAGGTTCCTGGTTCGGATTTCCCGCCCAGGCTAACCAACCTTCCATCCCTCCGGGAGCGGTGAATTGATACCAGGCTTATCGGGAAGGATAAAACGCTGACTTGTTCATCGGCTGGCCATTGCAAGTAATTGTATGGCCAAATACGCATTCAAGTCGCCTCCACGACATCCCGTAGAAGTAGAATGCGTGGCACATCCCAAAAGGGATTGAGTAACGCCGTCCTTTATTCTTTATGCTATTCATTTATTTGTTTAGACATGTAAATAAGTACAGTTACACGCTGCGAAAACAAAAAAACAGAATATTTATATAATTGCCAATTTTGTAACAATTTTGACTATACAATGACTTGTGGCGGCCAGTTGATAGACGAGCTAGTGTATTAGCCTCCCATAGACAAGTCTACTACCAATCGCAGACCCTGGAGGGATAAAAGGCTCGGTTAGACTGGGCAGGATCCGAACCAAGAAGCTCGATTAGGGACGTATACGACAGCCGTCGTCTCCTCCGACTGCGCTACTACGCGTTCTTTTCCTTTAAACACTAGCTAATCCAACTTATCTCGTGAGATAAATTTTGAAGGAAGCTCTACGCTCCTGTACAATGACAATCACCCTGTAGCAACGGCGCTGCAGCGGTATGTCGTCAGATATGACGTACAGTGTGCAAATACAGTCCGTGGTTAATCGATTTACAGGAGCGCAGCAGCCCCTATTCCAGATTTAAAAAAAAAGATTTTTTTACAAATAATTCGAAATCTAATCTTTATTTTTTCAGTCTTCTCCTTCGAAGTACATCTGGTCACGTAAACAAAAAAAGTTAAATAAAATAAGTAAAACTAGTAAAACGATTTATAATTTGCCCGTCAGGCTTTACAACTTTTTTAAAATGACTTTATGCAAGAAAAGCTAATTCAACCATTCGCTCTATTTTTTAAATAAAAATATATTTTACCCTCTTTTATAATAAAAACTAAAATAATGCGACTTGAAATAAAATGAGGCTTGTAAGAAATATGAATTTTAAATGAAAAATATTATAGTATTTCTCAATAAAATAAATAAGGGCATAAAAAGCAAAATAAACACATAAATACATCTGTAAGCATGATAAATAGAAGCATAAAAGCATGGAACACAAACAATAAAATATAAAGATTGTGAAAAAACATAGAATAAACAGAAAATATATAAACGAAGCAAAAATGCAAGCAGCTGAGATGCGAATAATGGAGGAGCATTCAAGGGGAAAGGCACTATATTCAGAAGACAAGGTCGGCGTTGACCAACTCCTCGATACTGAGCCATGCATTCCACTTTTGCATGATTTCCTCGATCCTTTCTGAATATTTGGCCTATAGAAAGGATAGCGAGCGTCTTGGCAACGGCAATGAATTTACCGAAGATCTACAGTATGAACACCAACTCTGGCTCCCCCTCTCTACTGTGACGAGCTCCGGAGAACAAGTTGCGAAATTCGGAGCATTCGCCTTTTTCCTCTCGAACCAAATGGCGGACTAGCACACGAGGTGTCCGGTGCAGCGTTCCACTGATTCATGACAGTTGTCCGGCAGAGGCTCCGTCTTATCTCAGACGAGTTCAGCAGAGAAGGGAGTATTCTGGTGGCCTTTGGACAAAGCATACGTTCAGGTCCTCCTTTAAACTCAGGTAAAATGGGAGTGCTGAGTAGAATCATTGGCGGACTTTTCAACCAAGCAGATCCAATGGTGAAGAAGAAGAAGGAAGAGGAGGAGGTGGATGGTGAGGAAAACAAGGGGGTGGAACAGGATGAACGTGGAAAGATGAAGAAAATAGGAAAATAGAAAGGAGTTGGCACTAAAGGAGGAGGAGGAGGGGGTAGAGGCAAAGGAAGATAGGAAGAAGAAGAGAAAGGAGAGTAGGCAGAAAAAATACTATAAATAGGAATAAAAGGGACAAGTGGGAAAGGAAGAGGAACAGGGGAGGAAGGAGGAAGAGGAGTTGGAAGGCGAGGAAGAGGAGAAGGAGAAGAGGGAAGTGTTGGTAGAAAAATAATAAAAAGAAAAATAAGAGAAAGAATAGAAAAAGGAAGAAGACAATGAAAAAAAGGAAGAAGAAAGAGAGAAGGCGAAGAGGAAAACGAAGAGAACGAAGACAGGCAAAAAGTTTTGAGGAGAAAGAAGAAGATGAAAAGGAGGAAAAGAAAGGAGAGGAAGAAAAAGGAAGACGAAAGATACGGCAAATAGGAAGAGCAGGATCAGAGAGATAGGAGGAATGAGATAAAAAAGAAGGGAAAGAAGAGGAAGAGGCGGAGAAGGACCGAAGAAGAAGAAAAAGAGGAGTAAGAGGAAGAGGTGAAGAAATAGGGAACAAGGACAAGCAAGAACATTAGGAGGAGGAGTAAATAAACAAGGAGGAGTAAAGGAATGATGAAAAAATAAAAATGACGAGTTGGAAAAAGGAAAACAGGTGGAGAGGAATCAGGAGGAATGAAAGAAAGAGGAAGGAGATGGTGATCAGGAAGATAAAGATGAGGAAGATGAAAAGAAAAAGAGAAAAAGAGAAGGTGGAAGAAGATGATGAGTAGGAAGGAATCGGGGAGGAGGAGGAGGAGGAGGAAGAGGAAAATAAGAATTAAGAGAAAAAGGAGGAGGAGTATGAACATGGAAAAGAGTAGGAGAAGGGGAAGGATAAGGAAGGAGAAGACAAAGAACAGGAAAAGGAAGACGAAGAGGAAGAAACTATAGAGGGAAGCAAAAGGAAGAAAAAGAGGAGGGGGGAAGTCGAAGTCAAGGAGTAGAAGGAGAGCAGGAGTACGAGGAGGAGGAGGAGGAGGAAGCGCAGGAGATGACCGGTAGGTGAAGAAGAAAACTAGGGGGAGGAGAGAAGGATGAGAGGGAAGTGACGGAGGATCAGGAAAAAGACGATGGCAGAATGAAGCGGAGGAGGAGCAGCGAGAAGAAGAGAAGGAAGAAGGCAGTTGTGGAGTCTGCACATTCAAAACACAGATTACGCCTCGCAGTTGCATTGCAGTTAAGTTCCCGCTGTAGCGATTACAAGGTGCTGAAGAAGCGCCTCAAGTAGAGATTAGTGAACATGACCATTCAATACATTCTAAGACATGAGCAAGCCATAACCACATCATCCCGCTCTTCTAGGTGTACTGTAGGGCTTGTCCAACCCTACAGTACACGTAGAAGAGCGGGGTGATGTGGTTATGGTGACGACAGAGTAAAGACGTCCAAGTTTAGCTAGAATGGCCCAATTATGACGACGAGTAGAGCAGCCGCAAAAAATTGAAACCCATTTTCTGAAGCGGTACACGAACCTATATCCCCAACGTTACACTAACTAGGCGCAGCATCAGGTAAAGCAACTTTGAAAGTGAGTTTTCGCGCCTTCTGGTCACACCGTTGTTCGAATACGAGTTGCTAGACTCGTCAGCTTAACGTATTCTCATTCCGGGGCTGAAAGGAAGGTGAAAGCGACGGTCAAATCCGGACGGTGTCGTCGGCGAAAAACATCGGCGCGACCGAACGAGCACTTGTGCCACCGATTTGCACCATCGAAAGGCCGAAAGGACAAATTGGACCGGATCGCGTTCGCGGCTGATGCTGTTGCTGCAACAGCGGCGAATGCAGACAGTTCCGCCGCTCTCATCTGAAGAAGCAGCAGCAACTTGCAAGCGGCAGCAGGGAACAAGCTCTAGGGAGGTGAAAACCTGGAAGTATGACTACACAGCTGGTTCTATCGTCGTTTGTCTCAGTTGCACTGAAGCAGAATGTCAGCAGCGTTTGCATCTGCATGGCCGATCATTCGTTGGGACGAGGAAAGGCTCGACAAGTTGAATTCAGAAGATGTGAAGACGAAATTCAGCTGACAGCTGAATATCCTAACAACAAGCGACGAAGCCTACTTGCTTAGACTTCTAGAAAACAGGAAATGGTGCGAACTTCTGCGAAAAAATCCAAGAGCAGAATTCTACAAAATCTAGAATGCGGCGGAACAAGGCAGACAAAACTCACAATACAACTCTCAAAACACTCTAATAATAGAAAGCGAAAGATTGATCGCCTAAAGCTACAGAAGTCCCTAAAGGCCTTTAAACTGGGTGTTCACAAATAGAAACCATTTTCACGTTCGACTTCCATGAATCTCGGCATCTTTGACGATGTGATAGACGAACAGTTTTTTCAACGTAGCGAAGCCTGTTAGAAGTCTTTATTGTGGCTTACGTTTCGGCATTGTTGCCTTCTTCAGAGCCTGGAAAAGTCGAAGTCATTTGAGAAACTACCCTTCCAAATGCCATTTCATTCTGCAGAAACCCATCAAAAAGTCTAAGAGACCGCGAAAATTCTTATTATGAGTGAAAATTCTGACGGCGTCGTCTTCGTGGTCTCTTAGTCTTTTGGATGGGTTTCTGCAGAATGGAGTGGCATTTGAAAGAGTAGATTCTCAAATGACTTCGACTTTTCCAGGTCGCAATAAAGACTTGTAACAAACTTGGCTATGCTGGAGAAACTGCTCGTCTATTAGAAACCATTTATCTAAGTTTTCACTAATCTAGTGTCGATATGGACTTTAAAGCATGAAGGAAGAAAGAACCTCGGTCCTGAAAGCCGTAAACCTACCAAGACCTCCTAGTTAGCAGTTTTTTGGCCTTGAAAGGCCGAGAGGAGGTCAAGAGTAAGTGTTCTCTTTGCTCCATTCTCTCTCGGTCAGTAAATAGGCCCTTAAGTCTTGTCGCTACAGAGCAACGATGTAAGTCTTTAAGTAGTCCTAAATGTACATAGAGTACACTTTGAAGAGGGTTCTAAGGTGAGGTCTATACTTCAGTCGTCGGTCAGCACAATATTACAAAAACTACCACCTATATCGATCGCCTACGCTGCCTAATCGATACGGGCAGCTTCAATAACGTCGCGCCGACCAGCGACTGAAGTATAGACCACGCTTAACGGTGCAAGAGCAGCCACAGAGGCTGAAATTACTCGCTTTTGTCACCCATCGTAGAAGCAGAAGGCATGGCGCGTCCGTAAGCCATCTTGTACTCTATATATTGCCCTCATGTTTATAACCAGTAATGGTCAGTAAAAGGGTGGACCAACCTCATCTTCAATTCATTTCAGGTCTCATATGGCTATTACGGTATTTGTTGCGGCAAGGCCACTCTATTTGTGCTTCTGGCGCCCCCTCTGACTTGGATGGATTGTAGCTTGTTAAATTTCAAGATGTCTAGATAGATCCCTAGATGTATTGTCGATTGTTTAGCGTTTAAATGCTTGAAGAGCGTATTTGTATTGCAGTTTTTCATTCATTCCTCTCTCTGTTTACGCTAGATTGTAAAACATGCTTTGAATGAACAAATAAATGTCTTCAGATTTGAGACTCAGTGAAGCTGATCTGTCTGTCAGGGATGGAAAGCGCCGCAGTTGGTGGAACCAGATGGGAGAACCCTCTGCGTCCAGCGTAGCTGCTCTTCGGTCGCCAAATTTAATCCGATTATCGTCGACTTCTTCCGGAAGTACCGTGAATAGGAGAACTGGGCGGAGAATCGAAGCGATTTTTCGCTGTGTTCACCCATAGAATCGTAGAATTCATTGGATAAGCGGCGAAACGAAAGAGACAGAGGAAAAGAACATGGAGTCTGTCAGTTCACAGTTGACCTTTCAACCAACCAGTGGGTAAGTGAGTGCATGTCTCGGAACCAAAGACAGACAGATAAACCGAGTGGTTTTCAACGACGGTCGCTCGCTACTCACACTACTCATACAGAAACCTCCAGCACTGGGTCGTGTAGACCTTCGCGTGACATAGAATTCACCACCATCATCATCTCCACTAAACTGACGGCGACGGCGGTGGCGCCCGTCTCCGGCAGAGTGCATTCCGCACAGGAAGTGAAGTGGCCCTTTGAAATGTGAGGCGATTGACGGGTCACGCAATCCTGCTTGGAGAGCAGGGTCTCCGAAGCAAAGGGGGCATCGTACTGTTGGACTCTAGCCATCCAATCCATCCAAAGGTCTGGAAGTCTTCCGTGGTCCGATTACGAGAAAGAACTCGTAATGAAAGCCGAGCCAAGGGTGCTGAAGCGTCTTCTTTCAACTACAATCAGCTGCCTTCCCGTTGGTCGTCGATCACCTCAATTTCGATGTCGGCATCCCTGTTGCGTGCCAGAATAGCCCAATAAGTCTTCCTCGCTCGAAGGATAGGAAAAGCATCACAGTACTTGATCTCGATGTCAGCAGCGTCTCTATTCATTCCTGCCGAATGTCAAAATAGCTCAATGAGCACTCCTCGCTCGAGGGACAGGAAAAGTGCCATACCACTCGATTTCGGCGCAAGCCACGCCTTGATTCATCTCTTTTGCGTGCCAGAATAGCCCAATAAGTCCTCCTCGCTCGAGGGATAGGAAAATCGTCACACTGCTTGATCTCGATGCCAGCAACATCTCCATTCGTTCCCGTCGCGTGCCATAGTAGCCCAATAAATCTTCCTCGCTCGAGCGACAGGAAAACATCACAGTACTTGACCTCGATGTCAGCAACGTCTCTATTCATTCCTACCGAATGCCAGAATAGCCCAATGTGTCCTCCTCGAGGGACAGGAAATTCGTCATATTGCTTAATCTCGATGCCAGCAACGTCTCCATTCGTTCCTGTCGCGTGCCAGAATAGCCCAATGAGCATTTCTCACTCGAGGGAAAGGAAAAGTGTCATATCTCTCGATTTCGGTGCAAGCCACGTCTCCATTCGTTCCTATCGCGAGCGAGAATAGCTCAATGAATTCTCCTGGCTCGAGATCGCGAAAAGCGTCACATCACTCTGTTTCGGTGCCAGTAAAGTCTCTAATCCTGACTGCCTCGTGTCAAAGCAGGCCAGTGACCAAGCTTCGCTCTAGGGGCAGGGAAAGCGGAAACTGAGGGCACAAGTCAAGAAATGTGGGTCCAACCTAATTTTTCTCGACAAAATCTGAAGAGTTTGACTAAAGGCTTTTGAAATAGAGACGGCAAGCACGAGGAATGTACAATACAACTGCAGCAGGACTTCTCTACCTAATTTGGCAAGGGGAAAACTGACAAACGTACAAGAGATACATGGTGGACAGCCTTTCTAGACTTCTGGCGCCTTCCGGTGCGAGGATCTGGCGCCAGCAGTCTTCATTCATCCTTGCCGCGTGCCAGAGTAGCCCAGTGAGGGAACGAAAAACTTCATATAATTCGCTTCAGGCTCTAATTGTGTTCACGCACAACGAACTGAGCAGATATTTAAGCGTATCTCCATCAAAATGAAGATAAAGCACATAATCAATATCTTTCACAACTTTTCGCTGTGCCCCTAAGAAACATGTAGCCTTGGATGTGAACAAAACTAGTGTAAAACCTTAATTTGCACCTTATTTTTTAATTATCCAGTCGGTAACGAAGCCTACATGTTGTAGCGCGAACATGCCTGCAAATCACAACCAATCAGATCAACCACCACACACGTGACAGCCAATCAGGGCATCGCGTGTACACGCCCATCTGGGTGGCATGCTCACTCCATTCAGCCTGATTGGGAAGATTTCCCTCCGTCCCCGTACCCATATAGGCCATATAAACGACTAGAACTTGGTTCATTATAAGGATAAAGGATAAATGACGGCGTTATTCAATCCTCTTTGGGATGCGCCACGCATTCTACTTCTACTGGATGTCTGGAGGTGAGCTGAATACGTATTTGGCCATACAATGACTTGCGGCGGCCAGACGATGAAGAAGTCAGCGCTTTATCCTTCCCAGACAAGTCTGGTACCAGTTCACCGATCCCGGAGGGATGGAAGGCTTGGCTGGCCTGGGCGGGAAATCCGAACCACGAACCTGGTATCGGGTGCACGCGACAGTCGCGCCTCCTCCGACTGCGCTACATGCGGCCCTTGGTTCATTATTGGAACAAAAATGCACAAATAGTCACCATTAGAAAACTGTACGGATCTAGGGTCATATGTGGCTCTTCATCGGTACTCCGCCACAATAAAGCCCCCCCCCTCAAATCAACGAAATATTTTCAAGCCCTTCTAGGCCAGCAAGTTCACTACCGATACGTACTCGCTACATGATAAAAAGTCACATGGCTTGATAAATAGTGCAAAAGACGTCGAAAGAAGGAAAAACATGAGGCTTGACGGCTAAAACAGCCGCGAAAACAGCCGCGAAAAACGCTCAATCCCGGACGAAAACCGTCTGGCACTGTTTCGCTAGCCGCCCTCCTCCAACAAGGACCGGCATGGCCAGATCGCTAAGGTCGTTCGGAAATTCTGGAGCATCCAACATAATGCGATGAATTCGCCACAGAACAGCTTCGCTCTACTAATTAGACGCCAAAGGAAAACTACGGAGAACTGCCATTCCTACGGAAGTATACCAGATAGAAGAGGACCTTTTTAAAAGAAAAAGTGACCTTGGACAAATCCTGGGCAGAAGGAGCCTCTGTTGTTCCATAAGTCCCGCCGTTTTTTCACCGATTCATTGCGGATTTCGCCGGCGGTCTCTTGCATAGCGCTATACAGCATTCGAAAGAGAATAGCTCGCTCTAAAGGAACGTGTATTGCATTTCTTCTTTCATCCTGAATTTTGTCAATTTTTAGGTCGTTAAAAGTGAAAAAGTGAGAAAGTGGCCATCGGCGAAGTCGCTTCTGTCCGCGTAGCTTTGGTATTTTCGCGCAGTTTTTCACAGCATTTGGAAGACAGTGTACTGTACTACAAGAATACGTGTTGGCGCTATTTGCTCATTTGTCCTTTATTGATTTGTAGGTCATCAAATTTGGACGTCCGACATTTCCGTCCGAATTTTTACCGACAGCTCCAGCTCTGGGGTGGACTTTTTTGCTCGGTGTTATATGTCGGTCGAAAGAGAATGTCTAGCTTAGTAAGAATTTGTGTCGCGTTTATTAGCTCATGCTGATTTCTGTCGAATATCAACAACTGAACAAGGATAAGGAGTTGTTGGTGAAGATGATTTTTCTTCTTTTTGGAATTTTGTTGATATTCGACAGAAATCAGCATCAGCCAATAAACGCGACATAAATTCTTATTGAGCAGGAGATCCTCTTCCGAACGACATATAACACCGAGCAAAAAAACCCTACCACAGAGCAGGAGCTGTCGGTAAAATTTCGGACGGAAAAGTTGAACGTTCCAATTTGATGACCTAAAAAATCAATAAAGTACAAATGAGCAAACAGCACCAGCACATATTCTTATAGTGCGGAACATTGTCTTCCAAATGCTGTGAAAAACTGCGCAAAAAAATTACAAGCCTAAGCGGAGAGAATAGCGCAAATGGCTACTTTTTCACTTTTTCACTTTTCACTTCAACGACCTAAAAATTGACAAAATTCAGGATGAAGCAAGAAACGCATTGCACGGTCTGTTAGAGCAAATCATTCTCTTTCAAAAGCTGTATAGCGCTATGCAAGAGACCGCCGGCGAAATCCGCAATGAATCGTTGAATAAAACGGCGGGGATTTGTGGGACAACTGAATAGCTCCTAGTCGGTACTATAGCGTCACATTTCATGCTCTGGAATAACAAATCTCCGCAGCGTCGGGCTATTCTTATTTGTACCCTTGCATCTAAAGTAGCCACACCTTCTAATACATAGTCTTCCGTTTAAGCTTATATGGCGACCTTCGAGACTCTTTATACACGATGGAGTTGGATCTACAGATGTTCTCGGAGGGTAAAGTGGAAGCTGATCCACACCAAGCCAGTCTCATACTACCAGCCGATGTTTGTCTTACCGAGGCAAGTGTAGTTAGTGGATTGAAATCACTCATAGGTTTATTACATGTGCAAAAGGAAAACGTTGAAAAAACTGACGACTTCAAGACTCCGTTAGATGAGTCATTAAAAAATTACAAAAGTTACACTACTAAAGCGACATCAATAAAGAACTATTAGAAAACGGTGATACATAATGGCCTATCTCAGGAACCATGAACGTTAGCATGATTTTGTTAACACGACGTTTAAGCTGGGCTAGCGACAGCTCAGCTATCATGTTGTTTCTGACGTTGACGTGCGTTGAGCCTGCACTGCACGTGAAGGAGCAAATCAGAATAAAGGATAAAGGATAAAGGAGGCGTTACTCAATCCCTCTGGGATGCGCCAGCGCATTCTACTTCTACGGGATGTCGTGGAGGCGACATGAATGCGTATCTGCCCTAATATATTCTCTACAAAGGTCATTGCTGTATCATTGGCGAGTGCGTGACTCTAAGCAAAGAGAATTTTTGCTATCAATTAAATAAAAATCTCGATGTTTCGGATCAGTACATGGCAAAATCTCTTCCTTTGAGCACTGAAAACTGCTCCCTTCCAGCACGTTAGAAGAAGCTCTGAACCCTTTTTCCCTTGAAGATAAAAATAAAAATTTCCGTTTAAAAATAAAAAATAAAAACATTTTCCCATTAAAAATTTATAAGACTCCAAACAGTATCAGTTCGTTCATTGAGTCAGGTGGATTAAGAAACTTCAAAGAAGCACCAAGAAAAGAGATCGCGCCATGAACCCGATGAGCTCGATGCGATATTTGTTCGATTGATAGTGTAAACGCTACTTACATAATGCATTGAAGTGAGGATATGTGTGTTCATTACAGTTGTTTTTGTTGCATCGTTTACAGGTGTGAAACGTCATGAAAACAAAATGTTTGATATCAGTCGAATAAAAATCGCGACGCCTTGGATGACGGCATGGCGCGATCTCTTCGTTTGAAACTAAATAATATCCACCTTCCTGGTCTTTAAAACAAGTTTCAAATCATTATTTTCCTCAAAAAATGAGAACTTTATTAAATTTCAAACAATATAGGTAGGTGAATTAAGACCTCAAGGGCTACCATACTAAAATTTTCCTAGAACATAAAATTATTCTACACTTTATGGGGAGTAGGGCGCGTGTAGCGCAGTCGGAGGAGGCGCCGACTCGCCTGCACCCGATACCATGTTCCTGGTTCGGATTTCCTGCCCAGGCCAACCAAGCCTTCCATCCCTCCGGGGTCGGTGAATTGGTACCAGACTTGTCTGAGAAGGATAAAGCGCTGACTTGTTCATCGGCTGGCCACCGCAAGTCATTGTATGGCCAAATACGCATTCAAATCGCCTCCACGACATCCCGTAGAAGTAGAATGCGTGGCGCATCCCAAAAAGGATTGAGTAACGCCGTCCTTTATCCTTTAACCTTTATCCTTATTGGGAGTCTCTTGTTTGTTGTGGAAGGAGCTCGTTTTGATTTGGAAGATGTTCAGTTTGATTTCAAAAGCGTTAAGCTTGTATAGAAGAGTGTCCAATTTCACGTGAAGCTTGTATAAATAGCCTTTTGTGACCTACTTAATTCCTGTGGCTTCGTCGTCTCAGAATACAAAAACTCGGTCCATCGGTGCTCACCCATTCACCCCAGTACGGCACGGATCACTAGGCCGCCGGCTGACTGTACTCACAACGGGACTACCCTGGACCACCGGTGAAAGATCGACGAACGCAGTGCCGGCGGAGTTTGGACGAACGCACTGCCGGCTGTCGCCCTCTATGCCGTCCGCGTCGTACGGCGTAGACCTCACTCTCTTCGACTGCATCGTTTTCTTTGGCGCTCCACACAACTGGAATGTCCTACAATCCAAAAAGACATCGAGGAGGGACTTCAGGAGTTGCTTAAGGCCGAGCACTTTCGAGGAAAGGCTACGAACAAGTTGGCAGAGGTTAAAATAAAAAGGATAAAGGACGGCGGTGCTCAATCCCTTTTGGGATGCGCCACGTATTCTACTTCTAATGGCTGTCGTGGTGGAAATTTGAATGCGTGTTTGGCCATACAATAACTTGCGATGGACAGACAGTGGACTAGTCTTTATCATTCCTAGACAGGTCTGGTACCAATTACCGTCGCCAGAGGGGTCGAAGGCTTGGTTGACGTAGACGGGAAACCCGAACCAAGAACCTTGTATCGGGTGCACGCGACAGCCAGTACCTCCTCCGAGTGCGCTACAGACACCATGGTAGAAGTTGATAGAAGTTCGCCTTAGTGTTGATGGTAGCAATTTCAAGTAAATGTCCCAAAAAGTCCGAAAACTCATGTATTAACCTAATGTTTCTGTAGCGAAGTAAAGAAAGAAGCTCAAAAGAAGAGTTTGTAAAACAAGAACTTTTAGGACGGCAAGCGTTCCAGCGAAAGTTTTCAAATAGTTTTCGTAGTATTTTTACATTTAGAACAATTTTAGTTTTAAAGGGACGAAAGACTGAAACTGCGGCAGCGCGTAATCCTACAGAATCCCAGAGGGCTGCGCACTGTGCATGATAGTCCACCATTCACACTCAAAAACCGAACGACGAGAAGGATTGGTTTCGGCTGTCACACAAGGCCGATCACCCTTTAAGGTTAATCGAATTATCTTCGCCGAACGCGCCGATTATCAGCGTATTCCACCACCGTTCACCACAGTACAGTACCTAATGATCCGTGTGAGTTAGGAGCGGTATCTTGCCCTCAAAGGCCCGTGGGAATGGTTCGCAGGGACCTAAGTGCAGGCGTCCGACTGCTGTCGCTGCTCCCTTTGCACCTGCGACATCGAGTTTTTCGCCGTCCTAGGTGCTTTGGTATGGGATCGGTGGTATGCCGGCCGGCGCCGGCGCCACATCGTTTATCACTTGTCAGTTATGCTGCAAGCGCGCGGCGCGACCTTGGACCTCGCGTACGTACCCAACCAAAGTCTGACGGAGCAACCAGGCAGGCGGGAAGTAAGGCCACGTGCCAGGACTACATATTTGAATCCCAAACCAGACTCAGAATGAGAAAGAAGAAGAAGGAAAACGCACGAAAAAGGAAGAAAAGGAACGGAACAAAGGCGAAGGAAGGCATCGGAACACCTACCGTGAGGCATCGTTCCTGGGTGTCACCGTCGTCGTTGTCGTCGGCCGGCGGCGTCTTCGTCGTCGTCGTCTGTCTGTCGGTTGCACGCTGCCAACACGACCGACCTTTTAGAGATAATTATCAATCGCTTCTAATGCGAATTTGTCGTGATGCACAGCGATTCTCGCATGATACTCGGGCCGGCGTCTACTCTCCCCCGCCTGCCCGCCTCCCTGACGACAACGACGACGGCGAGACGACGCTGCTGCGAAGAAACACAAAGAGACACCAGTCGCTGGTTTCTCGCTGGCTCCCGTCCAGCGCCGTCCGCTGCCTGCCCACAGCGACCAGGTTTGACCTTAGATAGGTTCAGAAGCTAGGACTGAGGGCAGAATTGACTGGATAACGGAATTGTGAAACCCGGGGAATAGATAACGAATGGTCTTCATGCCCTATCTTCATGAAACCTCGGTATCGATGTTACTTTGGATGTTGCGAGGTGTGGACGTTGCGTTCCATCAAACAGCGCCGGTGGTGTAATGGCGTAGAGCATTCCCGCCCGGTCAGAGGGAGGTGCGTGTTCGAGTCCCATCTGGCGCTAGAAGTTTTTATCGCAACAAAACATCGTTGTAACAGCTTATGTCCTCGGTACCAACTAATTGAGGCTTAAAGAAACTGATTTGGAGGTTATTTTCGTTATTTCTTCTGTGAAAACAAGTTTAGTAGGTGGAAATATTTATATCATTTTCACGTCGAATCGGACACTTTTCTAATCGAATTGGACACTTTTAATCAAACTGAACACTCTTCTAAGCTAGTCTATGAGCGTTGTAATCAAATTAAACCTCTTCCAAATCAAAATGCCTTAATGGAGGTTAAACCACAGCCTCAATAGAATGGTTAGAATAATTTTTTGTGTAAGAAAGTATGATTTAGTCTGACCTCCTTCAAGTTTTAGTTCATCTACCCGATAAGTGAACACTTGTTTGAATTTTTTTTTATAAAATTCTCGTTTTTCAAGGAAAAACAACGGCACCACTCGATTGATAGCAAAATTTCTGGTTACTTGGAGTTCGACACCTGTTAGCGATACAAGAAAAACAATTGTAAAGAACACACAGATACATACGTTAGCGGTTCATGTAAGTGGCATTTACACTATCAACCAAATCATCAAATCAAGAATTGCGACGAGCTTTTCGAGTGCATGGTGCGATCTGGTCTTCCAGTGCACTAAATGATTGCGGATTGTTGTGCTTTACAACAAAATTTAATTTATTATTTTTTCTAAAAAAAATAAAAATGTTATAAAATTATTACTCAATCGAGCAAGTGAACTAAAAAAAATCAAGAAAACTATACCAGATTCAGGGGTTCAGAAGCTAGGACAGAGGGCAGGATTGACTGGATAACGAAACCCGGATAATAGATACCGGATAGTCTCCATGCCATCTCATCTTGAAATCTCGACTTCTGGAGTTGGCTCGCTGGCCCTCACACGCCATACTAACGTGATCACCTTCTCAAAAGGCCATCTCTGGAGAAAAATCGATAAAATCGATCAATAATAGTGGCTCTTTCGATACTGTCCACACCGAAACAACTCTATCAACCACAGCGTCTGCGTGATGCCAGAGTCCATCGCTGGGTAGAGATTCATAACGTTGATTAGATGTGAAACTTGTTCCCCAGCCATTCGTCACCCGAGTCAGTTCTCGTTGATCATTGAGCTGTTCGAGCGGGCGCCATCAGCGTCTCCATTCGTCCCTGTCGCGTGCCAGAGTACTCCAATGGATCCTCTTCGCTCGAGAGACACGAAGAGCGTCATATCGGTCGTTCAGCTCTCACGAAGAAGTCCGACCAACGTGTTAGTGGGCGTCCTGCTGTTCTCTTGACATCCCGCGGAATCCAGTCCAGCGGGTGTCTGCAAAGCGCATTACGTAGCCGGCCCACCTAATTTTCGACAACTTAGCCCACGCGACAGCGTCTCTGATCTTCGAACGTCGGCGAAGCTCGGAACTCCGGAGGCCTTCTCTCACTTGCGTGAGTCGTTTCACTCCGAGCATCGTCCTCTCGATTCCACGCTGCGCGACGCTGATCGCGTGTTCATCCTGCCTTCGTATAGCCCAGGTCTCTGAGGCGTATGTTAGGGCAGGAAGAACAGTGGAGTCGAATAGGTGGGCACGGAGTCGGACGTTCTTCGTCTTCTTCGCGACTTCTTTGACGCTCTTGAAAGTTGGTCAGCATTCGCTCCGCTTGGCTAATGCTCTATTCTAATTTTAATTCAACTTTTACATAAGGCCTCACACATCGCATTCAAAACGATCGCCTTTTGCTTGAATACGGACATCTCTTAAAAATGCGCGAGATCATTTCCGTCAAGATTTTGTCGAATACGTTCAGGAAGGCCCTTTTCAACAGATTCAATGGCTTGCGTTGAGAAGGACAGGCTTTTTGTTCGACCAAATAGCAAAATTCATAGGATTTAAATCGGCCGAGTACAACGGCCAAACACCTTTAGTCGAGAAACCGTGAAGACCTCACACCTTCCAGCGTCTTCTTTGAGCCGTGGGTTGGTGCGCAATCTTGTTGGAAGATCCACTCAACGTCCTCGGCCTTTCCTTGGCCAAGAAAATCATTAGGTCCTCCAAACGTTGCTCCGACAGATGTCGGTGCTGATTTTGACGCCTTTTTCGGACAAAGGGCACGTGGAGCGCAGTCTGTTGAAGTAGCAGCTGTCGCGTGCACCCTGTTCCAGGATCCTGGTTCGAATTTTTCGCCCAGGCCAATTAGGACTTCCATTCCACTGGTGTAGGCGAACTGATAGCGCACGTGTCTGGGAAGGATGGAACACTGACCAATCAATATCCATCGTCTGCCCAACTCAAGTCACTGTATAGACCAACTACGCATTCAAACTGCCTCCACGACATCCCGTAGAAGTAGAATGCGCGGCGCATCCCAAAAAGGAGTTAGTAACGCCGTCCTTTATGCCTTTATACTTTACATCCTTTAGCATTTGAATAGATGTAATAACATTTCGTAGAAGTGGAATGCATGGCGCACCCCAAAAAGGGAAAGTTTGACGACGTACTTCAACCTTATTATTTAAATAAATAAATTAATAGAAAGCTGGGATTCCACCGCAAATTAGGTTAACGATCCACATAAATCAGTTCTTAGACAGACTATGGTAGATGACATATGAGCTGTCTCTATCGAATCGACAACACTGTAACAAAAAGCAATAAATTATTCATAACAACCAATACCCCTACAGCTACATAGACAATACCATAGTTTAGCGACGATAATACTGAAAATAGGGGCGCGTGTAGCGCAGTCGGAGGAGGTGATGACTGTCACGTGCACCCGATACCAGGTTCCTGGTTCGGATTCCCCGCCCAAGCCAACCAAGCCTTCCATCCCTCCGGAGTCGGTGAATTGGTACCAGACTTGTCTGGGAAGGGTAGAGCGCTGACTTGTTCATTGGCTGGCCACCGCGTCATTGTATGGCCAAATACGCATTCAAATCGCCTCCATGACATCCCGTAGAAATACAATGCGTGGCGCATCCCAAAAGGGATTAAATAACGCCGTCCTTTATCCTTTATTACTGAAAATAATACACAATATTCGACAGCTGTAGGCGCAGGAGCTGTAGTAGGACCCAATTCTGTCAATGGTTCACATATCAGAGAACCGTAGTCTGTGTGTCGTGCACCTGACAGTGGGATGCGAGCCCCACAAATCTTTTTCTTCTCCTGACTGGTTCGTTAAGACAAAACGTTAAGTCAACGTGACGTCCCGGTCATGACGACGTCGTTATCAAGCGAACGAAACTGGTTTGAAATGTATTGCATTCTAACCGTTCAACATGTGCGACTCTCTCCGAGACTACTAGAAACCAGACCGATCCGCATGTCCATGGAATCAAGATGGAATCAAGATGGTCATCCGTAGTTTTAGAACAATAGCGCCCGATTTTCCTTAGGACAAGTATACCTCATGAGCATGCCGACCGTGGTAATGACACTGCCGAAGGAAACAATGCTCAGAGATACGAGAGCTCCTAAGATCTGGTAACTTTTGTTGGTTAACCTTACATATTCTTAGCCTTCGGAAGGTGGTGACGGACGTAGTACGTAGTTCTGCCATACCACCAGAAAAGAGTTGAACAAGATAACTTTGGTAGACAGGAAGCACCTTCATACTAACTGAAGGGTTAAAACTTTCTATGTGACTCGCTTTCCCCTCTCAGGCACACGCATCAAACTATTCATGTGTAAGGCGCTAAAGTCCTGCTTATGGAAGGCACACCCCTCAGTATAAACATGTGTTTCCTTTATGTCAATTAGTCAAACCAAGCGTCTAGGGGTGGTCTAAATAAATATGTTCACCTCGAAGGCACTTATGCGCCAGCGATACTTGATCCCAAAAGCGGTGCGGGGCGCAGTGGATAGTGGTGCTCCTTCATGAGAGGAAGCTCGACGGTTCGGTCCTCATGTGCTACTACAGTTCTGCGTTTCTGGTTTGCTTGGTGTAGCCAAAAATGTCACACAGGTGTCGCTTTCTTAGGTTCATTTATTACTCGTAAATTTGTCTGCTTAAGCTAGCTAGCTACATCAATTCTGTTTTTTCTAAACCTAGAAGTGTCACGGATGAGGTTCCTCAGAGTGGCGTTTTATCCCAATTCTATTCAACATATCCACTTCCTGAACTTCCCCACCTCCTTCTTGAAGCCGATGTCAGATGTGCTGCTTTTGCAGATGACATAAAAATCTACAGACAGTTAACCTTTGCGGCTGACCGCGTTAAGCTGCAAGATGCTGTCGATCTTGTTACTGAATGGGCACGCAATTGGGATCTTTCCCTCTCTGCCGAAAATACTAAAGTGCTCTACCTTGGTACCAATAATCCTATGCACAGTTGGTCATGCACCGATTGGGAGCGTTGACCAGATAAGAGATTTAGGATTTTTGGTTACGAAGGACCTCAGCTTCGACAGTCATTGTGAACAGGTTGCAGCAAAAGCACAAGCAGTTACACACAAAATTTTTCGTGCTTTAACTACAAAAAGCAGTGATGTGCTTCTTCAGGCCTACAAATCATACATCAGACCATTGCTTGAATACGGAACGGCTATTTTCAACCCATACAAATGTAAAGTAATTCAAAAACTTGAAAGAGTTCAGAACGCTTTCACCAGGAAACTTATGATCAGGGCATTGGGATTTTTCTTTGACTGCATTCCACCCGCCAACGAAAGGAATCTAAACTTTGGTCTCCGATCCTTGGCTTGGAGTAGAAAAAAGTTTGACCTCCTTCTGTTAAACAGCATAATTCATGGCCGGACATGCCTTCACATAAATCAGTTTTGTCTTATGAGGTCCTCTATAACAAGAGGAGGTACATCGAAAATTGTGCCTAGGGCTAAAAAAACGCCGGGTGCACTTCTTTATCAACAGTGCACTTCCATCGTACCTTAGTGTTAGCAGAAAAGGAGCAATTCCAGTGAGTATAAATGCATTCAAGAAAGCAGTAAACAAAATTCTGGAACCATGACGGCATCCTGGTTTTCCTGTTCTCCTTCACTCCACCTTCCTTCATATTTCTTTTCACTTATCGTTAGTTGTTTTACGCTTTCTACCACGTTTTATCATTCTCTGTAATTGTTATCTTAGTTTTCGTTTTATGTTCGTGGAGTTGCACAGTCCGCAGTTTTATTCTTATTCTATTACTGAGTTGTTAGTTGTTCCACATGGTGTATCCATGTAATAAACAAACAAACAAATAATTAGTGTTGTGTTTTATTTGGCGAGTGTTATGTTTGCTATGTCCTGCTTTCATTGTAAGCGTCCGATTCGTAACCTATGATCTGGTGTTATCTTGCTGAAAGAAAATTCCACTCCTGAAGAGCTGTCTGAGTCGATTCTGGCGGAGTTCAGCCTGCGCTTCTGAAGAGTAGATTTCAGCATCGATGTTGGAACCGCTGTTGATGAGCTCCCAGAAGGTAACACCTTCTTGACGCTACTAAACGGAGAGCACGTCGCGAACCGGACGCTTCAAAAATCGAACACCTTAACTGGGAGCGTCTAACTTATCCACCTTACAGTACAGTCCTGAATGACTGCCACCTCTTTAGTTCGCTGCTGCACTTCTTGGTTTGAAGACATTTATTAATGTGGACGAGGTCGAAATGCACCTCTGAGGATTCTTGGCCTTAAAAGCACAAGAATTTTGCAGCCATTGGACAGACCAGCGACCAGCTGCTGTCCAATAAATGGGAAGCAGTTCCGCGTTCCAGAAAATCTTATTTTGATTAAAGCTTCTCATTTGTTAAAAATACTTTTGTCGAAAATGCTTGAGAGTCCACGAAATTAGTTGCCAACCTAATATATGCTTCTTTCTTCTTCACTGAAGAGCTATGGGAGGAGCACAATACGAAGGCTCGCATGAAGGCAAAGGTGAAATGAATCTTTTATAACTCCGTTTTGTATTATAATCATAATCATCTATGAAATTCCAGCTTTTCCTTCATGAATTCTGGGAAGGAATAAAGAGCGAATGTTGTCATTCGGTAGCTTTCAGGGTTATTTAAAGACATGACAACGGATAAATGTTTGAAACCTTCAATCACTTGAATGCGCTGCGTATTCTAGTCCTCAGTGATATTAATAAGACATTTTTGAACCCATCCGCGGGCTACAGTATCCCGCTTCGACCGGCTGAGTGGTAGATGAACTAGAATTGGTTCACCCTTAAAGACAATGCACTAATACCAACACAGCGTCCCAAAGAAACGCTGAAACAGGCCAAGAATCGAAGAATCATGCTTACATACACCCAGGGATGTACGGAATTTCCGTTCAGTGTTCCGGCTGTTTTTGCACCGGAAGCCGGAAACGGAAATGGGCACTGTTCCACACTAGTTTTCTATTGAACACAATCAGCTTATCAATTTAAAAAACTTCTCCTTCATATAATTGTGAGAGAAATACTGGTTGACAAGCCTAGTATTAATATTCTTGGAATTGGTTAGACTACCAAAAAAGTACTCAAAAATGGCAACGGTTGAGTGCCGGGCAAAATTAGTGGGCCACCAAGGCTATGTATGCATTGTATGCTAAGAAAGTGCACCCAACATTTGAGTGATCATAAAATTCTTAATCCGTTAGTTGCAAATAGCTTTCAAAAACTTTGTAAGCATATAGCGCAGTGTCATGAAACAAAGGGTTTAGTTAAGCTTATGCCATGAGATTGTCTGCGCCAAGATTACATCAATGTTCCTGACCAAAGGTGCAAATTTCAATTTTTTAACTTCGTTAGGTGTGATATTCATCCATATGAAGTTATGCAATTCATTTTTTAATGAAGCATCACGAATATCTACATGAGCTGTTATTTTGATTGACCAGTTTGACTTACTGAATTCTGACACAAAACTACTGCTTCGAGAACCATCTAGAAACTGTCCAGCTGTGTCACCTTGGACGTGGGTGTTCCAGGCTGACACAGACTGAATATTCCTGTGGAAATGTGGACCCACCATGACTAGCCAGTCATCCCGTAATCATCTTAGATACCAGAATGAATTCTGAGTACTAGCTTTGGTGACTAATGTAACTGCTAATGTTGAGCATGCAGATATCTGTGCAGTCACCACGTCGTCCATGATGCCACAGGTTTCCAAAAGTGTTGAGAGGAATTTCTTTCCTGGTCGGAAAATGATCTAGGACTCCAGTTTTAGATTTCACCCGAGTCGGTTTTTTTTATGCGAATCTGTAAGTAACCTCAACAGGCCAACTTCGGTTAAGGTTCAGAAAGTTGCAGCATCACAAAAGTCAACAAAAACCCGTAGATAGGCAGGAATAGATATGGATACATCGGAGAGACCACATGCTGAAATAGTGAGATAAAACCCTGAATTTGTTTTCCTTTATTGTTCCAGCCATAGCTAAAAGAACCCATATTATATTATCACAACAATATTATGAACTCATGCTACGGTATGCTATGTTACGATGAGGAGCAGCATTAATCTGTGGAAGATCTTGCTGCTCGCAAAGTTCCGAGCAAGAAAAGCGCAATGGAAGCCACTTCTCAAGCCGTTTCAGAAGCACATTTGAAAAAAAAAATGGCGAACATGTGTCATTTCCGTTTCCGCGTTTCGTATTCCGGTTTCCGGCCATTTTTGAGCGTTTCCGTTCCATCTTTCGTCTTCCGCTTTCTCCAGAAAAATTTCCGCACATCCCTGCCTACACGTCACTAGGAAAGGGATTCGACCTCCCATTGAACTTCAAGTGGAGACCACGGTCATTAGACAGAGCTCGGAATGCTGATTACGAATATGGCTGTCAAAATTGCAAAATGAAACTCCTCAGCGAGTTGTGACCTGTCGAAGTTAGGTGGGGCCGTGCACACAGCCAGCCTGCAATCCGAGCCGCACAACTTCGACAAGCCGAAACTCGCCCATGAGTTTCATTTTGCAGTTTTGATACCCATATTCGTAATCAACATTCCCTTTCTAATGACCCTGGTCTCCACCTGAAGTTCAATGGAAAGTCGAAACCCTCCCCAGTCGGGACCTCAGGCATGGATGGCTGCACTCCTCTTTGTCAAAAGTTGTTAAGGGAAGGAAAAAGTCATCAAAAAAAGCAAATCAATCGCTAAGAATGGTCGTCCGACTACAACACACACACACACGTAATAAAGCCGACACGGTTGTAAGAGATGCGAAGATAAGGCCGCAGAAGAACCTGAGAGAAGCGGAGCTGTCCGGAGCCGCTCGTCACATACTGCTCGTCCGGCCCGGCAGAAGCTGCCCACGGCTGTGGAAAGCACCCACCCACCGTCTCGAGAGCCGTTCTTATCTGCCGGCCAATCATGGCCGTCTCGTGTCATTCCAGTCACTTCGTCGTCGTCGAGTGGACGAATTCGGATTGCATAACACCTACGGATATCCGAGTCTCGACGGCTTTACGACGTCTTCGGAATCGGAAAGGGGAATCGTCAAGGAAAGGGAGCGTAGTGGAGAGCAGAAGGTTCGCCTGTTCAATACCGGCCCTTTAGACGATGAAGTAAACCTCCGAAGAAGAATGTCTAGGTCTGGAATATGGAGCATATATATTCAGAAGAACCGCAACATTTCAGTTGAAAGAAGGCACTTCTCCGAACACGTCGGAAAAATTTTAAGAATTCAATGTAAATATTTGATTCCAGAAATATACCTTAGAAACTAACTCGCACAGGACACTGCAAAAATGACACCACTGAACCAACTAAAGACACCACTCTTTTGCACACGGGATTTCTCTAATGGTTTTATTTATTTATTTATTTATTTATTTATTTATTTATTTATTTATTTATTTATTTATTTATTTATTTATTTATTTATTTATTTATTTATTACAGACTTTATTTTAAAGCTATTTATCTTAAAGTGCGGTTAAGCAAATATTTGTTGGAGTGTTATAAGAACAGACTAAGCCATGCGTCCAAAATGACACTATGTCCATTCTATTGGTAGAGCCAACGTTGCGTGAGGGAGTTTGAAACTGGAGAATTTCTTCTTCTTTTTGCAATCGCTTTTGCTGAACGATATAGATGTAGACGCAACGCGTAAAACAGCACTTACACTATCAATCGAACAAATACCGAAACCTAGAGAACATGCTTATGGCTCAACTTTTGTATAAAACTATGGATAACATGCGTTTTCTACAGGGTGTCTCAAAAAAATGTATACAATGCTTGAAAGGTGATAACTTTGTTCATTGTAAAGGTACTGAAAAGGTTAGGGGTTCATATGAACGCTTAAGAAGATAGAAATTTTCGGACTTATGAACGGTATAGATTGCTTTATGCAAATCGCCTGAAATTTTTTGCACTTCACACTCGTTTGATTATGTTTCGCTTGAATACTTGTTATAGTTTCTCTATAAAGTGACGTATCGATTGATATGTGCTTCTTTTAAGGTATAAAACTTAAAAACACACTATGGCTTGCCAAAGGTGCAGGTCATCCTAAAAGATGGAGGTAGTATTTGAAAGGTTCTAACATTGCTGCTGTGAAGCTTTTTTGTTGATGTTTGAGGCTCATATGAAAGCACACTGTAACGAGATTTCTGTGGCGTACAAATAGTTAAGATTGTGCCATGCCCCCACCTGAAACCTTGTATTCCAACTCGACTGATTGTGCATGGGTTGAATGCTGTCACGATCATGAAACTACTTGGCCAGATTAACGTGTGTTGTGTTTCTTTTAACGATTTCCGTAGCCCAGTAGCTGCAATTAACCGATGCCGATTAACCTCTCTATTCAGTCGGTTCATCAGTCCGTAGAATCCGTCTTGTGAAATGGGGCTCCTGCTTACATTTTAATTGTGCAATCAATAAACTCGTGTGTCACGTGTATTTTGCGCGATTGTGAAATTCTAAACGTTGAAAGAAGCACAGAACAGGTTAATCTGGCCAAGTAGTGGCAAGACTGTGACAAGCATTCAACCCATGCACAATCAATCGAGTCGGAATACAAGATTTCAGGCGAGGGCATGGCGCAATCTTAACTAACGGCATGCCACAGAAATCTCGTTTCCCTGTGCTTTCATATGAGTCTCAAACATCTTCAAAAGATTCATTAGCAGCAGTATTAGAACCCTTCAAATACCTGCATTTTTCGCAAGCCCTAGTGTGTTTTTAATTTCTAACTCTAAAAGAAACACAAGTTAATCGATTCGGCCACTTTATGAAGAAGTTATAACCACTATTCAAGAGAAACACAATCAATCGGGTGTAAAATGCAAAATTTCAGACGACGACATGGCCCAATCCATGCCGCTCATACGTTAGAAGATTTCCATGTTCTTAAGCTTTCATATGAACCCGTAATTTCTTCAGTAGCTTTACAATAAGCAAAGTTATCACCTCTCAAACAATGTATACATTTTTTGAGACACCCTGTATAATTTAAACAAACGCAAAAACATTCGCTTATGACCAATCAGTCTGACCTTTCGGGGATTCTTCTGCAATATAGTTTTCAAGATAATTTTTTCTAAGGACTGAGTTTGAATTTTAAAAAAGATTTGTTCATAAAGTAGTCTTGACCTTTTTACGCGTCCAGTATTCTGAAAGATGTTGCTTAGCTTAGGCTGGAAATCTTCGTGTTTCCAGGCTGAGCCCCTAGTAGCGCAGTTGGCGGAGGTGCCGGCTGTCGCGGGCACCTGATTCCAGGAACCTCCTGGTTTGGATTTTCTGCCGATGCCAACCAACCATTCTATCCCTTAGTTCCAGAGATTTCTGGGAAGGAGAAAACAGTGACTTTCTCATTAGCTGGCCACCTGAAGTCCTATTCTATAGGCACAAAAAGGATAAGAATGAAAGACGGTGTTATTCAATCTCCTTTGGGATGCGCCACGCATTCTACTTCTACGGGATGTCGTGGAGGCGATTTGAATGCTGATTTGGCCTGCAATGACTTCCGATGAACAAGTCAGCGCTTTCCCCTTACCAGACAAGCTTGGCTGGCTTGGGCGGGAAATCCGAACCAAGAATCTGATATCGGGTGCATAGGAAGCCGGCAGCTTCTCCGACTGCTCTACACGCGCTCTATGGCCCAATACGCATCCAAATTGCCTCCGCGACATCCCATTGTTGTAGAATGCGTGGCGCATTCCAAAAAAGAAGATCGAATAGCGCTGTACTATGTACACTTTTACTCCTTACTATTATTCAGCGCATTTTCTCTGGATTTCGTGAAAAGTTGAATTTTTAGGAAAAATTTTTAGAATCAAAAACCTATTTTGTACTTTTGAAACGCGTATAGTTCACTTCAAAAAGCTTTTGACTATCTCACACTGGAAGTAATGGTATATCTAGCTGTAGCCACAGTAACTACACTAGAAAAGGCAGGACGTACCAACCTAATCATGGGTTGAAGACGCATTCGCCATCTGCTCACATCTATGCGAACGAGAGCTCAGAAACTTTAAAATCGCAAATTCTAGAGATCCAGCTTCTTTAAGAACTTTGTCAATAAAAACACCATTGCATAAAATCGTATTCCGAACGCGCAAAGTTGCTCAAAAGTTCCGGAAGGACAAAGAAAGCGATTCAGGCTGTCGAGTTACCGTCAAAGAAGATGTCCAATGCTCACAGACCACACAGTCACATTGTTTGGGGCAGAGAATGAGTCGCTGAAAAAATCCGACAACGCTCTTCCGGCTATTCTGTGTGTCCGGACGCATGCCACGCTTCCTGAACCAATTCCACGACGACGACGACGCCATCGACGCACATCCACATCAAACTGAGCTGTCTAACACCAGAACCAGAAAAATCCAGAGCCAACCTAGCACCATATATTAACGAGGGTTTTTTCGAATTCACACGGCTCTTCATATATTTCTTTCGCCTGTTTTTCGGTCCGTCCCCTTCAAAATTAGAGGAGGAAATGCGTCCTGTTTCGAGTACTTATGCTCTACTTTGAACAAGCAAGATAAAGGATAGAGGGCGGCGTTAATCAATCCCTTTTAGGGACGCGCCATGCATTCTACTTCTATAGGGAAGACAATTCGAATGCATTTGCCCCATAAAATAATATAGAAGTAGAACTTGTTCCTTCCGTCCTTTATTATTTTCGAACAATAGTGTTTTATGTTCTGGACGAGCGGTCTGGAAGAGTTGTGGTCCCTGCTGAGAAGACCTCCAGCCGACAACGGACCATCAAAGTATCAAAGTAAGTAAGTGTTTTATGTAGGGCATGTAGCGCAGTCGGAAGAAGGCTGGCCGTCGCGTGCACCCGATACCAGGTTCATGGTTCGGATTTCCCGCCCAGGCCAACCAAGCCTTTCATTCCTTGGGGGTCGGTGAATTGGTACCTGACTTGTCTGGGAAGGATAAAGCACTGACTTGTTCATCGGCTGGTCACCGCAAGTCATTGTATGGCCAAATGCGCATTCATATCGCCTTCACGACATCCCGTAGAGGTAGAATGCGTGGCGCATCCCAAAAGGGATTGAGTAACGCCGTCCTTTATCCTTTATCCTTAACATTTTTATATTTGAACTGTAGCCTTGCAAAAGCGCAGAAGTAAAGCATCGACGTCCATCAACTCCTCCGGGATAGGCCATGCGTTCCACTTTCGTCGGTTATCGCAAATAAAGCATACTAAATACGCGTTTGGCTACTACACATCGGGCTCCGAAAGTCAATCGATAGACGAGATAATGCGTGATCCTTCATAGACAAGTTTAGAGGATAAAGGATAGCTGTTAAAAGCATGTTTAGTTACGATCAAAACTCTTGTGGCAGGCAGGACTCGAACTCGCACCTTCTGCTTTCCGGGAAGGTTTTGAAGAGTTAAACATCCTTCTAACAACTTCCATTTGTCTATAACAGCCGCCCTAGGCTCGAGCAAAAATCCAAAACATAAAGGATAGAAGCTGTTAGAAGGATATTTCGTTGCAATCAAAACTCTTGCACTAAGCGGGACTCAAACCTGTACCTTTTGCTTTCCGGGCAGCGATGCTACGCCTTACACCACCAGCGCCGTTTGACCGAACGGCATATCCACGATATCTTCCTAGAAACAGTCACCTATCAGCACTCAGCCGTCATATCGGGATGAGCCAGCCGCTGATATCAGCACAGAACAAAAAGAATAATAACTTTACATTTTTGCTAAGCCTGAAGCGGCTGTTATAGAAGAAAGAAGTCCTTAATGGAACAAAGGATAGTGTTAATAGATCAGTTTCGCAAGCACCATACCCCACCTCTACGGGACATCATGGAAGCGATTTGAAAACGAAATGGGCTTATACAATGGCTTGAGGTGTCCAACGGACGAACAATTTAGCGCTTTATCTTCCCAGACAAGTCCGATACCTATTCACCGCCCCGGCGAGATGGAAGACCGGTCTGCCTGGGTTCGATCCGAACCAAGAACCTTGAGCGAGGTGCACGCGATAGCCGACACCCCCTTCGGCTAGGCTACCCCGTGTTCGACTTCACTTTCAATATACAAAAAAGAAAAAGTTTAGCGCAAGTTCCTCGTTCGTACATGAGATATACCTTACCTAAGCATGAAATTCAAAAAAATTGTAAATAGGTGTCAGATGACGAGTCAGACTTTCTGCTTTCATACAATATTTTGAGAGGAATCTTTGAATATGTATTCTTCTATCAGAGACCAGACAATTTTTCACTCGGAAGTTGGCCATGCGCTGTTCCGCGCTTAGTTATGAGTTTATTCCTGAAGAGTTACAAAACGCCGAATATTTGGCTTACCCAGTTTATTCTTCAGAAGAAAACGGAATGACATGGTTATGGCCTTCAAAATTCTCACTGGAAGAGCCTCACTCTGTTCAAGCAGTCTGTTCTCGGTTGCTAATTCCAAAACGAGAGGTTCCAATATTAAAATCAGGGCTCAGTTCTCTAGCAAACAGGTTAGAGCCAAATTCTTTTCTTTACGAGTAGTTCCATTGCTCAATAAAATAATTAATGAGAACTTCCTACACCTGTCACTTAGTTCTTTCAAAGGAAGGGCCAGTATAATTGCATTTGCAGAAGTGTCCTAAGTTTCAAGTCCTGCTTCCAATCCTAGTTTTAGTTGTTTAGTTTAGTTTTTCTTTTATTAATTATAATTTTTTGTGTTTCGGTTCTTTGTTGTGGCTGTGTTAGATTTGCTGTTCTCGTTGTCTTTGTACCACGTAGACTTTGGCCTACGTCATGAATAAATAAATAAATAAATAAATAAATAAATAAATAAATAAATAAATAAGCAGCTGGTACCAGTTACTTGGTGGAGCGGTCTTCTCATTTTTCAGACTGGTGAACGGATAGAAATCTTGATTGTCATGAGCTGGGATGGTATTTGCGCTAACATATAGCGTCTTGATAAGCAATCCTCTTCTCCGATGCTTAAAAAGACTCCAATCAAATTTTTCGCCTAGATCAGCACTTTGCGGGAGCCAGAAGGATCCGAGAAGGTGTGCGGCTCATAGTATGAGCGCCCAAGATATCACTCAACTCCAATTTATTCGTGTGTTGTCGGCAACAGAGTTCTGAATCAGTTGTTGGAGATGGACAAAGTGGTCGTGGATCAATGGAGGAGGAGCTCCATGCATCGTTTGAGAAGTTTATTTTGCTTTCTCGCCCACTTCAAAAGTGGACACGATACCATATCTGAGATGCTTGTTCCAAAGTTCTTTTGCATGTTTACAAAGTCAGCTGGAAATGAGGTGCTGGAAGAGCCAGAATGTACATGTGGTAGAGTCACTATCGGTTCTATGGCCACACTTCTGACCATCTGTCAACCTCGCCTGCGAAAACGGCAGCCAGTGTGACGCAGTCGGCGCAGATCAAGCAAGCCTTCACTTCCTCCTGCGAAGTCACCGAGTCGACGCCAGACTAGGACAGGAAGAGTATAACACTAGCTAGAACACAAAATACTGACGCGGCCTTCTAACCAGTCCCACATATCCGCAGAAGTAGGGTGCATAACGAATCCCATATGCAACATCACTTGTGATGGTCAACCGGTGCAGAAGCTAGTGCTTTACGCTTCCCAAACAAGTCTGGTACCAAATTGTCCACGCGGGTTTGGATGATGGGATGAATGGGATAATCGTCATTTTCCAGAAGGCGAATTTCAGATGTACGAATCTGTAACTTCCACGAGAAGCCACGCAATTCAGAAAAGAATCATGTTTAAAATAGAAAACATTTAGGAAATTTGGTTCACTAGCCACAGTATTTCCAAAACATTTCTACTTTCTTTAAAATTGCAAGTGTCTTTAGATTTATGGAATCTTATTTTCTCGAAAAACATCCCCCATATAAAATAATAATTCTAAAGTATAAAAATAATATATGATTCTAATGATTCTTAGAATAATCATACTCTATAATAACGCGGTATACGATGAGTCATCCTATCGATCGGCGCCGTCGCAGAAATTATCGGGGGGGGGGGGAGAACAGGGGGAAAATAGGGGGAAAATGGAGGGAAATTACGGTACGAAAATAGCGAAAAATACCCAGATGTCTTCTCCCTGCGTGGAAACTTTAGCCCTGGGGCAATCGAGATCGCTGAACACGAATCTGAAGTTCGTTTTCGAAGTATCAATAGCCGTTAATCGATATTGATCAAACTATCGATTTTTTGTTGATGTCATCTAGGCAGTCAAAACTTTAGCCCTGGAGGTAGTCGAGGTCGCTCAACACGAAGCTGAAGTTCGTTTTTGAAGTATTGATCGCCATCAATCGATACTGTTCAAAGTACGGTGCGGGAAAATAGCGGAAAATACCCAGACGTCTTCTACGTACCAGGGGTTTCAGAAGACGTGTGGAATAGGTCGCATGACGTGCCTGGGACTCGGAATACGTGCCAAAGACGTCGCTCAACGTGTTTGGTGATTCAGGTAGACGTGCCGAAGACGTCGCCCAAAGTGCCTGTGGACTCAACTCAGAAGGTGTGCCGAAGACGTCGTCCGCTAAGCGTGGATCATTGAGGGGGACCAGTACCAGTAATGGAGAACCGTTTCACTAGGGGAGCACCAGTAGTGAGGAACCAATAGATCGCCCTATGATACTATATACTATATACTATACTGTACGTACTGTGAGCCTTTTGTACTCCTAGGTAGGGAAGAAAGCTGTGCAAGTTAAGCAGCTAGCTTGATGTGGTTGTCCTTAGCTTAATGATACTGCAACATCGCGCGAAGCGCGCAAGTGCGAGGCACGTCGATAGGTGTGACGAAGCACTTGTTTATAATAATCCAATAAAAATCTACCCATACCTTTCGTGGTTGTTTGCAACTTTTCTTCCGCAAACACCTAACAGAACCTCACCCAGAGTGGTTTGAGTGACAACAAAGGGCAGAAATTGAGCTTTTTTTCGAAACAGCTGGCACAAAACGCAAAAATACAGGTCGGAAAAGAGCGCCTCCAGATATTCACCTACGATTCCTCGAACTATTCACCTAGGATTCTAAAGGCCATTTTTACAATTTAAGAAATTTGAAGTTTTGAGGTTAGTCCCACATACCTAGCTTTAGCCGATTCTTATGCTCAAGATCTAGACTCAGTTCTGGTGCAGTTCACTATTCTCAACGTAATGTCACGACAACGCTTAGAAACTCTTTCAGTCAAGAAATTTCTCCCCTAACCTTCATTACCGATCACAAGGAAGTGGCTTCTTAAATTTCAAAAGCACCATGGAAATTAGTCAGCAAAAACCTGAAACCTTATCCGCTTATGGTTCACAACGACAAAATCGGGAGGGAAAAGAAGAAGGTCCCCGAACCCCTTGGTGAAGCTGTCGAATCAGTCCTCATCTCAGCCAATTTTGTCAGAGTGATCCCACGCAGCAGCTGAGCTCACTACGAAAGATTATGCTATATAAGCAGTGCTATTTCGATCTCGAGCGCGGAGACTATAGCGACATAGAGCGCCTTATCCGATCTTCATCGAATTATGACTAGATGACTGAGACTGGATATACCAAAATACCCCACTCGACATCTGTGCCGTAAGAAACAAGCAGCTTCTGAAGACCAACCCACCTTCGGTATCCTAACATGCACCGAACCGTCATTTTCTCTCTTCCGATGAATCGACTTCAGCAAGATCGCTCCCGCTCCATCCCTGTCGTGTGCCAGAGTAGCCCAGCCTGTTCCCTTTGCTGGCGGAACACGAAGAACACTCCAGATCTCACACGCCTCTCTGCAATCCACACTCGTGGTCAGAATCGCACGGCTGAGCCCAAGCACTCTCAGCGTTGATGACTTCCCGTGTTGTTGTTGTCGTGGATTTCAGACATTTAGGCCCTGTTCAGGCCCTTCGGCCAAATCACACACACAAACACTTCCTCGAATAACGGAACAACTTTAATTTCTTCAAACGGTGGGACACAAAAAAGAAGACATATCGATAATTCCTTTAACTTATTATATAGAAATGAAGCAATCACAAGTGTTAACCAACGTGGATCTCTAAATCTTATGAAGGCGCGAAAATGAGCCGTATGCCCAGATATAGAAGTAAGCGCATCGTGCATTGTGCACGAGGAACAGCAGAGCCATTCTCCAAGCACGAACGCACACACACGCTACCGCCAGGATACTGTCACAGAAAACGAAAATAGAACGCAAACATTAGTCCAAAATACTATATAAACATGAAAATCTACGAAATAAAACAATAGAATTTCTTCTTCTAGTGATCAGCGAGCCGCAAGGAAATGATGGTGGTGATGATGATGAAGGAACGAAAAATGAGAAAGAGGGAGGGAGAGACGTACAGAAGACTTCAACACGATTCTTGCGCGACAGACATACAACACACGCACAAACAACAACAAACGAACGAGGAAAGCTGTACGAAGAAGACGGCGACGATGGTGAAGAAGCAGCACAAAAGAGCTGGAGAGAGCGTGAAGTCTCACACACAACTTGGGGATGTATATGGTGGGCAAGGCTGGAAAAACAACCGATCGCATTCAACAGGACAGTACAGAATGTGTGCGCATGTAATACAGACCGATCGGCGGCGGCGACGACCACGACGACACCGTCGGGAGAGAGACATCAAACACTGGCTACAAACGAAACGCGCCATGGCAGTAACAATCATAGTAAACGAACGAGCAATTTTAACAACTAACAATTTCGATGCGCCCTACGACAGATGAGCACACTGCACACGCATCGAACTCATTTCCGCTGTGGCAGTCGACGTCGAGCAGCCACCATCTTGCGAGCACCGCTGGATCTGAACCACACACGGGCATTAGTAATCGCTGTAACAGCTACAACGAACTGCACATTCATGTTGAGGCGCGCACTCAGCTACCACTTCTAGGGCCCATCTATACTTCGACGCCGAGCGACCTTATTTATCAATTTGGCCACTATCCCAGGCAAAGGTGTTAGTAACCGAGCATGAAAGGGTTTGGAACCGATCACGAAAGGCGGCCACGCCCCTCCCCCCTGCACAGCACGTGTTGCTATGCGCAGCGTACTTTCTTGCTTGGCTCCAAACCCTTTCGTGGTCGATTACCAACCAACTTGGTGTCTGAGACACGGCAGGGTTTCAAACCCTTTTATGCTCGCGTATTAACCGACTTTTCCCTGAGATATATAGCATTGCGTCGCTCGGTGTGGGAAGTATAAACGGAACATTAGGCACACATTTGGGTGCAGATATGAATTAGGCGAGATTGATACCGTTTCCGCACCAAACTAAACACACTGTTTGCCCAAGAGAAGTATAGTATAATTTTAGCAGTGGTGCAGGAGGTTGTGAAGCTGTTGAGCCCAGATTGTCACGAATCGGCGTACGTTTCGGCGTAACCGTTTCTGTTTTCATAAGCGTCTAAAGAAAGCGGTTACGCATGCGGTTACCCATCACAATCTTGGCCCTTCACAACATGCTGCACCACTGTTAAAGAACATTTCAAGGCAACAGTCGGATAAGGAGCATCTTACTGTGACTAGCTCCTAAAATTTCCAATTCCCTCTCCAAAAAGAGAACACACCATTAAAAAAATTTTTTTAGGGAAGATAATGGTTTACGTCCTATTTCAAGTAAGGGAAACCGATATTTTTACCTAAAAATGACGGTCATGTGCACTAGTTGATGGTGCAAAAAAAAACTGTAGTAGAAAACACACATATGACAGCCTTCCATAATCGACTAAACAGTACATGCATACACTTTCAATCGAAGAAGCAGTGGTAAAGAAAAGCGCATGGCGCGATCCCTTCTTTTATTTCGCAAAAAAGCTGCAGCTTTTTTGCACTTGGGAGTAAGCCATAAATCACTATTTTTACTCGAAAGATTGAAATTTTTTGAAATTTCAGAGTGTGACCACTTATTAAGTCAGACGAATTGAATTTTCAAAAAGATATTTTCAAAAAAGTCATACTATATTTTATTGGGCAAAAATGAATTTAACCGTCTCAAAGAGCTTCTAACTTAATTATAAGCACGCGTGTCTTATAAAGTGTAATAAAAATAACAAAAACAATGAACCACAAAGAAATACTCGCTATAGACTATACTATACCATTATTTTAATACTACAGGGTGCGCCATAAATGTGGTCACTTTTTCGCGCGTCATTTTTTGTATTTGTTTGCGGACGTTTTTATGTTTCCATTGTTTCTTCGGATTCTACGTGTCATCTTAACCGTATATAGTATTTTTTGCATCTCCACACTGCTTCTATCAGAAATGGTAAAGCCTTATTGTCAAAGAGGCGCTATCTTGGAAGGGCAGGACCTTCTGATCCCAACATCGCTCGTCTGCTGAAGCTGCACAAGATGACAGTCTATCGCTGTGTGGAACGTAACTCTCTCGTTGATCGTTCCCGACCTGGCTGCCCGGTATCCATAGCTACGAACAGTCTTTGGAAAATCGTGAAAGAACAATTCAAGTGGAATCCAGGCCGCGGCATGAGAAAGATGGCATCCGAGCTCAACGTATCGGCTACGACGATGAAGCGAGTTGCTAAGAATGAACTTGGACTATACCCCTACAAGTTCCGTCAACTGCACGGACAAACGCCTGCACGGATGGAAGGAAGATGAAAAAAATGTCCAAGACTCCTCGAGCGGCACGACCACTGCATGACGCTCTTCACTGATAAGAAACTTTTCTCAATTGAGCAGCATTTTGACCGCCGAAACTCGCGGTTATTGGCTGAAAGTGGTGAGGATGCAGACACCGTTAACAGAAACTCTCATGCAGCTTCCCTTATGGTTTGGGCCGGAGTTTGCGCCACAAGATGGACACGATTGGTTTTCGTTGAAAAAGGAGCCAAGGTCAACACCAATGTCTACGTGAAGGACATTGTGATGAAGGAGTTGCTTCCCTAGGCTCAAGAACACTGGAAATACAACATGGACCTTTCACCAGAACGGCGCACCCGCTCATAAGTCCAAGAAGACTCAGGAGTGGTGCGCAAGGAATCTTCCCAACTTCATCCCTGTTTCTGAATGGCCGACAAACTCGTAAGATTTGAGTATTATGGATTACTGTGTTTTTTCATTCTAGAGAGTGAAGCCTGCGCTAAAGGCGCACGACGATTGGAGGATTGAAATCTTCACGGGAAAAGCATTGAAGGAAATTCCGCAAGCAACCTTGCGTGCCGCCATTGAGTCCTACCCTAAGCGTCTGAAGGTTGTCATTCGTGCCAAGGAAGATTATATTGGATGATATCCATTTTGCGTGTTAACTAGATTGTTAGTAAATTGTTGAGGAAGTTTCGCTATTTCCTGACAAATTCCCCGTGAGTAATTCGCTTTTTATTGAGTGACCATATTTATGGCGCACCCTGTATATTATAGTATTATGTCATTTCTCCATTTATATACCATTTTCGCGTCGAGTTGGACACTTTTCAAATCAAATTGGACATTCTTCTAAGCTAGCCTAATAATTTCGAAATCAAATCGAACGTTTTCCAAATCGAAACGAGCTCCTTAGTGGTTAAACTACAGTATCTTCAAGATTTTTAGAATTATTTTTTGTTCAAGGAAAATTTGGACTAAAATATCGGATTGCGCCTTGCATTCGAAAAGCTAGTCGCGATTTTTATTTGACTGATAGTGTAACTGCTGCTTACATGTTTTGCTATCAATAGAATAAAAATTGCGACGTTTTGAGGATTTGAGGAAATTTCATTGTTAACTTATTGGGTAGGTGAATCAAAATTTCAAAGAAAGTTATACTAAACTTTCCCTTGAAAAAGTTATTTTACTCTTTCTGGAGAGTATTTAGCTTAATATAGAGGAAGCTTGTTCCGACTTGGAAGAGTTCGCTCTGATTTTGAAAGTAAGCTAGCTTAGAGATGTCGAATTTGGCGTGAGAAGGGTTCATTTCATGTGAAGTGACCAATTTGGTTTGAAAAGTGTCCAAATCGACGTGAAAATGATATAACACAATAAATTCTGTAATAGTGTCTCAGATATTTAAGAGACATGCGGCCGGGAAGAAATTATATCGCCACATGATTCATACATGTATGGTGCTCTGCATTTTTAATCCTCATAAAGAAATGTATTAAACAGAGAGACAGTACAGTGTCCTTAGTCTTAGTCAGAGTCACATCACTGATTGTCCAACGCATCATGGACTAGCAGCTGAATTCATCGAACTAATTTAGGATGGGAAACGAGGAAAAGTAACATATGACTAGGACAGACGCTTCCAAAGAATGCTGCTAGACAAGCGATCGACACGCTTTTACCTAAAAAAAAACAAGGACATTAACGACTCACGTGAAGGAAAAGTTGGAGCTTGGCGCAGCTGGAGCGGTTATACCCGGCATTTGGAAAGCTGAAACGAGCGCAGTTAGGGTAGCACAGTACATCCCAACGCAAATACTACATGACAACGGCCTACTTGGAGCAGCTGGTGGTGCTGTTGTCTGTGCAGACCCGAACTGGAACGGCGTCGTGCCTCCGAAACCGGACGATTGTCCAAATTGGAATGTAGGTTCTGGTATCGTGGTGCCAAATTGGAACGGCCTGGAATTATTCCATGATATTTCTCTGTAAAATGCTCATTTAACTCCTCATCAACCAAAGCACTTACTTCGGCGGCTCAGTAGCTGTTGGAGCAGCCGGAGCGGCGCCGAAGATTGACGTGGTTGAAGACGTAGAAGGTACAGATGACAGCGAAGGGGTAGATGAGCTGGCGCCACCGAACGATCCGAAAGTGTTGCTGAAACGAAGTGTCAGTAAGGCGTCATTCCCTAGTCAGCCGTTAGCAGGGCGTAATAGAAATCCTTTGCTGTCTCACCTTGTGGATCCGAAACCGAAGCTCAGGCCGCCATTCGCAGTGGGCGCAGCAGGAGGGGCCGGAGCAGACGCGCCGAAGAGTGGCTTACTGATGGAATTCGTAGCAGATGCACCGAACAGCGGTGGCTTCTGCGCTTCAATGGATGCTGCTAACGCTGCACCAAATGGCGACGGTTTGAAGCTGTCAGCCGAAGCAGTGGTAGCAGATCCTAAGAAGGACGGCGGCTTCGTCGCGTCTGGTGCGCTACCGAACGATGAAAACAGTGGTTTTGCAGTCGTCGAAGATCCAAATAGACCTGTACCCGAGGATGGACCAGTAAGAGCTGAAAATATTGATCAAATCTTTGAAATCCGGAAGAGATTCTTCTAAAGGCAACTCACGTTTTCCCGCGGATTCCGCGTTCGTTGTTGTTCCTAGAAGGCCGCCTGAAGACGAGACTTGGTTGGAATTCGTCGACGAGGCTCCGAAAATGGAGCCATTTCCGAATGAGGGCATTTTTGAGGCAGGACCCTCGTCTTTCTTGTCAAATATACTAAATGGCTTGGCAGTGGACGACGCGGAGCCGAACACAAACGGCGTAGGAGCGGTAGTTGCGGCGGGTTGCGAGCCAGTGGCGGCAGAAGCAGCGGTTGTTGCTGGTGTTGGTGCGGTGGACGAGGTGGACGTCAATAGGGAACCAGACGAGAAAGACGTGTTGAACAACGAAGTGGACGACGACGAACCGAACAGCGGTGGCTTTGCACCGGACCCGAAAATAGCTGCACCAGCGCTGAAAAGAATCAATACATACCTTCACGTTCATTATTTATGGAAGGTTTTAAGACATACCCAAGAGAAAACGCGGGTGCCTGTGGCTTTGCCTCTTCCGCCTTCCCCAATGAACTCTCAAAAGCGGCTGAAAAGGCAGAAATGTGTGAAATAA